>OX336388.2:1000704371-1001304371 GCA_946902985.2 Meconema thalassinum | reverse complement strand
GTAGACAATCGCCATGAAGTTTTGTAGAAATTTCCGAAGAAATTATTCATATTCAGAGTATGAAATTGTTTCTATGGCTGTTCGATGGTATACAGCCTTTAATTACGAAACATGGGTGTAGATGGTATTCACCGCATGTTCGCTTGTGTGGAATAGCAATTAGCGAAGTTCCATGTCGCTATCTTACTCCGTTGAAGTATGTCCCAATTGCAATAAGCTCCTTAGCCTTCCATCTGCTCTTCGGTTGTAGTGTTAGAAGAACAAACTGCCGTATTCAATTGCTCCATTATACCGTATTGTTCTGTAACCAAGCAATCTGAAGTCTTTCTATTCCACTCGCAGCGTCAGCCGTTGCGTTGATTCTGGCTATACGAAAGTGCTTCTCTTGTGGCGAGATAATCACTTTTCTCAGTCGTATAAAACTGCTAATATCTTTCGAACTAATCGGTCGAAATTGTTCAGCTTTTCTCTATAACTGCATGAAGCACTGCACAATACAATTAGCTTATCGTAGACCGCTAACTGTTCGAAGCTAAACTTGTAGAAGCTTTCTAAGGTCCGTTTCAACTTCACCTAGTTTGACTTGGATCTCGTTAATATAGTGGCCTCGCCACACGTTATAAAGACGATTCTTTTCACTGCTGTTCACTTCGACGTCTCACTATAATGAATGTATAAGAAAAGAACTTTCACAATTATACTTCGATGCTCTGAGAATGAGATCTCAGAATGATCAGAGAACGAAAGAGACTCCTCTCTTCTGCGCAAGCCCTTTTATTAACTTCACGAGGGGCGTTTCCATCCCTTCCAAAGCGTGGTACTGCGTCATCGCTAGAACTTCCAACTTCGTTAATACATGACGGATTTTCAAAATTCAAAAACTGAAAATAAATTTCACCAAAATTCCAAATCAATGCTATTAGTGCAAATGGATTTCCACAATTCTGCATTCCAAAAGTAATAAAAATACCATAGTTTCAGCAATCTCCGTCTTCCTTTAAACTATCGTTGATTGGTTCATGCCTCTCCTCCAATAGCATAGTTTCTTCCTCAGCCGAATTCCTCATTTCCTGCGACTGCGTCGTACATCTTGGAACATTCTCGACTAAATGCTGACGTCACTGAGAATCTCAGCTCAAGTAGCCTGCTGGCATAACATTTACGTCATCCGTGCTTACGTCATGACTACCCACGTCATAACTATGACAACCATAACTTTCCTTATAATTTCAAATATAGCCACCGTGGTCTTTATATAATTCAATTACGGGGGCATTCTCCTCCCACCACGTTTTAAAAACATTTGCAAATTGTTTTTAAACTCAATGTTACAAGTATCTCAACTCTCTTGAACACGAAATTGAATTATTACTGGCTTAATCTAGTATGATATTTCCTCTATGTTCCTTAATCATTATCTCTTCTACTCTGGGTTTATGTGGTTAATGTATTCTTTCCTCTCTAATTCCTCTTCTGACCAGTATTTCTATTTTCAAAGTTCTGCTGGCTCGTAGAAGGTCCAGGATCGATTACAACCTCCTGCCTTTTCTTTTGATTGTCAGCTTCTTTATCCCTTAATTCTTTTAAGTATTGCTGGCTTTCCTTTTCTCTTTGCTGATACTGATCAGGTGTCATAACCTGACTTTGAGTATTCTGGTTTCTACTTTGGTTTTGGTTATTCCTATTATAGTTACGGTTATACCCATTAATGTTGTAATATCTGCCTCTTCCATTGTAGTTTCCTCGGTTGTAGTTCCAACCTCTTCTCTGTTGATACGGTCGGTAACCTTGTGATCTGTAATTTCTAAACTGATTATTCCTGTGAGGACCTACATTGTCAGTTTTCTCCTGCTCTGGCTTGTCAGTTTGTTGGACTTGGTCCATATATACCGTATTGATTTCTTTAAACTCCTGCCTTTGACCTTTCTGGACTACGTTAGGCATTGGACTTGTGTAGTCCAACCTTCTCAGTAATTCATCCATGCTGGATAAATCCCTGATGTTGGACGAAATTATAAGTCTCCTCACCTCAACTGGCAGCATACGAGAAATCGCATCTATTAGTTGCTCCGTGGACAATGGGGGTTGCAAAAATCTCAAGCGGGACAACTGACTCGTAAAGAAATCAGCGTACCTCGTTGGAAGAGTACCTGAGTATTTTCTTGAATACACCTCCGCTCTTAACGAATTCTGCGCTTCTATAGACCAAAATCGCTTGATTAATGCCCCTGCAAACTCATCAAAGTTACTGAATGTGTATCTAAATGCGCGAAACCATTCAAGGGGTCCTCCAATCAGATATCTCTCTACTATCTTCATCTCTCTTTCTCTGGGAATGTGAGCTTCGATGAAATAATCTTTGAGATTCCTTACATACTCTATAGGTGTCAAACTATCAGTGTTACTGAATTTTTGTGGTTTGTCTTCGAAATTCCTAATGACCGTCACGTTCCTCGGATATGAATCCGGATAGTTTTTCCCACTATCTCGATAATTCCACTCAGGTTCCATATTCCTCTCGTCATCCTCCTCTCTGAATCTGGATACACGTTCTTCAGGAGTCACGTCTCTTTCTTCTGGCTCAAGGTTATGTCTTCTAGTATAATTCCTATTCAATTCACAAGCTAAGCCTTCTGTATCCTTGTCGGTGATTTCTGTTAAGACTTTCTTGATAATCTCTTCTTTGTAGTTCTCCATTAAACTAGCCTCTCCCAACTTCAAATTTTTCAGTTTACTCGTCGTTTCATTTACATCCGAGACAACTTTATGCATCTGTTCCTCTAATGTGGATTTTAAAGTTTGCATATCCTGATCTAGTTGTGTTCTATCGTCAACTTGTTTTTCGGATAACGAATTTATCCTGACGCTTAAATCTTTCCTAATCTGTACTACTTCATTGTTAATTTCTATCTGCGTACTGGCAAGTTTTCTCTCAATCCTTTCCTGAATTTGGGTTACATGTTCCCCACTTGACTTATTCCACTCGTCTTTCCATACCGCTACGTTTGCTGTTAACATTTCGGCTATGTCTACTTCGATATCCTCTTTTAATACTCTATTGTGGTCTAATACCTGGGTTCTCATGACCTCTACATCATACTTCAACTCTGCTAAAGACGTTGTTGTTCTAACTGATTCATCGACTAACCTAGTCGCTAATGCAGTTATATTACGCGTACAAAGAGTTTTTGAGTTTTCGATTTCTTCCCTGACTTTATTTACATCAGTTTGGACTTTAGTAATATCTACGAAAACTGTGTTGACCTCTACCTGAATCTTAGTTATGTCACTTTGTACCTCAGTTATATCCGCATGAATGTTATTAATGTCTACCTGAACATTGGATACATCAGTTCTAGCTTTTTGAATTTCTTTTTGGACTTCCTCGACCTTGTCTTGGACAGTCGCTACATCGTTTTTGACAACTACAACTTCGGCTCTAGCACAAGAAATATCCCCTCGGACATTAGCTACATCTAGATTTAACATTGTAAGGTCTTTCTGTACCTTAGACACATCAAATTTAACATCATCAACACTTTTATGCACAATAGACACATCTTTATGGACATTAGACACCTCTGTGCGCATGTCACTTACAGTATTCTCAATTCCTAGGGTATTAATCTGCAAACGCGACATATTATCCTCCAAATTAGCAGCACTAGTTTGGATACCCTTCAAACTTTCACCCATGCTAGCTGTCAAATTAGCAGACAAAGTACTAGCATTCTCCTCCATCCTTGCATTCAAATTACTAGCATTCTCCTCCATTCGACTAGTATTCCTAGCTTCCATCTCTTTCATACTCTCACTCATCTGCTTCATATTGCGATTCATGTTAGCAGACATCTCCTCTAACATCTTCTTCAAACTTTCATCTGCCATTACAATATTATTCAAAAATGGATTGCTGTAGGGACATACATCAAAAGAGCAAAATAACAACATTTGAGCAACACTTTTCACCATATATAAATTTGATCAATTTTCTGTCTTAAATCTAACTTATAACTACCTTATAATTAATCTTCGAAGATACTTCATGTTGAAACAAACTCAAGCACATGTTCAAATTTCTTTGGCTCATTTTAAAATATCCTAACACAAATAATTTACATTTACAATCCAAATAATTAATTTTATCTTTAATATGACTGAAATGTCATAAGCCGGTCAAATAAAATAAGATTCCAGATTATAGGCGATTTTTCTAAGTTTCCAGCCTATTTAACCTTTCTCAAGTTGTATAAGATCTGATCTTTTCTGAGTGTAACTTTCCTAATACAATACAACATTTAATTCCTATATAATTACACTCTTAAATACTACAATTGGCCTAGACATCTAACAAAGAATCAACCTCTTTATTTGAGTCTAATCGAACCCTACGTTTTAGGTTTGCCACTCTTACTGGCGTTCAACCTGGTAATCCAGTTTTGTTGAATCGAGCCCCAACGTTTTAGGTGCGCCAATCTTTCTGTTGACTCAGCCCCACGCTCTTGGGTCGCCAATCTTTCTATTGTTCAACCTGGTAATCCATTGTTGTTGAACATGCCCCACACGTTGACGGCGCCAATCTTTCTGTCCCCGTTTACCTGGATAGTAGGCTGTCAGATATCCGCCCCCTCAATCGGATTGCCAATTATCAATCGCACCGGCACAGTTACATCAATGAAAATGGCACTGACAGATACTATCGAGATAAGAGCACAGAAGTTCACAGGAAATCATTGTGGAACACACCAAAATAGACGGGGGTTCATACTTACCGTTACTTACCTCTTAATTATCTCGGGGTTTGAGTTGACAACAGGATCACTAAAAGTCTGTTCACACAATAACCTCCACCATGACATTTAAAAATGAGCCAAGACGAAGACGAGAACTTTGAACTGTACAAAATGCTTTATTTCTAATAAAGGGTATGATTTTACTAACACAACAAAATCAACGTGGCTATCAGTAGCCCAAGTCAATCTGACTACGTCCTCCAGTAGGACTTGCAAAATTATCATACAACATGATATAAAACATTTTAGCTCCCAAGAGCTCCAAATAACGTAATATTATTAACACAATTGGATTGGAGAAGGACGTCAGGGTGTGACATATATAAAGCATTTGGTTTCCTTTTAATAAACATGAGAATGGTATTTATAGTCGCAAGGCCGGAGTGTGTACGACCTCACTCTCTGTGAACCAGATGTTGGCCCAGCTGCGAGCTACCCTCGAACCTGTTGCATACTGGTCAAATGCATTCCCTTCTCACGTGCTAAGTTACGTAAGAATAGCTTGCTCTCTCAAGCTTTTAAATGTCGACAAGACAACTCACATTAATATTTACGCAATTCTTTCAAGTACTTTGCTCACATCCTATTGGATCATTATATTAATTCCTTAAATTTGTTAACTTCAATCCAGATGTTTAATTAGCTCTTAAATGTTTATAACAAATCACATAAATTATTTATAACAATTAGAAATTGTTTATAATATTTGTCAAAGACAATAAAAATATTATAAGCACGCCTTTAACATCACTCTCGTTTCACATTATTTTCAAAAATATTTACAGCAATTATTTACAATATTAACATTTAAATTTGTTTAAATTATTAATTTAATAAATACATTGACCACATGTTCATTCGGTTTGTAATTTTCATAATCGTGTTTAATATAATCGACCAATGAAGGTTAGTTATACATGTTAATGTCACAATCTGGTTTAATAAAGGTTTTAATAATGATTTGTGACGGCAACCTTCATTCTAAATCTTATCTCAAATTCTTTCAAAACTCGTGTTAATTATAACAGTAAATCACTTGATTTATTTTCAACGAACTATGACAATCTTACTCCAGCGGAAAATCCTTCGCTAACAAGTTAATGCACAAACTGCATTAAAAATATGCCCAAAATCATCATATATTAATCTATATGGTATTAAACTTCCACATAACTTACAAAACTTCCACAAATAATTCTTTAACATTTATTCCTGTGGGAACTTCCTTCATATTCAAGGGCATTATATCTCAGCGACTTTCAACACGCGCTGCACTAGCGATTATACATTCATAGTTCCACTTAAAAATTTTTATAATCATTAATTGTTTCAAAACTGTTTTTCTATTTAACCTTCGTGGATTTCATTCATGAACCGAAATGAAGTCAAAACTTGCCAATCACAAACAAATTTAATAGTGAATACGCTTATATACGCCTGTCTGGTCTATCAAAATTTAAGATTAACATCTTAAAAAAAATTGTAGTATAAAAATACTATCATCAAATAAAGTGCGACTAAAATGCAAAGTAGTCGAATAGAATCCATTTAGACTGGGGAATGCAAACATCGTTCTATAAATCTCTAATTGAGAAAAACTCCTAACAAAAGTACTTGACTTTAATGCATTCAATAATTCATTATTAAAGTTACTCTTTCACAAAAGTGTCTATAATGCAATGTTCATTCATAACTGACGATAAATGTCTGTGTTGCAATCAATCCAAATAACGACTAGTATTTCCAAGATCGTCGACAACGTAAGAGATTTTAACGCTCTAAAATCATTTAAATGTTCTTCCTTCTTGATGATGACAGAAAATTGGTCAAAGTAATTAAACTGGGGTAGAATTACTTTAATAAAATGACACGCTGTCTGAATTTAAATCTGCCATAAAAATCATTAACTTACAGTCAAATCGTGACTACAAAAATATTAATTACTGAAAAATCTAAATATCAGTCTCAACTGATTCAAAATCATTAACTATGCCCATGACATAACAATGTCTTAATAAATCGTCGAAAAATGCAAAACTCATCAAGGTGTACTGAGAATAAGAATCTCAACAAGAAAATAGGGCAAAAATACATGAGGATAAAAATATGGGAAAAATGGTTGCTCAAACATCATTAATATACTCAAATACAATAAACGTTCACGACTACCTTATCTGCCGATTGACGTTCCAGAGGAAAATTCCCCAAAGAAGACTGCTGATGGATCCATTTCACCACGTTAAAGCTGAGCTCCATCCTCGAAATAGGAAATAGCACCCTCGGAGAATCGAACTGCTTCCTTCTCCGTGAATCGCTCTGCTCCTCGAAGACGAATAGACATCCTTCCGGCAATAATCTTCTTTGTGAGTCGGGACATCCCTGACCTCTCTTGAAAAATTCCCTGAAGTTCCAGTAGACAATCGCCATGAAGTTTTGTAGAAATTTCCGAAGAAATTATTCATATTCAGAGTATGAAATTGTTTCTATGGCTGTTCGATGGTATACAGCCTTTAATTACGAAACATGGGTGTAGATGGTATTCACCGCATGTTCGCTTGTGTGGAATAGCAATTAGCGAAGTTCCATGTCGCTATCTTACTCCGTTGAAGTATGTCCCAATTGCAATAAGCTCCTTAGCCTTCCATCTGCTCTTCGGTTGTAGTGTTAGAAGAACAAACTGCCGTATTCAATTGCTCCATTATACCGTATTGTTCTGTAACCAAGCAATCTGAAGTCTTTCTATTCCACTCGCAGCGTCAGCCGTTGCGTTGATTCTGGCTATACGAAAGTGCTTCTCTTGTGGCGAGATAATCACTTTTCTCAGTCGTATAAAACTGCTAATATCTTTCGAACTAATCGGTCGAAATTGTTCAGCTTTTCTCTATAACTGCATGAAGCACTGCACAATACAATTAGCTTATCGTAGACCGCTAACTGTTCGAAGCTAAACTTGTAGAAGCTTTCTAAGGTCCGTTTCAACTTCACCTAGTTTGACTTGGATCTCGTTAATATAGTGGCCTCGCCACACGTTATAAAGACGATTCTTTTCACTGCTGTTCACTTCGACGTCTCACTATAATGAATGTATAAGAAAAGAACTTTCACAATTATACTTCGATGCTCTGAGAATGAGATCTCAGAATGATCAGAGAACGAAAGAGACTCCTCTCTTCTGCGCAAGCCCTTTTATTAACTTCACGAGGGGCGTTTCCATCCCTTCCAAAGCGTGGTACTGCGTCATCGCTAGAACTTCCAACTTCGTTAATACATGACGGATTTTCAAAATTCAAAAACTGAAAATAAATTTCACCAAAATTCCAAATCAATGCTATTAGTGCAAATGGATTTCCACAATTCTGCATTCCAAAAGTAATAAAAATACCATAGTTTCAGCAATCTCCGTCTTCCTTTAAACTATCGTTGATTGGTTCATGCCTCTCCTCCAATAGCATAGTTTCTTCCTCAGCCGAATTCCTCGTTTCCTGCGACTGCGTCGTACATCTTGGAACATTCTCGACTAAATGCTGACGTCACTGAGAATCTCAGCTCAAGTAGCCTGCTGGCATAACATTTACGTCATCCGTGCTTACGTCATGACTACCCACGTCATAACTATGACAACCATAACTTTCCTTATAATTTCAAATATAGCCACCGTGGTCTTTATATAATTCAATTACGGGGGCAGTACCATCCCGGCATTTGCCCGAAGACGAAGTGGGAAACCACGGAAACCCACTTCGAGGATGGCTGAGATGGGAATCGAACCCTCTCTACTCATTTGGAACACCCGAGGCTGAGTAGACCCCATTCCAGTCCTCATACCACTTTTCAAATTTCGTGGCAGAGCCGGGAATCAAACCCAGGACCTCCGGGGCGGCAGCTAACCGTGCTGACCGCTACGCTACGGAAGTGACCCATCTTTTATTTAATAATTTAAAAGTATATGGGAACGTAAATCGTGGAGAATTCCTTACTTTACGGGAATAATAAAAGTAAAATATGTTAAGGCAATGTATTACCAATAGCATATGTGTCGGAGGTGGGATTCGAACTGCTCCCATTGCGCGATGCATAAATTAAAAACCTTCAACGATGCCGTCTGAGCTACCGACTCACTGGTGAACGACTGCAATATTAAGTTACTTAAACAATATTCACACTCAACAGTCAGTATAAGTTCTTCGACATTTCCCGTCGTTTATAATATTCCATTCCTGTTTATATCGTGGAAACTTCATAATCGATATTCCCCTCCTTTATTATAATTCTTATAAATAACTATTACATTGAGGAGTGCGTCAGGCCTCGGCAGCCGGCACAATTCATGTCCTCGCCGCTAGACGGGGGCTTCATTCATTCCATTGCTGACCTAGTCGGAGACTGGAAGCAGGCTGTGGATTTTCATTTTCAACTATTACATTAAAACGCGGTGGACATCCGCCATGTCTGTCATTAACCAAGGTGATTCTGCGCATGCGCTTGAGCCAATAATTTTGCAGTTTTGTTTATAAATTTAAAAATATATGGTAACATATTTGTTTATTTTAAAGACACACTGCAAAAATACTGGCCGAGGGCTTTCGTCAGAGTGCATTACGAAGTCTATCGGTTCAGCCGTTCTGTCAATCTCGCCGTAACAAAAATCAGCTAACTGTTTTAAATATATAGATAGATAGATAGATAGATAAGGCAATGCATGGCCAGGACCCCTATGCCAAGCGCCAATTGGAGCACGGACATCGTAGAATGCCTGTATCGAGTTCATGTTGTTGAGGAATAGCCTAGGCAGGAGAGCATTGGGAATCTTCTACCGAGTGTGGAAGATGTATTGCAACGGTGCCGAAACATTCTCAGTAAGATGAAGCTGACAGGCAGCGTAATATGTCCAAAGATGAGAGAAATGGCGTAGTGGTTGATGATGATGACAATTGTTGTTTTAAGGGGCCTAACATCTAGGTTATCGTCCCCTAATGGTCTGGGTGATAGCGAAAATGACAATGGAATGGAAACCATAACGAAAATTAATTGAAACTGAAAATACTTTCAAAATGGAACTCAGATGAAACGACTCACAAAAAGTAGAGTGGAAATACTTACAAAATGTAATTTAGAAGGAAAATACTCACAATATTGAAAAATACGCGCAAAATGTAGTTTAGGGTACAAAATGCAATGTAGAAGCGAAACACTTAAAAAATTTAATTGAAATTCAAAATACATACAAAATGCAAATGAGTTTCGACTCCCATAGTGCACTGGCTTGCTAGTGACGCGGATACACATGTATCAAATACGTCTTGCAGTGGCCTTCCCAGTGTGCACTAGACAGTGTCTTGGTGAGGTGTGCTTTAACCAACTGAAGAGCCCAATAGCACACCGGGGCGAAACACTGTCATCTTGTTGAGTTATGCCGGAACATTTAGCACTATTTGTGTTTAAATATATTATGGCTCAACGGACAATGCATGTGAGATTTTCGAAGTGAAATGCCATGTCCTGTGGTTCGGATTCCACGTAAAAAGGAGGTCCCGTGGCTCATGATCTCGCGATTGACGGTCACGTTAAACTACAAGCTTCCTTTTTTCATATTTTCTTATGAAAATTGTATATTCAATGCCAAGGTAAGGTTATAATTGCTTTGGAATGGAGTTTCGACTCCCATAGTGCACTGGCTTGCTCGTGACGCGGATACACATGTATCAAATACGTCTTGCAATGGCCTTCCCAGTGTGCACTAGACAGTGTCTTGGTGAGGTGTGCTTTAACCAACTGAAGAGCCCAATAGCACACCGGGGCGAAACACTGTCATCTTGTTGAGTTATGCCGGAACATTTAGCACTATTTGTGTTTAAATATAAAATGTATTTGAGGTTCAAAATACTCACAAAATGCAATTGAAATTTAAAATACTTACTAAATGTAATTTAGATTCATCCCAAATACTTTCAAAATGAAATTTAGATTGAATATACTTACAAAATGGGGTTTAGATCGAGAATACTTACAAAATGCAATATAGATTGAAAATATTTACAAGATGCGGTGCAAAATACAATGTACATTGAAAATACTTTCAAAATGTGGTGGAGATTTAAAATACTCACAAAATGTAATTTAGATACATGGGGATCCAATTCACCAAAACAGTGCGGGAATCATAAAGAGAAAAGGAAATATTGGCTAAAGAAAAGAAAAAGAAGGCTGATCCTTAGAAGAATGAGGTATCAGGAAAGATGAGACAAGTGCCAATTAAAGCGGGAAAGGAAGAGACTCCCTAGGCCTCAGATACCCTAATACCGTCGGGGTCGGAAGAGAACAAGAGTTGACCAAGGGAGGTCGACAGGAAAGAAGACGGAGGAGCCCGGCACAAGTAACTGGAAGCAATGCCGGACTCAGCTGGGATCCCGTGGTCGCCCTAGATGTGAGCCCCTGGGGGGAGTGAATGACCCCCATTTCCAAGAGCCTAAAAGAAGCAAATTCGGGCACTGCTCCTGCTTAAGAGGGGGACAAGAAGCATAAGTCAGGGTTATCAGTAATAAGGACTCCTGTTACATTGAGGAGTGACAGATGAGTGGAAAAGGTTCAAGAAAAGGCTGAGAAAATGCAGGAGGATTTTGATGATCAAGCTGGCATATCTCCCCATCAAGCAGCCCCAAAACCGACAGAAGAGAACTAGTAGGCCTCGACAAGCAGCCTCACTGATCAGACCACCTGAAGGTAATTCATATGCCGACATTAGGCAGGAAATCCACCAAAAAGCAAACCCTAATGATATAGGAACCGAAGTTCGATCCATTCGACAAACTAAAGCGGGAGACATCGTTGTCGAGCTAGAAGCAAATTCCAGGGACAAAGAACTGTTTGTAATTTAATACCGAAGTCTTAGGAAACTTTGGTGCTAAAAAGTTAACATGAAGGTCCCCCGGGAGAGAAGGCAGCTGTTAAGGAGTGGAGGAGTGTTCTTGAGGCATTGACATCCGAGCTTATCCAGTTTATTAAGGAGAGGCATGTTGTCCAAGCAAATGTTGCACTGAAGTACGTAATGAATGATTGACGAAACCTTCCGCAACAGAAACTAGGCAGCTTAGCATCAATATGTCATGTTCCCAACAAGCCCACACATAAGCTATTTATTAATAAATTACTCATTATTTAATCAATCATTTTCAATTTATGTACCGCAGTTATGGGCCTAAAAGCGAGTGTATCGCCCAGTGACTTAAGTGGAAAGATTCTTGGCTTTAGTCCATAAAAATATATATGTTAGGCGTAATAAAAAATTTGTGAGGATTTTAAGGTCACAAACTATTTGTGTTTTTAATTATTTACATTAACAATGTTCTCATTATCACCTCTAATATATTGATTAAATTATATACTGTATACTATTATTTTAAAATGTACGGTAACAACAAATATCCCTAATATCTCATTTGCATGCACTTTTGTAGTGAAATACAATCTATAGTGTGTTATAAATAATAATTAATACGTCTCACAGATGATTTGCCGTCAGATTCGTAAGACATATCACAAAATGTATATTATTACTATTTAATGATAATGAGTATTATTATTATTATTATTAGGCGCTTTAGCTGGAGATATTTCTACCAATTGATGGAGAGGGACCGCCCCAAAGGCAATAGAAGAAAGAGCAAAAACCGGACGCAGCTCAGGAGGCCCTCGGGGTTGCCAACTCTCGAATTCATCAGCCGCGAGCCCTTGAGGGTGTAGCACTATCAGGGTGCACAAGAAGTGGTGGGGCTACACACACTCTGCCTCCTTGAGGGCCTTGAGCAGAAGGCAGCAGATACAATGAAAGGAAAACAAGGGGCTGACCCCTCAAAGAACGAGGGATGAGGAAAGATGAGACAAGGGCCAATTAAGGCGGGAAGGTGAAAGGCTCCCTAGGCCTTGGATACCCTAATACCGTTGGGGTCGGAAAAGAACAAGAATTATTAGTATTTATTGTGCCCTTGCAGCAAGAAATATGCAAATCACAGTATGCCAGCATTGCTCAATTCGGGATTTTTCGGGGCTGCGGTAAGTTCTCCCACTCTGTGACTTACATATTTTGGATTAAATAGAGGATACACTTGCAAAAATAACAACAAAATCAACTCCTATTTTAACACATTTAATTAATCAAAATTATTGCGCTACAAACAATAAAACAAATAAACTACTGACCAATATCATTCTACTTGTCCAAAGTGAACAAGGAATATCATAAAAATAAAACAAATATTAGATTAAAACACATGGTTTTCTTTAAAACCAACAATTCACGATTATTTTCACTTCCATAAAGTACTTATCTTAAAGTTCCATATAACTACGAGCTCCTTTGGCTCGATACTTTCCCATAATAATGGTGTCATATTTTTGTACACCTCAAGAATTATTTTTATCTTTTCTTATCATCAAAACAAATATATAATTACATTTAAAATTACATGTTAATTATTCACTTCAATATTTGGGCATATCACATGTTCTCCGTATTTACTATCTCTCTCAAGTTTTGCAAATTCACTACGGTGATCGGGAAAACTATTTGTGTACTCCAGAGTTATAAAGATTACTTGACAAAGTCAAAAACTATGATCACTCCCGAAACCTAGTTATCTTCACAAAACTCGTGGATTCCTTCTTTTCCATACAATATTACAATAGGGATTTTATTTAATTCATTTGTCTTATAAGACCATTATCACATAAGAAAACTACGATCTGAATTGGCAAGCGATAATATCAATCTACAAGGACCTCGGTTCAACGCCCGGGTCATTAACAACTTTAAACACTCACGGTGTATTTAACACATCTTACAAGACGGTTTTTACCCACCCTCGCTCTATGAGGGTCAGGCCATTATACTCGGGCGTGATTTATGACAAGGAAAGCGGCTCCCTGCCTAACCTACGGTGGCAGCTCTCTTCAATGCTTTAAAACAAACCTTCACATTATTCTCAGTTCTGTGGAGAGACCTGGCTTTTACTCGCTTATTTTCATTCAACAATATTCTTTGGCTCATAAACCACTTTCGTAACCTTGGCATTTATTAATTATGAGAGGGTCCTCATTGATTGAGAAGATTAATACACATTCTACGACGAATAATAAGGGGCTTTAACAACTAGAGGATTCTAGGTTCGAATCTCTTAACATGCCTCGGGAACATTTCCACATCAGAGGACTTATACAAAACGCGATTTAGGGTCAAGCCGTAGCTTACAGGACCTACGCTCAATAATACCATACATTAGCTCCCTTTTAAATAATACACACATGGCCTCGTGATCTACGTCACAATTAGAGGACTTACAACATATCTCAATTCACTGCAATCAACTACCCTCCATAAGTAATTTACCAAGTACTTTAACTTTTACGCATTCCTAGCGTGCCTTTTTATTTAATTGCGTTCCATTACGCTACACATTACTTTACGGCCGAATGTCTTCCAAAGAACTGATAAATTTCATAGTAACAATTGATACATATCTTAATTCTTATATTAATCTTTTCCGTTGACAATAAATCGCTCCCTTTTTAAGAACATGCATTCACATCATGTCTTATACATTTGTTAAGGCTTCAACGCTCTATATTTTTATATCATTCAATTTAATCTTTATTTAGATTTCTTTACCTTGTTATTCACATCATGTTTTCATTCCTTACAAAAGCTCAAAAGCTATTTCTTTCATATAATTCAAATTTACCTTTATGTAAATATATTTGTTATAATTATTATTATCACGCTTGTTTTTATAACATTCATTAAATACTGACATTTTATTCCATGCATTCCCTCAACAGGATTTATTATTTCACATAATTATTTATTATTTCTTAAAACTTTATTTTCGTTCAGATCGCGTTCTTATTTAGTTATTATTCATTTAAAAACATCCCTTCTACTCAAAACTCCGGTGGAATTGTACACAAAATTTTTCCCGACACCAAAACATAATGAAAATCTTTACTTACATGTTTAAGGTCGCTTTCTGACCTTTATTCTCGTTTGATGTGACATTTTGGCCCACCTTCTTGACCTACTCCATATTGTACAATCTCATCTTATGTACAGAAATTTCTTGACACATATTCACTATATTTAACACTGACAACATTTTTTTTAATACACTGGTGTATCCGTTTTGAACACACATTAAAACACTAAAAAATATTACTCTGGTACATATTATAACACATATCACTGTGCATAAAACGCTTTCACTTTACCTAAAACACTTAAAATGATACTCCTATTTCTTTTCTTACAATATTTACACTTCACTCCTATCACACGGGCGTATCTCAAGGATTTTGACAATTTCTGTCGGCTGTTGATGATCCCTGATGTGAATCCTATCGACCTGCATTGGACGTGTGATTTTACTCGTTCAAAGTTTCTCTCTCCTACAATGGAAACTACTGGTTTCAGTCTCTCAAAACCGCTTCTATTGTCTATTACTCGGCTTTACTTTATCTGCTTTAACTAGGCGATAAATGTCATTTCTTTGCCGTCACCTCTATTTATATATGGTGGTCTATCGCACCCTATAGTTTCTATATCTTGGCCTCCCTTCGAGGACCGTATACTGTCTATCGTACCCTATAGTTTCTATATCTTGGCCTCCCTTCGAGGACCGTATACTGTCTATCGTATATTTTTGACGTTTTCTCACTAGAGTACGTTTTCCCTCTGGTTTCGAAACTAAGTTCCTAAGTTCCTTTCGCTTGAACTTCTATCTTTCGTGATCGTAATTACTGTAAAGTTCCTTTACAGGACTTAATGTCTTTAACAATGTATTTACTAAACGTAACGCCGTTTATTTGTTGGAGTTCTTATAACTTCGTAACTGTATTGAACTAGTGTTCTTCTGGAACTCGAAGTTCCCTACTGATCGCTGAGTCTTACTTTGGCGATATTGCTTTAAAGTCCGTATATTTAATGTTCTTTATAATTTAGGACTCTTCAAAAGTCTCGAACTGCTAACCCTCAGCGTAGCGTACTTATATCGTAACTGGTCTACACTCGGTGAACTTGTAGCATAGCCTCCCACAGGCTCTGGATCGATGTCTGATACAGCTTAACGTCCCCCTCACGGGCTCTTGAATACTGCGTATACGATGTGGTGCAGCACTTCCGCTCACGGAATGCTCGTAGACTGAATGATTATGATGCTCCAGCGTCACGCCCCCTGGACGGACTAATACTGCATGTACTGATACAGCGTGACGTTCCCCTCACGGGCTCTCGTAGACTGCATGCACTGATGCAGAGTAACACCCCCTCACGGGCTGTCAGAATAACTGCATGATTGGCTTGGTGAGGCCAGGAGTTTTATACCTTTCAGTCACAAAAAGATAAAATCCTAGTCCTTTTCGTGACCAACTTTTGAACTAATTGTCGCACAATTATAAAAATCGTATCTCCAGACAGCTCGTCTTCCAAACGTAAAATAATCTTCCTGTGCATGGAAATCGATCATGCATTTCCGAGATATTAATTAATTTCTCGTCCTCAACTGTGTGGGTGGTGCTGTTCTTTTTTTATTCTCCCTCTCCTTGGGTCTCGGTGAACCCCCAATGACGTCTACTTGCGTTTGCAGTTTTCTCCTGTGCAATTTTTACAAGGTTTTTCTTTACACAAAAATCTCTAATCCAAAATGATTCACCGTACTGTATCTGTTTACTTATTTTTATACTCGTAAACGGGTTAAATTTAATTATTCCTGTTCTGACTCAGCAGCGAGGTTGCCATATTCCTGCAACGTAAGAGCAATTTCCGAGTCCAGCTTCTTCGTCTTACTGTCAAAACTTTCCACTCGTTCTAATAATATCCATGACTGGCTCCTTATAAATGTCAAGAGGCATGAGCTCATCTAAGGAACACCTGGCCCTAGCGCTTGCACAATGTTAAGCTATAATCCTGGCTTGAAATCTCTCTCCGTTCCCTTAGAAACTGTATGATTCTTTCATTCCTTTCTCAAAGTACATGGATTCGACTCTCTTTGAGGCCAATGGTACATGGGTTCATCTCTCCCCTCCTTAGGTAAATAAATTTTCGAAAAATTTTGAGGAAATTTATTTTAATTATCAAAAAAAATATCTTATTTTTCATTTTAAACTGTCGAAGCTATCATAACGTTATCCGTACCTTCTGATTTTTCTTCCTTAAAAATCCCACGATTATTTGATTTCTTTCATCTTTTTAAGTCATATCCGGTAATTGTGTCGGTTGGGTACGCTCTGTCCCTACCCTTTCTTTCTCCTTTTTATTTGTCTGGATATTAGGTTTCCAGAACCTCATTCTTCTTTACGGGTGTGGTCTATCCCTACCCGTTCCCTTATTTCATCATTCTCCTTCCTTAAATTGAAATTTTCTTCTTCAATAAAATCAATTATTTCTTTTATTTCCCAATATAATTTCTCCAATTCGCATTCGCACTCGAATGTTTGAGCTCTGTTTCCTTTTTCTATCTCATTCTCGTTTCTATAAAAATTGGATTCTTCATCTCTAAATGTTTCCATAACCAGGGCTTGTTCATTGGCTTCATCGAAGTCTTCGGGAGGCTAATACACTTTTAAATTTGCTGAATTCATGGTCACTTCATGATTCGTTTCACAGTGCCGAATTCTATAGGCATTATTTCTCAAATCCCTTATTATTTGATACGGTCCGTGGTACATTTTCTGGAACTTTTTGTACACGCGGTTCCCTGGATCCGAAATGGCGGGTCTTTTTACTAACACCATTTCCCCTGCTAATAGTGGCCGATGATACCTCTTGTGCCTATTTCTTCTTTGTCTCCTGTCGGCTTGAGCTTTTAGATGCTCAAAGGCTCTTCTTATACGTACATCTCTTCCAGGCTGAGCGTCTGCTGGCCTAGGAATTACCAGACTCCAAGGTCTCTCTGGTTGCTCATTCCGATGTAACGTTATTGGTATCTCTCCCGTAGATTCATGGATTGTGTTGTTTATACAAAATTCGATAATATCCAAGATATCTATCCACTTCCAATTTTCTTCGGCACAGTATATCCTACAATACTTGGCCGTCTCCCTCATTACTCTTTCTACAGGATTTGCCTCAGGATGGCGAATACTTGACAAAATCTGACGTATTCCAAGTCTTTCTAATTCTTGTCTGAACTCTACACTGGTGAAACAACTACCGTGATCCGACAACAAATTCTCAGGTTTTCCCAGAATCGGTATCACTTTTTCTTTGAGTCGTTTTAACACCTGTTTGGTACTAGTCTTCTGTATGGGAGCAAGGACAACCATTTTAGTGAAGACATCCATAGCCACCATTATGTGTCGATTTCCTCTTCTTGCCTTTGGCAAAGGTCCGAAGTTATCAATAGATATGATTTGACCTGGCCTTTCGGGCAACAATGGTATAGGCTTTTGTCTCATCAGAAATGCATTTGGTTTGATCCTTTGACATAAATCACATGTCTTTAGCGTGTCCCTTACAGTTTCTCTCAGTCTCGGCCATACAAATGCTTCTTTCAGCATCGAGACTGTTTTGTCGACTCCCATATGTCCGAATGATCTATGGGCTAGCCATACTATTTTCCTCTGCAAAATTGCAGGTACAACAATCCTTAATCGTGTATGGTCAGAGTCCACAAACTTATATAATAATCCATTATAAAATGTGTAATCTTGAGCTATCTTATTAGCTTCTGTGTACGCTGGTGTTCCCCTTATCAAACTTCCTTCGAGGAAAGATATGAGCATGTTCATCCATGGATCCTCACGTTGCCGTTGACTAATGCTCCTTAACTCATTTAGAGTACGCTGATCCCTGTCTTCCAAATCAATAGCCATTACTTCCTCTTCTGTGGACTCTGGCTGTCTACTTAAGTAGTCTGGAACTATATTTTCTTTTCCTGGGCAGTATTCTATCTTTACATCAAACTGTTGAATGTATAAAGCCCAACGCATCAACCTTTGACTGGATAGATCAGTCTTCATCAAAAAGGTTAAGGCTTTATGATCCGTTCTTAAAATGACCTGAAACCCATATACGATCTTTCGCCAATATTGCAACGCGTGCAATATCGCTAACAGCTCGATTTCGCTGATAGTATAATTTTTCTCGTGTGGTTTCAGTCTCCGACTTGTGAAAGCTAGATAATTTTTCTTATCAGGGTTATCCGAGTTTTCCTGATATAGCATTGCCCCTATTCCAATCTGGGATGCATCTGTTTGAATTATAAATTTCTGATTAAAATCAGGATATCCTAGCTTCACATAGTTTAAGAGCATTTCCTTGGCCTCCACGAATGCTTTTTCTGTTTCCTCCGTCCATTTCCACTTGCCCCCCTTCTTCAGAAGGTCCTGTAGTGGTGCAACAGTTTTTGTGTATGATGGACAATGTCCTGAGAAGAAACCAATCAATCCCAAAAACTGGCGAACGTTCTTCACCTTCAAAGGCCTTGGAAAATCCCTTATCGATTCCAATTTGCATGGATTTGGTTTAACACCATCCTTATCAATCACATGCCCTAAAAATGTTACTTGTCTTTGACAAAAATTTGACTTCTTTAAATTGATTTTAAAATTTGCCCTTCTTAAGTCTTCCAATAATTTCTTCAATTTTTCTAAATGTTCCTCAATATTCTCCGAGGTAAGCAAAATATCATCCACATAACGGATAGTGCACTCTTTCACTTCCTCTGACAGGTTTCGATCAAGCGCTCTTATTAAGGCAGATCCCGCGGGCTTCAATCCAAACGGACATCTCCTAAAACAATAGGTTTGTTGGTCGAACTGAAATCCAGTCAACAAGCTGGTTTTCTCTTCCAGTTCGAGATGATGATACGAAGAAGTCATGTCAATATTTGTGAAAATCTTCTTGCCTTTGAACTTCCTCAGTATTTCTTTTATGGGTGGTACCGAATCATTTTCTGGTATGATTTTTGCATTTAAATTTCTGGCATCTAGACACACCCTTACTGAGCCATCCGGTTTGCTCACAATTACTAATGGACTAACATATGGTGTCGCCATCTTTTCTATAACACCTGCATTCATAATCTCCTGCAGGGTTTTCTTAGTTTGTGGGTAATGTTTTTCCGCAACCGGGTATGGTTTTTGTCTGAACGGTGCCCAATCATTGACTTGGAACGCGTATTTAAAATTTTCAATCTTCCCTGGCTTGGAATCAAATACGTCCCTAAAATTCAATAATAATTCCTTTAATTGTTCCTTGTTTTCGAGGTTAACTTTGGCTTCCTCTACTTTTCCTGACAGGTTGGTCTCGAACTCGGTTTCCAAATCACCTTCGAGTTCTATGTTGAGGACCTCAAATATCCTTTCTATGTCCTTACAACCTTCTTCCGTTACTTCTTCCACATGCCATACCTGTTCTCCTATTTTCACATCCTGTTCCTGTAGGTTAATGTTTTGTTCATCCACATCCTCTCTTTGGATTCTAATGCAGTTTTGCGCTAGGTCTATGATGACCTTGTTCTCACGGATAAAATCAATACCTAATATGACATTATACGGTAATTGATTTACCAGCAAAAAGCATTGCGAAATTTCAGCGTTACCCATGATCAGATCAATGTATACCTGAAATTTGCATGTTAAAGATTTTTCAGGGATAATTCCCTTAATCTTTACACTTGATGTGGGGATTTTTAATACGCGGCCTCTTGTTTCCAATTCATTCAGAAGGGTTTGCGTAATTAAACTTATTGTTGATCCGGTATCAATCAATGCCCTGACCAGTAATCCTTCTATTCTTAGCATAATTATGGGTAATTCTCTTTTGATAGGTGGGATTCCTTCCACATCCTCATTAATTAGCTCATCTGGTCTTGCTATCCAATTCACAATTTCTACCTTCTCCCAGCTCCTGGTATGTTTCCACTTTTACCGATTTAAATTTGGAGTTTTTTTTTAATCCTGAGGGCTCCCTTTTCCCTCATTCTTTAACTGAGCTTGTAGTTCCAAGCTTTGAGCTCCATCTAGTCGGTCGGGTGATTTCCGGTTCTTGATTGCCTCACTTCAACGGACTTTTTGCCTTTCAGGTTCGTCTGGTCGTTCGTTCATGTAACGAAGACTTTCCTGATATCTTTCCTCCATTTCGGCCCGATATTCATCATCCCTATCCTCTGGCCTTACGTTCCTTCTGGGATAATTCTCCCATTTCTTTCTGTTTTCTTGCCTCTGATGGTTATTGTTATAGGGTCGGCTCTCTTGTTGCCTATAACCCGTATTCCTAGGATTTCTTCCTCGATATCCTCCTCTGTGGTATGGCTGCATTCCTCTAGGCTCTTGGTGCCCATACTCTCGACCTAGTCCTTGAGTATCAGTGCTGGTGGACTGATTCCTGGTCGATGGTTTTTCGCTGGTTTCCTGACTGCTGGCCATGTGTACCTGTTCAGTCTGTCTTTGGTGCCTAGGAGTTACGTGTGACGTCGTCATGTCTAATTGACGTAATACACTCTCCACTTCCACAGCACTTCTGGCTTTGGATGAGATTAACAGCCTCTGAATCTCATATGGAAGTTGTCTTGCAATGGCGGCACACAGGTCGTTCTCAGCTGGAGCAATGTCAAGTTCGCGGAATTTACACAGTTGAGCGGTAAAAAATTCCGTGTACTTAGTTGGTGCATTTGTGCTGTACTTCCTAGAGTACAGATCTAGCCTCAAATTCTCCTGGACGTCTGCTGACCAATATCGTTTTAAAAAGGTTTCTCTAAAGCCTTCCACCGTATCAAAGGTGTACCTGAAGCTTCTGAACCAGGTGAGACAATCACCTGCCAACAACTTCTCAATAGCTCTCAGTCTCCGATCCTGAGGAACCTTCATTTCGTTTAAGTACTCTGCGACTTCCTTTAACCAGTATTTTGGAGTAATTGACATGTTATTACCCGTAAATTTTACCGGTCTGTCCTCAATCGATTTGATAATTTGTCTCCGTGGCAAGTCCCGCGTCCGGAAATTCAGTTAGATCTGCACCGAGGTCCTAAGGTGAACACGGATGCGTCCATTTACCGGAGGCAGTTCCACAGCATAGTTCACCAATTTCCGGACGCTGGCATTCTTTACACGGATGGTTCGAAGGTGGACGAGAAAGTGGGTTGTGCTTACGTTATTGATGGTGCAAATACTGTACCCGATTGTCACCATGTGGACCATGTGTTCGTATCCCAACTAGCTCACGGTCTTTCGAGGTATGGGACGTTCCTGCCCACAATACGACCACATGTTCAGGATTTGAGTCTACCAGGTAACTACTCTACAGGAAATACACAACATTCCTATGAATAAAATATTTACTGGTCTAAAATCATGGCTGTACAACAAATACAAAACAAAGGACAAATTACAATTAATTCCCACAAATAAATAGGGTTATTCTGTGAGCTTTCTCCTTAAAAATAGCGCTACAATGCACTCAAACCTACTTCTAATATCCTGTCAATAATAGTTCAGATTACAAGGTTTTCATAGTGTCCGTCATGTGACACAATTTTATTTAATGGAAGTATCTTAACACAAAAACCACATGTCACATAAACATGAATTTCTAAGACATTATTCCGTCTCCTACGACATTTACTTTAATTAGCATTACTTTAATGTTTCCTACATTTATTAGCAAATATTTTGTTGTGTCGTGCGAATCATCTTCCTTCTTTCCATCCCTATGAACGCTCTAGGAAAATGAGTCATGCTTCTTAATCATAAAATAAACATAAACATGGATAGAATATTTATAGTTTCACCATATAACGATTATCTGGGTCTTGTCGGACTTATTACAGATACAACTGTGTCATGTTCTGGGAAAAACACATACCCGTTTTTCCTAAATTAGCATAAACTGGCAAAATGCACTTTAAAGAAGATGCCTACATTATTTTGGTTCAGCTTTCCCCCTCAGAGGATAACTTCGCCAAATATCATCTGATTTCTATGGTTCAACCACATATGTGAGTTGCCATACACCATTTAATTCCATTTGCATCACTAAAATACTCATATTTTAATCGCATTATTGAATACCGAGACCTCTCAGTGTCCTATTGTGACTGTAATTGACAAGGGATCGGTCGAGCGACCTCCCTCCCCTCAGCAGGTCATAAAATTAGTTCCAGACAGCTCTCAAAGATGGCTGCCACGGAAATGGTCTACATTTCCTGTCTCTCTCTACCGTCAAAGCCACCCTTGTTTACAATTATATAACAATAAAGATCCGCTAGGCATATTCCTAAGTAATTGAGTCATTTAATTAATTAACACCTAACTTTACAGTGTATTTGGGCTCAAATGGCTCCTATTAAACATTCATGGCAGGGGTGGAATTCTAATGATAGCATTGCCGTTCTAAGGTGATTACTTGTGGCTTTAAAGACGCGCATCATAATGAAACCCCATGGTTATCATCAGCAGCTGTCATTTACATATACTTGGGAACCACGTTCCTCGTCGACGAATATGATTCTACCTCTCGGGCAGACCATAAGTAAAAATGCTCACCGCGCCTCGCTGGGCGTCCATAGTGGCTATAATTCAATGCAAGCGTTGGCAATAGACAGAATCTATCCAAATCGCTGCGTAACACATACAGTATGCACAAAGGCGATACTTCTCGAAGATTAAGCCAATTTTCACCTCACGCGCAAGCTATACTAGTCTTTCCCGTGCTTATCTTACGTAAATCACTGGATTCTACGTTAATCTGCACGCTATATGCGGCTAAACAATATTTCACATATATGACTCCATTACCAAGGTACCTGCGTTCTTCCTGTTATACTATTTAAGCCAAAGCTTTTCATAGCTCCTAACACAAATGTATAAATATACTGGCTTACTTTAATTTCACATATTCATTCAAAATTTCACTGACACTGAGAAAAGCTCTCGTATTCGCGATATTCCACACTACATTCTTTACTGTTTACCAATGACAGTATCTTAAATTAGACATGACACTATTTGAACATTACTTAGGCCAACTTTGCCCTTACTTTATGGTTGCCGACCCCAGTTATTATTATTATTATTATTTTAACGTTTAGATCCATCACTATTTTTGACCTACATGATCCTAAGCAAATCACCTTCCAAGTCATACTTTATTCAAGACGAGTGGTGAAAACTCGTTCAGTAAGTGACTATTACTTCTTTAATTTCAAAGTGATTAATCGTTACATGGTGAACTATGCCATTATAATGTTATTATTTGCATGTTTACTCACGTTTCCTTCTGGCTGGAAAGTACCAGTATCTCCGCCTGAGCTCTACCATGATGATTGACTTAATCCATCATGATATCCAATACACAACACTGAGATTCACACTTTTTACACATGATACACATATTACCACAAGTGGCCATTACCACTGATAAACACTGAATATTAAACATTAAACACATTAACACTTTAACTTATTATTTCACAATTTATACACTTCATCTATCATTTCACATGTTGATCCTTAATCTGGATTTCACCTACGCTTGACCTCAGAGATGCGATGACTTATGATAACCACTGGTCTCCGTGAAATCTAGTAGCGTTTTTATAGATGTTCGATCCTAGTTCCCTGCACTCCCGTTCACCTCACTGTCCTGGATAAGTGGCAATAACTTCCACTCTCCCATCACTGGAGTGTTCCTGATGCTGATGTCATATAATTGACAATACCTTCCGGTATACGAACTGTTCCAAACATTATCAGTTCCTATTCGCTGTAGCGAATTTATATCTGTGTCAGATAATAAAGCAATATCTGCACTTTGTTACCTTTTATGCACTTCATTATTACTGATGAAGCTTACAATTTGCCTCCATTGTCTTCAACGGCGGTACGCTGATATCTTAATAATTGGCGTGCTTACTGCAGAGCGCTTGTAGACAAAGGACTAACTTCCAACTCGAGCGACCGTCTGACGTCTTCAACTGCTTTCCACTGAACCATAACTGACCCTTGGCGTAGGGTGCTCTTCCCTTATATTGGTTTCTTGCACAAAATAGTTCACGGGACACGTGAGAGCGACTCCCTTCTTGAAATACTCCGTCTTCAGCCGAAATAGCAACTGCATCTTGTTTATCTAGGCGTGGAGGTTTTAAAAACATTCGCGTGCCGGCGATCGCTTCGGCCAATTAATTACAATTAATTGCCTTAGTTCAGCGCGTGGGATGCTACGGTGGGGATTTCCCGCTGGTTGGTTAAAGTATCCATGCTCTCGAGCGTGAGTTAGGTTGTAATGCGGTCATTTTGAGAAATAGGCGTAATTTTAGGTGAAAAACCACTCCTAAATTACTCCTCCGTGAATACATTCATCTATGTGTATGTTTCATTGCATTACAATGCTCCATTTATCTGTAATTAATTAATTTCTTGTGGGCTTGGTCCCGCCAAAGCTTTGCTCGTTGTCGACCGGTGGATTCCCGGGTCATTAATTTTTAGCTGTCTGACCGCCCTATACGGAAATAGTTCCGTAGGCGCCAGGGCTACTCCGCCTACTTGTTAAAGTCATTTGTCAGACTTCAATACTAGCCTCTCTCGACTTCGTATGCACTGAAAACGTACATTCCCTTGCATTTTGCTTACAATTTCTCCTTTAAATTGCTATGATTTGCACCTAAATAATCGTGAAATCACGCTAGACTATTATGTGTCAGTAGACCTCTCATTGCTCTGTGGGTTCCATATAATGGCTCCCCCTTAGAGACCACTGGTTCGACCTTAGGCATAACCATTTGCCTGGTCTTCTCTGATAAGGCCCTGAGTTCGATACCAGACTGCCGTGACCAGTTGGGCACATCTTTCTCCTGCTAAGTTCGAAAAATTCATTTCATAAGTGAATTTTTCGGGCCTATCAGCTGGTATCAACTCCTTGCAGTGTTTGCTTTAAGCGGTCATTGCTCTCGGCAATGGGCTTTCACGTTTTCCCACTCCACTCTTGTCTGCTGTCTCGTAGACTTTCGTTTTCCTGTCTCAATTGTTCATTCATCTCCTCTAACTCCACAGCGGCTCCCTTTAACTGGTCGTAAAACTCCTGCAGTCGACAGCTGCACTCTCCCCTCGTGTCCGCTGGGCTGGCGAGCTGTTTCCTTTTCTTCGACCCTTCTCGAGCCTGCAAGCTTTTCTCCAGAACCTTTCCGTGCATACGTAATGATTCCTCGTTCACTTGGATGTGTGTAGCTTGCTCTTCTCTCGCATCATAGTCTTCTGGTGGACTATATAACTTCAGATTTGCTGCATTTACCACAACTTCTCTACCTGTTGCCTCATCTTTAATCCGATATGCGTTATTCTGCAGATCCCTTATAATCAGGTAGGGTCCGAGATAAGCGTGCTGGAATTTCTTATATTTCCTGCTCTCTGGATCTGAACTGGCGGGTTTTTTCAATAAGACGTATTCTCCCACGAGTAGCGGTCTATGATAGCGTTTCCTCCTGTTTCTTCGCTGTCGCTTATCTGCTTGTTTCTTGAGATACTCGAACGTCCTCTGGATTCTCAACTCACGTCCAAGTTGTGCATCGACGGGTGTCTGGATGACATTATTCCATGGCCTCTCGGGTCTTCTGTCGAGATGTAGGCTCACTGGCACCTCCCCTGTAGCTTCGTGCACAGTATTGTTGATACAATATTCAATAATCTCAAGCACGTCAATCCATTTCCAATTCTCAGTAGAGCAGTATATCTTCATGTATTTTTGCACCTCCCTCATAACTCTCTCAGCTGAGTTCGACTCCGGGTGCCTAACCGTGGACAAAATCTGTCTTATGCCCAGATTTTCCAACTCCCTGCGAAATTCTACGCTGGTAAAACAGCTTCCGTGATCCGATAAGATGTTTTCTGGCTGTCCTAATATAGGAATG
Organism: Meconema thalassinum; assembly: GCA_946902985.2. Lineage (NCBI taxonomy): Eukaryota > Metazoa > Arthropoda > Insecta > Orthoptera > Tettigoniidae > Meconema > Meconema thalassinum. The sequence goes on along the minus strand of OX336388.2, from coordinate 1,001,277,691 downwards.
ATTCTTTCCTTCAGCCTCTTAAGTACTTGTTTTGTACTGGTTTTCTGAATTGGACACAGGACTACCATTGTGGAAAACACGTCTAGTGCAACTAGGATGTGTTTATTTCCTCTTCTAGCTCTAGGCAGGGGCCCAAAGTTGTCCAGCGCCAGGAGCTGACATGGCTTCTCTGGTAAGAGTGGTATAGGTTTCTGCCTCATTAAGTACGAGTTAGGCTTTACTCGTTGGCACATATCACATGTCCTGATAGTATTTCTGACTGTTTCTCTAAGTTTAGGCCAAATAAACGCCTCTTTAAGCAGGGCAACAGTCTTATCTACACCTGAATGTCCAAAAGCTCGGTGTGCTAGCCAAACTAGCCTTCTCTGCAATGCTGGTGGTACAACAATCCTAGGTTTTGTGTGGTCAGAGTCGCTCCATTTATGTAGCATCTGGTTAAACCATAGATATTCCGTTGAAAGTGCTTCAGCTTCCATATACATCGGGGTTCCTCTATTCAGCTTTCCCTCGAAGTAATTTATCATCAACCGTATCCAGGGATCTTCACGTTGAAAAACGGTGATGTTCCTTAGATCATCTAAGGTCTTCTGATCTCTATCTTCTATTTCAATAGCTAGAGTTTCTTCTTCCTCTGCTGTAGGGTATCTGCTTAGCAAATCAGGTATGATATTGTCCTTCCCCGGGCAATATTCTATTTCCACTTGAAATTGTTGTATGTACAGGGACCACCTTGTCAGTCTTTGACTCGACAAGTCAGTTTTTAGCAGGAACGTTAGGGCTTTATGGTCTGTTCTCAAAATAATTCTAAAACCATAAATCAGCTTGTGCCAATACTGTAATGCATACAGTATCGCAAGTAATTCGATCTCCGTGACCGTATAATTCTTTTCATTAGGCCTCAACCTTCTACTGATGAATGCGATATAAGTTCTCTCCTCTGGCCTGTCCTTATTTTCCTGATACAACATAGCTCCAATGCCTACGAAGGATGCGTCAGTCTGGATGATAAATTTCTGAGTGTAGTCAGGATATCCCAATTTTACATAATCTAACAACATCTGTTTAGATTTCACGAAGGCTTCCTCGCATTGCTCCGTCCATCGCCATCTTCCTCCCTTCTTAAGTAAGTCTTGGAGTGGTGCTACAGTCTCGGTGTACTTCGGACAATGGTTCGAAAAGAATCCAATAACGCCCAGATATTGCCTGACGTTCTTCACCTTCGTTGGTCTCGGGAAACGTTTTATGACTTCCAGTTTTCCCGGATTAGGCCTGACTCCTTGTGCATCGATTACATGACCTAGAAATTTAACTTCTCTCTGAGCAAAGTTAGACTTCTTTATATTGACCTTGAAGTTAGCCTGACTTAGGTCATATAACAACTTGCGTAGATCTCTGACATGTTCTTCAACTGTTTCAGAGGTCAGTAGTATATCATCTACGTAGCATATGGTTGTAGCTTTTACTTCTTCGGATAGGTTCCTATCTAGCGCTCGTATCAACGCTGAACCTGCTGTTTTTAATCCAAATGGAAGACGGACGTAGGAGTACGTATGCTGGTCAAATAAAAATCCGGTTAACAGACTTGTTTTCTCTTCCAGAGCAAGATGGTGAAAACTTGCCGTGAGATCAAGATTTGAGAATACAGTCTTTCCTTTGAACCTTCTGAGTACCTCCTTAATGGGTGGAACTGTATCAAATTCCGGTATAACCTTGGAATTCAAATTTCGTAGGTCCAGGCATATCCTCACACTTCCATCCTGTTTCGGTACAACTACCAGTGGGCTGACATAAGGTGTGGCTGTCTTTACAATGACGCCTGCTTCTAGCATTTCCTGTATCGCTTCTTTGACCTTTAAATAATGTTTCTCAGCTACAGGATACGGCTTCTGTTTGAATGGCGTCCAATCGCTGACTTGAAACGCATACTGGAAATTCTTGATCCGGCCAGGTCTCGAATCGAAGACTCCTTTATACTCGAATAGCAGTTCCCTTAGCATTTTCTTATATTCTGGACCAAATTTAGCTTCCTCAATCTTCTCTTCCAGGCATTCTTCAAATTTTGGTTCGAGATCTTTTTCAATGTCTGCGGCCAGTGTTGCCAACTCTTCCTCAATATCTTCTATTGTCGACACTGCCTCCCCAGTCATATCTCCGTATGTATGCCATACGTATTCTTCTTGTCTCGCTTCATTATGCCTTAATGAGAGTTCTAAGTCTTCCTTTCCCTCACTTGCGCGAAACATCACAATGTCTTGCGAGAGATCTATAATAACTTTATACTCTCTTATGAAATCCATCCCAACAATAAGGTTATATGGCAGCTTATTTACAAGTAGGAAGCTCTGTGAGAATGTAGAGTTCCCTATCTGCAGATCTAAAAATACTTGGTATCTGCATATCATAACTTTGTCTGGTATGACACCTTTTATTTTCACGCTTGAAATGGGTATTTTCAATACGTGGATTTTACTCTGGATTTCATTATATAATGCCTGGGTTATCAAACTCACTGTTGATCCTGTATCGATGAGACTTCTTACTTTCGTTCCCGCAATGTTTACAATAATAATAGGTAGTTCCCGTCTTACATTGACCGTTCTTTCATCGAGGTCTTCGATAAGCTCCTCAGGTTTGGCAATCCAGTTAATAACATTTACTGTATTCCATCCTGAACCTATCTCTCTCTGGTTATTTAAAATTGGTGTTTTTTTTTTCAATTGCTCCATTCTTTGTGGAGTTCTTCTGCCTGTCTTCATGCTGTTGAAGTTCCAGACTTTTGGCACCATCATCATTTTGATATATGTCGGGTGACCTTCTATTTCGAATCGCTTCATCCCAGTGAACTCGCGATTGTCTTGGATCATCTCCGCGCTCTTCCATGTATCTTAAAGATGCATGATAGCGTTCTTCCGCCTCTTCATCGAACCCACGACTCTGCTCTTGGGATCTCCATCCTTGGTTATTCCCATTTCGGCCGTAATTTCTTCTGTTATCCAGCTGCTGGTCTCTGGTACCACGCTGATTCCAGTTTTTCCTTCCTCGGTTACCACGGTTCGAACCTCCTCGATACGCTGGCCTCCAATTTTGGTTTTCGCGTCCTTCGCGCTGCCAGTCGGATTTTTCTGTTTCGGTGCTTGTAGACTTGCATTTCGTCTGCACCTTCGTTGGCTCGATCGGCGTATTCGTCATATTAACTTGTTCCACATGTCGGCTTTGTCTTGCGTGCTGCACTGTGGTTAAATCAAGTTGTCTCAGCACCTCCTCCATATCGATTGCAGTTTTGGCGTTTGCTGAGATTAGCAGGCGCTGCACTTCATACGGCAGCTGCTTAGCTATTCCTATGCATAAGTCTGACTCTCTGAGTCCTTCGTCGAGCTCGCGAAAACGGCATAATTGGTTCACAAAAAACTCTCCGTACTTGGTCGGGTTACTAGTACTGTAACGCCTGGAATACAAGTCCAGTCTGAGGTTTTGTTGCACGCTCGCGTTCCAATACCTGCTTAAAAATGCTTGGCGAAATTCCTCAACGGTATCGAACGTGTACCTAAAACTTCTAAACCATAGAGCACACTCTCCTTCGGTGAGTTTTTCAATCGCTCTCAACCTGCGCTCTGGCGGTACTTTCGCATCATTCAAGTACTCGGAAACTTCTTTAAGCCAGTACTTGGGTGTCATATTAGAATTACTCCCAGAGTATTTCTTTGGTTTTTCATCACTAGCCCTTATAACTGTGACTATTTGGTTCTGTACAGCATTTTCCTGCGGTGTTGACATAGCCATTGGCATACCAGGTGTGGCATACGGGCTGTCACTTGGCATTGCTGCATTCTTTGGAGTGGGCTGTATTTCTATCTCTGCCCATTTATTCCTCCTATTCTCGTCTATACTTCCTTCGCTAGACCTAGGATTCCGCAACATGGATTCTTCCTGCGCTATCATTCTCGTTTCTAACTGGCTGTGCCTGTTTTCAGTCCTTTCCAAACGAGCTAATACCTCTCGTTCTATTTTCTCTAGGCGATCTCGGTTTCTTTCTGCCATAGAAAATACCTTTTCTTTATTATCCTTAAGGTTTTCCTTCAGGTGGATAATTTCCCCTGCTAGACTTTCTCTTACTTCGGCAAGAGTCTTATCACTGGCTTCAGTCTTTAAGCCTTCTCGAAGCTCTAACTCTTCGCGTAAGCCTGTAACTTCCCGTTGAATGTGACCTTGTATATGAGATATTTCAGTCCTCATTTTCGTGATTTCTCCTTGGTCTTCGTCCTGTCTTTTATGGATAACTGCTAAGTCGTTCTGAGTTTGTTCCAACTCTTTCTGCACCTTTCCAACTTGTATCTTCATATTAGACATTATTTCCTTATTATCTCGATCAGACGTCTTTATTTCCTGCATTTCCTTGCATTGGTCAAGGATATTCTGGTCCTGCTTTTTTAAAGCTTCGTCTACAGCCTTGGCATAACCTGCCATTCGCGTATTCCATTTTAGTTCATTATCCTCGAACCTATGATCCACGGTCTGAGTAAACGTGTTAAATTGTTCTAACTGACGTTTCGTGTTAGCTTCATTCTGACTTTGAATGTCTTTAAGCTCCCGGGACATACTGTTTAAATTATCGTTAATTTCACGCTGTGACTCTCTGCACATTTGCAAATTGCTTTCTAATTTTAATTCAATAGACTCAAAGCGTTTTTCGTTATCATTTTGCATTTCTGAGATCACGCTAACAATATTCTTAGTTACCTGTCTCTGGACAGACTCTTTAACGTCGTCCATTTTCTTATTAACCTCTACTAGGTTTAATTCTAACTGTGTGTTTACATTAGTTTGACTAGCCTCTAGTCTAGTATTTATTTCGGCTTGATTAGCCTCTAGCCTATCCGCTATTTCATCTTTAAATGCTTTGGATTCTTCCTAACTTTTAGCATTTATAACATCGAAATGTTCCCTTAACTCGGCGATACACCTGAGTACTTCTTCCGTTCCGGCCATCCTGTACTACTTAATTTGAGATTCAGGTAGGCCCTAGCTGAAGACACTGGCGCGTTCTATTGGAAAGAAAAGATTCCGATCCCGCGACAACAACAACAACATATTATAAAATGTCAAAACTAACTATGGAATGGGTATAGACCCTCGTACCCGTCTGACAACATTTGTCTGACGTCTGAACATCATCTAGAAAGACTCACAATCGCTCAAATCAAGTTTGAGGAAAAAAAAGTTATTTCTATGGTTTTCCCCATGAAAACCATGCTATTATTATGGGGTTTTTCTAAATCCCATAAGCCAACCACGTACGGGCGCCATGTTAATCTATAAGGTCATGGTGGCCATCGTAAGACATCGGCCATATTCTAATTTATTATTAAAACTGTCCAAGGAGTGGTTTTTACTGCCGAATGCCCCACGTTGGGCGCCATGTTAATCTATATGCTCATATCACACTCAGGGTGCCATGTTAATCTAATCTGTCATGGTCATGGTGGGTTACATGTTAAATTAGGGTAGTCAACATGCTTATTTATGGCATGCTCATGATGCTTAAGTGGAGGTTACCTGTATTTTAAACTGGCCCCACACATCAGCGTCATGTTATTTTATATGTGTTATCTATGGCTATGGTTTATGAAAGTTACAATTATATAAGCATGTCTTATGGAGGATTAACAATTATTTTTAATGTGGTGGCTTATTAACAAATGGGATGCGGTCTTCCTATTCTGTCCTAAATTCTATGCTATATTTGCTTCTACCATTAATACCTTGACCGACTTAAGTAATTACCTGTGACTCAATCCAAGTACAGAGACAACTCCCCCATGTACCCGATTGTCACCATGTGGACCATGTGTTCGTATCCCAACTAGCTCACGGTCTTTCGAGGTATGGGACGTTCCTGCCCACAATACGACCACATGTTCAGGATTTGAGTCTACCAGGTAACTACTCTACAGGAAATACACAACATTCCTATGAATAAAATATTTACTGGTCTAAAATCATGGCTGTACAACAAATACAAAACAAAGGACAAATTACAATTAATTCCCACAAATAAATAGGGTTATTCTGTGAGCTTTCTCCTTAAAAATAGCGCTACAATGCACTCAAACCTACTTCTAATATCCTGTCAATAATAGTTCAGATTACAAGGTTTTCATAGTGTCCGTCATGTGACACAATTTTATTTAATGGAAGTATCTTAACACAAAAACCACATGTCACATAAACATGAATTTCTAAGACATTATTCCGTCTCCTACGACATTTACTTTAATTAGCATTACTTCAATGTTTCCTACATTTATTAGCAAATATTTTGTTGTGTCGTGCGAATCATCTTCCTTCTTTCCATCCCTATGAACGCTCTAGGAAAATGAGTCATGCTTCTTAATCATAAAATAAACATAAACATGGATAGAATATTTATAGTTTCACCAAATAACGATTATCTGGGTCTTGTCGGACTTATTACAGATACAACTGTGTCATGTTCTGGGAAAAACACATACCCGTTTTTCCTAAATTAGCATAAACTGGCAAAATGCACTTTAAAGAAGATGCCTACATTATTTTGGTTCAGCTTTCCCCCTCAGAGGATAACTTCGCCAAATATCATCTGATTTCTATGGTTCAACCACATATGTGAGTTGCCATACACCATTTAATTCCATTTGCATCACTAAAATACTCATATTTTAATCGCATTATTGAATACCGAGACCTCTCAGTGTCCTATTGTGACTGTAATTGACAAGGGATCGGTCGAGCGACCTCCCTCCCCTCAGCAGGTCATAAAATTAGTTCCAGACAGCTCTCAAAGATGGCTGCCACGGAAATGGTCTACATTTCCTGTCTCTCTCTACCGTCAAAGCCACCCTTGTTTACAATTATATAACAATAAAGATCCGCTAGGCATATTCCTAAGTAATTGAGTCATTTAATTAATTAACACCTAACTTTACAGTGTATTTGGGCTCAAATGGCTCCTATTAAACATTCATGGCAGGGGTGGAATTCTAATGATAGCATTGCCGTTCTAAGGTGATTACTTGTGGCTTTAAAGACGCGCATCATAATGAAACCCCATGGTTATCATCAGCAGCTGTCATTTACATATACTTGGGAACCACGTTCCTCGTCGACGAATATGATTCTACCTCTCGGGCAGACCATAAGTAAAAATGCTCACCGCGCCTCGCTGGGCGTCCATAGTGGCTATAATTCAATGCAAGCGTTGGCAATAGACAGAATCTATCCAAATCGCTGCGTAACACATACAGTATGCACAAAGGCGATACTTCTCGAAGATTAAGCCAATTTTCACCTCACGCGCAAGCTATACTAGTCTTTCCCGTGCTTATCTTACGTAAATCACTGGATTCTACGTTAATCTGCACGCTATATGCGGCTAAACAATATTTCACATATATGACTCCATTACCAAGGTACCTGCGTTCTTCCTGTTATACTATTTAAGCCAAAGCTTTTCATAGCTCCTAACACAAATGTATAAATATACTGGCTTACTTTAATTTCACATATTCATTCAAAATTTCACTGACACTGAGAAAAGCTCTCGTATTCGCGATATTCCACACTACATTCTTTACTGTTTACCAATGACAGTATCTTAAATTAGACATGACACTATTTGAACATTACTTAGGCCAACTTTGCCCTTACTTTATGGTTGCCGACCCCAGTTATTATTATTATTATTATTTTAACGTTTAGATCCATCACTATTTTTGACCTACATGATCCTAAGCAAATCACCTTCCAAGTCATACTTTATTCAAGACGAGTGGTGAAAACTCGTTCAGTAAGTGACTATTACTTCTTTAATTTCAAAGTGATTAATCGTTACATGGTGAACTATGCCATTATAATGTTATTATTTGCATGTTTACTCACGTTTCCTTCTGGCTGGAAAGTACCAGTATCTCCGCCTGAGCTCTACCATGATGATTGACTTAATCCATCATGATATCCAATACACAACACTGAGATTCACACTTTTTACACATGATACACATATTACCACAAGTGGCCATTACCACTGATAAACACTGAATATTAAACATTAAACACATTAACACTTTAACTTATTATTTCACAATTTATACACTTCATCTATCATTTCACATGTTGATCCTTAATCTGGATTTCACCTACGCTTGACCTCAGAGATGCGATGACTTATGATAACCGCTGGTCTCCGTGAAATCTAGTAGCGTTTTTATAGATGTTCGATCCTAGTTCCCTGCACTCCCGTTCACCTCACTGTCCTGGATAAGTGGCAATAACTTCCACTCTCCCATCACTGGAGTGTTCCTGATGCTGATGTCATATAATTGACAATACCTTCCGGTATACGAACTGTTCCAAACATTATCAGTTCCTATTCGCTGTAGCGAATTTATATCTGTGTCAGATAATAAAGCAATATCTGCACTTTGTTACCTTTTATGCACTTCATTATTACTGATGAAGCTTACAATTTGCCTCCATTGTCTTCAACGGCGGTACGCTGATATCTTAATAATTGGCGTGCTTACTGCAGAGCGCTTGTAGACAAAGGACTAACTTCCAACTCGAGCGACCGTCTGACGTCTTCAACTGCTTTCCACTGAACCATAACTGACCCTTGGCGTAGGGTGCTCTTCCCTTATATTGGTTTCTTGCACAAAATAGTTCACGGGACACGTGAGAGCGACTCCCTTCTTGAAATACTCCGTCTTCAGCCGAAATAACAACTGCATCTTGTTTATCTAGGCGTGGAGGTTTTAAAAACATTCGCGTGCCGGCGATCGCTTCGGCCAATTAATTACAATTAATTGCCTTAGTTCAGCGCGTGGGATGCTACGGTGGGGATTTCCCGCTGGTTGGTTAAAGTATCCATGCTCTCGAGCGTGAGTTAGGTTGTAATGCGGTCATTTTGAGAAATAGGCGTAATTTTAGGTGAAAAACCACTCCTAAATTACTCCTCCGTGAATACATTCATCTATGTGTATGTTTCATTGCATTACAATGCTCCATTTATCTGTAATTAATTAATTTCTTGTGGGCTTGGTCCCGCCAAAGCTTTGCTCGTTGTCAACCGGTGGATTCCCGGGTCATTAATTTTTAGCTGTCTGACCGCCCTAGACGGAAATAGTTCCGTAGGCGCCAGGGCTACTCCGCCTACTTGTTAAAGTCATTTGTCAGACTTCAATACTAGCCTCTCTCGACTTCGTATGCACTGAAAACGTACATTCCCTTGCATTTTGCTTACAATTTCTCCTTTAAATTGCTATGATTTGCACCTAAATAATCGTGAAATCACGCTAGACTATTATGTGTCAGTAGACCTCTCATTGCTCTGTGGGTTCCATATAATGGCTCCCCCTTAGAGACCACTGGTTCGACCTTAGGCATAACCATTTGCCTGGTCTTCTCTGATAAGGCCCTGAGTTCGATACCAGACTGCCGTGACCAGTTGGGCACAATACCAAGATCTCTTTTCCTGAGGCCTGTAGTGTGTTTACTGCGGAGCTCGTTGCCATCTATGAAGCTCTGCAGTTTGCACTAAAGGATGCTCGAATCCACTTTCTCGTGTGTACCGACTCATTGAGTTCGTTGCAGTCAATTGCTACATGTTTCCCGCAACACCCCCTAGTGCAGCGAATCCACGACCTACTAGCCGGGCTGTGCCACGCTGACACTCGAATCACCTTTCTGTGGCTTCCAAGCCACATGGGAATTGCGGGAAATGAGTTAGCAGATCTAGCTGCAAAAGAGGCTGTATCACTACCACCTCGACCAATCGAGGTACCCGCTAGAGATATTCGCTCTCAGTTACGCCTACAAGTTCTGGCTTTTTGGGAGAGTCAGTGGCCAGCTGACCCACTCCCCAGTAAACTGAGAGCGATCAAGGGAACTACTCGCGTGTGGCCGAGCTCCTTCCGGGCCCGGAGAGAGTCCGTCATTTTGTGTAGGCTAAGGATAGGTCATACAAGATCCAGCCACTCGTACCTAATGCGAAGGGCAGACCCCCCCACTTTGTACCTGTGGAGCCGTATTCACCGTGGCCCACATTTTCACCGAGTGTGTGGATCTTGCTGACTTACGAAGAAACCTTGGTTTGCAGACGACACTCAAACTTATATTAGCCGATGACGCGGTGGCTGCTGATCGCGTTATCCGCTTTATAAGTGAGAGTGGGTTAGGGCCAGCAATCTAAATTTTCCAGTGAACATTGACTCAACGACTTGTTCGTTTTTGAATGATAATGTTTTGTTTTTTCCGTAATTTTTGTTTATTTTTATAATTTTTATTTTTTTATTTAATTGTTTGTTTTTGTTTTATTAATTTTTGGTCTTTTTAAATTTAGATGTCCACCTCAAAATTTTAAATTCAATTCAAAATTTGTATTCTTTATTCTGTGTTAAGAGGGGCAGATGACCTCGTAGTTCCGCCCCTTAAAACAACAATAACAAACTAACTAACTAACTAACTAGTTTCATGTCGAAGTAAATGATTATTTTATTCCTGAACGTGCAATGAGTTTACTGAAACATAATTGTTACTATCGTGGTCACAGGGTAGATGAATCTTTGAATGATTATATTAAAGAAATTAGGTGCTACGCTAGGGTTTTGAATTTAAATTTGAGTGAATCTGCAATTGTTACTACTATAGTAGAAGGTATTAATCCAGAATATAGGTTATGTATGGCTATGGAAGGTAAACCTAAGAGTTTTCTTGAATTATATGATATAATTAAATCTGCAGAAAATGTCAAAAGCATTAACTCTGTAAGAGTGATTAACTCTCCGCCTCCCTTGGTTAATATCCCTGTTAATCCTAATAATCATTTACAACAAACTTCTTTCCAAAGAAGGAGATTCAATTACACTGAAAATACTCGAACTGGTAAACGTTGTGATAGGTGCGGGTCTTATGATCACATAGCCAAGTGGTGTGATAGAAGATTTAATCGTAGGCAATGACTAGATGTTAGGAAAATCTTGTCGGATTATCAAAAATCTGATGGTATTGCAGGTAACCGTAAAACAGATTTTGATAAGGATCATATGCCGAAAGGGTGAATAGGAATTTACGGGCAGCACTTATTGCGTATCACCACAATGATCACAAGGGTTGGGACAGTTGCATACATTTGATAACTTATGCTTTCAACACGGCTATACATGAATCTCACCGAAACACTCCTTTTAATCTGACGTTTTCATATTCGCCAATTCTCCGATATCAAATTTATGGTCTCTCAACGATCTATTGCCTGAGAACATTTCTAACTTGGATGTTCAGGCGGTTTGGAAGAAAGCTAGGGAAAACATGAAGATTGCTCATGAAAAGTTGCAGAGAAGGTATAATGTGGGTCGTAAACAGTGTTCATTAAAGGTTGGTGATGAGGTATATGTTCGAAACTTCTCGCTAAAAGAAGCTGGTCCTAAAGAATCCGGGAAATTACTTGTTAGATTTAAAGGCCCGTGAAAAATTCTTAGTTTCATCACTCCAGTGACTATGCTAGTGAGTGATCCTCAGAAAAAACGTATTTTCAGGGTGCATTTATCACAAGTGAAGAAAAATTGTGATATTTCTGAGTAATGTTTTATTTGGTTGTAATTTCTTCTTTTTTTTTGCTGTTTATTGGTAGATGTTTTGGTTTGTCCTTCCTGTTGTGATTCACTCACCGTAAGTATTATACTTAGCTTATAATTCTTCTAAATTGTGTTTGAAAAACTGTGTGTATCTAGAATGGTTGTGTTTAGTGTGATTGCGGTAAGGTAGATTTGTATTAAGGGGTGGGAAATTGTTGTTTTGTTGTTCAAAATAAGGTTAGGTTTGCGCTAGTCAAAATGTTCATTGTTGATTGTATAATACCGAGTATGTAAATAAATATTTCGTTAAAATATATTGCTACTTAAGTGCACTAGGTAGTGATTTGAATGATTGCGTTGTTGAATGAGGACAGTTTCTTATTTCGATTCTTGTTATCTCTGGTATGGAACTGGTATAATTAAGATGAAGGAAAAGAGTCTTTGGTATGAAAGTTAAGCATTCCTTACAAAAGATCCCAAGTTGATCCAAGTTGGTGTACATTATGTCGCCTTATTTGCATGTTTCATCAGGGATGTAAAAGGTATTGAATGTTATGTTTTGGCTGATAGTTGTTGAAAAGGTAAGTAAGTAATGCTATAAGGAAAATACCCGTATTGTTCTTTCGAGATGCGTTCCTTGGGTTCGTTAACTGTCAGTCTGAGCAGGGTAAGCATTGAGTGAAGTATGATATTGAATAATTGAAATTGCGAAAGTGATATGCTAAAAGGGCTCAATAGGTTCATGTCATGTGCGTTCTGTGTACGTTTCATTTATTGTGTATGTTCCGAGTCTGCATACATGTGAGTGAGTGTTATGGTGGGTAAGTATGTTGTATAATTGGGTTTTCACGAACATTTATTTATATACTGGTAGATATTTTGGGGCATTTACCTTGCGGGTGGTAAATAGTAATCAGTAATTGTGGGAATTTTGCGGTTATGTACGAGTGTGTGAAAGATTTTGTGTATTTCTTTTTTTCTGCACGTGTGATCTGATACTAAAATATTTTCTGGTTTTCCTTGTAATTTTTTGGTATTTGCTTTGCCTCTCCCCTTTTGAACTTTGTTGGTACTTCTCTATTTATCTTTTTTTTCTCTCGTTTCTGGGGTTCTGATAGCATGAGACTCGCTCATGATTTTTCCTTCCTTGTTTTCATATTTTGCGTTGCTTCATCGGGATTCTTGTGCGATGTTAGCGTCGGGTTTCCTCTTAGTTTTTTTCTCGTTATGCTCTCTTGTAAAATTTCTTTGACCCTCTTTTATTTATGAAGTCTATAAAACTTAATGGTAATCTTCATTTATTTACGATGGTACAATGTTAGACTTAACCTACGTCATTTTCCTTTTTTGTGATCTTCGGTTGGCTGATAATTGTTTCAAAGTCCGTTTGTACTTATTTTATCTTTTTCTTTTGAAATAGCTGAGGAATTACGTACCACAAAGTTATGATTTAATTAATAATACTCCATAAAATATAATTTTGTAAAAGATGTAAACCGTATGGTTATTAGGGGTAATAACTTATGATCCTATTTTGTAAAAGCAAGGAATCTTTGAGATGGGAGGATTTTTTTTGGGTCTTTTGGAAAATGATACTCGGTTGTTCATTTGTTACTTATTTGGATGATTGTGAACTGGTTGTAAGGATGCATTATCGTAATATGTCATGAAGAAAGAACATGGACCCTTGCTGTCGGGAGAACAATTTGGTTTCAGATCAAGAGCTGATATTGTCATCCTGGTTGGCGAGTTGGCGACTGTGGCGAATGTTCTGGGCCCGGACTTCGTCGAGTAAAGCCGTGTCCTCTACGTACAGATGGATTGTGTCTTCATCAGTCAAGAAAACTTCTAATTTGTATTTAATTAAAAAAAAAAGAAAAACTGTTTTGTTGCCAAGTAAGGAATTGAAACTCTAAGCATGTTGGTAATGGTTAGATGCATGAACGCTTCGGTGCGTGCCTATTTTGAAGATGGTAAGATTGGCGAACCTTGGACTATTATGAAAGAACGAACTGATATTCATATGCAGCTCTATTTACTCCCTCTCTCTCTCTCAGCACATAGACTTGGTGTACATTTGTGTCCTATCGTCCTGTATAGTGGGGAGGAGAGATGACGCGTTTTAATTTCCCTGACGTGACCTTTATCCTTTCTAAAATGTAACCGAGTTGCTCTTGCTGTCGTGCATGTGCTTGAGATAAACAGACTTGCCACGCTACCTGTTGAGCACGAATAGAGACTCGTTTGTCGCTGCGGGATGCTGCCATCTGACGGAGAATATTAGTACTACTCCTTTTGGATTTGACGCTTGGAGCGCTGTACTCTCTATCTAAGATTTCCTCCGATGGCTGCCGAAGTCAACAAAAGGCTGTTACCTTGGATACAGCGATAATAAGAAAAGTTATTCTCTATTGGAATCCTTACAAGAAAAGATGCAAAATTTATAACTCCGATTTTTTAACCGGGTTGGTTAGCCCTGAAGGATAACATAGCCCCTATTCTCGAATATGTTCATATACAACTTGATTAGGAAGTACTTCCGACATCTCCCTGAAGATATTTTGACTTATTTGGTGTAATAATATTTTTGGCTTCTGAACATGTATGTTTTAGAAAAGGTTTGTGAATATTGTGAGATATTTTGGAAGCTGTTTTATTTCTATCGATATGTTTTATTATATTGGACGTATTGTAAATTCTTAACTTTGTGTTATTTTATGTTGGCGGACTGTTGTTTACTCTCGTGTTTTGGTCTAGCCTCGTGGTCTGAGTAACAGTAAGGCATATGTCGATATATTTAAAAATAGTTTCCAATTATCTATTTCCTTACTATATATCTTTTGGGGGAATGTGGTTATTTAATTTATTTTCTGAGCTACAAGCCATGTAGAATTCAGTCTTCATTTTGGTCAAGTGCAAGGACTTTCTTAACCTAATTATATTTACGTAAATTTTTCTTTTCTCCTTGTATCTTGTTAGTATGCCTCATATAGGCACTGTAACTTGTGTCGAAGATTATGGCACTTATTTTATTCTGTGTAATGGGTTGCCTGGTGACAACCTGAGCTATTGTTATCGTTTCTTCCTTGCAGAAAAAAACAATAGTTTTTGTTTCGTGTCGATAAAAAGAGAGACATGTTTGAGGATTTGATTGCGATCAGACGTACCTAGAATTTGCTCCTGTTAACAAACTAACTTAATTGATTGCATTGAGTTGAGACCGTATTTGAACTTAAACTAGTTTCGGTTCATACCTTGAGTAGCCTTTAAAGGTAATTTTTCTGTTTATTTAACGTTGGATATTTTGGTTGGTCTTGACTTTTCATTTGCTCATTTAATATAATTAATTCAACCCTTTTCCTCCTCTATCGGTGGGATTCCTTGCTTATATTCAATTAGCTGTTTATGCCAAGAACTAATTTCTTTTAATTTTTATTCCTGTCTTGTAAATGCATGTAATATTATTAATTGTCACCGGGTGAGTTAGCCGTGGTGGTTACGGTATGACTGATGGCAGTCGCTCACATCCGGGAGGCGAGGAGGTTCGAATCCCCCCACCGGCAACCTTGAAGATGGTCTTCTGTGGTTTCCCATCTTCCTTCCAGGCAAATGCCGGGGTTGGTCCCTAACTATAGGCCACAGCCGCTACCTTCCAACTCCTCGTCCTTACATTCCAACTTCCCTCCTTCCCTCCCCAACGGTACTTGTAGCTCACCCATTGGGTGTCCGTCTCGAAGCAGCTACAAAACTGGCGAGCCGAACATGTCCTCGGACACTCCCGGCACTAAAAGCCATACGCAAAAAAAAAAAAAAATTAATTGTCAATTATATATATATATATCAAAGGTGACCTCTGTGTTCTTGTATCATAGTTCGTTATTCTCTTATGTTCATACTATTTAACTGCCTGGGTAAATGGTTTTGTTCAACACCTTCTACTTTCGTCTCTGGTATTTTGGGGTTTTTTCTTTTTATTTTTGGTAATACAGTTAACTGTCAGTACTACCAGTGTTTCAATTATTATTATTATTATTATTATTATTAGGCTCTTTAGCTGGAGATATTTCTACCAAATGATGGAATTGTATTGTTCTGTCACAGGCAACAGACAGCGTGATGTGCTAACTAATCGTCGGATACGAAGCGCTGCTGTGGCAAGGGAGAGCGAACTGAACACACTCACATGGATTGAGAAACACGAGGGTACTCATAAAGTCGCCTCCCGGGAAACGCCGGGTACAATAGCTAGTATTAATATAAATTTAAAATGGAGTTACATCTGTCTTGCACCAAAACAGTAAAAATAATTTAACATATCTGAAAATGTCTCTTCATTTAAAACAGTAACGTGTAAGATGATAAAGAGAAGGTAGAATAAAGAATTTTACTCGTATAATAGGCCTACAAGTATACAAACAAAATTCAACTAAAATGTCACCATAGTAAGTGAAAGGTTTCATTTAATAAGTATCTTCGTCTTCTGCAAGGGATTCAGTTGTCTCACCTGAGGTAACTCTTCGACTCCCACCTCAGCCATCCTGAAAGTGGTTTCCGTGTTTTCCCATTTCCACTTCAGGCAAATGCCGGGATGGTACCTAACGTAAGGCCACGACTGCATCCTACCCCAATTACAAATACACCCACTAGTAAAGACGTCACAGTGGCACGGGTTATCAGACAAATT
This sequence comes from Meconema thalassinum, assembly GCA_946902985.2. Classification (NCBI taxonomy): domain Eukaryota; kingdom Metazoa; phylum Arthropoda; class Insecta; order Orthoptera; family Tettigoniidae; genus Meconema; species Meconema thalassinum. The sequence goes on along the minus strand of OX336388.2, from coordinate 1,001,261,401 downwards.
GTACATGACGACCACGATGTTGCAAAGCCCCAAATAGAATAAACAACATATTATCTTATCACGGAGCCATTCACTTTCACTGCCAACAGCAGATTGAATAAGAGTTATGAAGGCGAGACAGACGCGTGGGCCTGATTGATTGGAAACTCAAAACCAATGACATGAATTGATTTCAAACTCAACACGTGGAAATCATTCAGTGCTGGTTTGGACTAAACGGCATATGGTCCAAAACTTCCCACTTGAATTCTTTGAAAGAGTCTATCGTAACTTTGGTACAGTGCGGTAGTGAATGATTTTCACCTTCTTCGAGAATTGAAGGTATGGTTGGGCGGCAACGCCTCGCCAAAAAGGAAACATTTCAGGAGACTCTCCAGACGTACCCACCTCAGTGCGGCAGAATATTTGCCGAGGGCATTACAAAGCTGGTGTAACGATACGACAAACGTTTCAATCGTTTTTGGCGATTTTGTTGAGACATAAGAATAAAACAAGCAAACATTTAGTAGTAAAATCAGTTTGGAATGTCAATCTAATATTTAATACAGTCAATCGAAACTAAAAAAAGAAAACCAGCCCTCGTATCTTACTTCAAATTAAATGCCATTATGCTTGCGTAATGAAGTTGAGAGTCGTTAGTTTCGTTTATGTAAAGCGAACATTACTTTGAAGTTCTTAATCTTAATTTATGTTCCATAGAGTGCTAAATAATGCGATTTTAGAAAAAACGTTCATATTCCAAATTAGATCAAAAATCATTCAGATTTTGAATGCTGTGTTTTTAGCATTATTTATCCATGGCATACTTTTAGCCTACTTTCGATTTTTGCAAAAAATGAAAGTAGACTTATGAGATCAACACAGGCCCAAAACATTATGTGTCTGCCTGTGTGTCTGTGAGTGTATATATGTGTGTGTGTGTACTCTGTATATTTGCCTCCCCCCTCCCCAATCAATTCATTCACGGTGAAACCGAATTGAACGAAATTTGGTACAGAGGTAGCACTAGCAATGGGCACCTCAGTGTCATGTTTTATATCGCCACCATCTCGATGAAAACGTAATGGTGGCCACAAATATGTTCAAAGCTTAAATCAAATTACGACTAATCTAATCATCAGATCTCTACCAAATTTTGTAACAAAATTCCTTCATGTGCGGAGCGTCTTTTGACGGAATTACAAGGTCATCAACGCAATAGTTTGCAGATGGCGGGCATGCTTGTGTGCAAATCGATTCCCACTCTCAATTTGAACACAACGAAACCCTAAACGAACCACCTTTGGTACAGAGGTAGCACTAGCAAGGGGAAGCTCAGTTTCGTGTTGTATATCGCTGCCATCATAACAAAAAAGAAATGGCGCCCACCCAAATTTTCTGAGCTTATATCAAATTATGACTAACCTAATCATTCGATCTCTACTAAATTTTGCAACAATATACCTTAATGCGGGAAGCATCTTTACAAGGTCTTCAGCCATATAGTTTCAAGATGGCGTATGTATGAATCATGCAAGTATTATAGCCTAACCGTAACTTACGATTCAACAAGGCCTGGCCTCAACAATTCAGCTTATCGTACATAGGGAAGTTTGAACCGTCCTCAAGGTGACCGGTAAGATATTAACATCTATATATATAAAAGAAAGTCGTGTTAGTTACACTATTTATAACTCAAGAACGGCTGAACCGATTTGGCTGAAAATTGGTGTGGAGGTAGCTTAGAACCAGGAGACGGACATAGGATACTTTTTTTTATTCCGTCACGTGACATAAAACGTCAATGAGAATACAAGTCACTATAAAAAGTAACGCAAATGACAGGTAAGGCAAGTCGTTTCCAGGCAACAGTAGCTCTTGACGAGACACGGCCGACTGGATGCGAATAGCGCTCCCCAATACCGGTATAGAAAATGAGGCTCTTTACATGAAATCCGATTAGTTACTCAACGTAATTTGTATCGGGGTAGTAAATCCAATTTGCAATAGATGGCGCGAGTAGTGGTTTTGTACGGGTTCTACACCCACCGCCACCGCTCCACCGCTGGAATACTAAAATGGCAATATCTCGCGAACCAATCAGGCTAGAGACTTGTACGAGGTGTCATTGAACTCGGGCTGACACCCTCTTTCCAATAAACAATATATTTCAACCCCAAAAGTAAAACCTACCCCTACTAGGGGGTGAAATTATAATTTTTTTAGAGAATCTCTCTTTCCAATTGCAACATGTGAGAGTTTGAATGCCGATATGGAATGTAACGTTGTTCTGCAAACCAATAATCAAAGAGGGGCATGTTAGGCCTTGAGGTGAGAGGCCCTGTTATTGTTGACGAGCCCCCTGCTGTCAGGCCCCTGTTGATGGGTTATTGTTAACAGGCCCTTGTGGACGAGTCCTTGTGGACAAGTCCTTGTGGACAGGTCATTGTTGACAGGTCATTGTTGACGAGTCCTTGTGGACGAGTCCTTGTGGACAAGTCCTTGTGGACGAGTCCTTGTTCCTTTGGACTGATCCCTTTGGACGGGTCCCCCTTGGCCTGGTTCCTACGGACTAGCCCATGAATTTATTTAAATTATGCCAAAGGGCCTAACTACATTTGTGTGTGTTGAATTGACGTTGTTCACTAATCCCCCACTACTATAATGGGATAACGATATGAAAGGAAAGTGACGAAATACATGTGAACACGTGTGAAGTGACCTTATTACCGTCCTCCTTGTGAAACAAGTCACATCCTGTTTTGGTTCATACGTGAGAAAATGTGAGTTCATGTGTAATATGATCTAACACACAGGTGTTCACCTGTACACGCGCACGATAAGAGCTAACAAGTCACAACCTGTTTTGACAGTGGTGGGAGGTGAAGGGGGGGGGGGGGTTAGTGTAAGAGAGAACACAGGTGAAGAGAGAAAGAAATATGTATTGCTCATAATACATGTATAGCTGAGGACTGTACATAGGACTGTAGGTTAAGTACAACATGAGTAAATAAATAAATACAAGATACACAGGTTCACACAACATGTAATTTATTAATCCAAGAATTAAAGGCTGAGCTAAATCCCAGCCATTTTACATATAGTTTATTTCCTTTTTGTTTCAACACTTTTTCCACAAGGTAATGTTTAGGAAACGCTGTCTTTTGAAGTTCTTGAAGATAAAACCTGTCTTTTATGGGTTGATGGTTGAGGTCCTCGAGTAAATAGGTGACTGGACTGTTCAGGTTGACTTGACGAATTCGAAATAGTTCAGTCCCCCAATTTGGTGTGTAGCCCTTGTCGAAGACGGACTTGAATTTGCTCACACGAACATGGTCCCCAATGTTAAGGCGATGACGTTTAGGGTCTGCTGTTTTTATGGGGTTAAACAGTTTATCCAGTTGTGGAATATTTTTAGTTACAAGTCGTGGCTTGGTCCCAATGGTTCTGTGTTTGGTGTCGTTGTAACGTGACACTAACTCAGGTAACAAGTCCAACCAGCGATAAGTGCCATGAGCGGTAAACGCTTTCCACATATGGGTTTTCAATGTTCGGTTGAACCGCTCGACCACGCTGGCTTTGAGATTGCTGTACGTGGTGTAATGGTGAATATCCTTAGATTTGAGAAAACTGGAGAAATCCTTGTTGAAAAATTCTTTTCCCTGGTCGGTTTGTAGCAGCTGAGGTTGACGTTTAGTTTGTTGAATAATATGTTGAAAGGTTTTGGTGACTAGTGGACTAGACTTGCGACGCACAGGTTCAACAAACGCCATTTTGGAATAAACATCAATGACCGTCAACATATAGCGTACACCATCGTTAACGTTAGCATAGGGAATCATTTCAACTAAGTCTGCTTGCCAAAGTTCATCCACACCCTGTGAAATCACCTTGAGTCGCTGATAGTGACGTCTAGCTGGACGATGCAACTCGTGAGCAATACCCATTTTAATGGGTGAGGGCTTAAACAATAATTTTGGCATTTCGAAGTTCTTCCTCAATTTCTTGAATTTCCCAATCGTGACCAGTATGGCCGACTTGACGTGAAGCATGCAACAGCTGTAGTCGCTGGACGAGTTTATTTGGATTGTGCCAGTAGGTAACATCCACAAGGGGTTTTAATGGTTTAAATGTCACCCCTGAAGCGGACACTTTACGACGACCACTTTGACTAGTGGGGAACATTTTTGCAATGATGGTTTTATATTTTTGGGATATATTAGCATTCACTTGTTGAGTGGGATCATACTGTCTTTTGTGAGCATGGGTATCCAATAAAATGGATTTATATTTACTAAGGTCCTCTGACGTATAATCTTGAGATGAGGGAGTCCGAGAGAATAGTAGCTTTAACAGTCCTGGTGTTAATTTATAGTTGATCTTTTTAATGACAGCTTTAGTACAACTAAATTTAATCGATGAATCACCAATTTTAGAACTATCATTCTCATAGCGAACGCCATATGTGGTATCTGTGTTTCCAACAAATAGATTGGTGAAATAGGGTTCCAGTGTTGATCCATAATATTTTATTAAAATGTTTTTCAGTTGAGCTTTATGTTGAGAGGTGGCCAAGAGTTGTGAAAATGGAGACGATCTGGAAGGGCAAGGGGTTTCGACCATGGCCAAGGATTTCCTTTTTCTTAAAAACTCTGCAAGGGGTGATGCCTTTTTTTGAGGCGTAAACACTTGTTCCTCATTATCCTCAACTTCGCTAACACTAGTTAAATCTTCCTGTTCCTCTTCATCTTCCTCTTTCTCTTCCTCAGAGTCCTCGTGGGGCGTCCAACTGGCTTGTGAAACGGTAGGTAGCGTTTCCAATGGCTTGAAAGAGGGTTTCAACATAGCTTTTAGCGGAGGTGCTAAATGTTGTTGAATAAACAAAGCATGATCCGCACGCGATCGTTTCAATTGACGAAACTTTTGGCGAATAGTATTTTTTGCTCTAATAATATGCTTTTTCAATTGACTCTCCGCTAACGCCATGATGTCGTGACAAATGACTTGAGAGGGAATGATACAGTGCCTTAAATAGCAATAAAATGATCAAACCCTAAGCGATACCGCCCTTGGTTGAGTTCACTTTGTTTGTCAATCACTAAACAGGCATGACGTTGTGTGTTCCAGCACTTGCCACACAATTCTGTAAACATTTGAAAGGTCATATCCGGATTCACATGTTCATTATAAATGTAACGACTGTTCCTCTCGTACTGGCGAAATAAAACAATGACATTGGCATTGTCACGAATCAACTCTTTGGACATTTTAGAATACGTTTGTCCAAGATAGAAGCAATCGATATGTTTGTGTCGACCCATGCTGAAATAGCTTTGAATGATACCTTGTCGTTCAGTGGATACATCATCGAAAATCATGAGTGAATCAGGCTTTACCTCATCCGGTGAAATAATATTTTCTTGCGTGGAAAATGTAAAATACCCCATATTCTCATTTTTTAATCCAGACATGACTTGATCCAGAAAAACGTAGAGGGGATGGTAGAGAGATTTTGAGAAAATATAAATATTTTGAAAACACAGACCATTGGGCGCTGTAATAAGTGTCAGCAAAAGATTGGTCTTTCCACAGCCGGAAGGTCCCACAATGATGCAGCGAATGGAAGATGGAAACAGTGAACCATGGCGTTGTTCACGTGATGTGGGGCAGAGATGGGAAACCATGTCCCTCACGGGGAATGACTCTTGCTGCTTAATTAGCTTCATTTCAACTAAGGCTTAGAGAGGCTAGCAGGCTGTCTATATACATCGCACCGAGCCTTGTCATAGAAACAGTAGACTCGTACTACAGGTTGACGATGGATGTCTTTGGACGTGCGTTGAAGGTCAAAGCTAGGTCTGTTCCCATACATGATCCTAAACAAGAAACAGATCCTGCTAATAAACACTATGTGGATAGGTCAGTAGTGCCACGCACAAAACAAGGAGATTATGACTTTAAAGGAAAGCGGTTAACTCATGTAAAACATCCTCAAGTGTCTACTGACGTTACTACAAAAAAGTATGTGGATAACAAGGTGTATGAGTTTTATGATAAAGTGCCTCAGCTTACGGTGGATGGCTATAGCGCTAATCATCACCGCATTATTCACGTGGAAGACCCACAAGAAGATGATGATGTCTGTACCAAGCGATACGTGACCTATGAAATGAAAAGTCTTTATAAATTTATCCCATCTGTATTTTTAGTGCATCTGACAAATGTAAAACCTGTGAATGAGAGAAACCATATACCGCTAGTTCATGACCAGCACTTGACCTATGTGCTTGCTTCGGGTTTAAGCCACTATCGACTACACTATAATGGAACCATTCACATCAAATATGCCATACCTGATGAGAACCATTTACAAATAGAGATAAATGGTCATAGGATGTTGGTCCATAACCATGAAATGGTCAATGCAGGAGACGAATTATCCTTTCATCTCCTGTTGACATGGAATGAAAAGCAAGCTGGAAAAACCATAAATGATTTCCCACTTTATGTAGAATTGGAATATACAGCCATGAAATAACAATCTAATGTTAGTTGTGACTTAAACTTTCTTGTGAAAGGTTGTTGGTCATCATCATCATCATGGTGAAACAAAGATATGTGGTGAGAAAGACAAAAAATATGAGCCTGTCCTTGGCAAAGCCTGGGCTTATGACATTCGTGGACAAGCCCTTGCGAAAGAAAAAAAGAAAAAATAATGTGTTGGCCATACGGAAAGCTCTTCGAGTAGCACAGAGACATGTTATTCCAAAACGTCAGCGACGGGGTTCAAAACAAGGGCGAGTGATCCCCGTCCCCAAACGAGCGGGATTTTTACCTGCATTATTCGCTGGTCTGGCTGCTCTAGGTTCACTTTTAGGCGGCGCCAGTGCAGTGGCAAAAACCATTAAAGCCGTGCAACAGGGCAAGCAACAACTCAATGAAAGTCAGCGACACAATGAAACAATGGAGGCCATTGCTATGGGGGCTAGAAATGTCAATTTGAAGCCAGCCTTTTATCAACAAGGATTTGGAATTTCACCTTTTCGAAATAAAAAAAAACATCTTTAACCTCAGCCATAGCAAGACATGCCCTGACGCATCAGCAAGTGGAAAGCTATGCTAAACAACTGATGCTTTCTCATTTTCGAGGTGTGTTTATGCGAAACCAGTTACCCTCACAACCCGGGAAACATGAATGTGCTGTTGTCAATTTGGATGATCACCGAGGACCTGGAACACATTATGTAGCTTATGTCAAAGAGGGATCTACTGTATGGTACTTTGACAGTTTTGGGAATTTGCCCCCGCCCATGGAACTAGTGGCCTATTTTGGAAACAGGATCAAGATATATTATAAAGTGAAACGTGAGCAAACGTTTAACAGCCAACAGTGTGGACGTTTGTGTTTAATTTTTTTATATAAGACGCAACATAAGCAAAAACGACAACAGTATGTCGGTGGAAAGTAAGACGTTTACACTGCATGGACGTGGACCTGAAGTGAGTCTAGACTTTTACCCACCTATCGAATTGAGTGATAAACCTTATGGTTTAGGACTTGTTTCTCTTGAAACGTACAATCGAATATACAACATACGTGAAAATGTGAACAACAAGTTTTACTATGATGATTCTGTGCTCACCCTGAACTCTGGTGGATACACGATGGATGACATTTATGAACACATTTATGTGGTGTTGATCAATGAATATGGTTTAAAGTCATTTCTCGATGGAACGCGCAAGTTTGAACTTGTAGGAAATACCAACACTCATCGCTGCAGTATTTTTTCTACATTCAAAATTGACTTTAAAACTCACCCCGATTCCATTGGTCCATTACTAGGATTTAAACCACATGTGTTAGAGCCCAACAAAAAACATGAATCAAACCATGAAGTGAAATTCATTGAGGACCATCATGTGTCGGTGGCGTGTAATATTATTAGTCAAGTGTACACCAATCAAGAACCGTCGCATTCGCTTTATGACTTTATTGTAACATCGCCCAACGGCTATATTATTCGTGAAAACCCTCCAGTGGTGCTTTTTCATTCTGTGGCTGTCGATGGTATTAGTAATATAACATTAAGACTGATCAATAGAGAGCAACAACTCATTGATCTAGATTCTACCACACCAGTGACTTACAAGTTGGTGCTAAAACCACTATGAAGTTTGTATATAAAGCAACAGCACCGTCTAGGAATGGTGTTATTTGTTTACCACTTGAATACACGTTAACATCTCAGAACAAGCAGATTTTACAGCATTTGGGTTACCACATTAACCCCCGGGATGAATTCTATTCTAGAGGTTGCGAACCACATCGAGGAGCAACCAGGAGTGGTAAGAATTGATCTGCATTCTTATCAAGCTCAAACACCTGGACTCAATAACAATGATGAAATTCAATTTGTTATCAACAACCAAGATATTTACACTGTACTGCATGAAAGTGTTATTCAGATTGAAGGTCGGCTCACCAAAGCCGATGGTTCTGCACCTACTACATCCAAAGTAGCCAACCATGCTTTCGCCTTCCTGTTTTCTGAAGTACGTTATGTCATTAACGATATCGTGGTGGATAGCACTCGAAATGTGGGTATTTCCAGTGTCATGAAACTATATCCCTCTTATAGTGAGGAAGAAGCTAAAACACTTTGCATGGCAGGTTGGTGCCCTGACTCGACCAATGACTGGATGGTACACATCGATGGCACCTTCACTGGATATTTACCTCTTAAACTGATTTTAGGCTTTGCTGAAGATCACCAGCGCATTGTGGTCAAAGCAATGCAAGTGCTTTATCTGGTGAGAGACAGGAGTGATAATAATGCACTCAAGGGAGTCGACAATGCCCCCATTGATTCAAAAATTCAACTACAACGCTTGCTATGGAAAGTGCCTCATGTGACCCTTAACGATAGCAAAAAACTGGACATACTCAAAATGGTAAAGAGAGATATACCCCTACCCATGGAATTTAGAAGCTGGGCACTCCATGAGTACCCGTTATTGCCCACCACCAACACACACAGCTGGTCTATAAAAACAGCCCGCTATACAGAGAGACCTCTCTACATGATTGTGGGTTTTCAAACGAATCGCAAGTATCAACAAACCAAAGATGTCACGCAATTTGATCACCTGCAATTGAGAAATGCACGTCTTTTCCTCAACGGTGCTGTGTTTCCCTATGAAGGGCTGGATTTAGATTTTTCAAAAAATAAGTTTGCCCCCCTGTACGACTTGTTTTCTAAATTTAGATGGTCGTATTATCAAAAAGAGAATTGTCCAATGTTGTCACCCCAAGCTTTTAAGACAAGGGCGCCACTGATTGTCTTTGACTGTTCCTACTTGGAAGAGTATGTCAAACCATCCAATATTGACATTCGACTAGATTTTGAAACGCATGACAATGTTCCAGCCAATACCACGGCCTACTGTTTGATTATTCATCACAAACAAGTCAACTATTATCCACTGTCCAACCAAGTGACAAGTGCATAAATAGCAGGTCAACCCACATCAAACCACTCAGTCATGTCTTGCTTTCAAGCCTCAAGAGAAGTTACATCCATGAATTTAAAATCTGAGGAACAACGTTTCAAGACCTTTGCGACGTGGCCGGTGCCTTTTATAAACCCTCAAGCCTTAGCAGCCGCTGGATTCTACTATTTAAAAAGAAGAGATGAAGTGAAATGTGTGTTTTGTCCCATCATCTTAGACCAATGGCAAGAGAGCGATGAACCCATGCAGGAACATCAGCGCTGGTCACCTGCCTGTCCCTACCTATGCAGAATGGAGGTGGGTAATATACCCTGTCACTCAAGTTACCCCTCACTCATGCCTCTGAGTGATGAAGAAAGTTATGATACGTGTGGACTTTATGGTGTCAACAGTGCTTCAGTGAGTAGCTCACAGTTAAAAACATCCAGTTTAGAGACATTAGAATATCATCGGTGTTATGGAAACTATAAACACAAAATACTTTTTTGTTGTATGAGATGGTACAACCTCTATCCTAGAATGCAAAAAGAATGTAAAACTTGCTATGCTAATAAAATAATGTAATTAAAATTGGTTGTTGTTGTTGTTGTTATATTATTATTTCTTATGCCCCCCCCCTGTCATATCCTAACCTCTATAGTGACTACTCGATGTTTTTATTTTCTTTTTACTAGAATGGAATGTAAGTAAATGACATGGGTACAACTTACTGAACAATTGTCAGTCTGTGGTCAGTTGGACTTGATCCAGACAAGAGTGAACATGTTGCGTACACTGATTGTCGACTGTCAAGGGTTTAAAATTGGAGATATCAAATTTATATTTAAAGAAGTGGCCATCATCGATTGTTCCACTTTTTGGATATCACAAGCTACTCATTTGGTGTTTAAACCACCTTATGCGTTTGATTTGTTGTGTGATAAAGACCGTAAACAAACCCAGTGGATTGAGACTCATATGCAACTAGACTGGAAGCAAGGAACCATTTCATATAAGCACCTGGACATGGTCATGAAAGCCCACTTGTCTTCTGCCCATGTAATATTTGTGAAAGGTAGTGAAAAACGTCAATGGCTACAACCATTTTTAGCGTCTTACTGTCAATGTATCGATTTAATGGACATGGGCTGTCCCTCGCTGCAAACACTCATGGATCGCTGCCCCTGTGACAATATTACCCATAAAGCCTTGGCACAGGTGTGGCAATTGTTTCATTGGCTATCCACCAATGCCTGCTGGGAGTTGTTAAATAAAATTAAAACTAAATGTTTACCTGTGGATGACACCAGTGAGATTTCTTCAAGCGACGTGTAAACATCAACGTGATACCATGGAGAAAGGGGATGCTACCGATAAAGCGATTGGAAAGTTCTTTGTGTGTAAAAAGAAACTAGACAGTTTTACCAAAGAAGAATTATTGGCTCTTCCAAAATCATTCATTTATTATGTCGCAGCAAATGCAGTGAAAGAAATCTGGCAACATGTACCAAAATCATGGACTCAAGACCCTGTGTTAAGTGAATTGCAACCATGTACGGATTATGATCACCATAAGCAAGTGGCTATGGCAAAAAATACCCTCTATGCGGCAGTGTGCTACTTGTCAGCTGGTCAAACTGTATCATGGTCATAAATGTCCATGTAAAGACTTTGTTTCTTCATTCCACGGGTGTGATGGAGAAAAAAAGCAGCAACAACAAACATCATCCACAGAGGAGGAGGAAGATCAAACCTTTTCTCCACTTATGGAAAAGGATATGCCAGACCTGTACTGGCAATGGCGTCATTAACAAAGTAATTCAATACTTGACTTTCGAAATCTACCTACCTGGTTATTATTTGTGTGGTCCTGGAACTTGTCTTGAAGAACCTTTTTGCAGCGTAGTGATATACCTATTAATCCTTTGAATCGAGCATGCACCTTTCTTATCACCACAGTCATTCGGCATTAAGACGTGTAGCGGATAAAGTATCGTTGAAAAGCTAAACAACTTTTGACATCCTGTGATGTCTCAGTGGGAGAGAGGTTGGCAGTCGTCATTGTGATTAGTGCTATAAAAGGAAAGTTAATAATGAGTGGACATGAACATTGAAAAGGATTGAGGAAATGGTATTTCTTTGTATTCTATTTTTGTAAAGCTCTATTTGTTGTGAAATAAAAACAAGGTTTACAAGATCACCATGTCTTTTATTTTTAAAAATGGTGATAGCCATTTCTTCATTTTCATCTTTTCACACATGAATATTTACAATTTCCACTTTACATTTTTTACATTCCCCTTGTTTAGTTCACACATTCTGTACATTTTTTTTGTTGTGAAATAAAAATAAGGTTCACCAGATCACTATATCTTTTAATTTTTAAAAATGGTGATAGCCATTTCATTTTTTTCACACATGAATATTTACAATTTCCACTTTTCATTTTTTTACATTCCCCTTGTTTAGTTTACACATTCTGTACATTTTTGTTGTTGTGAAATAAAAACAAGGTTTATCAGATCACAATGTCTTTTTTAATTTTAAAATGGTGATAGCCATTTCACTTTTCTCATACATGGATATTTACAATTTCCACTTTACATTTTTTACATTCCCTTGTTTAGTTCACACATTCTGTACATTTTTTAAAAATCTTTTTCGTAATATACAAAAGCAAACATTTTACAATATAATGTATTACTTATCTTATTTTTACTAATCTACAGTAGCCTAACATTATACATTCTAGTTACAGTTTTTACAAAAAAATATTACAATATAAAACACACTACAATTATTACAATATAGTGATCATTAGACTCAAGTAAAGTAATAGTCGTCAATGCGACTGTTCCCCCAAGCAAGAGTATCAAACGTGTTGGGTATAATGAATCGTTTGTTGTCTTCATTACTTAAAGCAACTTTGTTCAACAAATTGGTATGTAGTTGATGATTTTTACTTCTAAATACACACATTTTCTTATATAATACAGGTGGGTTACTAACTATACAGTTTTTATAATCACTTATATCTAACTCTTTACTAACAACATTCTTTTTCACTCCTTTTAATTTCTTTACTACTACATCATCAATTGTCATATAGCTGTATGATTTAGATTTTGTACCTACAAAGGTGTCTATAATAACACCAGCACATTCATCCTTAAATTTCCCAAGAACCTTTTTGTTTACTAGAGGCAAATGGTAAATATTATCCTCGGGATAGTCACTTGTATCAAACCTATTTAGCTCAGTTTTGATATCCTCATAAAAATCATCAATTTTAAACTCATAAATAAAAGAATCTGTGTCTGTGTAGAGTAATTTAGCATTATCAAGATAGTTTTTCTTTACATAATCATAGTGAAATTCATACATAAGTGTTTTTGACAATTCCAGAATGGTGTAACCCACATATATGGGTTTGTTGTAAGTTACTTTAAGACGATTCATTTGTATTACAACTAAATCCTCATGAATAATTGAACAGCTATGAAAGTTAGGCTTGCTTATTAAGTTGCTCGCACCATACCTTTTACCATCATTCTCCGACTTTGTGATCAGCTTTACATCAACTCGTTTATCAACATTCTCATTAGTCTTTCCAAAAACACTATTATTCATGAGTTTATAAAAATCTTTTTCAAACGCGTTTGTTGACTGTGTTCTTAAATTATTGTTTAGATCAATATACGGTTTGAGCCATGCTGACTGATGAAATTGCAATACGCGATGAATTTTAGTTAATTTCAATCCATGCTGTAGACACTGTTTCAAGTTTTGATAATGTATTACATATTTACATTTATCATTTACATTAGCAATTAACATTTTTGTTCGTGATGTGATGTATGGAGATTTCATATTCTCAGGACGAAATGGTAAATCATTATGATCATCATGTAACTCTTTAGGGTACTCAAGATTTACCTCTAAAATATATCCTTTATCATCGTTATCATTAAGAGTGTCAACATGTAAGTCATCAATTTCAGGTTGTGTCAGCCAGCGAAAATCTTTCAGTGGTAGATATTGACTCATAGCCCAACCATATTGGTTATTTGCATCAAGGTAGACAATATACTTTGACTCTTCACAAGGGTTGTAGCTAGGAATGTATTTATTATTCGCTTTAGAGTACCGTCCACTACATTGGCTTAATCCACCTCGAATTGATGATTTTATAAAATTAATCATGTCTATATCAGTCATTAATTCTAAATTTACTTTCGTTTTTTTCAACATTGAACTGAAACTTAACCCAGGAGCAGTGAAATACTGACAAGGATCAAGGTCATAAGTTTTCATACAAACATTCCGAAAATTTTCAAAAACATCTGCTAATAACAACACATCTGTCTTCAAATATATGTCTGAAAATTCTCCTTAAGTTTGAATGTCAAACTGTGCCCATACACGTTGTGCATGTAAATATTCCTGATCACTGATATGACTTGTGTTTAAGGAACTGTAAAATGCATCTTTCGGTGGTAAAGAACACTCCTCAAGACGTTCCACACAGTTAATATATTCATAAGGGAATATGCCCTTTTGAAGAATCAAATTAAAATCATCTTCTTTAGGAAAGACACGTTGAATTTCATGAAACTGATCTGATTTTAAATTACTAGCCAGCTTATCAAGACTACTCGACATAAAGCGGAATGAATCTAAAAATCGCAGTTTAATGTTTTTTTTATTGCTAGTTTTGATGTATTTTGTGAACGATATGTATTGTTCCTTATTATTTGCAATAACATCAATTTTCACATCTGAAGCTCCAAATTCTTTAACGATAAAGTGGTTATTGTATTTGCTACCGTTGTGTAGAATGACCGGAATGAATTTACTTACTCTATAATTTAAATTACATTCTTGGTGAGCAGCACCACGATATTTTCCTGTTAAATGGTCATGATCGCGAACCCTGTCTGTATATAAACATTCACCACATATAAAACAATTAGTTTCAGTTTCAAAATTCATTTGCTCTAAAGAAGTTAGTGGCTCCATTGGAATGATCGTATTTAAAATAGAGGATATACGGACGGTATATTTCTCAAGCCTTTCCATAAAAACTTTAGGTGCATCAGGTCCTCTATAGAGCTCAAACGTATTTAAAGAGTCATCATAACTACATTTAATATAATATGCAAAGCTAAAAGGTTCATGAATGTGAGTAGTGTTGGTGAATGGTTGGGCTGGATTCGATGAACATGTATTAAATGGTTTTAGCAAAGCCTCAAAGTCAGCATATATAACAAATGGTACTCGAAGCTGTTTCTCATAATCCTTAAATTTTAAAATGTTATTTTTAGGAGTCGGCAATACCGTACACACATGATTACACCCCCATTTTTAGCCTACTTTTCACCTTTTGAAAAAATGAGGAAAAAGTAGACTTATGAGATCGGGCAAATGTCTGTCTGTCTGTCTGTCTGTCTGTCTGTCTGTCCTTCTGTCTGTCTGTCTGGCTGTGTGTGTGTCCCCCCCTATCAACTCCTAAACGGCTGCAGCAATCGAAACAAAATTTGGTAGGAGTAAAGATCTATACCTGAATATCTCACGGCCATATTTGAAAATGATGTCAGTGCTACCAACTGCTAAAAAATCGCAATTGAAATTTGAGCTCCATGTTGGATATCATGGAAAGTATGAATGGGAGCGATTTCAAAATTGGCACACGTAGAGATCATAATATTTCAGTTTAATTTCCAGGAGGCTAAACATGGCAGTGTTGCCAAAATGATTATAAGCCTCCGGATAGGTCCAATTTTTAAATGCATATAACTTCTATACTATCAATTGGAATTCAACCAAATTTCGTATGTTGTATGTTTACATAACCAGATATGACTGAGCGTATTCTTAAGACCTGCCAGGGCTGCCAACTGTTAATAAATGCTCCTATTTTTTTAAATCCAAATACCAATATACCAGAAAGTATGCAAGCCGACAGCTTTAAACTATGCACACGTATAGTACCTGACATTCTATATTAATTTGGAGTAACTTATATACGTCAGTGCTACCAACATGATTCTAAGCCTGCTAACAGGTCCAACTTTAAATACATGTAACTTCCATACTATCATTTGGATTTCAACCAAATTTCGTATGTGCTATGAGTACCATAACAGATATGACTATGCGTATTCTAAGGAGCAACCAGTGCTGCCAACTGCTAATATGTGCTGTCCCTATTTTTGTTACCCTTATATCAATATATCAGAAAGTATGCAAGCCAATAGCTCTAAACTTTGCACACGTATAGTACCTGGCATTCTAGACGAATTTGGAGTAACTAATATACGTCAGTGCTGCCAACATGATTCTAAGCCTGCTGATAGGTCCAATTTTAAAATGCATGTAACTTCTATACTAACTAATGGATTTCATTCAAAATTTACACAACAATAGATCATATTATTTCAGATTATTTCTGACCAATACATGCATGACATTGTTGCCAACATGATTTTACGCGCGCTGTTAGATCCAATGTTTAACTGCATGTAACGTCCATGCTATTCATTGGACTTCAACCAAATTTTGTATTTTGTACCTTAAGAGACGGAACTAAGAATATATTCAGTCATCAGGGCTGCCAACTGTAGTGCTCTATTAGGATACATTATGCCAGGTGTACAGTATTTCGAACTAATTGGAAATTTCGATATTAGCAACTTAATTTCGTCATTATTCTAGATAGGTTCATATTCTGTAGAATAATCATTGGCATGAAAAGTAGGCTGTATAGTTCTTCACGGAACTTCTTGTTGATGTTGAGTTAGTTGATCCTCTTTCTGGAAATGTAGCAAACAACCATCACACAACCACTTCTTAGATTTATCTTTTGATATCTGACTACCGACAAGTCTACTTAAATGTTTTATCCAATAATAGTGGGCGTTTTCACCTTTAGTTATGTACAGTAAATTTACATGAATATCCTTTTTTTCCTGAGTATAATATAGAGGACCTACTATTCTCTTATTTTCAATTCCATAACCATTAATACATATATTGTTCAGCTCTTCAAAACGTTGAATGTCTTTTATCGCCATAGAAAATTCCATTTCTTCTAAATCTAACACTGAAGAATAGTGAGGATATGATGACGTTCTATTCTCATGCATCGCTGCTGGATGGAGAGCTAAGGTTACAGCCCATGCAAAACATGCATGGTCACTAGTCATAACGTTTACACAAGCTTTCTTCCGTTTAATCCATGCAGGTAAATCAACGTATGATGATGCTCGAAGGGGGTTGTATTTATTCATGTTGGTTTTTAATAAAGTACTTCAACTAACGCCCAGCCTGACTCCCTTTCCTGGAACTCTTCACTCTTCACAATGATAGCACTTGAAATATTTTGGTATATATCAGTAATATTAGTTGATTCGCTAACAATTATGTTTTTTGTATTAAAGGATTTGATCCGTAATTTCACCTTCGCTCCCAGTTTTTACATAGAGGCCAAATAGTTCAAAATTCATTTTAATTGTTTTATGCTCTAATAAAACATTTTCTACTAAGCCAAACACAGTAGGTTGAACATTTTTTAAAAATGATTCAATACTTTGAGTTTTTTCTTTACTATAAAGTCTATAACTAGCAATTCGACTTTTAAATGCACTACCAATTTGTTGAACATTTCCAGAATTTCTTTCATGGCAAACGTTATTTTTATGATGAATACTGCGTAAATGTCCATGAATGAATGAAGACGGTATATCTATAGGTTACATACATCACAATGTGTTATCGAAGGTTCACCATTCTTCTTTCTTTTTGTTGCACAACTATTTTCACAATCTTGAGAACGTTTAGGCTTTTGAGCATCACATTCATTTAAAGGTTCCGTGCTAGTTGATGGTTTTAGAGATTTCAATTTCTGTTGTTCTCCATGCACTTCAACCATGTGGAATTGATATCGCTTTACAGCAGAAAAACCAAGTTCGCAAACTGAACACGAAAATGGTGCAGTACTGACATGTTTTAAATTTACATGTCGTGTAAGACTATCCTGTCTGTTAAATGTTATAGCACAATGACTGCACACAAACATTTTCTGATTATGTTTTGTACTTGCATGACGTTGAAAGCTGTCAGGTCTTGAGAACTGTTTCTTACAGTCACCACACTTGAACATGATGATTACTTTCCAAGTTATCTATAAAAGAAAGAAATCATCAATGTTAATAAAAGATAAAACAAAAAGTACAATATAAATAGTTTAATTATATTCCAGTCAATGGTTATAGCAGGGTATTTAAATCGATCTGTGAACTCCTAGCAAGTCTAACTTTATGTAGTTCTAACTGGGGGTTACTATATACCACTGTCACTGACACCTAGCAGTGAACATTGGAACTTGATAGAGTGGTAGAAACCAGCGGTCGCCAGTTAAGTGAGCTAAGTGTGGCGTCATAGCCAGTCTTAAAGCAAGTCTAAACTTGTAGAACATGTCACGTGATAGAAACCAGCGATCGCCAGTTAAGTGAGCTAAATGTGACTTCATAGCCAGTCTTAAAACAAGTCTAAACTTGTAGAACATGTCACGTGATAGAAACCAGCGATCGCCAGTTAAGTGAGCTAAGTGTAACGTCATAGCCAGTCTTAAAACAAGTTTAAAATTGTAAAACATGTCACATGACAAGGTTAAGTTAGGTAAAGTTAGGTTATGTTAGGTGAACTGAGGTTAAGTCTTTAAATATTCCCTCTGTCACTGACACCTAGCAATGAACATTCAGACTTAATAGAGCGGTAATCAAAATCTAACCTACAAAATTAGCTTTACACACCATGGTCAAGTAGTTCCATCTTTTGACTGCTAAATATACCATTTTCACTAACATGTAGGGGTGAACATTGGAAAATATCACTGTAACTGTTTAAAAGTTATTAGAGGGGGCACTAACCTTTTTATAATTTATCAACTGCTGTCACTGAATGAACAGATTGTAGGAATCTGGTAACCTACAGGTACCCAATTATCTGTAAACAAATCAATCAATCAATCAATAAATACATTCCAATCAATAACTTCAACAACAATTAGAAATAAAAGACTACAATCCATTAATAATAAGTACTTACCATGCAAAATAATTTAATGATTTTCTACCAAAAAGGCTTTTTTTTCAACTCTTGAGCAGTAATAGAGCACTGTTCACTCAAAGCGAGTAATAAAGACTGAGAGTAGGGAGATATATGACACCCCTCTTATATAAACTCTCATCGCTCGGGTCAGCAGTTTTTTGCAGATCATTGCAATTCCTTTCCCAATACAGTTGAGAGTCCAAAGTACACTAGGAACACCTGTGTGGTATCCAATGACTGCTGACTTTGCATGATCATCACCCATTGTCTTGATCAACACCTGAGGTTTCAAATTACTGCAGCGTCAGTCATAGCAACAGCAGTGTGCGCTCTCTGGTATGTCAGCAACATGACATCGGAAGGAACACCTGTGTAATATCCAATAACTGCTAACTTTGCATGATCATCACCCATTGTCTTAATGAACACTTGCGGTTTCAAATTACTGCACCGTTAGTCATAGCAACAGAACTGTGTGCTCTCTGCCATGTCTGTAATATGACACAGGAAATATAACAAGACGTCTTACTGTACATGCCATCTCCTCAGTTTCAACATTTTAAGAACAAGTATTAGTAGTGTATTTGTAACAGTTCAAGGCCCTCCACCTACACACCCTCCACACAAGATGGCGGCGGTGCGATATCTCTCGAACTCATGGTTGGATTTTAACAAATGAGGTGTCAAATTACTCAGGCGAACACTCCCTTTCCATTGGACAACATATCTCCACCCTAAAATAAAACCTACCCCTACTAGGGGGTGAAATTGATTTTTTTTAGAGAATCTCTCTTTCCAATTGCAACATGTGAGCGTTTGAATGCCGATATGGATTTAAACGTTGTTCTGCAAACCAATAATCAAAGAGGGGCATGTTAGGCCTTGAGGTGAGAGCCCCTGTTATTGTTGACGAGCCCCCTGCAGTCGGGCCCCTGTTGATGGGTTATTGTGGACAGGTCATTGTGGACAAGTCATTGATGACAGGTCCTTGTGGACGAGTCCTTGTGGACAGGTCCTTGTGGACAGGTCCCTGTAGACGAGTCCTTGTCCCTTTGGACTGATCCCTTTGGACGGGTCCCTTTGACCTGGTTCCTACGGACGAGCCCATGAATTTATTTAAATTATGTCCAAGGGCCTAACTACATTTGTGTGTGTTGAATTGACGTTGTTCACTAATCCCCCACTACTATAATGGGGTAACGATATGAAAGGAAAGTGACGAAATACATGTGAACACGTGTGAAATGACCTTATTACCGTCCTCCTTATGAAACAAGTCACATCCTGTTTTGCTTCATACGTGAGAAAATGCAAGTTCATGTGTAATATGATCTAACACACAGGTGTTCACCTGTACACGTGCACGATAAGAGCTAACAAGTCACAACCTGTTTTGACAGTGGTGAGAGGTGAAGGGGGGAGAGTTAGTGTAAGAGAGAACACAGGTGAAGAGAGAAAGAAATATGTATTTGCTCATAATACATGTATAGCTGAGGACTGTACATGGGACTGTAGGTTAAGTACAACATGAGTAAATAAATAAATACAAGACACACAGGTTCACACAACATGTAATTTATTAATCCAAGAATTAAAGGCTGAGCTAAATCCCAACCATTTTACATATAGTTTATTTCCTTTTTGTTTCAACACTTTTTCCACAAGGTAATGTTTAGGAAACGCTGTCTTTTGAAGTTCTTGAAGATAAAACCTGTCTTTTATGGGTTGATGGTTGAGGTCCTCGAGTAAATAGGTGACTGGACTGTCCAGGTTGACTTGACGAATTCGAAATAGTTCAGTCCCCCAATTTGGTGTGTAGCCCTTGTCGAAGACGGACTTGAATTTGCTCACACGAACATGGTCCCCAATGTTAAGGTGATGACGTTTAGGGTCTGCTGTTTTTATGGGGTTAAACAGTTTATCCAGTTGTGGAATATTTTTAGTTACAAGTCGTGGCTTGGTCCCAATGGTTCTGTGTTTGGTGTCGTTGTAACGTGACACTAGCTCAGGTAACAAGTCCAACCAGCGATAAGTGCCCTGAGCGGTAAATGCTTTCCACATATGGGTTTTCAATGTTCGGTTGAACCGCTCGACCACGCTGGCTTTGAGATTGCTGTACGTGGTGTAATGGTGAATATCCTTAGATTTGAGAAAACTGGAGAAATCCTTGTTGAAAAATTCTTTTCCCTGGTCGGTTTGTAGCAGCTGAGGTTGACGTTTGGAGTGTTGAATAATATGTTGAAAGGCTTTGGTAACTAGTGGACTAGACTTTCGACGCACAGGTTCAACAAACGCCATTTTTGAATAAACATCAATGACCGTCAACATATAGCGTACACCATCGTTAACGCTAGCATAGGGAATCATTTCAACCAAGTCTGCTTGCCAAAGTTCATCCACACCCTGTGAAATCACCTTGAGTCGCTGATAGTGACGTCTAGCTGGACGATGCAACTCGTGAGCAATACCCATTTTAATGGGTGAGGGCTTAAACAATAATTTTGGCATTTCGAAGTTCTTCCTCAATTTCTTGAATTTCCCAATCGTGACCAGTATGACCGGCTTGACGTGAAGCATGCAACAGCTGTAGTCGCTGGACGAGTTTATTTGGATTGTGCCAGTAGGTAACATCCACAAGGGGTTTTAATGGTTTAAATGTCACCCCTGAAGCGGACACTTTACGACGACCACTTTGACTAGTGGGGAACATTTTTGCAATGATGGTTTTATATTTTTGGGATATATTATCATTCACTTGTTGAGTGGGATCATACTGTCTTTTGTGGGCATGGGTATCCAATAAAATGGATTTATATTTACTAAGGTCCTCTGACGTATAATCTTGAGATGAGGGAGTCCTAGAGAATAGTAGCTTTAACAGTCCTGGTGTTAATTTATAGTTGATCTTTTTAATGACAGCTTTAGTATGACTAAATTTAATCGATGAATCACCAATTTTAAAACTATCATCCTCATAGCGAACGCCATATGTGGTATCTGTGTTTCCAACAAATAGATTGGTGAAATAGGGTTCCAGTGTTGATCCATAATATTTTATTAAAATGTTTTTCAGTTGAGCTTTATGTTGAGGGGTGGCCAAGAGTTGTGAAAATGGAGACGATCTGGAAGGGTAAGGGGTTTCGACCATGGCTAAGGATTTCCTTTTTCTTAAAAACTCTGCAAGGGGTGATGCCTTTTTTGAGGCGTAAACACTTGTTCCTCATTATCCTCAACTTCGCTAACACTAGTTAAATCTTCCTGTTCCTCTTCGTCTTCCTCTTTCTCTTCCTCAGATTCCTCGTGGTGCGTCTGACTGGCTTGTGAAACGGTAGGTAGCGTTTCAGATGGCTTGAAAGAGGGTTTCAACATAGCTTTTAGCGGAGGTGCTAAATGTTGTTGAATAAACAAAGCATGATCCGCACGCGATCGTTTCAATTGACGAAACTTTTGGCGAATAGTATTTTTTGCTCTAATAATATGCTTTTTCAATTGACTCTCTGCTAACGCCATGATGTCGTGACAAATGACTTGAGAGGGAATGATACAGTGCCTTAAATAGCAATAAAATGATCAAACCCTAAGCGATACCGCCCTTGGTTGAGTTCACTTTGTTTGTCAATCACTAAACAGGCATGACGTTGTGTGTTCCAGCACTTGCCACACAATTCTGTAAACATTTGAAAGGTCATATCCGGATTCACATGTTCATTATAAATGTAACGACTGTTCCTCTCGTCCTGGCGAAATAAAACAATGACATTGGCATTGTCACGAATCAACTGTTTGGACATTTTAGAATACGTTTGTCCAAGATAGAAGCAATCGATATGTTTGTGTCGACCCATGCTGAAATAGCTTTGAATGATACCTTGTCGTTCAGTGGATACATCATCGAAAATCATGAGTGAATCAGGCTTTACCTCATCCGGTGAAATAACATTTTCTTGCGTGGAAAATGTAAAATACCCCATATTCTCATTTTTTAATCCAGACATGACTTGATCCAGAAACACGTAGAGGGGTTGGTAGAGAGATTTTGCGAAAATATAAATATTTTGAAAACACAAACCATTGGGCGCTGTAATAAGTGTCAGCAAAAGATTGGTCTTTCCACAGCCGGAAGGTCCCACAATGATGCAGCGAATGGAAGATGGAAACAGTGAACCATGGCGTTGTTCACGTGATGTGGGGCAGAGATGGGAAACCATGTCCCTCACGGGGAATGACTCTTGCTGCTTAATTAGCTTCATTTCAACTAAGGCTTAGAGAGGCTAGCAGGCTGTCTATATACATCGCACCGAGCCTTGTCATAGAAAGAGTAGACTCGTACTACAGGTTGACGATGGATGTCTTTGGACGTGCGTTGATGGTCAAAGCTAGGTCTGTTCCCATACATGATCCTAAACAAGAAACAGATCCTGCTAATAAACACTATGTGGATAGGTCAGTAGTGCCACGCACAAAACAAGGAGATTATGACTTTAAAGGAAAGCGGTTAACTCATGTAAAACATCCTCAAGTGTCTACAGACGTTACTACAAAAAAGTATGTGGATAACAAGGTGTATGAGTTTTATGATAAAGTGCCTCAGCTTACGGTGGATGGCTATAGCGCCAATCATCACCGCATTATTCACGTGGAAGACCCACAAGAAGATAATGATGTCTGTTCCAAGCGATACGTGACCTATGAAATGAAAAGGCTTTATAAATTTATCCCATCTGTATTTTTAGTGCATCTGACAAATGTAAAACCTGTGAATGAGAGAAACCATATACCGCTAGTTCATGACCAGCACTTGACCTATGTGCTTGCTTCGGGTTTAAGCCACTATCGACTACACTATAATGGAACCATTCACATCAAATATGCCATACCTGATGAGAACCATTTACAAATAGAGATAAATGGTCATAGGATGTTGGTCCATAACCATGAAATGGTCAATGCAGGAGACGAATTATCCTTTCATCTCCTGTTGACATGGAATGAAAAGCAAGCTGGAAAAACCATAAATGATTTCCCACTTTATGTAGAATTGGAATATACAGCCATGAAATAACAATCTGACGTTAGTTGTGACTTAAACTTTCTTGTGTAAGGTTGTTGGTCATCATCATCATGGTGAAACAAAGATATGTGGTGAGAAAGACAAAAAATATGAGCCTGTCCTTGGCAAAGCCTGGGCTTATGACTTTCGTGGACAAGCCCTTACGAAAGAAAAAAAGAAAAAATAATGTGTTGACCATAAGGAAAGCTCTTCGAGTAGCACAGAGACATGTTATTCCAAAACGTCAGAGACAGGGTTCAAAACAAGGGCGAGTGATCCCCGTCTCCAAACGAGCGGGATTTTTACCTGCATTATTCGCTGGTCTGGCTGCTCTAGGTTCACTTTTAGGCGGCGCCAGTGCAGTGGCAAAAACCATTAAAGCCGTGCAACAGGGCAGGCAACAACTCAATGAAAGTCAGCGACACAATGAAACAATGGAGGCCATTGCTATGGGGGCTAGAAATGTCAATTTGAAGCCAGCCTTTTATCAACAAGGATTTGGAATTTCACCTTTTCGAAATAAAATAAAAACATCTTTAACCTCAGCCATAGCAAGACATGCCCTGACGCATCAGCAAGTGGAAAGCTATGCTAAACAACTGAAGCTTTCTCATTTTCGACTTGTGTTTATGCGAAACCAATTACCCTCACAACCCGGGAAACATGAATGCGCTGTTGTCAATTTGGATGGTCATCGAGGACCTGGAACACATTATGTAGCTTATGTCAAAGAGGGATCTACTGTATGGTACTTTGACAGTTTTGGGAATTTGCCCCCGCCCATGGAACTAGTGGCCTATTTTGGAAACAGGATCAAGATATATTATAATGTGAAACGTGAGCAAACGTTTAACAGCCAACAGTGTGGACGTTTGTGTTTAATTTTTTTATATAAGACGCAACATAAGCAAAAACGTCAACAGTATGTCGGCGGAAAGTAAGACGTTTACACTACATGGACGTGGACCTGAAGTGAGTCTAGACTTTTACCCACCTATCGAATTGAGTGAAAAACCTTATGGTTTAGGACTTGCTTCTCTTGAAACGTATAATCGAATATACAACATACGTGAAAATGTGAACAACAAGTTTTACTATGATGATTCTGTGCTCACCCTGAACTCTGGTGGATACACGATAGATGACATTTATGAACACATTTATGTGGTGTTGATCAATGAATATGGTTTAAAGTCATTTCTCGATGGAACGCGCAAGTTTGAACTTGTAGGAAATACCAACACTCATCGCTTCAGTATTTTTTCTACATTCAAAATTGACTTTAAAACTCACCCCGATTCCATTGGTCCATTACTAGGATTTAAACCACGTGTGTTAGAGCCCAACAAAAAACATGAATCAGACCATGAAGTGAAATTCATTGAGGACCATCATGTGTCGGTGACGTGTAATATTATTAGTCAAGTGTACACCAATCAAGAACCGTCGCATTCGCTTTATGACTTTATTGTAACATCGCCAAATGGTTATATTATTCGTGAAAACCCTCCAGTGGTGCTTTTTCATTCTGTGGCTGTCGATGGTATAAGTAATATAACATTGAGACTGATCAATAGAGAGCAACAACTCATTGATCTAGATTCTACCACACCAGTGACTTACAAGTTGGTGCTAAAACCACTATGAAGTTTGTATATAAAGCAACAGCACCGTCTAGGAATGGTGTTAGTTGTTTACCACATGAATACACGTTAACATCTCAGAACAAGCAGATTTTACAGCATTTGGGTTACCACATTAACCCCAGCGATGAATTCTATCCTAGAGGTAGCAAACCACATCGAGGAGCAACCAGGAGTGGTAAGAATTGATCTGCATTCTTATCAAGCTCAAACACCTGGACTCAATAACAATGATGAAATTCAATTTGTTATCAACAACCAAGATATTTACACTCTACCGCATGAAAGTGTTATTCAGATTGAAGGTCGGCTCACCAAAGCCGATGGTTCTACACCCACTACATCCAAGTTAGCCAACCATGCTTTCGCCTTACTGTTTTCTGAAGTACGTTATGTCATTAACGATATCGTGGTGGATAGCACTCGAAATGTGGGTATTTCCAGTGTCATGAAACTATATCCCTCTTATAGTGAGGAAGAAGCTAAAACACTTTGCATGGCGGGTTGGTGCCCTGACTCGACCAATGACTGGATGGTACACACCGATGGCACCTTTACTGGATATTTACCTCTTAAACTGATTTTAGACTTTGCTGAAGATCACCATCGCATTGTGGTCAACGCAAGGCAAGTGCTTTATCTAGTGAGAGACAGGAGTGATAATAATGCACTCAAGGGAGTCGACAATGCCCCCATTGATTCAAAAATTCAACTACAACGCTTGCTATGGAAAGTGCCTCATGTGTCCCTTAACGATAGAAAAAAACTGGACATACTCAAAATGGTAAAGAGAGATATACCTCTACCCATGGAATTTAGAAGCTGGGCACTCCATGAGTACCCGTTATTGCCCACCACCAACACACACAGTTGGTCTATAAAAACAGCCCGCTATACAGAGAGACCTCTCTACTTGATTGTGGGTTTTCAAACGAATCGCAAGTATCAACAAACCAAAGATGTCACGCAATTTGATCACCTGCAATTGAGAAATGCACGTCTTTTCCTCAACGGTGCTGTGTTTCCCTATGAAGGACTGGATTTAGATTTTTCAAAAAATAAGTTTGCCCCCCTGTACGACTTGTTTTCTAAATTTAGATGGTCGTAATATCAAAAAGAGAATTGTCCAATGTTGTCACCCCAAGCTTTTAAGACAAGGGCACCACTGATTGTCTTTGACTGTTCCTACTTGGAAGAGTCTGTCAAACCATCCAATATTGACATTCGACTAGATCTTGAAACGCATGACAATGTTCCAACCAATACCACGGCCTACTGTTTGATTATTCATCACAAACAAGTCAACTATTATCCACTGTCCAACCAAGTGACAAGTGTATAAATAGCAGGTCAACACACATCAAACCACTCAGTCATGTCTTGCTTTCAAGCCTCAAGAGAAGTTACATCCATGAATTTAAAATCTGAGGAACAACGTTTCAAGACCTTTGCGACGTGGCCGGCGCCTTTTATAAACCCTCAAGCCTTAGCAGCCGCTGGATTCTACTATTTAAAAAGAAGAGATGAAGTGAAATGTGTGTTTTGTCCCATCATCTTAGACCAATGGCAAGAGAGCGATGAACCCATGCAGGAACATCAGCGCTGGCCACCTGCCTGCCCCTACCTGTGCAGAATGGAGGTGGGTAATATACCCTGTCATTCAAGTTACCCCTCACTCATGCCTCTGAGTGATGAAAAAAGTTATGATACGTGTGGACTTTATGGTGTCGGCAGTGCTTCAGTGAGCAGCTCACAGTCAAAAACATCCAGTTTAGAGACATTGGGATATCATCGGTGTTATGGACACTATAAACACAAAAGACTTTTTTGTTGTATGAGATGGTACCGCCTCTATCCTAGAATGAAAAAAGAATGTAAAACTTGTTATGCTAATAAAATAATGAAATAAAAAAAAATTGGTTGTTGTTGTTATATTATTATTTCTTATGCCCCCCCTGTCATATCCTAACCTCTATAGTGACTACTCGATGTTTTTCTTTTCTTTTACTAGAATGGAATGTAAGTAAATGACATGGGTACAACTTACTGAACAATTGTCAGTCTGTGGTCAGTTGGACTTGATCCAGACAAGAGTGAACATGTTGCGTACACTGATTGTCGACTGTCAAGGGTTTAAAATTGGAGATAACAAATTTATATTTAAAGAAGTGGCCATCATCGATTGTTCCACTTTTTGGATATCACAAGCTACTCATTTGGTGTTTAAACCACCTTATGCGTTTGATTTGTTGTGTGATAAAGACCGTAAACAAACCCAGTGGATTGAAACTCATATGCAACTAGACTGGAAGCGAGGAACCATTTCATATAAGCACCTGGACATGGTCATGAAAGCCCACTTGTCTTCTGCCCATGTAATATTTGTGAAAGGTAGTGAAAAACGTCAATGGTTACAACCATTTTTAGCGTCTTACTGTCAATGTATCGATTTAATGGACATGGGCTGTCCATCGCTGCAAACACTCATGGATCGCTGCCCCTGTGACAATATTACCCATAAAGCTTTGGCACAGGTGTGGCAATTGTTTCATTGGCTATCCACCAATGCCTGCTGGGAGTTGTTAAATAAAATTAAAACTAAAGGTTTACCTGTGAATGACACCAGTGAGATTTCTACAAGCGACGTGTAAACATCAACGTGATACCATGGAGAAAGGGGATGCTACCGATAAAGCGATTGGAAAGTTCTTTGTGTGTAAAAAGAAACTAGACGGTTTTACTAAAGAAGAATTATTGGCTCTTCCAAAATCATTCATTTATTATGTCGCAGCAAATGCAGTGAAAGAAATCTGGCAACATGTACCAAAATCATGGACTCAAGACCCTGTGTTAAGTGAATTGCAACCATGTACAGATTATGATCACCATAAGCAAGTGGCTATGGTAAAAATACCCTCTATGCGACAGTGTGCTACTTGTCAGCTAGTCAAACTGTATCATGGTCATAAAAGTCAGTGTAAAGACTTTGTTTCCTCATACCACGGGAGTAATGAAGAAAAAAAGCAACAACAACAAACATCATCCACAGAGGAGGAGGAAGATCAAACCTTTTTACCATCGATGGAAAAGGATATGCCAGACCTGTACTGGCAATGGCGTCATTAACAAAGTAATTCAATACTTGACTTTCGAAATCTACCTACCTGGTTATTATTTGTGTAGTCCTAGAACTTGTCTTGAAGAACCTTTTGCAGCATAGTGATATACCTATTAATCCTTTGGATCAAGCATGCACCTTTCTTATCACCACAGTCATTCTGCATTAAGACGTGTAGCGGATAAAGTATCGTTGAAAAGCTAAACAACTTTTGACATTCTGTGATGTCTCAGTGGGAGAGAGGTTGGCAGTCGTTATTGTGATTAGTGTTATAAAAGGAAAGTTGATAATGAGTGGACATGGACATTGAAAAGGATTGAGGAATTGGTATTTCTTTGTATTGTATTTTTGTAAAGCTCTATTTGTTGTGAAATAAAAACAAGGTTTACAAGATCACAATGTCTTTTATTTTAAAAAATGGTGATAGCCATTTCATTTTTTCACACATGAATATTTACAATTTCCACTTAACATTTTTTTACATTCCCCTTGTTTAGTTTAAACATTCTGTAATTTTTGTTGTTGTGAAATAAAAAACAAGGTTTACCAGATCACAATGTCTTTTAATTTTAAAAATGGTGATAGTCATTTCTTCATTTTCATTTTTTCACACATGAATATTTACAATTTCCACTTTACATTTTTTTATATTCCCCTTGTTTAGTTCGCACATTCTGTACATTTTTTTTGTGAAATATAAATAAGGTTCACTAAATCACTATATCTTTTAATTTTTAAAAATGGTGATAGCCATTTCATTTTTTCACACATGAATATTTACAATTTCCACTTTTCATTTTTTACATTTCCCTTGTTTGGTTTACACATTCTATATATTTTTGTTGTTGTGAAATAAAAAACAAGGTTTACCAGATTACAATGTCTTTTTAATTTTAAAATGGTGATAGCCATTTCACTTTTTCACACATGGATATTTACAATTTCCACTTTACATTTTTTACATTCCGCTTGTTTAGTTCACACATTCAGTAAATTTTTTAAAATCTTTTTCGTAATATACAAAAGCAAACATTTTACACATATTTTTACTTAACTACTGTAGCCTAACATTATACATTCTACTTACAGTTTTTACAAAAAAATATTACAATATAAAACACACTACAAATATTACAATATAGTGATCATTAGACTTAAGTAAAGTAATAGTCGTCAATACGACTGTTTCCCCAATCAAGAGTATTAAATGTGTTGGGTATAATGAATCGTTTGTTGTCTTCATTACTTAAAGCAACTTTGTTCAACAAATTGGTATGTAGCTGATGATTTTTACTTCTAAATACACACATTTTCTTATATAATACAGGTGGGTTACTAACTATACAGTTCTTATAATCACTTATATCTAACTCTTTACTAACAACATTCTTCTTCACACCTTTTAATTTTTTTACTACTACATCATCAATTGTCATATAGCTGTATGATTTAGATTTTGTGCCTACAAAGGTGTCTATAATAACACCAGCACATTCATCCTTAAATTTCCCAAGAACCTTTTTGTTTACTAGAGGTAAATGGTAAATATTATCCTCTGGATAGTCACTTGTATCAAACCTATTTAGCTCAGTTTTGATATCATCATAAAAATCATCAGTTTTAAACTCATAAATAAAAGAATCTGTGTCTGTGTAGAGTAATTTAGCATTATCAAGATAGTTTTTCTTTACATAATCATAGTGAAATTCATACATAAGTGTTTTTGACAATTCCAGAATGGTGTAACCCACATATATGGGTTTGTTGTAAGTTACTTTAAGACGATTCATTTGTATTACAACTAAATCCTCATGAATAATTGAACAGCTATGAAAGTTAGGCTTGCTTATTAAGTTGCTCGCACCATACCTTTTACCATCATTCTCCCACTTTGTTATCAGCTTTACATCAACTCGTTTATCAACATTCTCCATAGTCTTTCCTAAAACACTATTATTCATGAGTTTATAAAAATCCTTTTCAAACGCGTTTGTTGACTGTGTTCTTAAATTATTGTTTAGATCAATATACGGTTTGAGCCATGCTGACTGATGAAATTGCAATACGCGATGAATTTTAGTTAATTTTAATCCATGCTGTAGACACTGTTTCAAGTTTTGATAATGTATTACATATTTACATTTATCATTTACATTAGCAATTAACATTTTTGTTCGTGATGTGATGTATGGAGATTTCATATTCTCAGGACAAAATGGTAAATCATTATGATCATCATGTAACTCTTTAGGGTACTCAAGATTTACCTCTAAAATATATCCTTTATAATCGTTATCATTAAGAGTGTCAACATGTAAGACATCAATTTCAGGTTGTGTCAGCCAGCGAAAATCTTTCAGTGGTAGATATTGACTCATAGCCCAACCATATTGGTTATTTGCATCGAGGTAGACAATATACTTTGACTCTTCACAAGGGTTGTAGCTAGGCATGTATTTATTATTCGCTTTAGAGTACCGTCCACTACATTGGCTTAATCCACCTCGAATTGATGATTTTATAAAATTGATCATGTCTATATCAGTCATTAATTCTAAATTTACTTTCGTTTTTTTCAACATTGAACTGAAACTTAACCCAGGAGCAGTGAAATACTGACAAGGATCAAGGTCATAAGTTTTCATACAAACATTTCGAAAATTTTCAAAAACATCTGCTAATAATAACACATCTGTCTTCAAATATATGTCTGAAAATTCTCCTAAAGTTTGAATGTGGAACTGTGTCCATACACGTTGTGCATGTAAATATTCCTGATCACTGATATGACTTGTGTTTAAGGAACTGTAAAATGCATCTTTCGGTGGTAAACAACACTCCTCAAGACGTTCCACCCAGTTAATATATTCATATGGGAATATACCCTTTTGACGAATCAAATTAAAATCATCTTCTTTAGGAAAGACACGATGAATTTCATGAAACTGATCTGATTTTAAATTACTAGCCAGCTTATCAAGACTACTCGGCATAAAGCGGAATGAATCTAAAAATCGCAGTTTAATGGTTTTTTTATTGCTAGTTTTGATGTATTTTGTGAACGATATGTATTGTTCCTTATTATTTGCAATAACATCAATTTTCACATCTGAAGCTCCAAATTCTTTAACGATAAAGTGGTTATTGTATTTGCTACCGTTGTGTAGAATGACCGGAATGAATTTACTTACTCTATAATTTAAATTACATTCTTGGTGAGCAGCACCACGATATTTTCCTGTTAAATGGTTATGATCGCGAACCCTATCTGTATATAAACATTCACCACATATAAAACAATTAGTTTCAGTTTTAAAATTCATTTGCTCTGATGAAGTTAGTGGCTCCATTGGAATGATCGTATTTAAAATAGAGGATATACGGATGGCATCTTTCTCAAGCCTTTCCATAAAAACTTTAGGTGCATCAGGTCCTCTATAGAGCTCAAACTTATTTAAAGAGTCATCATAACTACATTTAATATAATATGCAAAGCTAAAAGGTTCATGAATGTGAGTAGTGTTGGTGAAAGGTTGGGCTGGATTCGATGAACATGTATTAAATGGTTTTAGCAAAGCCTCGAAGTCAGCATATATAACAAATGGTACTCGAAGCTGTTTCTCATAATCCTTAAATTTTAGAATGTTATTTTTAGGGGTCGGTAATACCGTACACACATGATTACACCCCCATTTTTGATGTTGAGTTAGTTGATCCTCTTTTCTGAAATGTAGCAAACAACCATCACACAACCACTTTTTACCATCGCATTTTGTTATCTGACTACTGACAAGTCTACTTAAATGTTTTATCCAACAATAGTGGGCGTTTTCACCTTCGGTTATGTATAGTAAATTTACATGAGCATCCTTTTTTTCCTGAGTATAATATAGAGGACCAACTATACTCTTATTTTCAATTCCATAAACATTAATACTTACATTGTTCAGCTCTTCAAAACGTTGAATGTCTTTTATCGCCATAGGAAATTCTATTTCTTTTAAATCTAACACTGAAGAATAGTGAGGATAGGATGATGTTCTATACAGATGCTCCTCTGCAGGATGGAGAGCTGAGGTTACAGCCCACGCAAAGCATGCGTCATCATTATTCATAACGTTCACAACAACTTTCTTTCGTTTGATCCATCCTGGCAAATCAATGTATGACGATGCTCGAAGGGGGTTGTATTTATTCATGTTGGTTTCTAAATAAAGTACTTCAACCAACGCCCAGCCTGACTCCCTTTCCTGGAACTCTTCACTCTTCACGATGATAGCACTTGAAATATTATGATATATATCACTAATATTAGTTGATTCCCTAACAATTATGTTTTTTGTATTAAAGGATTTGATATCCGTAATTTCACCTTCACTCCCAGTTTTTACATAGAGGCCAAAAAGTTCAAAATTCATTTTAATTGTTTTATGCTCTAATAAAACATTTTCTACTAAGCCAAACACAGTAGGTTGAACATTTTTTAAAAATGATTCAATACTTTGAGTTTTTTCTTTACTATAAAGTCTATAACTAGCAATTCGACTTTTAAATGCACTACCAATTTGTTGAATATTTCCAGAATTTCTTTCATGGCAAGCGTTATTTTTATGTTGAATACTGCGTAAATGTCCATGAATGATTGAAGAAGGTATATCAATATTACATACATCACAATGTGTTATTGAAGGTTCACCATTCTTTTTTCTTTTTGTTGCACAACTATTTTCACAATCTTGAGAACGTTTACGCTTTTGAGCATCACATTCATTTAAAGGTTCCGTGCTAGTTGATGGTTTTTTCAGATTTCAATTCCTGTTGTTCTCCATGCACTTCAACCATGTGGAATTGATATCGCTTTACAGCAGAAAAATCAAGTTCGCAAACTGAACACGAAAATGGTGCTGAACTGACATGCATTAAATTTACATGTCGTGTAAGACTATCTTGTCTGTTAAATGTTGTAGCACAATGACTGCACACAAACATTTTCTGATTATGTTTTGTACTTGCATGACGTTGAAGGTTGTCAGGTCTTGAGAACTGTTTCTTACAGTCACCACACTTGAACATGATGATCACTTTCGAAATTACCTATAAAAGAAAGAAATCATCAAAGTTAATAAAAAATAAAACAAAAAGTACAATATAAATAGTTTAATTATATTCCAGTCAATGGTTATAGCAGGGTATTTAAATCAATCATCTGTGAACTCCTAGCAAGTCTAACTTTATGTAGTTCTAACTGGGGGTTACTATATACCACTGTCACTGACACCTAGCAGTGAACATTAGAACTTGATAGAGTGGTAGAAACCAGCGATCGCTAGTTAAGTGAGCTAAGTGTGGCGTCATAGCCAGTCTTAAAACAAGTCTAAACTTGTAGAACATGACACGTGATAGAAACCAGCGATCGCTAGTTAAGTGAGCTAAGTGTGACGTCATAGCCAGTCTTAAAACAAGTCTAAACTTGTAGAACATGTCACGTAATAGAAACCAGCGATCGCCAGTTAAGTGAGCTAAGTGTGACGTCATAGCCAGTCTTAAAACAAGTTTAAACTTGTAAAACATGTCATATGACAAGGTTAAGTTAGGTAAAGATAGGTTATGTAAAGTGAACTGAGGTTAAGTCTTTAAATATTCCCTCTGTCACTGACACCTAGCAATGAACATTCAAACTTAATAGAGCGGTAATCAAAATCTAACCTACAAAATTAGCTTTACACACCATGGTCAAGTAGTTCCAACTTTTGACTGTCAAATATACCATTTTCACTAACATGTAGTGGTGAACATTGGAAAATATCACTCTAACTGTTTAAAAGTTATTAGAGGGGGCACTTACCTTTTTATAATTGATCAACTACTGTCACTGAATGAACAGATTGAAGGAATTTGGTAACCTACAGGTACCCAATTATCTGTAAACAAATCAATCATTCAATCAATCAATCAATCAATCAATACATTCCAATCAATAACTTCAAAATCAATTAGTAATAAAAGACTACAATCCATTAATAATAAGTACTTACCTTGCAAAATAATTTAATGATTTTCTACCAAAACGGCTTTTTTTACAACTCTTGAGCAGTAATAGAGCACTGTTCACTCAAAGCGAGTAATAAAGTCTGACAGTAGGGAGATATATGACACCCCTCTTATATAAACTCTCATCGCTCGTGTCAGCAGTTTTTTGCAGATCATTGCAATTCCTTTCCCAATACAGTTGAGAGTCCAAAGTACACTAGGAACACCTGTGTGGTATTCAATGACTGCTGACTTTGCATGATCATCACCCATTGTCTTAATCAACATATGGGGTTTCAAATTACTGCAGCGTCAGTCATAGCAACAGCAGTGTGCGCTCTCTGGTATGTCAGCAACATGACACCGGAAGGAACACCTGTGTAATATCCAATAACTGCTAACTC
The DNA here is from genome assembly GCA_946902985.2 of Meconema thalassinum. Lineage (NCBI taxonomy): Eukaryota > Metazoa > Arthropoda > Insecta > Orthoptera > Tettigoniidae > Meconema > Meconema thalassinum. The sequence goes on along the minus strand of OX336388.2, from coordinate 1,001,226,574 downwards.
TGCATGATCATCATCCATTGTCTTAATGAACACTTGCGGTTTCAAATTACTGCAGTGTTAGTCATAGCAACAGATCTGCGCGCTCTCTGTCATGTCTGTAATATGACACAGGAAGTAACAAGACGTCTTACTGCACGTGTCATCTCCTCAGTTTTAACATCTTAAGAACATGTATTATTCTCTTTCAACTAGTGAACAACGTCAATTCAACACACACAAATGTAGTTAGGCCCTGTGACATAATTTAAATAAATTCATGGGCTCGTCCGTAGGAACCAGGTCAAAGGGACCCGTCCAAAGGGATCAGTCCAAAGGGACAAGGACTCGTCCACAGGGACCTGTCCACAAGGACCTGTCCACAAGGACTCGTCCACAAGGACTTGTCCACAAGGACCTGTCATCAATGACTTGTCCACAATGACCTGTCCACAATAACCCATCAACAGGGGCCCGACTGCAGGGGGCTCGTCAACAATAACAGGGGCTCTCACCTCAAGGCCTAACATGCCCCTCTTTGATTATTGGTTTGCAGAACAACGTTTAAATCCATATCGGCATTCAAACGCTCACATGTTGCAATTGGAAAGAGAGATTCTCTAAAAAAAATCAATTTCACCCCCTAGTAGGGGTAGGTTTTACTTTAGGGTGGAGATATGTTGTCCAATGGAAAGGGAGTGTTCGCCTGAGTAATTTGACACCTCATTTGTTAAAATCCAACCATGAGTTCGAGAGATATCGCACCGCCGCCATCTTGTGTGGAGGGTGTGGAGGTGGAGGGCCTTGAACTGTTACAAATACACTACTAGTATTATTCTCTTTCAACTACAAATGACTCGTTAGAACACATCCATCCACCAAGTTAGATCCCTTGTATGTTCACATGTATTTCATCACTTTCCTTTCATATCGTTATTACATTATATTAGTGGGGGGATTAGTGAACAACGTCAATTCAACACACACAAATGTAGTTAGGCCCATTGGCATAATTTAAATAAATTCATGGGCTAGTCCGTAGGAACCAGGCCAAAGGGGACACGACCAAAGGGATCAGTCCAAAGGGACAAGGACTCATCCACAAGGACTTGTCCACAAGGACTCGTCCACAAGGACTCTTCAACAATGACCTGTCAACAATGACCTGTCCACAAGGACTTGTCCACAAGGACTCGTCCACAAGGACCTGTCAACAATAACCCATCAACAGGGACCCGACAGCAGGGGGCTCGTCAACAATAACAGGGGCTCTCACCTCAAGGCCTAACATGCCCCTCTTTGATTATTGGTTTGCAGAACAACGTTACATTCCATATCGGCATTCAAACTCTCACATGTTGCAATTGGAAAGAGAGATTCTCTTAAAATTTCAATTTCACCCCCTAGTAGGGGTAGGTTTTACTTTTGGGGTTGAAATATATTGTTCATTGGAAAGAGGGTGTCAGCCCGAGTTCAATGACACCTCGTACAAGTCTCTAGCCTGATTGGTTCGCGAGATATTGCCATTTTAGTATTCCAGCGGTGGAGCGGTGGGGGTGGGTGTAGAACCCGTACAAAACCACTACTGGCGCGAATATCTTCAACAAAATGGCGTGCGTTTGTTTCAAGAAAGCCCCACATGCGTTCATATACCATTCATCTCATTGCGATGAAACTTGGGGAGATGTTCTGTACACTTCAGTTAAGGTTTCTGGCTGAGTAAATCCACTTAACAATTGGTAGCGCTCCAGTAGATTCAACAAATGGGCTACGACGGGCGAAGCGTTTCAACAAATTCCCGTAAGCGTTCACATACCATTCGTGCGATAGCGATGATACTTGGGTGAGAGGTTGTGTATACTACAGGCAAGGATTCTGGCTTAGTAAATTCATGTTATAATAGGTAGCACACGAGTAGATTCAACAAATGAGCGACGACGTGCGAAGCGTTTCAACAAGTCCCGTATGCGTTCATATACTATCCGTCTGATAGTGATGAAACTTGGGTGAGGTGTTCTGTACACTTCAGGTAAGGTTTCTGGCTTAGTAAATCCACTTAACTAAAGGTAAAGCACGAGTAGATTCAACAAATGAGCGACGACGCGCAAGTGTTTCAACATAGTCCCGTATACGTTCATATACTACTAGGGTGCCCGTGCTGCTCTGCAGCATTATCTTTCGGTGTTGGAATTAAGAAATTACGACATTATGTAATAGTTTATAACCTTTATTTCACAATACTTCCTTCCAGACAATGTTCGCTGTGCGCCGACCCTTAGGTTTAACTTCTACGTTTACATCTTTAAATGATTTTCCTCCGGATAAGGCAACATACAACATTCTATGGCCTAAGACTGGATCAGGTAAGTAGATTCCAACTCGTTAAAGCGTTTGACCCTGCGCTTTGTTGATTATAATACAAAACGCTAGTATAATAGGAAATTGCCGTCATTCTAGTGTCAGTTGGTTACAATCTACGCGATGTAGCAGTATTCGCTCCCCACTATTCACACCAGTTAGAACTTAGGAAACTATGATATTGTCGTACATTTTTCTAACTATTAGCCTCGTCCCGTTCAGTAATATCTTAGTTGCATTGAAACTCCTAAGGAACATTGCAATAGTACCTTCATTCAAAGTCAGCATATGCGGAAGTAGACCACTCATCTCAAGCCTGTTCAAAAATTCAGTGGGAAAATGCAAAACTTAAATTTTCTTCTTCAGTTACCAATGTATTCACACTTGTGTAAATTCTAGGAGTTCCTGGAAGAAGATCTGACACTACCCTATTAATTTCATGGCAATGTTCATTTTTCGGTGCAAGAAAATAAAAAACTAGAAGTAATATCAAATGTCCACTCATAACATTCCTCAGAATCAGCCGATTTGAATAGTTAACAGCTCAAGTGAAAGCGCTTGCGTCACTGAGTGTTCTTAGACCAAAACGACTTGCGTACCTTAATTAGAACCAAAGATATGATTGCTACAAAGAATTAAAAAGTTGGAAAAAGTTGAAAAAATCAAATAAATTGAGAAAGGCGTAATTTAAGTGGTTTGTAATACTTGATGACAAATCTGTGCATGAATACCTTTCATTTAAAAAAGAATGATGGCAATCGACCGGATAGAATGGCCGGACGGACTGGCTTAAGATTTCATAAATATTTTTAGCCTACTTTTCACATTTTGCAAAAATGAGGAAAAAGTAGACTTATGAGATCGGGCAAATGTGTGTCTGTCTGTCTGTCTGTCCTTCTGTCTGTCTGTCTGGCTGTGTGTGTGTACCCCCTATCAACTCCTAAACGGCTGCAGCAATCGAAACAAAATTTGGTAGGAGTAAAGATCTATACCTGAATATCTCACGGCCATATTTGAAAATGGTGTCAGTGCTACCAACTGCTGAAAAATCGCAATTGAAATTTGAGCTCTATGTTGGATATCTCGGAAGGTATGAATGGTAGCTATTTGAAAATTGGCACACGTATAGATAATAATATTGCAGTTTAATTTCCAGGAGGCCATACATAGCAGTGTTGCCAAAATGATTATAAGCCTGCTGATAGATCCAATATTTAAATGCATATAACTTCTACACTATCAATTGGAATTCAACCAAATTTCGTATGTGCTATGTGTTCATAAAAAGATATAGCTGAGCGTATTCCTAAGATCCACCAGGGCTGCCAACTGTTAATAAATGCTCTCAATTTATTTTCTCCAAATACCAATATATCAGAAAGTATGCAAGCCGACAACTTTAAACTATGCACACGTATAGTACCTGACATTCTGTATTAATTTGGAGTAACTTAAATACGTCAGTGCTACCAACATGATTCTAAGCCTGCTGAGAGGTCCAACTTTAAATACATGTAGCTTCTATACTATCATTTGGATTTCAACCAAAATTTGTATGTGCTATGTGCACCATAACAGATACGACTATGCGTATTCTTAAGAGCAACCAGTGTTGCCAACTGTTAAGAAATGGTGTCTCTATTTCTGTTTACCTAATATCGATATATCATAAAATATGCAAGCCAATAGCTCTAAAATTTGCACACGTATAGTACCTGACATTCTAGATTAATTTGGAGTAATTAATATACGTCAGTGCTGCCAACATGATTCTAAGCCTGCTGATAGGTCCAATTTTAAAATGCCTGTAACTTCTATACTAACAAATGGATTTCATTCAAAATTAACACAACAAGATATCATATTATTGCAGATTATTTCTGACCAATACATGTATGTCATTGTTGCCAACATGATTTTAAGCGCGCTGTTAGATCCAATGTTTAACTGCATGTAACGTCCATGCTATCCATTGGACTTCAACCAAATTTTGTATTCTGTACCTTAAGAGATGGAAACAATAATATATTCAGTCACCAGGGCTGCCAACTGTAGTTCTCTATTAGGCTACATTTTGCCAGGTATACAGTATTTCGAACTAATTAGAAATTTCTATATTACCAATTTAATTTTGTCATTATTCTAGATAGATCCATATAGATTAATCAATGGCATGAATTTTAAATTTTAAGAAAAGTAGGCTCTTTAGTTCGCCACGGAACTTCTTGTTAATATATAAGATAAGATGATTGCTTCAATGAGAGAGAAGAGTTGGAAAAAGTTGAAGAAATCAAATAATTTGAGGAAGGTGGAAGTAAAGTGATTTGTAATGCTTGATAACCAATCCGTGCATGAATACCTTTCAATTAAAAGAGGAATTAAGGAAATCGACCGGAAAGAATGGCCGGACGGACTCGGTTAAGTTTTCATAATTATTTCTAATATTCGCTTCGGCACTCATAACATTCCTCAGAATCAACCACTTTAAATATCTAATAACTCAAAAGATAGAACATGATCCACTGAGTTCTCTTAGACCAATCCGAACTCCGTAACTCAATTAGAACCAAAGATATGATTGCTACAATGAGAAAAAAATGTTGAAAATATGAGATGTAATATCGAATGTTCACTCATAACTTTCCTCAAAATAATCCGATTTCAATAGTTAAGGGCCCAAATGAAAGCGCTTGAGTAACTGACTGTTCTTAGACCAAAACGACCTTCGTAACTCAATTAGAGCCAAAGATATGATTGCTTGAAAGTTGTAAAAAGTTGGAAAAAGTTGAAAAAATCAAATAAATTGAGAAAGCCGTAATTTAAGTGGTTTGTAATACTTGATGACAAATCTGTGCATGAATACCTTTCATTTAAAAAAAGAATGAAGGCAATCGACCGGATAGAATGGCCGGACGGACTGGCTTAAGATTTCATAAATATTTTTAATACATAAGATTCGTCTGATAGCGATGAAACTTTGGTGAGATATTGTGTACACTTCAGGGAAGGTTTCTGGCTTAATAAATCCACTTTACAACAGGTATCGCGCAAGTAGATTAAACAAATGGGCGACGGCGCGCGAAGTGTTTCAACATAGTCCCTTATGCGTTCATATACCATTCGTCCGATAGCGACTAAACTTAGATGAGTTGTTGTGTACACTTCAGGGAAGGTTTCTGGCTTAGTAAATACACTTTATAATAGGTATCGCACAAGTAGATTCAACAAATGAGCGACGGCACGCGAATCGTTTATACAAAGTCCCGTATGCGTTCATATACCATTCATCCGATTGCTATGAAACTTTGGTGAATTTTTGTGCACCCTCCAGGAAAGGTTTCTGACTTAGTAAATCCAGCGCACGAGTAGATTCAACAAATGAGCGACGACGGGCGAAGTGTTTCAACAAAGTCCCGTATACGTTCATGTACTATTCGTCTGATAGCGATGAAACTTTGGTGAGATATTGTGTACACTTCAGGTAAGGTTTCTGGCTGAGTAAATCCACTTAACAATTGGTAGCGCTCCAGTAGATTCAACAAATGGGCTACGACGGACGAATCGTTTCAACCAAGTCCCGTATGCGTTCATATAACATTCATTTCATTGCGATGTAACTTTGGTGAGTTGTTGTTGGGCACGCTCCCATGATTTTTTAGCCTACTTTTCACATTTTGCAAAAATGAGGAAAAAGTAGTCTTATGAGATCGGGCAAATGTGTGTCTGTCTGTCTGTCTGTATGTCTGTCCTTCTGTCTGTCTGGCTGTGTGTGTGTCCCCCCCTATCAACTCCTAAACGGCTGCAGCAATCAAAACCAAATTTAGTATGAGTAAAGATGTGCACCGGAATAGCTCACGTCCATATTTGAAAATGATGTCAGTGCTACCAACTGCTGAAAAAGCGCACTAGAAATTTGAGCTTCATGTTGGATATCCTGCAAGGTATGCATAGGAGCTATTCCAAAATTGGCACACATGTAGATAATACTATTTCAGTTTAATTTCCAGGAGGCCAACCATGACAGTGTTGCCAAAATAATTTTAAGCCTTCTGATAGGTCCAATGTTTAAATGCATATAACTTCTACACTATCAACTGGATTTCAACCAAATTTTGTATGTAATATCTGTACATAAACAGATATGACTGAGCGTATTCTTAAGAGCCACCAGGGCTGCCAACTGTTAATAATTGCTCTCTCTATTTTTTTTATCCAAATACCAATATATCAGAATGTGTGCAAGCCGACAGCTTTAAACTATGCACACGTATAGTACCTGACATGTTTGATTAATTTTGGAGTAACTTATATACGTCAGTTCTACCAATATGATTCTAAGCCTGCTGATAGGGCCAATTTTTAAATACATGTAACTTCTATACTATCAGTAGGATTTCATCCAAATTTCGCATGTGATATGTGTAACATATCAGATATGACTATAAGTATTCTTCAGTGCAATCAGGGCTGCCAACTGTTAATAAATGCTGTCTATATTTTTTACCCTAATATCAATATATCAGAAAGTATGCAAGCCAACAGCTCCATACTTTGCACACGTATAGCACCTGACATTCTAGATTAATTTGGAGTAATTAATACAAGGCAGTGCTGACAACATGATTCTATGCCTGCTGATATGTCCAATTTTAAAATACATGTAACTTCTATACTAACAAATGGATTTCATCCAATATTGGCACAACAAGATATCATACTATTTCAGATTATTTCTGACCAGCACACGCATGGTATTGTTGGCAACATGCTTTTACGCGTGCTGATATATCCAGTGTCTAACTGCAAGTAACGTCCATTGGACTTCAACCAAATTTTGTATTCTGTACCTTAAGAGATGGAACTAAGAATATATTCAGTCACCAGGGCTGCCAACTGTAGTGCTCTATTAGGCTACATTATACCAGGTATATTTTGAACTAATTAGATATTTCGATATTACCAACTTAATTTCGTCATTATTCTAGATAGGTTCATATTCTGTAGAATAATCATTGGCATGAAAAGTAGGCTGTATAGTTCTTAACGGAACTTCTTGTTTTCTTTGAGATAGTATATCAATTTTACAATAGTTTAGAGGTGGTTAAAGGATAAAGAAAAAAACATTGGGAATCCAAAAGCTCTTCAACAAACAAAGTTACAACGCCAACACTTTCTTTGATTGGCATTGCAACGCATGCTGGGTACAGCTAGTATTATAATAGAATATTGGCCTGTTTGCCATCTCTTGATGCATGAAGTACATTTGCATTTGTCTGTTGGCACAGGCTAGAGTAAAATGTGGCTTTGCACCGAGGTCTCAGTCTCACTCATGGCTGTGATTATATGGAAGCTGCTGAGGTATGGGTGGTGCTTAGTAATGTCATCCAGGGCACAGTCAGTGCCTGTGGATGCTGTGAAAAGTTCTACTCATAGGGTTAGTACTGCTGTTCTGACTCAGTGAGGAAAGCAATGGCAAACTACCTCACTCCTCATCTTGCCTAGTAGGCTCAATATAGCGCTGACTTGGGTTTTTGTGGGTATATACCCACATAACCTAACGGTGGTGCTTTTTGAGGATCCAACCTGCCTTCGGGCTGACTACCTAACAGACAATATGTAACCGTAGAAGTGACTAACAGGTCAGGCGTACCATGTCATATCTATGTGGGTCCGTGCCGTCCCGTTGACAAGATGGCCGCTATTTTTGCTCTTAAATCCATATATTTCCGTATATATGCTTTTAGGAATATACTGAAAAATACATATTTAGTATCAAATGGTTTATAGAAACACCAGAAAACGCTAATGAAATCGTTGATTTCAACACTAAATACCCATATGATACTGTTATAGTAAACCAGATGGTTACCAAGTATTACCGTAGCGCAACCATGACGTAATGGAAACGACATGGGCTCATAGTCTGAAGGTTTGTGGTTCAAATCCCTGCAGGTTCAATTTTGTACTTCATCTTATAACAATATTAATCACATGAGTGAAATATTTCTCCGAAAACAGTGAATTTAAAATTTTTGTGCCAGAAGCACATGGTGAACGTCACGCCACATGGTGAAAAGCGTGTTCGACAAAATTCTTCGAAGTGCTCGAAATATCAATAATATTCAGTGCTATTCATTAACAAATTACTCATTCCACAAGGAATAATTGCGCCGTGCAAAGGCCGATATTTTTACACGACAGATTGCACCGATATCATAGTGATTGCAATATCAAGTGAGTGTAAAATCTTTGTTGAAAGAATAGATTCTGTGAAAAGCAAGCACATGGTAAATTTTGCTTATAGCTTGCACAAGAGCAAAGCCAGTTTTGAGAAGTGAAACCGCTCATAGAATCAGTGAATTCCCACTTAATTTCACCATTCTCTACAAGAATTTCAAGATGCTTCAACTTGTCCACGTGCTGTCTATTGCCTGTTCAACTATGATGACCATGAGGGCTTAAGCCACTGTATGAAGGAGCCATTGACCACCTAACAACACCTCAGGATGGAAGCCGATGCGAGAATTATTACGACCATAGCCAGGGAGTTGCAATCCTTGCCAAACTCCCGCATCAAAGGATGGACCCCTCAAACAATGACTCACAAGGCAGAGGTGAACAACTGTCGCCGTGGGTTACGATGAATTTCTTCTTGTATGGTTATGGATCAGGGTTGGATTAGTTTAGCAACCGTAAACATAACAGTCATTTTAGGTAGGACTTCCTTTCTTTCTTGTAGCCGCCAATTATGGTGGATTTCACTTACATGAGCTTCCGCACGCTTTGTGCTGGCTCGGTTCCAGAGTTAGCCACACTCACGGGCTCAGCCCGGGTGCAGAATTGTAATTTTGTGCATTCCACATGATGGAAATTGATTTTTGACATGGAGATATAATCTTCAATAATCAGCTGTCGCTGAAAGTATAGTCATCTTTTAAAAGCCCTCATAATGTACAATCTTTGTACGCCACTGTTGAGGGTGTATCGTTTTGGATGCAGAGAAGGTAACTTATCCACATTATTATTGTAAATAATTCTTCTATGGTCTTAGAACCAGAACTGTAAGATTCAAGCAGAATCAGAATAGTGTAATTGAGTGCTGTAGTCATTAACTCACTCTAAACCCCGGATTACACTTTAAACGTATCAGTTGCAATTAACACCCTAGGTGTAGGTGTTTTTTAAACATTTATAAACTTTTACGTGCCACGTGCACGATATTCTTGTATAAATAACATTCCGCAGTGATGTGGAATATATTCGCAAATACATTATGGAGTAGGTATCTCTTCACTTCGCTACTCTTTGGCTTCTTTGAAGGCCAGCACATGTGTGTAAATAACTTTTCAAGGCTAACCAGAACGCCTCAAATGTACAAGGAATAATGTTATACTATTGTCAAGTGTAATGGGTTAGAAATGTGGACATTATCTATTGAAATCTACGGATTTTACTGAATGTTATGATGGACGATGCTAATGCAATGAATTCACGTGCAGTGACAGACACTCACTCGAGCTAAACACGGTGACAGGTGTCCGCGGTCAAGGTTAAATCACAGTTATATTTCCCAGCAGCATCGTAGATTTTCCCAGTGAGACTGCGACCCATTGACACAGCTTTATTTGCATTTTATAAAGGGAAGTTTTATCGACACATTCTTGGCGCTCGATTGGAATGTAGGTTACGTAATAGCAGTTCTGAATACAGGGTGACCAGAGAGTCATGACACCTGTTATATTTTTCCCTTCGCAAGTTATTGTAAGCGAATGATCTATGTTTCTTCTATTGTAATGTGTATAACCAGAGTAATTCTTATAAATGGACCAGACTTTTGGATAATTCAGGATATTGTTCTCACTTTATGTGATAGATTTTTGCCGTGTGTTGACACGTTGATAATGGGTTGGTTACCTAGTTTTTGGTGCATGCCAGCAGGTTCAAATTGGGTTTGACTGCTGAGGTTAACTCTCACGTGATCAGACAGAGTGATACGTTGAGATACTTCTCGAATGCTTCGACAGAGCTTTGAATGCCCGTCCAGTAGTTGTGTTACTTGAGACGGTAGTGGCTTGCCCATCTACACGTCTCGTAATATACGACTATGCCTTATAAGATTGTGTCATTGTAGCAGGCAGAGGTCGCGTGTACTTTGTGGTTTTCACCAGTGCATGGTGTAACATCAGGTAGTGCCTTGTTTTAAGGTGACGAGCACTTTGTTGTGCTTTATTTTTGGTCCGAAAGCCTTGCATTGTTGGTCATTCTCCATAATTAAGTTACTCATAAACTACGATTGTAATAATAGACATTTATAAATCATGAAAACTCATTCTACTAAACCGACGCTGGTTAAAACTTCGGTTAAATAATAACAGCTGCTTAACGTTGATTTTACTTACCTACTGGCGGACCAATGCAATGCGCTTGATAGGAGACATTCCTGGAGGAATAATTTAGAGAAATACATAGGACTTGACAGGAGCCCAGAGGCTGACCAGAGGTTATTAACTGGAGGTTCGAGTAACCTAGCTGGTGAAACGCTGTTATTACAGTGTATTTAATCATTTCCATTCACACGCTAGATGACGAATGGGAACAAACAGTTCTCCATTTTGCCGTAGGCAGTCAAATAAGAATATCTGTCTATGTGTTCACTTATTTATTGTGTGTATAATCCCAATGTAAACCCTACTGTCTTCTTCTATAGTAATTGTTGTACAGCTATGATTGTAATCTTTATAATGTATTAAAATGACTGTTATAATTAGTATATTTGTTTTCAACACGGACGCTTAGCGCCGATGTTCATGTAATTCAGGATTTAGCTTATTCATTTAACAATAACTGTAAATACGGGGGTGGTACCAGTATGATTTCGGTTTGTTACCATGTTGGACTATTTTTCTGGCATGATGTTTCTTCACAGAACATCATTACCCTTCCTTGTTTGTAAATTAGGGCAGTTTTAGTAACACTTTCCCAAGCTTTGCTCTTTATAATGTACTTATAATTAGGACCGTTCGAGAGGGTTAATCTTCATTAGTTTGGGGTTGTTTGTTCTTGTTTTTAGCCTACATTTCACATTTTGCAAAAATGAGGAAAATGTAGAAATATGAGATCGATACAGGAAAATGTTTGTCTGTCTGTTTGTCTCTCTGTCCATCTGTCTGTCTGTCTGGCTGGCTGTGTGTGTGCGTGTCCCCCTATCAACTCCTAAACGGCTGCAGCAATCGAAACGAAATTTAGTATGAGTAATGATGTATAGCGGAATATCTCAATCCCATATTTGAAAATGATGTCAGTGCTACCAACTGCTGAAAAAACGCACTAGAAATTTGAGCTCTATGTTGAATATCATGGAAGGTATGCATACGAGCTATTCCAAAATTGGCACACAAGTAGATAATACTATTTCAGTTTAATTTCCAGGAGGCCATACATGACAGTGTTGCCCAAATAATTTTAAGCCTTCTGATAAGTCCAATTTTTAAATGCATATAACTTCTACACTATCAATTGGATTTCATCCAAATTTTGTATGAAATATGTGTACATAAACAGATATGACTGAGTGTATTCTTAAGAGCCACCAGAGCTGCCAACTCTTAATAATTCCTCTCTCTATTTTCTTCATCCAAATACCAATATATCTGAAAGTATGCAAGCCGACAGCTTTAAAATATGCACACGTATAGTACCAGACATTTGAGATTAATTTGGAGTAACTTATATACTTCAGTTCTACCAACATGATTCTCAGCCTGCTGATAAGACCAATTTTTAAATACATGTAACTTCTATACTATCACTTGGATTTCCACCAAATTTCGTATGTGCTATGTGTAACATAACAGATATGACTATAAGTATTCTTAAGAGCAATCAGGGCTGCCAACTGTTAATAAATGCTGTCTATAATTTTGACCCTAACATCAATATATCAGAAAGTATGCAAGCCAACATCCTTATATTTTGCACACGTATAGCACCTGACACTCTAGATTAATTTGGAGTAATTAATATAAGTCATTGCTGTCAACATGATTCTATGCTTGCTGATAGGTCCAATTTTAAAATACATGTAACTTCTATACTAACAAATGGATTTCATCCAAAATTGGCACAACAAGTTATCATAATATTTCCGATTATTTCTAACCAGCACACGCATGACATTGTTGCCAACATGCGTTTACGCGTGCTGTTAGATCCAATTTCTAACTGCATGTAACGTCCATTGGACTTCAACCAAATTTTATATTCTGTACCTTAAGAGATGGAACTAAGAATATATTCAGTCACCAGGGCTGCCAACTGTAGTGCTCTATTAGGCTAGATTATACCAGGAATATTTCGAACTGATTAGACATTTCGATATTACCAACTTAATTTCGTCATTATTCTAGATAGTTTCATATACTGTAGAATAATCATAGGCATGAAAAGTAGGCTCTTTAGTTCGTCACGGAACTTCTTGTTTTTATTTAGATAGCGGATTAGCCGATTTTATACCCTCCGATTGTAGGATAGGGGTTGGTTTTATACAGTAAATATCTCAACGAAATTTACTTCAGTCTGGACTCTCTCTTTTAATGTCCTTCCAGAGTTAAGAGTGTACAACGGGCTCTTATGGGCTTTTACAGTTAGCGGACTCCACCAGAATTGATGACTTCGAAGTCTCTAAAACTGGATTTTCGCTATGTTATTTAATAGGTTAATCGTCATGGGTGGAGGGTACATGAACCTCAGCATTCATTTAATGATATGTAATTCTTACATTCTAGATATGCAACATGATTTTGTAATGTATCTGACAGCAGTGTGTGCGCGCTGGATGGAACAGCGCGCGCGCTCTTGTACGTGTCTTAGCTCTCCACTGAACGCACGAGTCCAGATCTCTCCAAGATATTTGAAACAGTGTTGGAGTGTAAGGATCGTTTTGTGTAATATAAAAATAATTGAGATTTAGGTATAAGTGGCATTAAATATATGGCTGATGTTCCGTTTGCGAAACGTAAACCCGGGGAAATTTTAAGGCGCAGAGAGCGACAGATAGTTTGTAACGTCTACAATTATATAAAGACCAAGAATCAGGAGATAAGTGCTGTTGTACGTTTTTGAAAAACCCGTGATGATATTATATTATTATTATTATTATTATTATTATTATTAACTACTCACCTGCAATAATGTGCGTAACAGAACTTTCATGCAGTTAAATTACGCGATTTGTGTCGAATGAGAAGCTTGTAGTTTTGTGTAAAATAAACTGCTAAGGCTCATTATGAGATGGATAATGATTGTTTTTAGAAATATTTTAAAGAACCGATTGTCGCAAATTTCCCACATCAGTCTGTAGTTGCCTATTTGCCATTCATAGTCCAATGTACGTTGTGCCACTGAATTTTTTGTTTACTTTCTTTCATCTATCTATACCGAGCTTGATAGCTGCAGTCGCCAGTATCCAGTATTCGGTAGATAGTGTGTTCGAACCCCACTGTTGGCAGCAGTGAAGATGGTTTTCCGTGGTTTCCCATTTTTCACACCAGGCAAATGCTTGGGCTGTACCTTAATTAAGGTCACGGCCACTTCTTTCCCACCCCCATCCCTAGCCCTTTCCTGTCCCATCATCACCATAAGACCTATCTTTGTCGGTGCGAAGTAAAGCAACTTGTAAAGAAAATCTTTCATCTACGCGTGTAATAATATGTGAAGTATCATATGATAAGAACAAAATTACTTGTTATTTCCGGGTACTGTCTTCGCCTCTGCAGATGAAAGTGACACACTGGGATCCGTGTAGGTTTCGTTGCGACAGATGATTTGTATCCTGTCACTGACCTAGGCTCACCTTAGAGAATATATTGCCATATTACGTATTAAACTTGATCCGTATCTAACGGATGACTCAGGCTAGCTTTCATGTCATTTCAATTGTTTTGTCATAGCCATACCGTACGCAACTGAAATTTCAATGCAAATAAATAGGAAATTGCCGCAGTATTTATAATCCGTTCGAAGCATTGTTATGTAAATCAATTACTATCCTAGGCTCCCCACTCCTTAAGGGAATAATCTTTATTAAAAACTGATCATCCAAATTCTGTTATTCTTACGGGAATTATAGTAAAAGTTTGCAGATTATAGTGGCGCGAAGGGTCGAAATTCCGTCGGGATGAGAAGCTTGCTGATACTCAGTCCGGCAGCGGGCTGTACTACTCGTGTGGAGTGCTGTACAATAGCTGCCCTTCTACGCTCGCTAGGCGTGGCAACGCTTGTGCCATGAGAGTCTGTAGTACACTCTTAACTCTGGACGGACAATAGTAGTTTGTATCTTCTTGGGGGGTGCATTTCCAGGGGTGCCTTATGACTCACAATCACGATGGGAACATGATCCTGCGGGACAGGAGTCTCATGCCGGCGAGCCCTATTGGAGTGCATTCCAATCCTCTTTCGGTATGTGGTCGGAGGAAGAGGTCATCTGGGAGGCCATACACGGTTGGTGGTGACCAGAAAACCTCATCCAACGGGCACATTATTTATAGTACGTTTTTAAGGAAAAACATTATTACATTTTAATTATTCTTTTAGATAGTTTTTGTTCATTTGTTTTTTTAATATTCTGAAGTTGACTTCATTGTTTCGGGCCAAAACATGTTTAAAACTTTAATATTGATGTGGTGGATAGGTTATTGCTCATTGACAATATACAGACAATTGTCATAAAAGGGTTGAATTATTTTCATTGACTTAGGTGGCAGAATTATCTGTGATGTTGGTCTCTTTCTACTGTAATTTCGTTTTAAGTAGGCGACATTATTTGAAATGTGCATTATCATTTGAATAGTACAGGAAAAGGAAGGGTTATATGATTTTTTGTTAAATTGTGAATGAGAGGTTTTTCCTGGTCTCAAACAATACCTTAGGGCCGTGAAAGCCAATATACCATCTTTTCGGAAGCCTTCATAGGGAGGTTATAGCTGCTTGAGCTTTTTGTTCTCGCAGTGAAGCGGCGCAGGTGCTCTTTATATTTAGGCAGGTAGTGCGCAGTTGGCCACTCCTGTGAGGGTCCGGGCGGGGACACCAAGAGCCCGCTGATGAGCCAGCTTGGCGTTCTAGGCGAAACCCCACACAAGACACGGCATAAACCAAGAGGAATTGATGAGTTTTAGTACCTAAGGTAGTTTTGGAAACAATGTGTTAGGTCCAAGTAAACGAGGAAAACAAGAAACAGTCCACTGGGAAAAAGGGATCATGTCCAGTGAATCAGAGAATAAACGGGCTCTGAAACAGCAGGTTGAAGGGAAGCAGGTAGCGACGATGTTTGTTATTTATTGTATGATTATTTTTACAATCACCTGGCCAGAAAAAATTAGAAACATTGAAATATCCTTTAACTCTTGTTCAAGTCAAAATAGGAAACACATTGACGTACGATTTCTACACCATCTTGTTCATTTTGAGAAGAGATATCATTCAATCAAAGTGACTGGCGTGGCACTATAAAGTCAACTCCAACTGAATGGCTTCCTGTGCTGATTCACACGAAGCTAGTAGATGTACAGCTAAACCAAACTATGCGGATTATTACTGGTACAATCAGGTCTACACCTGTTTTATGGCTACCTGTCCTGAGCCGTATTCCACCTCCTACGCTGAGAAGAAACAATATCCTCCTGAGAGATTATAAAAAATCGGCAACAACCAACAATTGCAAATCAATGAGGACATACCTGCCATCCAAATCAACAGACTCCGCTCCAGACATCCTGCAATCAGAACAGCAATCAACCTGGCAAACCATGACTTCAATCTTCACGAAGCCTGGGCAGACAATCAGACATATAGTCGGGGAGTGCCCTCAGAACTTGTACCGATTGGACTTTTTGCATGCTACAGCAAATGCGATGGACTATGTAAATAATTTATCTGTAAATTTGTAAATCTTATATATATTTTTCTTTGCGTTCCAAAATGATGTGTAAAAGTCATACGATTAATGATAATAATGATTGCTCCTCCACGAATTCACAGAAATCATGCTTTGGTAAGGGAATATCATAGGCTATCAATAAATCAACAGTTGCCTATCCATTTTGATATTGCTGATCTACAACTTAGGAGGCTCAAATCGAGGAACTCACCATTATATACAGCTCAGAAACTAATGGTTGCAAACTTTGATGTCATGAATCAATGGACTTACTTACGGACTGGAACTCAACTTGTACTGCAGACCTCCGTGATATGCCATCCGTAACTGTGAAAGACCCTGGATTCAATCTACCCAGAAGGACATGGACTAGACTGAACAGAATACGGATTGGCCATGGTGTTTGTGCTGATGCGATGTTCAAATGGAACAAATTACCATCTCCTGCATGTGATTGAGGTGATGAGAGACAGACTATCTCACATCTTGTAGGCTACGTGATTGCTCTCTGAGGGCATATCCAGGCGCCCTCGGGGATACAGTGGATTATTTGAGAAACTTGGATACACATGTATAAATATGGTGTTCTTCTGTGATATCTACTATTACTGTATGCCATACGATTAATAATAATAATACTGGCGTGGGAATGATTGAAGTACCCAAAAGGAGCTTTCCTAGGGACAGTTCAAATTGCTAAGACTTCTGGACGTAGTTAGAAATTTAATACTCAACAATTCTTCTAGGTTTGTGTCGTGCCTTGTGTGGGGTTTCGCCTAGGACACCAAGCAGGCTCATCAGCGGGCTCTCGGTGTCCCCGCCCGGAACCCCACTGGAATAGCAAACTGCGCGCTATCCCCCTTTATATAAAGTGCAACTGCACCTTTTTTCTGCGACAACTAAAAGCTCAAGCAGCCTATAACCTCCCTCTGAAGGCTTCCAAAAAGATGGTATATTGGCTTTTACGGCCAGTGAATTAAAACTCAGCAATTTTTCTAGGGTTGTGCCGTGACTTGTGTGGGGTTTCGCCTAGGACACCAAGCTGACTCATCAGCGGGCTCTTGGTGTCCCCGCCTGGACCCCCACTGGAGTAGCGAACTGCGCGCTACCTCCCTTTATATAAAGTCCAACTGCAACTTTTTACTGCGAGAACTAAAAGCCCAAGCAGCCTTAACCTCCCTATGAAGGCTCCAAAAAGATGGTATATTCCATCTCTTAAGAAATTTAAAGTTTATCTTTCCAAACATATTGTTGTGTCCCCACCTGATGGCACGGACTTTAGCCATAGGCTGATCGGGGGTTCTCTAATATTATGTACAAGGATCGTGATCGTGTCCTTACCGATAGCTTCTGATAGGGATTCCAGTGCAGTCCATACTATACGAGGAATTGGGAGTGGGACGTGATTCCAGGATTCAGGGAATACTCCACAATGAAATAGATTGAATGTTTGGTTGGTTGGTTCCTCAGTTTAGGGGCTGCAACAACGCGGTCATGTAGCCCCGTGTACTTTGGGTGTGTGTAGAATCTGTCTGATAACCGGTGTTAATTGTGATGGCTGTATTAGTGTGTGTTATCTGTCTTCAATTCAAGTAAGGATTGCAGACATTGAATTTTTTCAAGTAGTTCCACTTTTGCCGCCAAACGCCACCGTCAACGACTACTAGTTCAAAACTTGGTTACCAGATGCCACCGCAGTCGGCTCGTGGCGACGAACGTTGGGACCTAAGAGCTTTTGTCAAATGTTTAACCTATAATTTTGCTTCTCACGGATGTAATTAGTGGAAGGTTCTTTAACATGCCATAAATCTATTACATGGGACCGCCGGCTTTACTTCCCCTCTGAAGGGATTTTTAACGCTCTTAAAGAATCCGTCGACTTCGGCCGGATTTGAACCCGCGACCTTGGGCATAGATGCTCAGCATGCTACCAACTACGCCACCGAAGCCGCCATTTAAAGTTGAACTCCCATTTTATTCAATAAGTGTGTAAATTAATCTGCCACCATGGATACAAAAATTGAATTAATTATAATTCAATCCTGAAATGTAATAGACTAGGTTCTCACCTGTTCCCTCAGCTTTGTTAGCTAGGTGCTCCCAAGTACCACATCAGCTCCATGCCCCTTGGTCAACGAGTGTTCGACCCCATTGATCTCTGTCACTGTCAGACTTCTGTCTCTGCAGTGCCTGACTGACCCTCTGACCCTAGTCCGCAGACTTTTATAGTAAGGCAGCACGGTTCTTGCTGACCAGGTTGAACTGGAGATGAATCTTGAATGTTCGATACGGGTTCGTGTTGAACCGACATCGGGGCGTAACAATATGCCTTAATATTTTATATTTACTGCAGATATAAGTTTCAAAATTATTTAGGTAATAGGAAAGGAAACAATAAGTTCCGTGAAGAACTATGCAGCCTACTTTTCATGCCAATGATTATTCTACAGTATATGAACCTATCTAGAATAATGACAAAATTAAGTTGGTAATATCGAAATATCAAATTAGTTCAAAATATACCTGGTATAATGTAGCCTAATAGAGCACTACAGTTGGCAGCCCTGGTGACTGAATATATTCTTAGCTCCATCTCTTAAGGTACAGAATACAAAATTAGGTTGAAGTCCAATGGACGTTACATGCAGTTAGACACTGGATCTATCAGCACGCGTAAAAGCATGTTGCCAACAATACCATGCGTGTGCTGGTCAGAAATAATCTGAAATATTATGATATCTTGTTGTGCCAATTTTGGATGAAATCCATTTGTTAGTATAGAAGTTACATGTATTTTAAAATTGGACATATCAGCAGGCATAGAATCATGTTGGCAGCACTGCCTTGTATTAATTACTCCAAATTAATCCACAATGTCAGGTGCTATACGTGTACAAAATATATAGCTGTTGGCTTGCATACTTTCTGATATATTGATATTAGGGTAAAAAATATAGACAGCATTTATTAACAGTTGGCAGCCCTGATTGCTCTTAACAATACTTACAGTCATATATGTTATGGTACACATAGCACATACGAAATTTGGTTGAAATCGAACTGATAGTATTGAAGTTACATGTATTTAAAAATTGGTACTATCAGCAGGCTTATAATCATGTTGGTAGAACTGACGTATATAAGTTACTCCAAATTAATCTAAAATGTCAGAATATACGTGTGCATAGTTTAAAGCTGTTGGCTTGCAAACTTTCTGATATATTGGTATTTGGATAAAAAAAAATAGAGACAGCAATTATTAACAGTTGGCAGCCCTGGTGGCTCTTAAGAATACGCTCAATCATATATGTTTATGTACAGATATTACATAAAAATTTGGTTGAAATCCAATTGAATCCATTTAAACATTGGACCTATCAGAAGGCTTAAAATTATTTTGGCAACACTGTCATTGTTGGCCTCCTGGATATTAAACTGAAATAGTATTGTCTGCATGTGTACCAATTTTGGAATAGCTCCCATGCATACCTTGCGAGATATCCAACATGGAGCTCAAATTTCTAGTGCGTTTTTTCAGCAGTTGGTAGCACTGATATCATTTTCAAATATGGACGTGAGATATTCCGGTGCACATCTTTACTCATACTAAATTTGGTTTTGATTGCTGCAGCCATTTAGGAGTTGATAGGGGGGGGGGGGACACACACACAGACATACAGACAGACACACATTTTCCCGGATTGATCTCATAAGTCTACCTTTTCCTCATTTTTGCAAAATGTAAAAAGTAGGCTAAACATATATAACTGGTTATAATTTTTTAAAATAAACTTGGTAAACAAAGTTAAACTAATTAAACGCCATCCACTCAACATTCTTAGAGTGTGACTTAGCCCCAATGCTATTCATTTGTTAGAAAACTATTGAAATGTTATTTATTTATTTATTTATTTATTTATTTATTTATTTATTTATTTATCGTATGGCTTTTAGTGCCGGGAGTGTCCGAGGACATGTTCGGCTCGCCTGAGTCTGTACCTGCTTCCAGCGGATACCCTTAGGGTGAGCTACAAGTTCCGTTCAATTTCATGTAGTTCCAAATTTCGTTACCAGATAGCAATGATACCTGGTGGTGAACGTTGGAACTTTGATAGAGCGTGGGAAGAACGAACCATATTGCATTTTTGGGGTAGATTTTCTGGTCGGTTAGTACTGTGAGAGCCTTCCACATAGAACGGAGACTCGCAGTGGCCGCGTGACGGCTGAGGCACAGTGTGTAGTTGCCTGTCGAGCTAGGCACTGGTGATAGCAGCAGCGTAGCACCCAACTAGTTCAACAAATTCACACTTTTTAACGTATTTAATAATCATCTTTACTTATATACATGAATTTCAGAGTAGTTGCTGGAAATGTTGTCCTTCATTTTCTAAACACACGTTGCACCAACGTAGGAAGTTTTGGTACACTCACTGTAATTCATCCTCACTGATATTTCATATGAGCGCAGTTATTTCGTTCTCGAGAGCCTCCAGATTGCGCGGATTATTTCTGTATACCTTTTGTTTGAGATTTCCCCACAAGTAAAAATCGCACGGCGCTGAAACTTACGAACATATTTACTGGAAGACTTCTTCTTGAGAAGATAAGTTCCCACTAGGAAAATTGGATGTTTTGTTCCATACCTAACCATGTTCACGTGATACGAGATAGCATATAGTACTCCACCACAAGTCGTAATTATCTCAACTAAGGTATCTTGCCAGCTCCGTATGTAATAAATTCAATTCCAGCATTCGAGGCTTCCCGTCCTGCTCTTGTTTTATCTGCAAAATGTGAATCAACTGGCACTGACTAATCTATCTCCATCCGTCACACGGCCCAGCAAAGCTCCGTTCCATAGGGTAGGCTCTCAGTGTAGAATAACGTGCACATCAGATGTGTGTGTTTTTTTTTGTTTTCTTTTTTTACCCTCCAGGGTTGTGGCTTCAACGGACTCAGAGAGGTAACTCACCCCTACCGCCTTTTTTCAGGCAGAGGCCTAGAGCTGGGAACATCTGGTCAGAGTGGATACAACTGGTGAGGTGTGATCAGCACCTCACCCAGGCGGCCTCACCCGCAAGACGAACAGGGGCCTCATGAGGGAAGGGATTGGAAGGTTAGGATGGAAAGGGAAGGAAGAAGTAAGGAGGCGGCCGTGGCCTTACAGTAGGTACTGCACCCGAAATTTGAATGTTTTAAGACAAGAATGATGATATTTTTCGAGCCCCATGCTAAAATTTAACGTGTAAAGATTGAAGCTGGAACGAGACGCAAACGAGTTTTGTTAGGCAGCTCAGCCTAGGGGAGAGAGAGATCATGTGATTTGTGACGCCTGAGAGATCATAACAAGGTGAAAACTTACATAGCAACGAGTATTTTAACGCGGATTAATGATAATTATTGTTATAAAATGTATCATTGGATATTAGTTGACATCCTATGAGAAGAGGTTTTATGGAAGAGAATATCACCATTACCTAATTAGTATCATTAATTATTCAAGTTCATCACCAAGAAAGACTTTTTATTGTTTGGAATACTGAAGAAAATCACGAGAGGATATTATCAGTACTTTGAAAGTCGATGGAAGTGTGAAGTACACTGTAATTAGTATTATTCAGTTACGGGCTTTTTATTTAGCGGGAGCTAGAATGGCGCTGGAAAAAGTTTGAGTTGGAGAAGCGCAACTCAGAACGAGGGTTCTTAAGCCTAGATAAGTCGTCGAAGACAGACGTGGTATTATGCATGTTTTTGAACTATTCTACGAAGTAATTAGTATAAAAGTGAATATAAGTTATACTATTGATTATATACAAACATTTTATGAAGTTTCAACGTCGCAGATTCGAAGATTAAGGCAATTTAGAGGCAGTATATCTCGACTGCAAGAAAAGTTACGAATTTCGATACGAGAAGCATTTTAGTTCGGCAAGTTAGCACGAACGATAGTTCATTCCACAAGACAAGTGAGTAATAGTGTGTTATATGAACATTGAAGCCTTTGATTATTTGTACATTATTATGACTGCAAAAATGAATACAGAAGAAACATTATTTGACATTATGAAAATGTTAGTGATTATGGAATAGAAACTTTATGCGACTGGGATATGTTAATGCAGAGTTGTGATTACACAACATGGAACAAAGTTAGTTATCTACAGAACTATGCACAACATCTAGAATATCTACAAAGTCAAGAACACATGAAATATTATGTGCATCTCTATCTAGTACAATTAATGTATAATCATGTACTTGTACTTTCTGACTACGAGGAATTATTATAATTCATTGACCAACTTCATGAACATTACTAATTACGATTGTGATTCGATCTACAATTTACAAATTTTATTTGTAACATTGGAATTAAATCGACAATATTGCTCGAATATAATCTGGAAGTTCGAATGGAGCCAGCGAATTAATATTCACCATCAAGAAGAGAAAATATGTCAAGGACAAGGCGCGACAAATGCTTGAAACTTGGAATCCATGTACGAGAGGGACGCAGTTCGATGTCCGAAGGGGTTGGGTGTTTTCCGGAGAGTAAATCCTTCCTTATCCGAGGTCGCTGTTCTTTCGCTGGTGTGGAAGGATTTGGTTTCAACATTGTATTCTTGGGAAGATGAAACATCAAGGTATTTTCCTAATACCTGATATGAGCTTCAAGAGTCTTCAGACAATGTAGAAGTGACCAGCATTATTATGTAGTTAGAGTATTGTGATGGCATTTGAGCAACATATTTCTCCATATTTTCACTATGTATTTTCACTTCGAGGTTTAATAACATTTATTCTACAAGATCATGTAGGATGATTGTCTATAGTCATCCATACATGAAAGTTCAACGATTCAGTTTCTGAATCGTAGATTATTTGTTTGAGAATATATTTTCCAATTTTGAAATTTTTATGATATTAGTATTCGACGTTTTTTTTATTTCTAAGTTTGGATTTCAGACAGTTTTGTCTTGGATGTCCATTTAATTCAATTTTAGTAAAATGAAGTGGGCATCTTATTGTAAGAAGAAAATATTAGTTCAGGGGAACAAACTACATGTGATAAATTGTGCAATATCACATATATTATGAACATTCGACGATCTGACAAGTAATGTTCGTTACGATTAAGCTATAAAGTCATGTACTCAAGGACATTCTTAGTATAGAATGGAGATACATACAGGAGTTGACAAACCCATTTCTGTGAAGGAAAGCATTGCACTTTCATTATATGAAATATTATTTGAGTCATATCTTCTTAGAAGACAATTTTATCCGGCAACAGGGAATTCAGATTTAGTATAATCCAGTCGTGATTGATCTTTATGGGACACAAATAACACTTAACGTTATTTATACACATATGTAATGCTACGTTATATTGCGAACGTAATATTGCAACCGTGTAACTTTGAAGTTAAGATCAGTATGGTGAAACACATTTATGTATTTTTATTATCATGTATAGTAACAAAGAATTGCAAACAAAGTAACAGTATTTAGTAAACCTACGTAGATCTTTCATAAGCAACTTCTATGATCGTTTTGAGAACGAATGTAAAGTCATAAGAACAGATATTGTTGTTGACAATGTAAGCAGTTGCATGGAACAACCCTATGATAAATGCTAGTTGGAATCAATGCAAGTACTACAGGAGAATTGTTAGAGACCATTGTATTGAGGATGTAAGATTTTTTATTGAGTATACGAGGAGGGTTCATGCCGTATACTGAAGTATAGGAGACTGCGATTATATATTTTTGGTATACGAAGGTGTTTGCCGTATTAGTGCATTGTAGTACTGTTGTGTGAAGATTAAAGCATTGTTGCATTGAGTAGAGTTAATAAGAACTCCTATGTGTGAGTAGATTCATGATATAGAGGGAAAGATAGAAGCGGAGTGGGCGGAAATATATTTGGGAAACGGAATTAATCTTTGTTCACTAAACTATTATTAAAACTTTATTAAACCTGGATCTGAGTAATAATCATATGAAATTATCTTAGATGAATGGTCATATTGGACCGATGATGACTTTAAACCCAATACAGACTAAATCGGTGAAGCATTTTTAAAGAAAATTGAACAGGGAACATTAAAATATATCTAATGTTAATAATAACAAGTCTAATACACTACACAAGTAAACTTGTTGTGATAGACAATTATAAATAATGTACTGTATATAAACAATTCATAATTATTTAATTAAGGGTATTATTATTTCTAATAATAATGATTGATTTTGCTTGTTTAAAATGTATAGAATGTTTGGGAGTAGATCGTTTTGAGATGAGAGTGTGAGTTTATTGAAATACATGAGTGAATGGAACTTCGTCAGTTGCAAATGACGCTAGTACTGTAAATAATTAGAATGGTATTGTATGAAAGTGTTTGATAAAGAGACAACGGATATATGAGGTTTTTGTGATGTGTAAATGAATGAGATTGTGATCTGTTTTTGAACCGGCAATTTTGCAGTTATCCCCGTGTTAAAAATGAATCGGGAGTTTGAGAACAGGTGTGAGACAAGTAAGCAGCTTGTTGAATCCCAGGCTTTATTATATACTGCTCAAAAAAATTAAAGCACCACTTTTTTCAAAGGCCACCAAATTTGGAAAGTTGACTGCACAAGATCGAAATCTCAGTATGACGTTTGTCCTGACCTGAAAACCTGTACACCGTCCTCAGTTGCTGATTGCAGTAAGTTCTTAAGGCCTCCGGCAATGTCCACTCCCCCTAACACCCTCAACTGGCATGGGACCAAACCACCCCTTCTCGATTCACCCCTAAGGAAGGTTTTAATCGAGATGTTTATCAGTGCTGCTAATGGGGGGGGTCTTCCCCTAACGTTTCAAAAAAGGAACTGTGCCTTTGTCACCACCCTTTCCCCTGCAACCCCCGTTTGTATGATTTTTCGAATCAGGCCCTTTTTAAGGGCTGAAACGACGTCTTAATCGCTGAAAGGGCTGTAAAGGTCCTTAGAAGTAGTGGTGATACGAAATCAACCCCTTCCGATTGATGATTGACATTCCGTCCCCCAAATTCGAAATTTTTGCACCCCCAACCCTCCCTGTCTGGACGCGTAATGCGTCATGGCAGAGTTTTCAGAGTTGGATGAAAATGAAGCTTATGGCCTGCAATGGAGCCCAAAACAGCAGGCTGGATAGAAATTCATCGGTAGGTTGGGAAACGGGACCAAAATTTTTCAAAAAAGTGTACAGCCTACAGTAAGTACGCCCATTCATAGGCAACCCACATCACGTCCGTGCGTGTGGGTTGCCTATGATCGGCAATAGGTTACAAAGTTTGGCAATGGGATCAAAATGACGTGATGTGGGTTGCCTATGCATTGGTGTACTTACTAGAGGCTGTTAACTTTTTTGAAAATTTTTGGTCCCGTTTCCCACCCTACCGATGAATTTCCATCCAACCTGCTGTTTTGGGCTCCTTTTCAGGCCATAAGCTTCATTTTGATCCAACTCTGAAAACTCTGCCATGACGCGTTACGCGTCCAGACAGGGAGGGTTGAGGGTGCAAAAATGTCAACTTTGGGGGATGGAATGTCAATCAAACATCGGAAGGGGTTGATTTCGTGTCACCACTACTTATAAGGACCTTTACAGCCCTTTCAGCGATTAAGACCTCATTTCAGCCCTTAAAAAGGGCCTGATTCGAAAAAACATACAAAAGGGGGTAGCAAGGGAAGGGGTGGCGACACAGGCGCAGGTCCTCTTTTGAAACGTTAGCGGAAGACCCCCCCATTAGCAGCACTGATAAAAATCTCGATTTAAACCTTCCTTAGGGGTGAATCAAGACGGGGTGGTTTGGTCCCTTGGCAGTTGAGGGTGTTAGGAGGGGTGAACATTGCCGGAGGCCTTAAGAACTTACTGCAATCAGCAACTGAGGACGGTGTGCAAGTTTTCAGGTGGTTAAACACATCCGGTACCTTCTCAGGCGCCCCCAATGGTAGTCCATGTTTAGGGGATGATGAAGGGGGTTGAAAATGCCCAAACGTCAAATGTAACGATTTCAACGTGTTCGTGGAACCTTAAGAGCAAGACTCATTCATTTTCGACTGCTTTGGCAACCTGCTACAAGTCCTACAGCGTTTTTCGCAAACTTCAATTTACGGCTTTCAAAAAAGGGCTGGTTTTGGGGGCTCTATCCCGAAACTACACAAGTTGGGGAGTTGTGCTGAAGCATGTGCTTGGTAGGCGTCGGGGCAAACGTCATACTGAGATTTCGATCTTGTGCAGTCAACTTTCCAAAGTTGGTGGCCTTTGAAAAAAGTGGTGCTTTAATTTTTTTGAGCAGTATATAAGTTCAATGGTGAAGGTAGAGTGCAGGTGTGCATTTTAGCGAGGAGAGATCTGAATCAACCGTGTCACAGAGACGAGACGGCAAGCATGTGTTGTACTCGACACGCGTAGCTATGTTAAATATTTTAAAGGAATGTCAGACTCACCATAACCTAGTCGCTAATTGCTTTATTGATCTGCAAATGGCAGATGCCACCCAAAATGTAAGTAGCTTATGTGGGAAGGCGAGTGAATTCAGTGTTATGAATGTAAGGAAGGATATGTGAGTTTAGTAATTAATTTAATTATTATCATTAAAGTCGGGAATTTATTTTTATTTTAAGATTTTTGTTAATAAACTTATTTCGTTTTCTAAGTTACTTATTTCTAAGTAACATATTTAAACTATAAGCAGAGATGGTATTATGGAGCATCCTAAAGCAGGAAAGGAGCCTTTTTCCTACACAACCCTGAGATGCAAGGTACGTTTTCTCACTCTACCACCAGTGTATTTTTGTTTTATCCATAACATGATCGTTGACTACTGTGTATAAAACCGAAGAGCTTGTTGGTGGGATATTGATGGTTTGTCTAACCGGAAACATTCATAATTCTACGATCCATCTGCGCTTTGGCTTCCCAGCAAGTAACTTCTCGATTTTTACGGGTACAGTAGAAGAAAATGGCACCCAACCTGGGGTTACGAATGAGGTTCTTAAAGATTCGTGGAGTTTATTTATGTGAGGAAAATAGCCAGGCCAGTTGAGGTGAAAATGGAGTGCTATGATACAGGTAATGTTGAGTTAATTTTAGTAGTGGTGCACTCAAATAAATATCCGATCTGATGAAAAACCTGAGAAAGGTATAAATGGGTTAGAATTATTTTAAAATAACCTACGATCTGTTTTTTTAAATTTGAGACTGGCTCATGGCCTTTGTTAGTCATGTTTATAAGGAAAGGTAACTTGTTTTAACGTTGGTAAATTTAAATTTCAGTATGGTAGTATAGTTAATTTAAGTAACGAGCGAACGAACGATACTATATGTTTATTAATCCTAATAGAGTATCTGGTATGTTAATGCTAAGATAGAATATGATTCTAGCTAGACATTAAGATGCCCAAATACATGGTTGACTATGTTGCTCCATTTGTTGTCATCATGCTCTGATTTTAGCATATCCCTACATCATTTTGTGTATTGTATATTATTGCGATGGCAATGATGGCGAAGGAGGATGTCCAGAAGCTGTTGGCCGATATTAAGCAGGAGATGAAGCAGAATATGAAGGAGGAATTGAACGGTGTACAATGTAATTTGCAGGAGAATTCGAAGGTAAATTTGCAGAGTTGACAATGAAAATTTCAGGAGGCAAAGCAGGATCTGGTGCAGATTAAAAGAGATTGGAAAGAGGACATTGACACTGTTGTTGTCAGGATTGTTGAAAATGTATTTGAAAATATTACAGGAAGAGGAACGGAAAGTGTTAAGGAAAATTTCAAGGAGGAAATACAAGGAGTTCAGTCTACATTAGATGGATTGAAGACTAGTGCTACTGCAGTCAATGTAAATATGTAGCGTTTACAGGTCAGCTTCAAGGAGGTCAAAACCAAAGTAGGGGAGATCCAGGCAGATATAAGTAATGTACGGACAGAGGTCGGTAATGTCCGAACCGATGCAGTGAAGGTACAAGTTGATGTTAGTAAGATACAAGTAGATGTGAACAATGTAGAAACTGATGTTAATAGCATACATACAGATTTAAATAAAATGCAAACAGAGGTCAATAACATGTTTATTTATGTTAATAATGTTCGTGGGGACATTGATAAGGTAAACTCTAATGTTAATGGTATTAGCACAAATATTGAAAAGATGCGGTCAGAAGCATCTAGTTGGAAGGAGAGAATAATTAAAATACACAACAGTTCCGTAGACTTGCAAACTAAACTTAACAATATTGAAGTTAATAATGAAACTTTTCAGAATGACGTTAGGAAGGATTTAGAAATGTCTAAACCCCAGTGTAAAGAGAATATAGGTGCTTTACAGTCTCAATTTACTAACGATAATCTGAAAACGACTATTGCTTTAGATGAACTTAAAGAAAATGTACATTATTTACGCACCCAAGTCATTGATTACAACAAAATTCTTATGGAGGACATAGAACTAGACCTTGAAGAAATGTTAAAAGCTAATGTTGTTGTATGGAAGGATGAATTGTATAGGTCCAGTAAGGAACATGTAAAAGATTTTCAGGGTAACATTGAAAGGAAATTAGCTAGTACACAGTTAGATATTAATAAGGAGGTAACTAGTGCAAGAGCAGACTTTTGCAAGCGTATTGATCTGCTTCAAAAGACACACGTGGTCGATAAAAATCAATTAAGGGACTCTTTAGCGAATGAAACTAAAACTTTGAGGGATTCCTTAGAGAAAGAAACTAAGACGTTAAAGGAGCAGTTAAATAAGGTTGTCACTGACGTATATGCGATAAACGAAGGAAAGTCTACCGAGATAGAGGATTACATAACTAGGAAACTGCAAAGTTTAAATCTTAGAGATTTAATGAAAGATTTGAAGAAAGAAGTAGGAAAGCAGTTGAAATATATTATCAGCGATTTAGAAGAGAAATAAAAGGAGGATATAGATGATTGGGGAAGTCATACGAGGAGGAATACTATAGAAAATGAGGAAAGAGAAGCCAGAACAAAATTAAGGGTACTCAGACCTACAGAAAGACCCGAATATAGAAGTCAAGAGTCAGAAAGAGATACTAGAGATCATAGAACTAGTCTTTCGAATACTTAACCTAGAAATGTGACCGTGATCCGTAAATTTACTAACCAGGAAGGTTTCACACCCATAGAATTTATAGGAAATCTCCGGTATTACTTTACCGAAGCTCAGATTCCGAGAGAACGGGAGATGAATATAGTGGAGCTCTATCTATTCTCGGGACCTCTAGAATGGTTTTTCGCTTTTAGATACACCTTTATTGACTTTGATGAGTTTGCCGAGTCACTGATAAAGAGATTTTGGTCAATAGAATCCCAGAACAGATTCCGCGCAGAAGTATACTCGCGAAAGTATTCGAGTACTATGCCAACACGCTACGCGGATTTCTTAACAAGACAGTTGGCCCAATTAAGGCTTTTGCATCCATTTTTGTCAACGGGGGGAATTGATAGAGGCAATATCAAGACAGCTTCCAGTCGAAGTTGGGCGCTTGATATCTCGTCACATATAAAAGATTCGGCTAGTCTAGATGAGCTTTTGAGAAAATTAGACTCTACCAGTCCTATGACGAATGTTATGTCCAGACGTCAGAGACAAGAACACAGGGACATTAGCACAGTCTTCATAGACCAGACACAGCAGACAGAAAATCCTAAGGAGCAGGACAAGGGAAAAATAGGTCCAGAGAGAAATAATTACTTTAGGGACTGAAGACCTGAACCTAGGCACAGAAGATTGCGTGGAGGAAGGCCCTACCAGCAACAACAAGGCAGAAATAACGAGAATAATCGACGAAACGGTTATTATCACAACAACTACAATTATCGGTATAATAACAACAACAACAAAAATAATTATAACCGATACAATAGGAATAACCAGGGTTATAACCGGTATAAGAACTACCGAGATGACGTATTCACGAAGGAACAGT
Organism: Meconema thalassinum; assembly: GCA_946902985.2. Lineage (NCBI taxonomy): Eukaryota > Metazoa > Arthropoda > Insecta > Orthoptera > Tettigoniidae > Meconema > Meconema thalassinum. The sequence continues at coordinate 1,001,196,319 of OX336388.2, read as the reverse complement.
ACGAGAAACGTCACAAAGAAGGAATACCTAAAGAATGTAAGGCAGGAACAGGAAAATGGAAATGGGAGTGAGAAGAACCAGAGTGTTGATCCCAAGCCGAGTACAAGTCAGCAGGGAAACTATGAAAATGACACTCAGGGACAAAAAACTTAATTTTCGAAACAAAAGTAGGAGAACTAGAAGTTGCTATACCGTTACACCTAATAACGATTGGCGAGATTTACTAAGTAACAGACGAATATTTACTGTTTGAGAGGGAAGTAATTAAAGAGGAGAGACCATATGAACTGCCTTTTATACTGTAAATATTAATGTCGATGGATATACGTGTAAGTCTTTGATGGATACTGGCGCGGTTATATCTATCCTGTCAGATGAGTGTTACCAAAGGCTGTTAAAAGGTGACAGAATGACTATTTTGTCCGCATCTTCAGTGAATGTGCGCGGTAATTTTCAAGATAAGTCAGTAAAATGCAAGATCCAAGTATTGCTGAGCTTCGAAATAAATGGTCGCACTTACGAGCATATCTTCATTGTTGTAAGCAAGATTAACTTTGACATCGTGCTAGGAATGGGCTTCATTAACAAAGATGGAGCAGTAATTGACATGAAAAACCGTATTATAAAATTTAGCGAAGGTTCTATTAACACAGAAGAATTGGAAGCAAAGGACATTGAGAACAATCTAGATATGGATTATAGGGAAGAAGTCATTAACCATGTCATTGAAGTTACAGAGAAAGAAAGGCGATCATATATTTGCTAAGTAGAGTTATTTGAAGAAATTAGAGAAGAATTCGAAGATTTAATAATGGTGTTTAGAGATATTTATGATGATAAACCTGGTTTAATTAAAGACTATAAGTACAAGATTCGATTAACCGATGATACCCCTTACCAAACAGAATTTATCACATCCCAGAGAAGTACTATAGAGAAGTACGAGGGATAATTAAAAAGATGGAAGCCGATGGCATCATAAAGAAGCAGGCATCATCTTACCTAAATCCAATTACTGTAGTAAAGAAGAACAATGGTCAATTATGTCTATATCTCGATGCTCGGACAATTAACATTTTAATATTGCCCGAAATGGACCGACCACCGAAGATCCGTGACCTGTGAAGTAAATTCAAGGGAAGGGCTTGTTTCTCAGTCCTGAACCTCACAGCTTCGTTTTACCAAATAGAGCTTGGGGAAGAAAGTAAGCAGTATACAGGATTTTTATTTGACCAGACTTCCTGGGTATTTCAGCGTGTTCCATTTGGTATAATAAATAGTGGACCAGCCCTAATTAGAGCCCTTGACAGCAATCTCACTGATGAGGTGAAGAAGAACATGCTTTGTTACATCGATGATTTAATTATCTATTCAGAGAATGTACAGGAACATTTGGTGCACTTGCGTAAACTTTTTGTGTATTTAAGAGAAACTAATATCTATATATTTAAAACAGTAAGCTGATTTTTGTTACCGCGAGATTGACAGAACGGCTGAACCGATTGACTTCGTAGTGCACTCTGACGAAAGCCCTTGATCTGTATATTTGCAGAGCGTCTTTAAAATAAACAAATATGTTACCATATATTTTTAAATTTATAAACAAAAATGCAAAATAATTGGCCCTAGCGCATGCGCAGAATCAGTTTAGTCATGACAGACATGGCGGATGTCCAGCGCGTTTTAATGTGAGAGTTATTTATAAGAATTATAAAGGAGAGGAAGATTCATTAATTGTTGAGAGTAGGTACTCCTCCCTTTTCATAACTTTCACAAGGCAGATTATTGAAAATATATTATTTATGATTCACATACCTTTCTGGGATTCATAAGAAGTTGATTTCAATTAGAATAAAATTGTCACTGCTGCGCCGAAAATATTTATTTTATTACGACAATATATCATTTTCATACCTTATTTTATCTCTTGGGGAAGTCTCCGTGGCTTAGGCGGCAGCGTGCCACTCTCTCCGCGTTGGGTCCGTGGTTGAAATCCCGGTCACTCGATGTGAGATTTGTGCCAGCAGTATGTTGCAATGTCGCGACTGCAATCTTTTGACGCCCTTTAAGTTGCAATATTGCCAAAAATAATCGTACAAAGAATGTAACTTATTTAGGAAACTTCTTCAGTAAATATGTGGTTCATTGTCCGTCATGTTTTGACGGGTTTCAACTAGTAAATATTAACTTTGATAAGTGCCACTTCTTGCAAGAGAAAATTCATTTAGTTGGACATACTATCGACCAGCATGGTTATCACCCGAACTTAAAGAAAGTAGAGGCTATAAGGAGATTCCCAATGGCCACTAAGGTCAAGCAAGTAAGAGAGTTCGTGGGTGCCTGTCAGTTTTTAAGTAGTCATTGTCCAAAATATTCGAAAATTATGGCTCCTCTCTACGACTTGTAGAAAAAGAATAGCCGTTGGAAATGGACGAGTCTCACAGACGACGCATTTGAGTAAGCCAAAGAAATCTTAAGGAACAATGTGAAGTTAGAATATCCGGATATTGACTGTATATTTTATATTGAGTCAGATGCTTCACGTATAGGCGTAAGTGCCGTCATATATCAGAAACACGAAGAGGAAATCAAGCAGTACATCCATTTTACTGGAAGGAAATTGAAAAGGCACGAAGAGAACTATTTCTCGACGGAGTTAGAAGCATTAGCTTTCGCGACGGCTCTACGAGCCTGGAAAAAGATTTTAATCGGTAACCAGATTATTATAGTCACCGATCATAAAGCATTACAATTCATGCTACAGATAGATATGTCTAGCGATAGGTTGACAAGATGGGCCCTATTTATCAGCAATTCAATGCAACTATATTCCACCAGCCAGGTAAAGATAATTTGTTGGCTGACGCATTATCTAGAAAGCGTGTTAGGAATTTGCATATTAACCATGTACAATTGGAGCAAGAAGATCTAGAAACCGTAAGGACATTGGAACGAATCGGAGTGACACAGAAGTGCCACGCTCCAATAAGGAAAATGTACAAGTTCTTTAACGGGAATGGACGTTGCAGACCCAGATTATGTAAGAACACAGAGACGCTCGCATCACTACATAATTAGCGGAGATCTGATATGCAAATACGCAGACGCCGAGCGAACTGAATTCCGCATAGTTGAGCCCCCTAATTTTGTTTCAAAATTAGTGTAGTTAGCACACCACTCTATAGGACATGAAGGACTAGATAAAACTCTCAACACTCTTAAGGGAAGATTTATTTAGACTAATATGAGACCATCCATAGCGGAAATTATAAGATCATGTGATCGATGCCAGAGAGGGAAATTCGCATCTGAATTACTGAAGGGAAGACTCAGAGCTATAATAACTTCAAAACCACGCGAACTGATGACGTGCGACATTTTCGGTCCTTGTCCGAAGGGTTATCGTAGAAACCAGTTCTTATTAGTGACAGTAGATGTTTTCACTAAATTCATCACTATGAATACTATGCAGAAAGCTAACACAAGAAACGTTGTCAGTAGGTTGGAGAATGCTGTTTCTCCTAAGGCATGGAAACCGGAGTATCTATTGTCAGATCATGGTACTCAGTTTACCTCAGCCGAATTCGAAGCAGATATGGAAAGACTAGGGGTAAGACACATATTTTCAAGCGTGCGATACCCTGAATCGAATTCAAGCGAGAGGTATATGGCTGAATTTTCGAAGTGCTGTCGTATATTCTGCAAAGGCCATCATCCAAGTTGAGTTAAGTATGTAACCATCATAGAAGACTGCTTGAATTCTACAGTACGAGAGAGCACAGCAGAAGTACTGATGTTGCTACGCTTAGAGCAGAATCCAGAAAGACCATGGGATAATGTGTTTAATTTCATTCACAGAGATCCAGATATAGGAAGGCAAGCTAGGATTGATAAAGCTAAAGAGAAGCTTCAGAAAGTAGCTGAAAATCGCTTAAAAGAGTCGAAGGAAAACGATTTAGCACACCATTTGAAATTGGGGACATGGTTTTATTACGTAGACCTATTAAAGCAGAGTGGCTAAGAAAATATACCCTAAATTTAGCTCCATATTTTACGGCCCATTTCGCCTTGAAAATGCATTTAGAAACAACTGTTATGAACTATTTGATGAAGAAAACAACTTTATACTATGAATGTTCAATGCAATGAATTTAAGGAAATATTTAAAGAGAGTAGGCTGAAAAATTATTCAAAATTCGAGTTCAGTGACATATCAAAGGTCTGATTCGAAGTGATTAAAAACAATTTGAGGGGAGTATGCACAAAAAATTCGAATGTTTTAAGACAAAAATGATGATATTTCTCGAGCCCCATGCTAAAATTTAACGTGTAAAGATTGTAGCTGGAACGAGAAGCAAACGAGTTTTGTTAGGCAGCTCAGCCTAGGGGAGAGCGAGATCACGTGATTTGTGACGCCTGAGAGATCATAACAAGGTGAAAACTCGCATAGCAACGAGTATTTTACTGCAGATTAATGATAATTATTGTTATAAAATTTATCATTGGATATTAGTTGACAGCCAATGAGAGGAAGTTTTATGGAAGAGAATATCGCCATTGCCTAATTAGTATCATTAATTATTCAAGTTAAGCCCAAGAAAGACTTTTTATTGTTTGGAATACTGAAGAAAATTACGAGAGGACTTTGAAAGTCGATGGAAGTGAGAAGTACACTTTAATTAGTATTATTCAAGTACGCGCTTTTTATTTAGCGGGAGCTAAAATGGCGCTGGAATAAGTTTGAGTTGGAGAAGGGGAACTCAGAACGAGAGTTCTTAAGCCTAGAGAAGTCGTCGAAGACAGACGTGGTACCGGGAGTGTTTAATCCCAGGGAAATATAGCCGAGTGTGGTGTTATACCACTCAAGAAGACAACGCCGATTCAGGCATAGATAATGTACGGTCTCGCTCATTGCAAATCTAGTGCAAGTTGAGCCGAGATATATATGCACGTTTTTTAACTATTCTACAAAATAATTAATATAAAAGTGAAATGAGTTATACTATTGAGTATATACTCGTACAAACATTTTGTGAAGTTTCAACGTCGCAGATTCGAAGATTAAGGCAATTTATAGACAGAATATAACGACTGCAAGAAACGTTACGCATTTCAATACGAGAAGCATTTTTGTTCGACAAGTTAGCAGCAAACGATAGTTCATTCCACAAGACAACGTGAGTAACAGTGTGTTATATGAACATTGACGCCTTTGATTATTTGAACATTATTATGATTGCAAACATGAAAACAGAAGAAACATTAAATGACATTATGAAGACGTTAGTGATTATGGAATAGAAACTTTATGCGACTAGGATAAGTTGATGCAGAGTTGTGATTAGACAACATGGAGCAACCTTAGATATCTACAGAACTATTTACAACATCTAGAATGTCTACAAAGTCAAGTACACATGAAACATTATGTATATCTCTATCTACTACAATTAATGTATAATCATGTACTTGCACTTTCTGACTACGAGCAATTATTATAATTCATTGACCAACTACTGCTCGATGCTAAGTTCCATGGACCTGATAGGAATCTGCATCGCGGACTATGAGAAGTGGTGTTGACGAGTGATGAAGTTTCTCGGTCCGTGAATAGTACAGAACCAAATACATTGGTCTGTGACTCACTCATTCCTAACACCACACTGGTTTCAGAAAAGACCCGATGTAAGCAGGATTGGATTAGACGAGCATGTCAAGTAACACGGCGGGCTGTTGACAGGCCCTTCTCTTCTCGCCTGACCCTTCCCTGCTCTTTCTCCTCACCCCGCAAGTTCATAGAGCTTGGACTCGCACAGTACATAAACATTACTAACTACGGTTGTGACTCGATCGACAATTTACAAATTTTATTCGTAACATTGGAATTAAATCGACAATATTGCTCGGATATAATCAGGAAGTTCGAATGATGTCGGCGAATGAAGATTCACCATCAGGAAGAGAGAAGATGTCAAGGACAAGGCCCAACAATTGCTTGAAACTTGTAACCCATGTACGAGGGAGACGCAGTTCGATGTCCGGAGGAGATGGGCGTTCCTTCCTTATCCGAGGTCACTGTTCTTTCGCTGGTGTGAACGTTTTTGGTTTCAACATTGTATTCTTGGGAAGATGAAACATCTAGGTATTTTCCTAATACCTGATATGAGCTTCAGGAGTCTTCACACAAGATAGAAGTGACCAGCATTATTATGTTGTTAGAGTATTGTGATGGCATTTGAGCAACATATTTCTTCATATTTTCATTATGTATTTTCACTTCGAGGTTTAATAAGATTTATTCTACAAGATCATGTAGGATGATTGTCTATAGTCATCCATACATGAAAGTTCAACGATTCAGTTTCTGAATCGTAGATTATTTGTTTGAGAATGTATTTTCCAATTTTGAAATTTGTATGATATAAGTATTCGACGTTTTTTTATTTCTGAGTTTGGATTTCAGGCAGTTTTGTCTTGGATGTCTATTAAATTCAATTTTAGTAAAATGAATTAGGCATCTTATTGTAAGAAGAAAATATTAGTACAGGGGAAGCAAACTACATGTGATATATTGTGCAATATCACTAATATTATGAACATTCGACGATCTGACAAGTAATGTTCGTTACGATTAAGATATAAAGTCATGTACTCAAGGACATTCTTAGTATAGAATGGAGATCCATTCAGGAGTTGACATACCCATTTCTTTGAAGGAAAGCATTGCACTTTCATTATATGAAATATTATTTGAGTCATATCTTCTTAGAAGACAATTTTATCCGGCAACAGGGAATTCAGATTTAGTATAATCCAGTCGTGATTGATCTTTATGGGACACAAATAACACTTAACGTTATTTATGCACAAATGTAATGCTACGTTATATTGTGAACGTAATATGGCAACCGTGTAACTTTGAAGTTAAGATCAGTATGGTGAAACACATTTATGTATTTTTATTACATGTATAGTAACAAAGAATTGATAACAAAGTAACAGTATTAAGTAAACCTACGTAGATTATTCATAAGCAACTTTTATGATAGTTTTGAGAACGAATGTAAAGTCATAAGAACAGATATGGTTCTTGACAATGTAAGCATTTGCATGGAACAACGCTATGATAAATGCTAGTTGGAATTAATACAAGTACTACAGTAGAATTGTTAGAAACAATTGTATTGAGGTTGTAAGAATTGTTTATTGAGTATACGAGGAGGGTTCATGCCGTATACAGAAGTATAGGAGACTGCGTTGATATATTTGTTGGAATACGAAGGTGTTTGCCGTATTAGTGCATTGTAGTACTGTTGTGTGAAGATTAAAGCATTGTTGCATTGAGTAGAGTTAATGAGAACTCCTATGTGTGAGTAGATTCATGATATAGAGGGAAAGATAGAAGTGGTGTAAGCGGAAATATATTTGGGAAACGGAATTAATCTTTGTTCACTAAACTATTATTAAAACTTTATTTAACCTGGATCTCAGTAATTATCATATGAAATTATCTTAGATGATTGGTCATATTGGTCCGATGATGACTTTAAACCTAATACAGACTAAATCGGCATAGCATTTTTAAAGAAAATAGAAGAGAGAACTTTAAAATATAACTAATGTTAATATTAACAAGTCTAATACACTACACAAGTAAACTTGATGTGATAGACAATTATAAATAATGTACTGTATATAAACAATTCATAATTATTTAATTAAGGGTATTATTATTTCTAATAATAATGATTGATTCTGCGTGTTTGAGGTGTTTAGATAGTTTGGGAGTATTTGTTTTTGAGATGAGAGTGTGAGTTTATTGAAAAACATGAGGGAATGGAACTTCGTCAGTTGCAGATGACGCTAGTACTGTAAATAATTAGAATAGTATTGTATGAAAGTGTTTGATAAAGAAACAACGGATTTATGAAGGTTTTTGTTATGTGTAAATGAATGAGATTGGCATCTGTTTGTGAACCGGCAATGTTCCTGTTTTCGCCGTGTTAAAAATGAAACGGGAGTTTTAGAACAGGTGTGAGACGAGTAAGCAGCTTGTTGAATCCCAGTCTTGATTATATAAGTATAATGGTGAAGGCAGAGTGCAGGTGTGCATTTTAGCAAGGAGAGATCTGAAAGTACCGTGTCACAGAGACGAGACGGCAAGCAGGTGTTGTTCTCGACACGTGTAGCTATGTTAAATATTTGAAAAGAATGTCAGACTCTCCATAACTTTGTCGCTAATTGCTTTATTGATCTGTAAATGGCAGAGGCCACCCAAAATGTAACTAACTTATGTAGGAAGGCGTGTGAATTCAGTGTTATGAATGGAAGGGAAGATATGTGTGTTTATTAATTAATATAATTATTATTATTATTATAGTCGGGAATTTTTATTGATTTTTATTTTAAGATTTTTTGTTAATTATCTTTTCTAAGTACTGTGTCGAGTGACTTACTTTAACTATAAGCAGTGATGCTGTTATGTAGCATCCTAAAGCAGGTACGGAGCCTTTTCTCCTACACAATCACGAGATGTAGGGTAGGGTTTCTCAATCTACCAAAAGTGTATTTTTGTTTCAACCATAACACGATCGTAGACTACTGTGAATAATCCCGAAGTGCTTGTTGGTGGGATAGTGATTGTTTGTCTAGCCGGAAACTTTCATAATTCCACGATCCAGCTGCGCTTTGGATTCCCAGCAAGTGACTTCTTGATTTTTACGGGTACAGTACCATCCCAACATTTTCCCGAAGACGAAGTGGGAAATCACGGAAAACCACTTCGAGGATGGCTGAGGTGGGAATCGTACCCCCTCTACTCATTTGGACCACCCGAGGCTGAGTAGACCCCGTTCCAGTCCTCATACCACTTTTCAAATTTCGTGGCTGAGCCGGGAATCGAACTCAGGACCTCCGGAGCGGCAGCTAACCACGCTGACCGCTACGCTACGGAGGCGACCAGATGTGTTTTACTTATCTTTATTTTTGTCACAGCATTTCAATTTGTATATTTTCTTTAATAGGTAGTTAATCCTCATCATACTATAATATCGATTAAATCATTTAGAAGGTGCCTTTCGGCTTGTCCAATGGTAAGCCCAGGAAAAAGACATACAGAGCTGCGTCTGAATAGTCTATGGACTGATGACTCGAACACAACTTAATGACGTCGCCTGATTTATGAACGAAGTTTTACGTTTTATTGGACAGTAATTAATGGCTTAAGCTGTCGTTGCTGATGAAAAACTTATACAGGTTGCTCTGTTTCTTGGTTTGGTTCGTATACTACTGGCTGCTCGGGTTGAGGAACTACCGTTTGTGCTGGTTCTGGTTCGGATTGTACTGGCTGCTCTGGTTCAAGGACTACCGTTTGTACTGGTCCTGGTTCGTATTGTACGGGTTGCTCTGGTTCAAGAACTACCGTTTGTACTGGTTCTGGTTCGGATTGCACTAGCTGCTCTGTTTCAAGAAATACCGTTTGTACTGGTTCTGGTTTGGATTGTACTGGCTGCACTGGTTCAAGAACTACTGTTTGTACTGGTCCTGGCTCGTATTGTACTGGCTGCTCTGGTTCAAGAACTACTGTTTGTACTGGTCCTGACTCGTATTGAACTGGCTGCTCTGGTTCAAGAGATACCGTTTGTACTGATTCTGGTTCGGATTGTACTGGCTGTTCTGTTTCAAGAACGACCGCTTGTACTTGTCCTTGTTGTTCTGGTGGTAGTAGTATTTGTTGTTGTTGTTGTACTTGTGTTTCACTCCGTTGAATGTTCGTGCCATACTTATCGATGAAGTATGGACAATTCTCATCCGTACAAGCCCACATTCTACGTTGACACCAACAAGGCAAACCACAGCCTTGGGGTATTGACTCTCCTCCACACACTTGCTTGGAATGCTTACCACTGGATCCGCCTCCTGGAAATAATGACAACAATACAATAAAAATCATAATAAATATAAAAATATGACACGGCCACATAACAAACAATCAATTATAGGTGCAAGCAGCAAAGGCAGGTCTTCAGATTTCGTTTGAGAAAACGTAGTTTATAACGAACATCAAGTCAAAACCCAGAGAACTTATGGTGAAAGGAGGACAAATAATACAGGTAGAGAAATTGAAATACCTGGGTGAATGGATGGAGCCCAACATTCATGAAAAAGAAGTTTTCGTGTCACGGATTAACAAAATTGAAATGGCTTACCATTTAACCAAAGACATTTACAAAACACGATCAAGGTCCTTCAAGACCAAACTGAGACACTACGTTCCCATTATTCGCCCGGAGGTGTTATATGCAGCAGAATGCCTGGCGATGAAGAAAAAAGGCCTGGCCGAACAACTGGAAGCTATAGAGAGGAAGATTTTGAGATAGGTTTTGGGCCCGGTCACGGAACGAGAAGAGTATAGACGACGACACAACGATGAACTTTATCTACATGTGGAGAAAATAATGGACACCATACACAAAAGAATACTCTCCTTATATGGCCATTTAACACGAATGAGTTCCGGAAGATTGTCCAATCGAATCTGTGCCTACTTTGTGGGAATGAAAACCAAAGGGATATGGTTTATAGAGGTGGAAAAAGACCTACAAGAACTGGGGATATCACATGATCACATCGTAGATCGTGACTCTTTGAAGAAGAAACAGAGTTTTCAGCCAAAACCCATATTGAAAACTGGCAAGAAGTGGACCGAAGAACGGAAAGAATCTCACCGAAGAAGAATTCGTGAACACAGCGCCAATGTGAAAGAACGAAGGAAAAGGCAGTTGAAACAACTTGGTCCGAAGACCGAAACGATTATAAAAATAATAAAAAATATGCAATATAATCAGAGAACAACTTGAACTCAAACTAGAACGCTGGAGGAGAGCACTAGAGGACAGAGACCTTAAAATCAGCAAGAATAAGACTGAATACCTGCGCTTCGGAGGAACTGGAAATGAAAGTTTAGAATTGGATAGAAACCAGCACTTGGCAAAAGTAGTTTCAAATACCTGGGATCCACTGTATCTGATGATGGCAATCTAGACGTGGAAATCACCCGCCGAATTCAGACTGCCTGGTTAAACTGGAAAAGGTTGTCCAGTGTTCTATGTGACAGGAGACAAAAAATCCAAGTAAAGGGAAAAGCCTGGACCTACCATGCTATATGGAGCAGAAACTTGACCAACAGTATAGTCACAAAATAAGTGACTGGAAGTAGCCAAAATGAGATGATGATGGTAATTGTTGATTTAAGGGGCCTAACATCTAGGTTATCGGACCCTAATGGTTTGGGTGATAGTGAAAGATGAGATGAGAATGAAAACTATAATTAATACTAACTACAAACTTACATACTAGAAGAAGAAATGGCGAACAAATAAAGTATAAGGCAAACAATAGACAGGAAGAAAAGAAATGCCCTCGACCCTCGAAGAATGAGGCTGGAGGGACCTGGAAGGAAGAAGAGCCACGAAAGGGAGATGGGAAAGGGAAAGAGGAGAGGGCCCGCCCCAAAGTCAAAAGAAGAAGGGGACAAACCGGACCCAGCTCAGGAATCCCTCGGGGTCGCCATCTCCCAAACTCACCAGCCGTGAGCCCCTGAGGGTGTAGCACTATCCAGGATGCACCAGACGTGGTGGGGCTACATACACCCTGCCTCCTTGAGGGCCTTGTACAGAAGTCAGGAGATAACATGAAAAGAAAAAGAAGATTCATCCCTCGAAGAATTAGGGCATCAGGAAAGATGAGACAAGGGCCAATTAAGGCGGGATAGTGAAAGACTCCCTAGGCCTCGGATACCCTAAAACCGTCGGCGTTGGAAGATAACAAGAGTTGATCAAGAGAGGTCGACAGGAAAGAAGACGGAGAGGAGCCCGGCACAAGTAAGTGGAAGCAGCTACCCCCACGCCTTTATCCAGATACTGTCATCAGTAGAATTCGATATTCTTCATTCATTTGCTCTGACCTATAACAAATATTTCTTTTTGAATGCTCTGAACTTGCAGAATGATTTAACTTTTGAAAACCTTTCCGTATTCCAATTTAATGTAATGAAGAGGAGTAATGCAGTGTTTAGAGGAATGGGGCATTCAGGGAATATGGACCTCATATTCCGATAAAATAGATGACATATTATAACTGATCCATAATTATAATAAAATCCCTTAATAATAATAATTGTGAGTTGTACCCTGAGTTACAAAAATAATTGATCCATAACTGATTCTTTATGGAAACTAAACTTAAATCAACAATATTGGTGAATATGATCAATAGATTCCATGCGTTGAAATATTCGAATTTGAATTACGTTTGATTTATAAATAAAAAAGACATGGATTGATATTAAGCCGAATAGCATTTCATGGCACTTGGAATTTCCTTTCTTGACATACAAGGAAATATTTTGATAGGATTATGAAATTAATTTTGGAAATATGAAAATAGTGTTGTGAAGTGCAAATACGTTTATCCAGGTGTCAGACCGGACTATTAATTGTCTGCACATCCTGAAAGTTGTAGATAGTGTATAGAATGAAAACTGAATATCAGGATGATCTGTACAGTTCATGAATATTCCAATAATAATCAATAATCAACAATCAATGTACCAATAATAATAGATGTCCGAAAAGTCAGCAATAATAATAATAATAATAATATTATTAATAATAATAATTATTATTATTATTATGATAACATGTTTGCCTTTGATACAGAATGGATGACAAAAGGTTAACCAAGCAGATCTCCAAAACACACTAATACAGTCATTGTAACACAGGTTGCCAGTCAAATTCTACACACACCCAAGTATTCTACTATCTATTATATAAAGCAAGTTTGTCTTTCTGTCTGTCTGTTTGTCTGTTATGTATACAAATCTACACCGTTTCACCGATCTGAACCAAAATTTGTATACTTGCCCTTTGGAACCCTGCGGGTAACCCTGTCAACTTTAAATTTCGGACAGACCACCCCATTCCCTGCATTTAGGCCCTTTTGCACAAATCTACACCGTTTCACCGATTTGAACCAAAATGTGTATACTTACCCTTTGGAACCCTGCGTGTAACACTGTCTGCTTGAAATTGTGGACAGACCATTCCATTCCCTGCATTTAGGCCCTTTGTCCCAAATCTAAACCGTTTCATCGATCTCAACAAAAATGTGTATATTAACCCTTTGCAACACTGCGACTAACACTGTCTGCTGTAAATTGCGGAGAGGCTACTCCATCCCCTGCATTTAGGCCCTTTGGCACAAATCTACACCGTTTCATCGATCTGAACCAAAATTTGTATACTTACCCTTTGGAACCCTGCGAGTAACACGGTCCACTTAAAATTTCGGACAGGCCACCCCATTTCCTGCATTCAGGCCCTTTGGTCCAAATCTACACCGTTTCACCGATCAGAACCAAAATTCGTATTCTTACCCTTTGGTACCCTGCGAGAAACACTGTTTGCTTGGAATTGCGGACAGACCACTCCATTCCCTGCATTTAGGCCCTTTGGAACAAATCTACACCGTTTCACCGATCTGAACCAAAATTTGTATACTTACACTTTGGAACCCTGCGAGTAACACTGTCCGCTTAAAATTTCGGACAGACCACCCCATTCCCTGCATTTAGGTCCTTTGGCACAAATCTACACCGTTTCACCGATCAGAACCAACATTCGGATACTTATCCTTTGGTACCCTGCGAGTAATACTGTCTGCTTGAAATTGCGGACAAACCACTCCATTCCCTGCATTTAGGCCCTTTGGCACAAATCTACACCGTTTCACAGATCAGAACCAAAATCTGCATACTTACCCTTTGGAACCCTGCGTGTAACACTGTCTGCTTGAAATTGCGGACAGACCACTCCATTCCCTGCATTTAGGTCCTTTGGCCCAAATCTACACCGTTTCACCGATCTCAACGAAAATTTGTATATTTACCCTTTGGAACATCTCGACTAACACAGTCTGCTTGAAATTGCGGAGAGGCCAATCCAACCCCTGCATTTAGGCCGTTTGGCACAAATCTACACCGTTTCACCGATCTGACCCAAATTTTACATACTTACCCTTTGGAACCCGACAAGTAACACTGTTCACTTTAAATTTCGGACAGACCACACTATTCCCTGCTTTTTGGCCCTTTGGCACAAAACTACACCGTTTCACCGATCTCAAATAATTACCCTTTGCAACTCGACGAGTAACACCTTACACTCGAAATTTCGGACAGACCACTCCATTCCTCGCATTTAGGCCCTTTGGCACAAATCTACATCGTTCACCGATCGAAAAAAAACGTGTATACTTACCCTTTGTAACCCGATGAGTAACACTGTCCACTTGGAATTTCGGACAGACCACTCCATTCCCTGCATTTAGGCTCTTTTGCACATATCTACATCGTTTCACCGATCTGAACCTAAATTTGTATACTTACCCTTTGGAACCCGACGAGTAACACTGTCCACTTAAAACTTTGGACAGATAACTCCATTTCCTGCATTTAGGCCCTTTGGCAAAATCTACCCTGTTTCACCGATCTGAGCCAAATTTTACATACTCACCCTTTGGAACCCGACGTGTAACACTTTCTACATGACATTTCGGATAGACCTTTCCATTTACCGCATTTAGGCTGTTTGGCAAAAATCTACTTAGTTTCACCCATCTCAACCAATCTTTATGTAAGTTACTTACCCTTTGGAACCCGACGAGTAACACTGTCTGCATGAACTTTCGGACAGAGCACTCCATTCCCTGTATTTAGACCCTTTGTCACAAATCTACATCGTTTCACCAATCTGGATCAAAATTTTTATACTTACTCTTTGGAACCCAACGAGTATCACTGTCCACTTTAAATTTCTGACATACCTCTCCATTCCCTGCATTTAGCTCAGGAATCACTCGGGGTTGCCAGCTTCCTAACTCACCCGCCATGAGCCCTTGAGGGTGTACCAGAAATGGTGGGGCTACTCACACCCTGCCTCTTTGAGGGCCTTGAGCAGAAGACAGGAGATATAATGAAACGGAATAGAAGGCAGACCCCTCGAAGAATGAGGGTATCAGGAAAGATGAGACAACGGCCAATTAAGCGGGAAATTGAAAGACTCCCTAGCCCTCGGATGCCCTAATACAGTCGGGGTCGGAAGAGAACAAGAGTTGACCAAGGAAGGCCGACAGGAAAGAGAACGGAAAGGAGCCTGGCACCAGGAAGTAGAAGCGATGTCAGTCTCAGCTGGGGTCTGGTGGTCGCCAACCCACGTCCCACAAGTTGTGAGACTCTGGGGGGGGGGGAAGTTGTGAGAATAGCTTGCTGATTCATCGCGAGGTGTCATGAGATGACTTTCCAGAGCTGTCTATACTGATGCCAGCACAGGGCCGTTGCTCAAGCCACTGTGGTGTTGCGAAAGAGTGAGTGATACCCCGGCCAATCTAAATACGACGGGTAACCCCGAACGTGTGTCATCATATTTCGTCATCATCTACGATCATCTCAGGTTCGTGCAGCTTGGACCCATTTTCTTTGCCGAGCAGTACGCCATAAGCTCTTTCACTAGACGCATCGAGTACAGGCCTAAGCCAGAAAATAAGGTTGAGACTTTGGAAGACATCGAAGCTAGACATCTGAATTACCTATATCAGTTGTAAATTACAGCATGTTCGTTTAGTAGTCATTTTTTCATTACCTTATTATTATCATCATCATCATCATAAGTGCAAATGACCTAGATGTTTCGCGCATCATACCACTAATCACTGCCGCATGAAGTCTTTCTCGACTGTGATTTTTAAAATATTTATTTTTATTACAGTACATTGTGTACATTATAAGTTGAAGTGTCAATTCAATACAGGTAGTAGTTTCCCTCATCATCCTCATCATAAGGGCAAATGACCTAGATGTTACGCCCATTACACCATTAATCACCACACACTATAAGTCTTCCTCGCCTGTGAATTTTGAAATATGTATTTTTATTACGGTAGTTAGTAAGTTTGACGTGTCAATTCAACAGTAGTTTTCATTATCATCCTTATCAAAAGGGCAAATGACCTAGATATTACGCCCTCATTGTCTTTGGGGGTGGGGGGCAAATGACCTAGATTTTATGTCCATTATATTTCTAAGGAGACTTTGATACATTATCATCATTCCACCGGGCGAAGCCGGGTACTACTGCTAGTTCTATTATATAGCCTAAGGCCACGTATTTCAATCAAAAGCATTCAAGGTTTTCAGTCCTTTAGCAATAATATATGCATATGCTTGTAAACATATGTGCTCACTCTAGAATTAACAAACGGTGCAACCTTGCTTGTTCTTAATTTTTGCTGTTCATGAAAATATTTGAATATGGACTGAGCTAGTTTTGTAATCATACTCGTTAATTATGCTGTTCCCCCTGAAAGGTTTTGAGTCCTCTGAAGTCAAATCTGGATTCCTTTATTCGGTGTGAAATTTACTTACAGGATCTGAAGCTAATTTTAAGTTGCTGTGGTTTAGAGTAAAATTATAGAAGATAAGGGGAGATGACCTCGCTGTTCCTCCCCTTAATCCTAGAACGATAGCGCTAATTGCAACGTAGTTATCCGTAGCACTTCGCGACGACTACGATTCTAGAAACTGATATTAAATACCACTTACGTCAACTTTTATTTCACTCCCTAGGCTAGCAGAATGGACACTGCTTTGAATAATTTTGTTTGATTTTGTTATTTTATTTTTGATTTCGACCAATTTTTATTTATTTATTTATTTGGAATTTCTGAGCTGGTTTTCACTAATTTTGATTGTTTTCTTTTTGGATTTCGACATTTTTTTTTTACTTTTTTGACTAAGTTTGATTGTTTTTATTTTATTTTGACTATTTTTGTGGATTTTAAAATTTTATGTATTTTTTCGTTTTTTAACTCTTTGAGCCTTTTTTGTGGCAATTTTGACTAATTTTTATTGTTTTGGGAGGTTTTATGGATTTCGACTATTTTTTTTTTCTTATTTCGACTCATCTGCTTTGGTTGGGATTGGGCAAAAGGGAGGAGTGGGGCGAAGCGTAAGTGTATCCCTTTTTCGCAGCGGAGACGAACGCTACTATTCTAGGGTTAATGCAACAAATATACATTTTGCAACCAACTGATGTTTGTATTATATACTGCAAAAGGAGCTAAAACATTCTACTGCATGTAAGGTTGTCAAATTCCCGAACATTGTTTTCTTAACCCCTTATAGGTTAGTGGTGTGTATATTTACTACCTACTACTGTATAAGGACAATTTGTCAGAGATGCTGATGCTTGAATCATTCAGCTAAATATCGTCGAATCTTTTTCATTTTGAAGTATTACTATTTCTCAAAACCAAATAATAGACCTAACGTGCTTGGTAAAATTATTTATTTTAAATAATAACAATTAAAATTAAAGAGTCAAACAAGATGTTCAGCAAAGAACATATAGCCTACTTTCTCCTAAATGTATGGGTATCTTTATGACTCTTTGTCCTCATCCCTAAAACAATCACCCCAACCACAATGTATTGTTTGTTTTCTTTTATATTGATAATAAGCCAGTAAGTGTCAAGATCAATATTATATACTTTATGATGATTGAATAACAAAACTACTAACTTATTGTAATGCATTCACGTCCGTTAATCTCTATATTAAGCCAGCCTGCAAAATTAAGAATCTTCCGCCCCAATCATCTTCCGCCCCAATCACAGTAGGTGGTGCTGCGACCTATCAGTGAATTAATCTTTATCTTGTACGCCTATGCACTGCCATCGTAATGTACTACGATGGCAGTGTTCTATGGGTGTTGAATGAGTAGGCAGTTTAAAGTAGCCAAGAGGGAGGCGATCCAGCTGGCAGTGTTTAAAGGTATTCGGAGCGCGATCGTGGCTAATAGTTGAACTACCAGTATTACAAAATTGCCATACTTCAGGAGGCCAGCTCAGGCATTTACACAGCGTTATGTTTGGAACAATATTACCCACATAACCCACAAGAGGACAGCACCGTACAGAGGCATTAAGAAGGCTGTGGTTAATGACAACGTGTATCTAGTTCTTCTATTCTCCTTTTTCTAATGTCTTCTGTTTATGTGCGATGCTGGGACTGTGATTTTATTAATATACGAGTGTATACTTTATCCTCTCCTTTGAGCTAAATGACATTTTATTCAGTATCTGTGGGAAAAGCTCGTGCACATCATTTGTAAAAGAATTCAAGAAAAAAAAAACTTAACTGTAGCAGTATTCGATCCCCAGTCAACTGCGTGTCAGACTAACATGCTAGCCCAGAGCTAACCGTATCCATGACGTCAGGTGTTCTTAACTGACATATTAGATACAAACTGTTGGCAAATAATGACTTTAAATAAACGATTTCTTCACTGCAGTACATCTTCATTAAAGATCATTTCATACAAAGTTTATATTATTGTATCAGTACGGTATATCACATACAACATACTAAAACTACTGAAATATAAGACATGCACATGAGGACAGCTGCCATCTTGTCGTGTGACACAAACGGCTCAGCTCTTTTAAGCCACTCATACTGTATAATATTATAATATTAAATTATAATAAATAACGGATCACGACCTTCAGGATAGCTTAAACCCCCCTAGGCTCGATAATCGGAATTGGTGGGTCTTAAGCTATTTATTAAAATGGTTGCATAATTCACACGGCTGCCATCCTGAAATGGCATGGCCGATGACCTTGAATTTTGGGTGAAAGACGCGTCCTATATAAAGGTATGTTGTCACCAAATTTGGTAGAGATCGGACGATTAGTTTAGCCGTAATTTGATTTTACGTTTTGAACATTTGAGTGGCCGCCATTCTGTTTTGGTAAAGATGGCGGCGATATAAAGTATGACACTGAGGTGTCCTTTACTAGTGCTACCTCTGTACCAAATTTCGTTCAATTCGGTTTCACCGTGTTCGAATTGATAGGGGGGGACAGACATTCAGAGTACACACACTCACACACACACAGACACACACACACACACACACACACACAGACTCACACACACACATACACACACACACACAGACTCACACACACACATACACACACACAGACAGACACACTTTTTTCGCCCTGTGTTGATCTCATAAGTCTACTTTCATTTTTTGCAAAAATCGAAAGTAGGCTAAAAATGATTTAAAAATTAGAATTAAAATAAATATGCTTGTGAAAAATAAAGAGTAAATAAGCTCATACAAATTAATTTTATAATAATTTTACAATCTTAATTTTGAGATTATGAAAATAATATAAAAATAAAAATAATAAAAATAAATATGAACAATAGAATTTTAAAGAAAATTAAACTTAATAATTACAATTAGGCTAAAATAATCAAAATGAATTTAAAATGTACATAAAAATAAAATATCTTCAATATTATTCAGCCCTATAACGGGTTAATGAAATATTCGACTTTCTATTTAAGAGTTGTCGAGACGACGGGACCAGTTACTGAAAAAAGGAAAGACGGGGTCTAGTCACCTTAAGGGGATGTAACCGATGAGGGGTCAAAATATCAAAATTTTGAAATATGTGTTTCCTCTATGTATGGCCCCTTTTATGCTTTGTATAAAAATTTCAAGCTCATTACTCAACTGGAAGTATTTTTGAAATAACTTTATATCTGAAGCTGCATGCCCATAGACAAGGTTACTTAAATGTGAGTAAAAGAACATATCCAACATTCAAATGTATTTTCCACCACATAGGTAAACTTTCTTCTGAAACCCTAAATGCTACATAACTGAAATTTTCAGGGATTGTTTATTGAGTGATTATACACTTATTTTTGAAGAATAATGCTTCTATTTAACCATTTGTAGAATTTGCTTGCATTTGCCTTCATATTTTCACTGAGGTTTATAGAATCCAAAAATCAAATGATCATAAATAAAAATATTTTCACGGTATTTGGATAATTCTACATAATGTTAGAGATAGTGACATATATTTAAACTAGTTAAAAGCTCAGATAAGGATCTTTTATGGGTATGTTGGAAAGTGTACCTAAATAAGAGGATGCAACAAACTTTTTGCAGTGACTGTACTGGTGACATTTTGCCACCCAAGTTAGCTGTTGCTTGCCACGAAATAGATTAAACACCATTAGACAACTGAACATAGTTTCAATGCTCTATGTTTTATATTGTGAACTCAGTGAATTTTTAAAGCCAGCTCTGCATTTACGGGTACATCCCCCCTTAAGTTATGAGCAGACTGCGAGGTCTTAGTACGTGTGCAATGAAGTTAGAACACTCCGCACCATAGGGCACGTGGAAGCTCCTCCTGTGAGCTTAGGGTGTACCGATGAACACATGTGACGTACAGGGGATAAATGGATTGATCGCATGGTTCGTCGTCTCTTGTGGACCGGCTGGTCGTTCATACGAGTAGGGCGTGCATCATCTCAACTCCATGCGATACTAATCTGATAGAACTGTTTACGTTCTAAGACCCCGCAGCTTGGTTATGAGGTAAGATAATACTTACTGCCTTTCCCAAACATCCACCGACCAACCCTTTTGAATAAGAAGCTGTTCGCTGGGCAGATCTGTGACAGCATCATAAGTACCAGTCCCAAAGTCCACAATCTCATGATCTTGAGACAATCCTGAAACATAAGTAAATAGAGAAGTCGTAAATGTCAATGAAAATGAAATGCTCATGAAATACAAAACAGTTCTACTACACCTCATATCCTATAACTGTGTTCAAACTCTGCAGCGTATGTTGGGGTTCGGTAGAAACGTTTTGCGTGCCACGAGTTGTTGTTGTTATTGTTGTTGTTTCATTTAGGGGCTTGAACATTGTGGACATTATCAATGAGGGGAGTATGGCATCGTTGGGAAGTGAAGGGGTCAGAAGCTACTGGAGAAATGAAGGGTTGATTCCATCTGGCTATTGGTGATGGCTAGAGCTCGGTATTTCACTATTTGCCCTTTTTTGTCCCTTTGCTTAGAATCGTTCGCTCTGCATGGACAGAAAAATTTTGACACTCTTTGATAGTTAATATATTTGGAACAAAATGATACACCGTTACAATTCTTGCACGAGAGGAAGGTTATTTTATGTTTTCAAAATGACCCCAATTAGCAGCCAGGCAATATCGATGCCGCTGATCTGCTGACGGAACTATGGCTATCACTGTTGCCGGTGTGATAGCCGCACAGGACGCATCGATCGTTGAGTGTAGCTGGCTTCTGTTGATAAACTTCATTTTTCATGGTCCCCCATAAGTAGAAGTCAAAAGCTGTAAGGGCCGGAGACCGTGGTGGGTACTCAACAGCTCTTCTTCGACCTATCCATCGTCTAGGTAGATTTTCATCCAAGTAGGCTCTTACATCTCTGAGGTAGTGAGGCAGAGTGCCATATTGTTGTAGGTAAAATCTTTCATTTCCAAACGCCTCTCGGATGGCAGGTCTATCAGTGTTTAGTGTCGACAAAGCTCCAATAGTTTATTAACATGAGACCACCTCATGGTGTAGCGCCTAGCATTCTTATTTGTTTCCCGGCTCTGGCAAGAAATTTAATTCGGGGCTGAGTGCTGGAACGGGGCACACTCAGCCTCATAAGTAAAACTGAGAAGAAGTGGGTTCGGTTTTCACCACACCCATCCTGGAAGTATTTTTCCGTGGTTTCCCACTTCTACTCCAGGCAAATGTTGGGATGTGTCCTAGATTAAGCCATGGCCATATCCTTCCCAATCCTCACCTGATTTACAAACACACACAATACTATTACTACTATTACTACGGACACCACAATGACACAGACAAACAATTTGATATATTCACACATACCCAAGTACAGTACATGAGGCTGGATGACCAAGACGTCCAAGTCACTCATATGAAGCACAACAACTAGTTGCCATAGCCAACATGTGTTTGTCTTCTAGGTCTCCTATTTGGTTACCAAGGCAACAAGAGTTCGTCATCAAGGCCTCCTATATGGATACAATGGCAACAACTGTTCGGCGTCAAGGCCTCCTGTATGGTTACCATGGCAACACGTGTTCGTCATAAAGGCCTCCTATATGGTTACAATACCAACATGTATTTGTCATCCAAGTGTCCTATATGGTTACTATGGCAACAAGAGTTCGTCATCAAGGCCTCCTATATGGTTACCATGGCAACACGTGTTCGTCATCAAGGCCTCATATATATTTACAATGCCAACATGTATTCGTCATCCAGGTCTCCTTTATGGTTACTATGGCAACAAGAGTTCGTCATCAAGGCCTAATATATGGTTACCATGGCAACACGTGTTCGTCATCAAGGCCTCCTGTATGGTTACCATGGCAACACGTGTTCGTCATCAAGGGCTCCTATATGGTTACAATGCCAACATGCATTCGTCATCCAGGCCACCTATATGGTTACTATGGAAACAAGAGTTCGTCATCAAGGCCTCCTATATGGTTACCAATGTTCGTCATCAAGGACTCCTACATGGTTACCATGGCAACAAGTGTTCGGCGTCAAGGATTCCTATATGGTTACCATTTCAACAAGTGTTCGTCATCAAAACCTCCTATATGGTTACCATGGCAACAAGTGTTCGTCATCAAGGCCTCCTATATGGTTACCATGGCAACAAGTGTTCGTCATCAAGCCCTCCTATATGGTTATCATGGAAACAAGGGTTCGTCATCAAAGCCTCCTATATGGTTACCATGGTCAACAATTATTCGTCATCTAGGCCTCCTATATGGTTACCACTGGCAACGAGTATTCGTCATCTAAGCCTAAAAACCATAAGTTATCCCTGATTGAATGTTTCCCAGCATACCGTAAGAACTTATGTGTGTTCCTTTTTTTTTCTATTTACTAATGTATGAATTTGGAAGTTCCCAAATCCTTTTAAGCGCAGTATTATTTTCATTACCCAATACGTTTGACAACTTCTTCTTGTAACTGCATTTAAAGTGGCATTTCTTTATAGTTTTCTAAATTCATTTTAGCTTTGTTTTCAAAATAACTGTAATTAGATTCTCTTTGAAGGCACTCAATCACAGCTGCATACATTTCCTCAGCAAAATTCACATCGAAGTGAACACTTTGAAGTTAACAAGCATGAAATCAATCTCCCGGAGTTGTTCAACAAAACAAAACCAATCTGGTTCACCTGTGACACGTTATTCTGCAATTTTAACAGTGCTTTTTGATACTCAGCATAGTTTTCTTGCAAAGCAACACGTACAGGACATTGTTGCGATTGTTGCGAAGATTTTCTTTAGCACTGCTTAATAAGAAAGCTTTTTCAGCCTTATTTTTCATTTATGAAAAAGTAGGCTTATGAGATCACTTTTTATCCGTGTGTGTGTGAGTGTCCACACCCCCTACCACGCCTTCTAATAACATCTAAACAGCTGGAGGGATTTCAATGAAACTTGGTATGGGCATAGTACTATTTCAGCCGACCCCGACCGTGCCCTTCAAATTTTATTACGTCTCATCCATCCAACATAACGGCTGTGTGAAAAATTTCACCGGCATTAAATTGCAATGCACTGACATCCAATTTGATTCAATTGTTTTCATAACCTCAAGATGGCGGCCGTGCGAAATATTACAATTTAGTTTTTAATTCTTGTGTTCTAATCATGCGATCGAAATCAACGTTTGATTAATGAACGGACACAATAATACTCATCAAATTGTACATAACTCTATGGCCTACATGTATTAACATTCAACATGGCGACCTTCCGAAATATTTAGACGGTTCTCAATATCTTTTAATCTATGACAGCAATCAAACTGAATTTTGAATGTGTATGGAGGCTATAAACATAAATTCACATATGGAAATTTAATAACCTGGTGAGCACAAATCCAACATGGCGGTGCGTGAAATTTAAATATTCAAATAGATGTTTCTCGGAATGTAACCATCGGAGCGCAGGGAACTTATATACATTTTAATCCACTGGCATCTAATTCATCTACATTCTTTTCATAACCACAAGAAGGCGGCTGAGTGAAATTTTAAAATCTCGTTTTTATTTCTTGTGTCCTAATCATGTGATTGAAGTTTGAATAGAACACCTACACAATATTCTTCATGTATTAGTGCATAACTCTAAGGCCTATATAAAAAAATCCAACATGGTGACGATCCGAAATATTTAGAAGGTTCTCAATAACTACGGATCTATTACAGCAATCAAACTGTAATTTGCATGTTGATAGAGGCAATTAATATCAGTAGGATATATGAAAACAGGCTATATAGTTCTTCACGGGACTACTTGTTATTTGCTTTACTATTGACAAATGAATCATCGACACTGAAAATCTAGTGTTCAAAGAATTTGATTGCTTCATCGGAGATCTTTGCTTCTTGTTGCTTATAAGTCTAAATTGTTGTTATTGATTCTTTTAGAGGCTCTGCGACATCGTGGTCATGAATCCCCGTGGACTTGGGTGTGAGTAGTATTTGAAGATAACCTGTGTCACTGTGATGTCTGTACTAGCGTGTGTATTTGTAATTGAGGTAGGATTTGGGTAGAAAGTGGCCGTGGCCTGATGTTAGGTACCATTCCAGCATTTGCCTGGAGTAGAAACCCCAAAAAATTTGCCAAAAATATTAATTCTGGACTGAGGGCTGGAACGGGGTACACTCAGCCTTGTGAGGCAAAACTGACAAGAGACGGGTTTCATTCCTCCTCAGCCATCCTGGAAGTGTTTTCCGTGGTTTCCCCGCTCCAGGTGAATGCCAGGATGGTTCCTAACTTAAGGTCACGACCGCTTCCTTCCCAATCCTCACTATAATTACAACTACAATTACTAATACAGCCATCACAATAACATACAGTATGTTATCAGACAAATTCTATACTCAAGCAAATACACGACACTTAATGACCATGATGTCCAATCCCCTCAAGTGCAACAACAATAACAACAATAGAGCTGAAACGGGGTACCCTTTGTCTCGTGAGGACAATCGAGTAGCTCTCTTATAAGAGAAGCTATGACCCTCGTAAAAGAAATCAAGATTAAAGACTGAGGGGACACGTGGCGATGGCTGAGTAGCGGTCACTTGGTAGGTCAAGCCCCTCAATGGGCTTGAGTGCCACAGTTGAAACCCCAGACAAATCACAGGATGGTACATAATTTAATACCTCGTCTGTTCACCACCCAATTCTAGCCTCAATTCCAAGTACACAGCCGTCACAACAACACAGGCTGGCAGACAAGATTTCACCCACTCCCACGTACATGGACATAAAATGGCCACCATGATGCAAGCGCTTAATAAATGTACAACAAAAGTTTGATGCTTTTCAGTCGGTAAATTGTAATTGTAATTGTAAATAATTTCACCAATATTTGCAGACATAAGTAATGAATCTGATGATGATCGCTTGACGATCCAAGTGTTTTTATTAATCTCAAGGGTTCTTTTTCAGGATTAGGGAATAACCCATCTAATTTGGGTGCATTCGAGTTGACCGAATGAAAAGCATCAACCTTTTTTTTTTACTAACGCAACAACATACTAGAAGAAGATAAGGTGAAGAAGAAACAGTGGAAAACAAACTGGAAGAAGAGAAAGGAACTGTTGAGTAAGACAAGACAGACGAGGAAGAGTTGGAAAATGTGGAAAGGAAGGAGAGAGGAGTGGTCGAGAATGAAGACAAAGAGGACCAGGAGAATAGATAAAAGAACAAGAAGTTCCGTAACGAACTAAAGAGCCTAATTTTCTTAAAATTTAAGATTCATGCCAATGATTAATCTATATGGATCTATCTAGAATAATGACGAAATTAAGTTGGTAATATCAAAATTTCTAATTAGTTCGAAATACTGTATATGCTACCTGGCATAACGTACCCTAATAGAGAACTGCACTTGGCAGCCCTGGTGACTGAATATATTCTTAGTTCCATCTCTTAAGGTACAGAATACAAAATTTGGTTGAAGTCCAATGGATAGCATGGACGTTAAAAGCAGTTAAACATTGGATCTAACAGCGCGCGTAAAATCATGTTGGCAACAATGACATACGTGTATTGGTCAGAAATAATCTGAAATAATATGATCTATTGTTGTGTCAATTTTGAATGAAATCCATTAGTTAGTATAGAAGTTACATGCATTTTAAAATTGGACCTATCAGCAGGCTTAGAATCATGTTGGCAGTACTGGCGTAGTCCTATATTAGTTACTCAAAATTAATCTAGAATGCCAGGTACTATACGTGAGCAAAGATTAGAGCTATTAGCTTGCATACATTCTTATATATTGATATTAGGGTAACTAAAATAGAGACAGTATTTATTAACATTTGGTAGCCCTGGTTACTCTTAAGATTCGGCATAGTCATATCTGTTATGGTACACATAGCACACACGAAATTTGGTTGAAATCCAAATGATAGTATAGAAGTTACATGTATTTAAAGTTGGACTTCTCAGCAGGCTTAGAATCATGTTGGTAGCACTGGCATATATAAGTTACTCCAAATCAATATAGAATGTCAGGTACTATACGTGTGCATAGTTTAAAGCTGTCAGCTTGCATACTTTCTGATATATGGGTATTTGGATTTAAAAAATGAGAGCATTTATTAACAGTTAGCAGCCCTGGCGGCTCTTAGGAATACGCTCAGTCATATCTGTTTATGTACCCATAGCACATACGAAATTTGGTTGAATTCCAACTGATAGTTTAGAAGTTATATGCATTTAAAATTTGACCTATCAGCAGGCTTATAATCATTTTGGAAACACTGACATGTATGGCCTCCTAGAAATTAAACTGCAATATTATTATCTATACGTGTGCCAATTTTGAAATAGCTCCCATTCATACATTCCAATATATCCAACATGGAGCTCAAATTTCAATTGCGATTTTTCAGCAGTTGGTAGCACTGACATCATTTTCAAATATGGCCGTGAGATATTCAGGTATAGATCTTTATTCCTACCAAATTTTGTTTAGATTGCTGCAGCCGTTTAGGAGTTGATAGGGGGACACACACACACACAGACAGACAGAC
The DNA here is from genome assembly GCA_946902985.2 of Meconema thalassinum. Classification (NCBI taxonomy): domain Eukaryota; kingdom Metazoa; phylum Arthropoda; class Insecta; order Orthoptera; family Tettigoniidae; genus Meconema; species Meconema thalassinum. The sequence goes on along the minus strand of OX336388.2, from coordinate 1,001,169,244 downwards.
AGAAGGACAGACAGACAGACAGTCACACATTTGCCCGATCTCATAAGTCTACTTTTTCCTCATTTTTGCAAAATGTGAAAAGTAGGCTAATGAGTTGGAAAGCAAAGAGAAGGAGTAGGAAGAAGATGAGATGTCAGTTAAAGGAAGATAAGAGAGTGAAGGATCAGAAGAAGAAGAAGAAGAAAATGAGGAAGGGAAGGAGAGAGGAACGGTCTTCAAACACCATAATGAATCTACAACAACAACATGTTAGAGGAATAAGGCAATGACAAGCGAAAGGTCTAAAATAAGAAATCATTTGAATGTTTAGTACTGTGTACAAATTGTCAGATATCTAATAGGCCTACCAACTTCCGGTAAAACTGACAAAATACTGGTAAGGTTACCTGTGTCAACTGCCTCGCCGAATTAACTTTTCTCTTTACTGAAGAGGCTGAAATGTTGTCTAAGAATTGGACAGGATCGACATACCAGCCTGGAACATCACCGCAACGTTCCTGTCTATCCCGAATATGTTTCAAATTTTACCGAGACTACTTTAGAAAGAAAAGTGTTATTTAAGTACCATATAAAACTGTAATGCTCATTGTATGCGTCTTATGGCTAATTGACGGATGCCTATATTACCTGTCAAGCAAGGCTGTGCAGCTGCGTGTTTACCCTAGTGCAGATTTGCTGCACTGTTGCAAGATCAGTACAGGCTGTCAACAAGTCTTCTTTCCCAGCACGGTAGTCGACAATGTTTTCTCGTGTTATTTTTGTTTGAGTCTTCAGTTTTTGACCGATTTTATGCAGCTCTCCATGCCTCCCTGTACTGAACTAATCATTTCAACTCTACATAGCTACCACTCCTTAGATCCGAGACAATCTGTTTAACATATTCCAACCTTGGTCTACCCCATACAGTTCTTATCCTCAACCCTTCCTTCCATAACTAAGTTTGCTATTTCTGTGTGTCCTTTCAACCTATCACTTCTCTCCATTAACAGTCGCCAGAAACATCTCTCCTCTCCCACTAGTCTTAATACTTCTTCGTTTGTAACTCTATCTACCCATCTGATCTTCATCATTCTCCTGTAACACCACATTTCAAACGCTTATATGCTCCTGTCTCCTGCTGCGCAGTCTAAATCTTCATTTCCATAGAGTGCCATGCTCCAGACAATAGGCTTTAAAAAATGACTTCCTAATACCTAAATCCATATTCGATGTCAACAGATTCCTTTTCTGCCGAAATGCTTTCCTTGCCTGAGCCAATCAACTCTTTATATCCTCTTTGCTTCGTCCATCACTGGTTAATTTGCTTCTTAAGTAACATAAGTCGCATTTTTCCTTTATATTTAGGCCTACACCAGCCAATTTGACGTTCATAGGGGTTCCTGATTTATTTCGGCTGCATTCCAATACTTGTTTTACAATTGTTGATTTTCATCATGATTTATTTCCTCTAGATGGAGTCTATACCATTTAAAATCGTATTCAAATCCTCTGGTGAATCGGCTAAGATAACAATGTCTTCAGCAAATCTCAGCCTCCTTGAATCTTTACTCCTACCTTAATATTTTCTCTAATTTCCTTCAAATGGGCGATAAGTTGCAGCCTTGCCATACACCTTTCGGAATACTAGCCTTTCTCTCATGTCCTTCAGCTCGAATAACTACCATTTGGTTTCTGAATAGATTGTAGATCACCCCCTACCCTTATACTTTGTTCCAATCCTTTTCAAAATTTAGGTGCTCCTTCAAGTGAGGAAAGAGGTGAAAGTCGCTTAGAGCGATGTCTGGACTGTAGGGAGGTTGGTCAATGATGTCCCAGCGAAACACAGTGGTGCCCTTATGGGCTATATGAGATCGCGCGTTGTCATGAAGGAAGATGTCGCCCTCGGTGAGAAGTCCTGGCTGCGGTTACATGTTTCGCCCACAGAAATCGAATAACTGAGCGGATCTCTTCTCGAGGCTAGTTTTCCAAACGAGTCGTCATTAGTTACGTGCCTACAACTAGCGCTGTAGGTGGCCGATGGCTGAAACTCTGCACAGTTACCAACCGTATGTGTTAGAATTACCCCACACTACTGATTTCTCTATAAAAGACGGAACTCCAGGAATACCAGCCTTGTAACCTTAGTTTCTGATCACCCCTCGCATTTTATTAGCCTACTTTCTATTTTTGCAAAAAATGTAAGTAGACTTATGAGATCTACACAGGGCGAAAATTTGTGTGTCTGTCTGTCTATCTGTCTGTCTGTGTGTGTGTGTGAGTCTGTGTGTGTGTGTGAGTGTGTGTACTCTCAATGTCTGTACCCCCTATCAATTCGAACACGGTGAAACCGAATTGAATGAAATTTGGTACAGAGGTGGCACTAGCAAAGGGCACCTCAGTGTCATGTTTCATATCGCCGCCATCTTGACGAAAACGTAATGGCGGCCATCCAAATGTTCGAAGCTTAAATCAAATACGACTAACCTAATCTTCCGATCTCTAAACAGATACACACACTAATACAGTCATCACAATTAACACCGGTTATCAGACATATTCTACACACACCCAAAGTACACGGGGCTACATGACCGCGTTGTCGCAGCCCCTAAACTTAAGAACCAACCAACCAAATTTTGCAACAACATATATTTATATAGCAAGCGTCGTTTGACTAAACTACAAGGTCATCAGCCCAATCGTTTGCAGATGGCGACCATGTTTGTACGCAAATTGATTCCGACTATCAATTCAAACACGGTGAAACCAAATTGAACGAAATTTGGTACAGAGGTAGCACTCTCAAATGGCACGTCAGTGTCATAATTTATATCGCCGCCATCTTGACGAAAACGTAATGGCGGCCACCCTAATGTTAAAAGCTTGAATCAAATTACGAACAAACTAATCATCTGATCTCTACCAATTTGTGCAACGTTATACCTTCGTATATGGAGAATCTTTTGACCATACTACAAGGTCATCAGCACAACAATTTGCGGATGGCGGCCATGTATGGGTGCAAATTGATTCGCCATATCTATTCAAACACGGTGAAACCGAATTAAACGAAATTTGATACAGAGGTAGCACTAGCAAATAGCACGTCAATGTCATGTTTTATATCGCCGCCATCTTGACGAAAACGTAATTGCGGCCACCCAAATGTTAAAAGCCTAAATCAAATGACGACCAACCTGATCATTTGATCTCTACCAAATTTTGCAACATTATACCTTCGTGTGCGAAGAATCTTTTGACCGAACTACAAAGTCATCAGTCCAATAATTTGTGGATGGCGGCCATGTATGTGATAAATTTGATTCACCCTATCTATTCAAACACGGTGAAACCGAATTGAACGAAATTTGGTACAGAGGTAGCAGTAGCAAAGGGCACCTCAGTGCCATGTATTATATCGCCGCCATCTTGACGGAAACGTAATGGCGGCCATCCAATTGTTAAAAGTTTAAATCAAATTACGAGCAACCTAATCATCTGATCTCCACTAAATTTTGCAACAGCATACCTTTGTGTAGGAAGCATTTTTTGACCAAACGACCCGGTCATCAGCCCTGTGGAGGAATGCGAGCCATCTTCCGGAGCTTCCACCGAAGCTATATGATTGTTGTATATGTAAACTTCCTTGGGAATAAAAGTTGTGTATGAATTAGCTCCACGCATATCAATACTGTACTTCAAATATTGGTGCCGAAAAATCCGGTGAAACGTAAATGTAAGGGAACTACCTTAAAACGAGACGAAGAGTTTGAAGGAAGAATTCTCAAGTGCAAATCAGTGTAAAGTGAACGTACGAATTGTACGAGCGTCTCCACCTATAGCCTCCAACACGCAGATGAGTACCGTATCTAACTTTCTAAACTATGATGTTATACTATACGGCAGTTAGGAGTTGAACACATGTTATTTTATGTCCAATACGATCTCGCATGGTTCTAGCTTGAATAATTAGGTTATAATTATACTACTTCATAAGAGTTTCCAACACGCTCATCGTGACTACTAGCGATCTCTACTGACCAGAACGGATGTGGGGAGGGGATGGTAGGCACCACCAAGTGGTGTCAGCGAAAGGCACTTCTCCAGGAAGACAAGACGCCGAGGCACTCGTGGGCAAAGGTCCGCATTAAGGAGCTCCGTGCTGGTAGAGATGCAGTCGTCAGGACGGTGGTTCTTCGTACCCCTACTGGAACCACAATAACCCGTCCCATTCAGCTGGTCATCCCCCTGGGGAGGTTGGTGGGCTCTGTCAAGCGCTGTATACGGAAGACTCTAGGAAAACTGCTAATTGACGAAGAGCAAACCAATACCCTGCTCATCAGTATTGAAGCCGCCCTTAACTCGAGAACACTCACCAAGGCAGATGATCAAGAAGTACTAACTCCCGCCCACTTCTTGAATGGAAAAAGACTAACAGCAATACCATCCGGACAACCAACAACAGACGTTAACTTAACCAAGATGTACAGACTGAAACAAAGACTTTCAGACGATTTTTGGAGACGTTGGACAAAGGACTACCTTTTAGAATTGAGATCTTTCCACCACGTCCGAAACACCCGCAGCAAGAAAACAGCGCTCAAGGTAGGTGACGTTGTAGTTCTGCAGGAGGACCATGTGCGACGCCATATGTGGAAGTTGGCGCAAATAGAAGAACTTCGACCTGGCAGAGACGGCGTGACGAGGACCGTACTCCTGAGGACCACCTGCGGCACACAGATTATTCGACCTATCCAGCTGGTCATCCCTCTGAAAATCGGGGAAGACCAGGGTGGGGAGGTTGTGGAGGAACGCGAGCCATCTGCCGGAGCTTCCACCGAAGCTATATGATTGTTGTATATGTAAACTTCCTTGGGAATAAAAGTTGTGTATGAATTAGCTCCACGCATATCAATACTGTACTTCAAAAGCCCAATAGTTTTCAGATAGCGGCCATGTATGTGTGCAAATCGATTCCCCCTATCAATTCAAATACGGTGAAACCGATTTGAATGAAATTTGGCACAGAGGTAGCACTTACAAAAGGCAACTCAGTGTCATATTTTATATCGTCGCCATCTTGACGGAAACGGAATGGCGGCCACCCAAATGTTAAAAGTTTAAATAAAATTACGACCAACTTTTTTATTTGATCCCTACCAAATTTGGCAACAACTTATCTTTTGTGCGAGGCATCTTTTGACTGAACTACAAGGTCATCAGGCCAATAGTTTCCTGATAGCGGCCATGTATGTGTTCAAATCGATTCACCCTATCTATTCAAACACGGTGAAACCGAATTGAACGAAATTTTCTACAGAGGTAGCACCATCAAAGGGCACCTCAATGTCATGTTTTATATCACCGCCATCTTGACGAAAACGTAATGGCGGCCACTCAAATGTTAAAATATTAATTCAAATTACGAGTAACCTAATCATCTGATCTCTACCAAATTTTGCAACAGCATACCTTTCAGTGGGAAGCATCATGACCAACCGACAAGGTCATCAGCCCAATGGTTTTCAGAAAGTTGCCATGTATGTGTGCAAATCGATTCCCCTATCAATGCAAACACGGTGAAACCGAATGGAACGAAATTTGGCACGGAGGTAGCACATACAAAAGGCAACTCAGTGTCATGTTTTATATCGTCGCCATCTTGACGGAAACGGAATGGCGGCCACCCAAATGTTAAATGTTTAAATCAAAATACGACCAACTTAATTATTTGATCTCTACCAAATTTTGCAACAACATACCTTCTTGTTGGAGGCATCTTTTGACTGAACTACAAGGTCATCAGTCCAATAGTTTACAGATAGCGGCCATGTATGTGTTCAAATCGATTCTCCATATCAATTCAAACACGGTGAAACCGAATTGAATGAAATTTTGTACAGAGGTAGCACTAGCAAAGGTCACCTCATATTCATGTTTAATATCCGTATAACACGTTGTATATCAACAAGCTACTACAACCAACATTCTATTATACTCCTTGGAAAGGACAGAGTTATAACAATACCCATGTATTTAGGAGAAAGTAGGCTATATGTTCTTTACTGAACATCTTTTTTTTTTTTCTTCATTTACTAAATGTTCCGGGTATTAATGCGTTTACCACTTCTTTCTGTTTTGAAATAATATGCAGCAAGATGTTGAATACGTTCAGGATTCACTCTTAAAATGTTGCAGGAACTTGTAGAGCCACTTTTACATTCTTTCATCTTCCGTTTGAATAAAGTAAGATACAGGAATTTCTCGTCTTCATTTGTTCTATTTTCCCCTAACTAGTTGTAATTTCTGCATCTGTAAGTAGGTTGGCTCAGGCAAGGAAAGTATTTCTACGGAAAATACATTTGTTGACATATAATGTAGGTATTAAGAGTTGATTTTTGAGGACCTTTGTCTGGAGCGTGGCGCTCTATGGAATTAAAACTAGGACAGTGCTGCACTGTCAGGATCCACGTTTGTAAACGGCGTCTTAAGAATAAGACTTGGCGTCCTGGGAGGCCGAGTACAGGTCTTTCTAGTTGACACCCATGGGCAACCAGCACAAACTAATGAAGAAGAAGTAATGATGAAGACGTCACATACACCCAGTTCACGGGCCAGGGGAATTAACCCTAGGGGATGAAAATCCACGATGGTCCGGTGAATAATCAATTAAGGGACTCATTGAGCTAAAGCCTACCACGGTAATCATTTTGTCACGGAGCTGAACAAGGATTTGAGTTTATGAAGTACACACATCAAAAAAAGTTTTGCATCACCTCGGTTCCCAGATCTCCGGCATATAGACGTTGACTGTGTATATTGTATCCAAGATACAGTCCCTTTGACTGTTCATAGATGTCACTAAAACTGCTCAAAGATGTAAACAACCATGCATGAGCAGGGCCTATTAGACGGAGGGGGTACGACAGCCGATCAGTTCCAGTCATTCCACCAGGACGAAGGTACGCTACTCATGTTGTCTGTAGTTCTACCATGCCTAGAAGGTCAATACCGCAGTTCGATCGCGTCCGCATTGTTACTTTGTGTCAAGAAGGGCTCTCAACAAGGGAAGTTTCCAGGCGTCTCAGAGTGAACCAAAGCGATGTTGTTCGGACATGGAGGAGGTACAGAGATACAGGAACTGTCGATGACAGGCCTCGCTCAGGCCGCCCAAGGGCTACTACTGTAGTGGATGACCGCTACTTACGGATTGCCGCTCGGAGGAACCCTGACAGCAATGCCACCATGTTGAATAATGCGTTTCGTTCAGCCACAGGACGTCGTGTATCAACTCAAACTGTGCGCAATAGGCTGCATGATGCGCAACTTCACTCCCGACGTCCATGGCGAGGTCCAGCTTTGCAACCCCGACACCATGCAGCGCGGTACAGATGGGCCCAACAACATGCTGAATGGACCCCACGGAATTGGCATCACGTTCTCTTCACCGATGAGTGTCGCATATGCCTTCAACCAGACAATCGTCGGAGACGTGTTTGGAGGCACCCTGGTCAGGCTGAACGTCTTAGACACACTGTCCAGCGAGTGCAGCAAGGTGGTGGTTCCCTGATGTTTTGGGGTGGCATTATGTGGGGCCGACGTACGCCACTGGTGGTCATGGAAGGCTCCGAAACGGCTTTACGATACCTGAATGACATCCTCCGACCCATAGTGCAACCATATCGGCAGAATATTGGAGAGGCATTTGTCTTCATGGACGACAATTCTCGACCTCATCGTGCACATCTTGTGAATGCGTTCCTTCAAGATAACGACATCGCTCGACTACAGTGGCCAGCATGTTCGCCAGACATGAACCCTATCGAACATGCCTGGGATATGTTGAAAAGGGCTGTTTATGGACGTCTTGACCCACCAACCACTCTGAGAGATTTACGCCGAATTGTCGTTGAGGAGTGGGACAATTTGGACCAACAGTGTCTTGATGAACTTGTGGATAGTATGCCACGGCGAATACAGGCATGCATCAATGCAAGAGGACGTGCTACTGGGTATTAGAGGTAGTGGTGTGTACTGCAATCTGGACCACAAATGCTGAAAGTCTAGCTGTATGATGGTACAACATGCAATGTGTGGGTCTCATGAGCAATAAAACGAGCTGAAATGTTGTTTGTGTTGATCTCTATTCCCTTTGTATTTAACGGTTCCGGAACTCTTGGAACCGAGGTGATGCAAAACTTTTTTTGATGTGTGTATAACAAAATCCATGATTTACCGGCCGAGAATCGAAATGAGACCCTTTGAGCCAAAGCCTAGTGCGATAACCAATTCGTCACGGAGCGGAACTAGGATTTGGTTTATAGGGTACTAGCTGCAGTACCCGTACTTCGCTTCGGGTCATAAATGAATTTAAATATGAAGGTGACAGTTAAAACAGGGGATAGACGTGGTGCAGTGTGGAGGGAGAGTAAGGATGGAACATTTTGTCCAACAACACCGCTCGGCGTTGACTGTGTTTTATAGCACACATTTAGGTTTCACTCCCTAACCCTTGAAGATACACGAAAAGTGATAAGGACCTTTCAGATAGAAATATAAATTTCAAACCTCGTTTATGCCATCAAAAGTTTTCTATTTCGTAGCGTTCTATTTTTATTTGAAATGGAAGTAAGAAAGTTTGAAGCCAAAGGGTGTTGCGATGACACTAAAATGGCCCCCATATTCAAATAGTGCAAAGTATCGAATTCAAAGTAGCCTATATGTTAACCAGGTAAATCAGCTACTTCCATGTAAAATTTAATGTAATTCGGATCAGTGGTTCTTGCGTGATTGAGTAATACACAGACACACAGATACACGCCATCTCATTTTTATATATTAGTAGGCCTATAGATAATAAAATCTATGATTATCCAGCCGAGAATCAATCAAGATATCCTGCGGGCCAAAGCCTAGCGCGATAACCAATTCGTCACGGAGCTGAACTAGGATTTGGGTTTATAGGGTACTAGCAACCCGACCCAGCTTCGCCCGGGAACAGCTATGAATGCACTACGTGATAAGCGCTTTTTTTTCAATGTCAATGAACAACGACCAATATCCGTTTTATGTCTCGGCATGATGAGTTAAACTCACCTACTGGACTATTAATTATATTATCATGGTGATGCATGTGAAACAAATTCTTGTCAGACGTAATTTAAGAATGGCGAGGTGCATGAAACACAAATCCCCCTTCCGTACAATCTTAACTTGACTGTGAATTTTGCGGAACGAAAAGTTCACAGGCGAAATGAAGAAAAGCCGAGTTGCACTTCCAGGGAAACTCCAAACACAACCACTCTTCTCTAAAGTTTTTAACTCAACACGACTCGACAGTTTGCTGCTGGCTGTATCTGGGGCAATAAGCTCGTCCGCTAGCTAAGCTGTAACTGGGGAGATAGACTCGCCCCTAGCTAGCTCGTGAACTGTCGCCTCAGTAACTGAATGGATATTGTTGGAAGAAATTAAAACCTAAAAACACTTATATTAGGCGATGTATTGAAGATAGAGATATGATCTCCCGGGCTTTTTTGTAGAACTTTTCATGCTGAACAATTCTTACATTCATAGTATTCAGATATTTTTAACGGTTTGGCCAGCGTAGGCTTAAAAAGCTCACGGACGCCAGATTTTTTCGACCTTTTCACTGAAATCGTTAGTACTTGACTTCCTTTGGTCATAAATAAATAATTTTTTACAGAAACCTTCCTCGAGATATCCTTTACAGAATGGTGAAACCGGCATCAAATTCCATTCAGTGTTTCTCGAGATTACTCGTGATATCCAAGAATCGGGGACTTTGTTTTATACTAAGTACAGATTATACGCCAATCAGTATAATTTAATATAATATAATCCCCCTTCCGTCCAATCTTAAATTGACTGTGAATTTTGCGGAACGAAAAGTTCACAGGCGAAATGAGAGTTGCACTTCCAGGAAATGGCGAGATGAATGAAACTCAAATCCCCTTTCCGTCCAAACATAACTTGACTGTGTTTCACAGGCGAAATGAAGAAAACCCGAGTTGCACTTCCAGGGAAACTCCAAAACCAACCACCCTTCTCAGAAGTCTTAACTCAACACGGCTCAACGGTTTTCTGCTGGCTGTATCTGGGGCAATAGGTTCGCCCGCTAGCTAGACTGTAGCAGGGATGATAGACTCACCCTTAGCTAGCTGGTAAACTGTCGCCTCAGTAGTTGATTGGATATGGTTGGAAGAAATTAAAACGTAAAAACACTCATACTGGGCGATGTTTTGGAGATAGACATATGCTCTCATGGACTTTTTCGTAGAAGTTTTCATGGTGAACAATTCTTACACTCGTAGTATTTAGATAATTTTAACGGTTTGCCCAGCGTAAGCTTACAAAGCGCTCGAACGCCAGTTTTTCTTTCGACTTTTCCGCTGAAATCGTTACTGCTCGGCTTCGTTTGATCATAAATAAATTATTTTGTACGGAAATCATCCTTGTGATATCCTTTACAGAATGGTGAAAACCGCATCAAAATCCATCCAGTGGTTCTCGAGTTTACCCGTAACATCCAAGAATCGGGGACTTTGTTTTATACTAAGTAGAGATATTAAAATCTATGATTGTGATGACACATGCGGACAAGGTGAAGTGGACGTTATCCTCAACAGGCCCGCATCCGCATGACTGTTATCCGCATGGCTTTTATCCACATCCGCACGTTTGTTATCCGAATCCGCTGACATTACAATAATATTTTAAATGTATTAGATAAAGCAAGAAGTTCCGTGACGAACTAAAGAGCCTACTTTTCTTAAAATTTAAGATTCATGCCAATGATTAATCTATATGAATCTAACTAGAAAAATGACGAAATTAAGTTGGTAATATCGAAATTTCTAATTAGTTCGAAATACTGTATACCTGGCATAATGTAGCCTAATAGAGAACTACAGTTGGCAGCCCTGGTGACTGAATATATATTTTTAGTTCCATCTCTTATGGCACAGAATACAAAATTTGGTTGAATTCCAAAGGATAGCATGGACGTTACATGCAGTTAAACATTGCATTTAACAGCGCGCGTAAAATCATGTTGGCAACAATGACATACATGTACTGGTCAGAAATAATCTGAAATAATATGATCTATTGTTGTGTCAATTTTGAATGAAATCCATTAGTTAGTATAGAAGTTACATGCATTTTAAAATGGGACCTATCAGCAGGCTTAGAATCATGTTGTCAGCACTGACGTAGGCCTATATTAGTTACTCCAAATTATTCTAGAATGCCAGGTACTATACGTGTGCAAAGTTTAGAGCTATTGGCTTGCATACTTTATGATATATTGATATTCGGGTAACAAAAGTAGAGACAGTATTTATTAACATTTGGCAGCCCTGGTTACTCTTAAGAATCGGCATAGTCATATCTGTTATGGTACACATAGCACACACGAAATTCGGTTGAAATCCAAATGATAGTATAGAAGTTACATGTATTTAAAGTTGGACCTCTCAGCAGGCTTAGAATCATGTTGGTAGCATTGACGTATATAAGTTACTCCAAAATAATATAGAATGTCAGGTACTATACGTGTGCATAGCTTAAAGCTGTCGGCTTGCATACTTTCTGATATATGGGTATTTGGATAAAAAAAATTAAGAGCATTTATTAACAGTTGGCAGCCCTGGTGGTTCTTAAGAATACGCTCACTCATATCTGTTTATGTACACATAGCACATACGAAATTTGGTTGAAATCCAATTGATAGTGTAGAAGTTCTTTGCATTAAAAATTTGGACCTATCAGCATAATAATGTTATTGGTTTTTCGTCTCTTTTAACTACACTGGCTTTTAGAGACGCCGGGGTGCCGGAATTTTGCCCCGAAGAGGATCTTTAACGTGCCAGTAAATCTACTGACACGGTTCCCTCGCATTTGCGCACCCTCAAATGCCAGCTGACTGCGCCAGGTTTCGAACCTGCAACCTTGGGCTCAGCAAGCGAGAACGTTACCCCTGAGCCACGCAGCCAGACGGACCTATCAGCAGGCTTATAATCATTTTGGCAACACTGCCATGTATGGCATCCTGGAAATTAAACTGCATTATTATTATCTATACGTGTGCCAATTTTGAAATAGCTCCCATGCATACCTTCCAAGATATCCAACATGTTGCTCAAATTTCAATTGCAATTTTTCAGCAGTTGGTAGCACTGACATCATTTTCAAATATGGCCGTGAGATATTCAGATATAAATCTTTACTCGTAATTGTTTCGATTGCTGCAGCCGTTTAGGAGTTGATAAGGGGACACACACACACAGCTAGACAGACAGACAGACAGACAGACAGACAGAAGGACAGACAGACAGACAGACAGACAGACAGACAGACAGACAGACACACATTTGCCCGATCTCATAAGTCTACTTTTTCCTCACTTTTGCAAAATGTGAAAAGTAGGCTAAAAATTCGTTCCCCAAGGCTATGTTGACTGAGTTTTGTCCCTCTGAGTAACGGCATGAGGAACAGCGGGTGGCTAAGCACTTACTTAGTCGTCGAATGTACCCACGCAGGGAAGCGTAGGTACAAAGGCCTTTTTTTGTGTGGCATACGTCAACACTAATTGAGCGAGAGCAAAAAACGTTAAAGACGCTTAACCACAAGATCAACCATAACATTCTATAACAAATACTACTTCACATAACAATTCACCTGCATGGAGGCTTTGCATTATTTACAACAATACAGTTCGTGTAAACTGGAAACTCGATATCTGTCTCTCAATTAGACCGTTCTTGGAAATTATAATTTGAAATAAAATTATCTATCACGCAAAACAGAACCAACAATGTATATAATGTGGATAGGCCTGTTCCCTAGTTATTAAAGTTACCTTTTAGTTTTCTATATAATAATTGATTTCGAAACCTGTGTTTATATTTGACATTAGATTACATTTTGATTTAGATTTTATATTATATTTATATTAGGCTTTTTACTACTATGCATTTACATCTGTGCTAACTTCCTAGTTTTAAGAATAACATTTATATATTAATAATGTATTTTACTGTGTAGGTGCACTGTTACTGGGGCGCACACTGAGGTCTATTGTGTACCGTCAACAAATAAATGAATAAATAAATATATCTTAGCAAACTCTTAAATTATTAAAAGAAATCTAGTCAATATTGTATTCTAAAGACTATCAACAAATTTAATTTAAACTCTATCGGCCTCTTATCCGCTATCTGCACAGTCATTCTACCTATATCCGTATGGAAAACATTTTCCATGCAGAGCTTTAGCTACAGTATAGCCTCTGGCTCGAGTCGAACAACATCTACCTGGGTGAAATAGTGAGGTGATACTAATGAAATAACCTCTTAAATTTGATTTAGGAATACGAACAGTATTATGTCTTTGATTTATGTCAACATTAATCACGTTTGAGTGATTTCTTCTCAGAGTTAAGGAACATGAATCCATTTTCATATTATCGTAAAATAACTGAAAGCCAATTGAAGAGTTATTTAATTTCACTTGGTAGGGAGAATGTTGCGAGTTATTAAGTTTCTTTATATGGCAATTTTGTCTTAAGAGGGTGGCATTAATATTTATATTCCATTGTCATTTCTTTATCTTTATGCATATACTGACGAGTCTTTGTCACCGGTAGATGTATTAACTGCAAGTAGTCAGAAGTGTGACGCTATCTCTTTTCTAGGAGATATCAGTAACACTTTACAAATGTCAATGAATCATTGTGGCACGAAATTTGCGTTTGGCCAATTGGATATAACAAATATGTGTAATGGGAAAATTTTTAAAGCTTACATAACTTATGCAAAATGGAAGCATATTACTATAACGTAAAATCAGTATATTTAGTGTTTAGCCTACAGTATTAATACTGGCTGCGCAGCGCAACGGTAACGTTCTCGCCTGCTGTGCTCAAGGTTGCACAATCGAATCCTGGCCCAGTCAATTGGCATTTAAGGATACGAAAATGCGAGGGAGTCGTGTTAGTAGATATACTGGCACGTTAATGATTCTCTTCGGGGCAAAACTCCGGAATCCCGGAGTCTCTGAAAGCCGCAGAAGGTAAAAGGGACGTAAAACCAATAACATTATTATTATTATTATTTTTATTATTAATAGGCAATATTAAAGGTCCGAAGCCTAGCAAACGACGTCTCCTGATGGCAACAGTCCAGTCTATATTACTCTATGGAGCTGAGATCTGGGCTGAGTCCTTACGGTTCGAGAAGTATCGCAAAAGGATAGCACCAGTACAACGGAGAGGAGCACTGAGGATCTCATGTGCATATCGCACTGTTTCAGAGCCCCCAGTTCTAGCGGTAGCGGGAGTAGCACCAATTGATTTACTTGCCTTGGAGCGTCAGGAAGTTTGGCGCACCAAAGGAGAACTGGGCATACACCAGGCAAAGACGTCTGCACACAACCATTGTATGGAACGGTGGTAACAAAATGGGACGATGAGACACAAGGTCGATGGACAAAGAAACTTATTCCACGTCTGGCTGTCTGGGTTGATCGAAACCACGGGGAGGTCAATTATTATTTGACACAGTTCCTAACAGGCCACGGATATTTTCGGAGATTCCTGCATCGCATTGGCGTGGCTAATAGCCATTTGTGTCATTATTGTAATGAAGAGGATGACGCGCTCCACACATTCTTTGTGTGTGAACGTTGGTCAACACATAGAAGAGATCTGCAAGTTTCTCTAGGGGTAATTACGCCGGACAACATTCTACAGATGATGCTCCGAAATGATCAAGCATGGAATCAGATAGCTATTTAGATGAGAAGGTGTCCTGCGCCAGTAGAAGAGGGAACTGGATGCTTATGAGCGTCAGTGATAAACAGAATAAGGAAGGAGCAGCTTAAAAGGCTCACTAAGACGACACCGTCCTGAAGTAATGCGAGAGCAGTTCCAGGACGGACTGTCAGGATGGTAAGGGTGTGGTTTTTTAGTGGGTAAGAATCCCACACACTTGAAGAGTGTGGACACTCTTCAAGCGTCTTGATAGAAGATTTTTCCACTTACCTCGTAATAAAAATAAAAATTAAAAATAAAATATTATTATAATTATTATTATTGTGTATTAGTACCAGCAGCATAACATCCCGCAGTCTGCTAGTGTCAATAATTTGACCGCCTCCTGGTGTAGTGGCTAGCATTCTTTGTCTTCGCCCTGAATGCCCGTTTTCAATTCCCGGCTCTGCCAAGAAATTTTAATTCTGATCTGTGGGCTGGAATGGGATACACTCAGTCTCATGAGGCAAAACTGAGAAGAGATGGAGAGACGGATGACTGGAAAGAGAGGACGAGGAAGGCCTAGAGTATGGTGGACGGACTTTGTGAAGGGCAGTGTGGAGGGTTTGATTCCCATCCCAGCCATCTTGGAAGTGGTTTTGCACTTTTACTCCTGGCAAATACCGGGATGGTAGCCTACCTAAATTGAGGGCACGGTCACCTCCTTTCCAATCCTCGACTGAATTACAAATACTAATATAGCCATCACAATAACACGGGTTAACAGACAAATTCCACACACACACACACGTACTTGGGGCTACATAACCACGATGTCGCAAAGCCCCTAAATAAAACGACAACAACAGTGTCAATAACGCTTCATGCAGAGTGTATGCCTTCCCTCTTGCTCCACGCTAGCCCTGAAACACAGATAAAGAGTACAGGGGAAGACGTTCAGGGGCACATAATGGAAATATTTTAGAGAAGCAAAATGAAAATTCCCATTAGAGCAGAATTTCACAACTATAGAATTTATATGAAACAAAAACATCAACCATAGTGGATAATGTGTTTAATATACGTATTTACTTCATATTAGTTAAATTTACTAAGGACACCTGTTAATACTATAATCTTCTTCTTATTCTACTTCTTCTACTCCTTCTTCTTCTTCATCATCTTCTTCTTCCTATCAAGTGTTACGGTCTCGTTCCATCTCTTTGTACGTCGACCTACGTCTGTTCTGCCTCTAGGTTGGTATTTGAGGACTCTTCTGGTGATCCGGCCGGTCTTCATACGTAGTATATGGTCCTTCCAAGCTGGTCTGTTATTCCGCACTGTGTTGATAATTGGCTTAACTTTTAGTTCTTTATGGTTAACCTCAGATCTTTTCCTATCCCATAGTGTGTATCCAGCTGTTCTCCTCATGAACTTTAGTTTTGGAAAGAGAAATCTCTATGTTGTAATTTCTTGCTGTTGTGTGAAGATTATATACTGATCACTGTAAATCATCTTCAGATTCTGCAAAACGTACCAAGTCATCTGCAAACAATAGGGAGTCTATAATGTTATATTATTTATTGTTATGATATGTTTTCAACCCTTCAATGGGGTATTCGTCACCATGGATTGCTTTGCTCTAACTTACTATACACTAAATACACTAAATTTAACCAAATGGGCACGAACGCAGTGGCCACAATAAATTTTAAAAAGAAACTCTGGATCTCAAATACAAAGTGATCTATCATAAGAGAACTATTCTTTCCAATAATAATCTGGAAGACAGAAGGACAAAATCCAGTTCATACGCTATGCCTAACATTTACACTAATCGGCCAGTATGGGGAGAACTAAGCAAATGTCTGGAAAATCCCACTAACCTGAGCTGGGCAGATCATCCAGTTGAAGTTAAGGGCCGACCGTAGCGTAAAAATTATGGGAAATATTCTTTCATTAATCGTGGTATTGTACCCATTCGTCCTCATATGGAACATGTGTTCGTATCCCAGATAACTCACGGTCTTTCGAGGCATGGGGCGTTCAATCCACTATACGAGCACATATTCAGGATTTGAGTCTGTCAGGTGACTACTCTACTTGAAAGGAACAACATATTCCTAAGAACAACATTTAATGGTACTAATTCATGGCAAAACACAACACAAAACACAAAAAACTATTTTACACTTACTTCCCACAACAAAAATCAAAATTATCTGTAAGTCTCTTCTCATCAAGATTGGTGCACCACCGCACTCATGTCTATCCTAAACGTCCTATTGTTGATATTCTTTGACATTTGCGAGTGTCCATATTGTTCTTCACGTGGCACAATTTAACACAAATTTGAATATCACAACACTACACACACAAATTACATTTAAATGACATTAAATATGCAGTAATTAAACATTTATCCGTTTTACACCGAACATTTACTTTAAACAACATTGATTCATTAGCTTCTGCATTATTTAATAAGTGTTGTGTTTCCCCGCGTATCGTATTCTTTTCCCATAAGTTTCAAACGCTGAAGTGGTACACTTTCCCATCCAAAATACACATAGTTATAGATATTTTATAGCTTCACCATACAACGATTTTCTGGGTCTGGTCAAAACAGTATCGTTACAAACGTGTCATATCATTCAAATTACGCTACCCGTATGAATAAATTAGCATGAACTGGGTAAATATTCTTTACAAAAATGCTTCTATTTATTTGGTGCAGTTAGTTTCTCCTCGGAGAATAACTTGGCCAAATGTTATCCGATTACTTCATTCCAACATTACATTTGTATGGAAACAGTGCATCTAATTCAATTTATAGCATCATATCAAGCACATCTTAATTACTTTTCGAAATATCAAGATTTTTCAGTGTCCCACTATCATCTTAGAATAAAAGGATCCGGTCTATTGACTTCCTTTCGTGCGAACAATGGATTTGTCACGGGCCGTCCTATGCAAGATGGCTGCCGGGTTAGTGGATTATACCTGCTACCCCGCCCGACTTCCTGCACGGCCATGTGTTCACTC
The DNA here is from genome assembly GCA_946902985.2 of Meconema thalassinum. NCBI lineage: Eukaryota > Metazoa > Arthropoda > Insecta > Orthoptera > Tettigoniidae > Meconema > Meconema thalassinum. Next base: position 1,001,151,450 of record OX336388.2, on the reverse strand, counting down.
ATTGGTGCAGCTGTGCTAGAGGTACCCTGAATGGATCTTGTCATTACGAATTGAGTCAATCTAATTATTTAATACCTACACTTAGAGAATTTAATGGGCTCATATCGGCTCCTAATTACTATTCAAGGCAAGGGATGGATCACGAAATAGCTTCGCCGTTCTATGGTCGTAATCAGTGGCTTTGCGCGCGTCTCATCTGAGTTTCAAATTGTTATCTCACTGGACGGGCATGCATATAACTAGAGGAAATCGACGTTTCCTACACGAAGAACCATTTTTCTTACCTCCAAGGGCAGATCAATTAATATATTGGCCTACCTAGGGTGCCTAGCAGTTATCCCTGGCGGCGAAAACTCTTCTAACAGTGGATACAGACAGACTCTGTCCCAACTCTGTTGGGAATACTCATGTATGCTCTAAGGCAATACTATATCGTAGCTTCGAAGATTAGCCGACTAGAATCAACAACGCGCGAACTATTTTCGGATTATCCCCGCAACTTATTGACATAAATCTCTTGATTCTACGTTACATGCTCACTGATCGCGGCTCAAACAATATTTCGTACAGATGACTCATTTCTTAAAGTACTTACGTCCTCTATACATTTACTCATAAGCTCTACGTAGATCCAAAACAAGCATAAATTTACTGGCATACATTGACTACCTTAATGGCTCTCAAATACAACCCTGTAGAATATACCATAATAAAACATTTATCTAACATTTCAATGACACCAAAAAGCTCTCTTTATCTCGATATTTATCTTTCTTTCTTTCTTTCTTTCTTTCTTTCTTTCTTTCTTTCATTCTTTCTTTCTTTCTTTCTTTCTTTCTTTCATTCCTTCTTTCTTTCTTTCTTTCTTTCTTTCTTACTTTTCACAATAACACATTATTATTACACTAGATATGACACACTTTGCACGTACTATAGGCCTGACATGCCAATTTATATATTTATTATTGTTACCGACCCCTGATTATTATTATTATTATTATTATTTAACGTTACCGTCACTTTCATCAATGTCTTACGCCTGAATGGTCGTAAGCTTGTCATCCTCAAAGCCATATTTTTTTAACCAAAATACGAGGGATGTGATCTCGTACACAAATGACTGTTAATTCTTAATCGTTGAGGGAATGATTCGTTGTATGGTGAGCTATTAAATCATATCAACATATTAAATTTGTACTCACATTCATTCTAGCTGGATTAGTCCAGCATGACAGCCATTCGCCCGCCATAATGCTTGCCTTAAGCCATCATATTTTTCACACGACACATTGCATAGAATTTACACATGGCAATTATATCTTTCACTACTGGCATTTTCACTTTAACACAATACACATTATTTTACCATATAAACATAAACACTTTTAAAGAATACTGTAATATAATTTTATACTCAATTTTTACACACGGATCCTTGATCGGATTCCCACTATCGCCTGACCTCAGGGATGCGATGCAGCTAGATCCTGACAACCGCTGGTCTCCTTGAAAGTCTATCTTGCGTGTGTGTGTTTGTCTCCCGTCACCTACAGTTTATGTCTCCTCTACTGCAAGGTTGTTCATTCCTAGATCACAACTACTTGTGATGCCTTCCAGGTTCCCGTACTGTATTGTTCATTACAATAGTATGTGTTATTTTACCCATGATAACACTTCCTGTGGTTATGTTCATTGTCTGTAAACATCATCCTAAAATATCTCTACGCTGTACTGATTCTATACTCGCATATACTGTTGCTTACACGTCTGCTGTAGACTAATTATTATATGATGCAGAATTACTGTTATTAAGCTGCATGGTGCGCCTTTCATTGTTCATTGCTAATACACTTGAGCGTTGGTTATGTGAAGAACAGCCCAAATTCATCAACATAAACGGGAGGACAGCATCAGGCTTAAGGCCTGGACAAAATAACTTCCTTAAGAGAAGATTAGACTGAAAGGATTGGGCTAAGGAAATGCGGCCTGGTTCTTTCAATACTAGACTGAACATTGAGAGTAAATACAATACTTTTATTTTTATGGTGAAACTTGCAAACACATTAATAAATAAGCCTTAATTAAAAAATTAGTTATGCTGGCCCGCCTGGGGCAATTTCAAATGTTCATTAATTTTATTTAGGTTGGCACAGCCATGTGCTATTATTCAAAAGTTCATTCTGCTTGATGCACACACAAATTTAATATTCTTGCACTTGCTAGCAAACACTTAAAACGAAGATGATTAAGATAATAATAAAAAAAAGGCACAAACTTATCTTTAGTGGCGATGACTAGAAGCATGCTTTCGGAGACTGCCGTGGCCAACACTTGATTTTTTGGTAGTAGAATTTGAGATGTCCAGCATCAGGAAAATAACTTCGCCAGGGCGATCTTCTTCTTCTCCTTCACCAGCGCTGTACATTGTTTAACATCGTTAGGTTTTGATGTTATTTCTTGAATGCCAAATAACATGGCATTTTAGAACTGCGATTTGATGCAGCTTCTTGCGGTTTGAAGTAAAAATGTAGAATGCACTTTCTCAGTGCTGAAGCACTCTGCTGTTGCGTTTTCTGGTAGTTTCAATCATAAATGCAGATTAGGCCCGAAGTTTAGAAGGCCCCGGAGAAGGGCGGAAGGCACGAATGCCTCTCGCAAGTTGAAGAAGACCGTAGAAGGTTTGAAGAAGGAATGCTGATGGAGAGCAAAACGCCGCCACTTAAATAATAACATCATAGAAACGTCTGGAAGCCAGGCTGGCGGGCGATGATTGGCCAGGGCAAGCTGTGACGTCAGTCATACAGGAAGGCAGCAAGCAAGTCGACACCCTTTTCAGTATGCGAGCGTATGCTGGAGGCGCATGACCTTTAACATGCTGAGGTAAGAGTCTTAGATATATATATAGAGAGAGTAAACACTAGTAATAAACATTATAATGTTAACAGAAATGAATAAGTACATATGTTTTCGTTCGATGGTCTCAAAAGCATTTAACTGACAAATGAGGCACGAAAGAAAAACGCACTATAAACATCACGAAAGTGATCATGCCTCGAGACCCCCGAAAGAAAACAATCAAAGAATCAGTTACAAAAACGTGAACAACAATAAAGAAGATGACACTAAGCCTCAACAGGCAAGATAGCAACCATAGAAATTGGTCTAGTATAGACACCCGTACTTGTGAGAACATCTACAACTCTCACATGATTATCACGACCCAAATGGCAGTGAGTTACCCTACCAATATTCCATACGAGAGGGGGACTTGGATCTCGCAAAAGAACCATATCTCCCACTCGCACATCAGGCTGGGAAAGCCGCCACTTCTCTCTTCTGTTAAGTGAGCCGAGATGCTCCAGCTTCCAACGGCGCCAAAAGGAGTTTCGCAAAGAGTCTAACTTTCTCCAGAAAATAGGCAACCTGAGATCACAGCGTCGACTCAGCAAAGGAGGCGTAGAAGCTAAAGAACAGCCTATTAAAAAATGGCCAGGTGTTAACGGAAGAAGATCTTTAGGATCGTTAGACAAAGGCGTGAGCGGCCTAGAATTTACGATACCCTCAACCTGAATAATTAAGGAATTAAATTCCTCATAGGAAAGGATGGCTGAACCAAGGGTTTTCTTCAGCTGTCTCTTCGTGAGCTTTATGCAAGATTCCCAACGACCACCATGATGGGGGACGTAAGGGGGAGTGAAATGCCATTTGAATCCCTTAGCATGAGAAAAATTAGAAAACTGTTCCTTAGCAGAAGGAGAGGTAAGTGCAGTTTTCCAAAGATCAAAAGTACTAACAAAAATTTTTGCGTTATCTGAGAAAACCTCAGAAGGAACACCCTTCTAGAGGCAAATCTAGAAAAGGCTGCTATAAAATAAGGAGTAGAAGCACTTGTAACCAACTCAAGGTGAATGGCTCCTGTCACCATGCACACAAATAAAGAAATATAAAGTTTACCTAACAACTTTCGCTTAGATAAAGGGGAATTAACTTGATAGACATAAGGACCGGCATAATCGATACCCGTCAGGGCGAAAGGCTTACTAGGTTCGGAACGAAAATATGGCAAGTTTCCCATAATTTGCGTGATTGGCGGGGGCTTGGATTTGAAACAAGGTATACATTTCCGAATAACAGAAGAAACTTCATGAACACCGTTAATGAGCCAATATTGCTCGCGAATTAAACAAAGCAAAGTGCGGGTGCCAGCGTGCAAATTCTGATAATGAAATTTCTTTACGATGAGAGTAGTAATAGGATGTCTAGAAGGAAGAATAATGGGATGTTTTTTCTCATCTGAGTAACTAGAATTTTCTAGCCTGCCCCCCACTCTTATTAATCCATCTTGGTCCAAAAAAGGGGTGAGAGGTAACAGCCTACTAGACTTTGGTAAAGCTTTTTTGCTTAAAAGCGTCTGATACTCAAGAAAGAATACTTCTTGTTGCATAAGAAACAAGATTCTACGAGTAGCAAATTCCAATTCCATTTTAGTGAGAAAGGGTTGCGGCTTCACAGGCTCATCAAGAACAAGAAATTTCCATCGAAATAAATATGCTACCACCCGAATTAATTTATTAAATGAAGAGTAACGCTGAAAAAGACTAGTAGCAATAGAAGTTAGAAAAAGGGAAGCGGTAACAATGCGAGCATCAGGAACATCTTCTGCGAGCGGATTAGATGAACGAGGCCAACAAGAAAAATCCTGACTGAGCCACGCCGGACCATTCCAGTCTAGTTTAAGAGAAATTAATTTCTTGGGCAAACAGCCACGTGAAATTATATCAGCGGGGTTTTCTTTCCCCGGAACATGATTCCATTGGTCAAAATGAGTCAACTCTTGTATTTTAGAAACGCGATTAGCCACAAAAGTGGTCCAATGCGAAGAAGGTTTTGAAAGCCAAGCTAACACGATGGAAGAATCACTCCAAAACCATGTGGTCGAAAATTTCAAATTTAAACTGATTTTTAATTTGCTGGCTAATTCCACAGCCATTACAGCAGAACATAATTCCAATCTAGGCAAAGATATGGATTTGAGTGGGGCTACCTTTGATTTTGCACAAATTAAATTGGAAAATCCGGGTAAAGTATTGGAAGGGCGGCCTACTAAGTAGGCGCAGCAACCGTATGCCTTTTCAGAACTATCTGCAAATACGTGCAAATCGAAATACTGACATGAAATGTCGGAAATTAAAGTGCGAGGAATAGAAATTTGAGAAAGATCTAACAAACTCTTGCGGTATTTCAACCACTCATCCAAAAGGGGGGAGGGTACCTTTTCATCCCAACCAATTTTCAATAACCAAAGTTTTTTCAAGAAAATTTTTGCAGTAATAACCACCGGAGCAATGTACTGCAATGGATCAAAAACTCTTGCTATTTCCGATAATAATTGCCTTTTCGTTCGAGGGTGAAACTCAGATAAGTGTACCTGATAGGAAAAGGTATCTGAAGAAGGAGACCAAAAAACACCCAAGGTTTTAATAGCTGATTCCTCAGTAGGAAGCGCAACACATTTGTCAACAGGAGTTACTTGTGAAAAGTTAGATAAAAATTCGGTTGAGTTCGAGTTCCACTTATGAAGGGTAAACCCACCACCGGAAAGAAGAGAGTTTAAATCTTCACAAACAAGAAGTGCGTCAGAGATACTAGGAAAGGAATACAGAAAATCATCTACATAAAATGCAGTTTTCAAAACTTCAGAAGCTAGAGGATGAAAACGATGAGCAGCTTGTTCGGCCAACATGTGAAGAGATCGTATTGCGAGAAAAGCAGACGGCTTAAGACCGTATGTCACTGTTCTTAAACGAAATATTTTTATAGGTTTTGCATTGTCGTCTCGCCACAAAATTCTTTGCAAATCACGTTGTTCTGAATTTACTAGAATTTGCCTATACATTTGCTTGATGTCAGCAAGAACAGCAATGGGGAATAGACGAAAGTTAAGTAAAACTGAAGTAAGATCTGTCTGAATAGCGGGTCCAGAATGCAGAGTGTCATTGAGAGAAACACCATTAGCATCTGGAGATGACCCATTAAAAACCACTCTTATCTGTTCTCGGGTGGAAGAATTTTTCCAAACCGGATGATGATTAAGATATACTATTTCTTTAGGAGAATTACTAATTTCTTCAGATTTTGGAACTACTTCCATGTGATTCGCTGATTCGTATTCTTCCATGAAGGAAGTATACTGAGTTTTTAAGAGAGCATCTTTTTTAAAGCGATTTTCAATTGCGAATAAAGCTTTGAGAGCTCTGGAATGTGATTCTGTAATAACAGGGGGGTTAAAAATGCGAGGAAGGGTAACCACGAATCTGCCTTCAGTAGTGCGAACAGTGGTTTCTACGTAGTGTGTTTCACAGATCTCATTATTGAGAGAATGAGGTGAGGTGACTTGAATATCCTCAATGTCCCACAACTTAATTAATTCTTGATTTAAATCAGCACCAACAAAATAACAATGAGATTTTTGTTGAACGGGGTTGCGGTATATTTGCCCAGTGGCAATCCAACCAAAATCAGTTCTACGAAAGAAAACATCACGGGCAACTTTAACCTTTTCCGGATGTAAACATTGCCAAAAAATGCTGGCACTTAAAAGAATTTCTACAGATGAAGCTCTGTTGAAATTCGGATCTGCAAGTTGCAAATGATGCGGAATATTCCAACCCTGGACTTGAAAAGAAGTAATGGGGGTGTCATTACCTATGGAATTTATAATTAAAAAATCTAAATTTAAATGAATGCCAAGATTATTGGAATCTTTTACATCCACTTTAGCATAACTCAGAGATTGCGATTTGGAACCATTAATTCCTGTAACTTCTATAGAAGTAGGGCATATTTGTAGACCTAACTTGCGAACTAGCGATTCACTGATAAAATTGTTAGTTGCAGCATTATCTAACAATACCCTTACAGAAACCCATTTTCCGTGAACATTCTTCACTAGAATTTGGACAGTGGACAATAAAACTTGAGTTTTACTGAACGAAACAGAGCTTTGAGTAAAAGACTGAGCGTTATTAGGCAAAGTCTCAGAATTAGATTTAGCGGATGAACTATTGGTTGCTGATGACCGCAATATTTCATGCCTATGCAGGAGAGTATGATGCTTTGCTTTACAGTGAAAACATAACCGTTCAGAACGACAATTGCTTATCATATGTGTCGCTGATAGACAATTAAAGCAGTGCTTGTGGGTGGTAATTAATTTGCGTCTTTCATCCACAGATAAAGATTTGAATTGAGCGCATTGGTACAAGTTATGTGGTTGTTGACACAAAACACAAGCTTGTACTTGATTGGAAGACCGAATATTGGTAGAAAAGGCATGTGACCTTAGTACTCTCTGAGTGGGGCTGATGACCTTACTATTAGAAGGAGGTTTGAAGGTGGAGCTACTCTTTTGACTGGCTACAGCAGAGAGAATTTGGCATTTCGCCTTTAAGAATTTAATAATAGCTTCATAGGTACACAATGAATGTTGCGACAGATCTGCTTCCCAATCTTTTAAAGTTTTAGTGTCTAATTTAACAGAAATAAGATGAATCAAAAATAGATCCCAATGGTCAACTGGTTGGTCCAAATTTGCAAGCGCACGAATATGAAGTTCTGCAGCATCGATCAGATTACGAAGCGAGGCAAGATTATCAGCTTGAACAATAGGTAAATTGAATAAACCCTGTATGTGACGTTGAGTTTTTAAACGAGTGTTCCCAAACCGATCTCTGAGAAGTGCCAAAGCTACTTCATAATTTTCATTTGTCAACGTAAGCTCTTGGATGAGTTTAAGTGCGTTGCCTTGCAAGGACAAACGCAAATAATGAAACTTCTGTATTGAAGGAAGAGAATCGTTTTCGTGAATCAATGAATTGAATAATTCAAAAAATGGTTCCCATGTAGCTTCATCACCGGTAAATTTAGGTAATTCTATTTTCGGTAATATAACTCGGGAAGGAAAAGAAGAAGATTCTGAAGGAGTTTTCTCCTGCTTTTCCTGCAATGTTAAACTTCTTAAAAGCTGCTTCGCGTCTGCGAACCCCTTATAATATAAATTTTCAACCTCACAGCGGTCACTTTGCTGGTCGGGATCCTTGGTCTCAATATTACTTTGGATCTCATCATATTTCTCAAAGGCCTGTTCATAACCTTTCAGTCTTTGAGAAATTATGTCACTATTACGTTCTTTTTCCGGGAGCTCATCTAGAAAAGTGCGAAAACGCGTTAACTTGCCTTTGACAGAAGCTCTAGCGAGTTTCTCGTCAATCGGCATTATGAAAGTTTGTTGTGTACTCACGACTATACTGTGAGCTGGTACACCTTGCTTCGGAAGAAGTTGACAGTCTGCCAGAAAAGAGAGTGCGGCTTCCCCTGCAGTGAAATACGGGCCTGCTGTTTGTCTCCCTTCTCAGTGCCAACCATATACACTCGAGCTGAAACTTTCGAAGTAGATTAGAAAACACAATTTTTAAAATATTAACACACTCAATGTTCAGTATGGCATTTAAATTTTGAATTAGTTCCAACATTAAGAAATTTGAAGATTTGGTTAAACAGAATGTTTACAAGCATCCCGGGTTTCGGCACCAAAATGGTTATGTGAAGAACAGCCCAAATTCATCAACATAAACGGGAGGACAGCATCAGGCTTAAGGCCTGGACAAAATAACTTCCTTAAGAGAAGATTAGACTGAAAGGATTGGGCTAAGGAAATGCGGCCTGGTTCTTTCAATACTAGACTGAACATTGAGAGTAAATACAATACTTTCATTTTTATGGTGAAACTTGCAAACACATTAATAAATAAGCCTTAATTAAAAAATTAGTTATGCTGGCCCGCCTGGGGCAATTTCAAATGTTCATTAATTTTATTTAGGTTGGCACAGCCATGTGCTATTATTCAAAAGTTCATTCTGCTTGATGCACACACAAATTTAATATTCTTGCACTTGCTAGCAAACACTTAAAACGAAGATGATTAAGATAATAATAAAAAAAGGCACAAACTTATCTTTAGTGGCGATGACTAGAAGCATGCTGACGGAGACTGCCGTGGCCAACACTTGATTTTTTGGTAGTAGAATTTGAGATGTCCAGCATCAGGAAAATAACTTCGCCAGGGCGATCTTCTTCTTCTTCTTCACCAGCGCTGTACATTGTTTAACATCGTTAGGTTTTGATGTTATTTCTTGAATGCCAAATAACATGGCATTTTAGAACTGCGATTTGATGCAGCTTCTTGCGGTTTGAAGTAAAAATGTAGAATGCACTTTCTCAGTGCTGAAGCTCTCTGCTGTTGCGTTTTCTGGTAGTTTCAATCATAAATGCAGATTAGGCCCGAAGTTTAGAAGGCCCCGGAGAAGGGCGGAAGGCACGAATGCCTCTCGCAAGTTGAAGAAGACCGTAGAAGGTTTGAAGAAGGAATGCTGATGGAGAGCAAAACGCCGCCACTTAAATAATAACATCATAGAAACGTCTGGAAGCCAGGCTGGCGGGCGATGATTGGCCAGGGCAAGCTGTGACGTCAGTCATACAGGAAGGCAGCAAGCAAGTCGACACCCTTTTCAGTATGCGAGCGTATGCTGGAGGCGCATGACCTTTAACATGCTGAGGTAAGAGTCTTAGATATATATATAGAGGGAGTAAACACTAGTAATAAACATTATAATGTTAACAGAAATGAATAAGTACATATGTTTTCGTTCGGTGGTCTCAAAATCATTTAACTGACAAATGCGGCACGAAAGAAAAACGCACTATAAACATCACGAAAGTGATCAAGCGTCAATACTTTATAAATTCCGCGCACTTTCTTGCGTTATCCGACATCGTGTCACCCCACGAGTTGAGTCAAGAAGAACTGACTTCTGCTTCAGCTTCCCCCATATAAAGCTTCCTGATGAAAAGTAGTTCACTGGATTTCCAGGAGCGACTCTTTTCTTAAAATAATACGTTTTCCGGCAAAGTGAAGTGTGATCCTTATTCGTCTATTCATGGAGGTTCCAAATTCACTCGCGTGCAGGCAATTACTTCGGCCAATTAATTATAATTAATTGCTTTCTTCCAAGGCGTCATGATGCTACTTCGGTTCTTCCCCTACTGCTACATTACAAATCCTGACTCAGCCGCGGATTAGGTCTGTGAATAAGCTCCTTTATAGATGCAGGCTTTAATTTAGGTGTGTGGACACTCCCAAATTATCTTTCCTAGAATACATGCATCTGGGTGTAAGTTTCATCTCAATTCATTGCTCCATTTGGCCGTAATTAATTAATTTCTGTGGGCGACCACCCCCACTCCGCTTCTCTGCATTGTAAGACTGTGGTTCCCAAAGCCATTAATCTTTGGTTGCTCCCCCAGTGCCGACGAAAAATAGTTCCTTGGCGTCACCTAGTAACGCCCCCTCGCTAACCACGATTTGTCAACTGTCAAGTTGGCCCGATTTCTTGAGCTCTTAGAATCTTAAACGTACATAGGCTTGTATTTCCTGCAATAATCCACCTTTAATGCTATACTATTCCCGTTCTGGCCGTGAATTCACGCTGTTATACCTTGTGATAAAGACCCGGTTCGATGCTAGTCAGCCGTATCCCATTGGGCACATCTTTCCCTGCTATGTTCGAAAAATTCATTTTACAAGTGAATTCTTTCGAGCCACCTGACTGCATCGACTTTGCAAACAGTGTTTACGTTAGGCGGTCAGTGCTCCCGGGCAGTGGGTCGTCTCGTTCCCCCCACTCCTCTATGTCTGCCGTCTCGTATTTCGTTGTTTTCTTTCCTTAGCACTTCATTCAACGCTTGGAGCTCTCTTGCTGCTTCCCGTAACAGGTCATAAAACTCTTCCAACTGACAGGTGCATTATTTCCTCGTTCCCCCTGGTTCTACGAGATGGCTGTCTTGTTTCCTTTCAAACTGGTGTAGGCTGTTCTGAGGACTCTCTGCGTGCATATATAATGACTCCCCGTACATTTGGGTGTGTATGGCTTGCTCTTCCGTGGTTTCATACTCCTCCGGTGGACTATACAATTCGGGGTTGGCAGCGTTTACCACTACTTCTTTGCCTGTTTCTTCATCTTTAATTCTGTAGGCATTATTTTGCAAGTCCCTTATAATCAGATAGAGCCCGTGGTAGTTATGTTGAAACTTTTTGTATTTCCTGTTCTCTGGATCTGAACTAGCTGTTTTTTTTCTTCAATAAAACGTACTCTCCCTCGAGTAGTGGCATGTGGTAGCGTTTCCTTCTATTCCTCCGCTGCCGTCTGTCCGCTTGTGTCTTGAGATACTCGAATGTCCTCTGGATCCTCAACTCGCGTCCAGGCTGCGCGTCTACAGGTGTCCGAATGACGTTGTTCCATGGCCTCTCCGGTCTTCTATCAAGGTGTAGGCTCACGGGCACTTCCCCTGTCGCTTCGTGCACTGTATTGTTAATACAATACTCGATAATTTCTAGTACGTCTATCCACTTCCAGTTCTCTGTAGAGCAGTATATTTTCATGTATTTTTGCAGTTCTCTCTTCACTCTTTCCGCGCTGTTGGCCTCTGGGTGTCGAATTGTGAACAAAATCTGTCTTATTCCCAGATTTTCCAGCTCCCTGGGAAATTCTACGCTGACAAAACAGCTACCATGATCAGCCAATATGTTCTCCGGCTGCCCTAGTATAGGAATGACTCTTTCCTTCAGTCTTTTAAGTACCTGTTTCGTACTGGTTTTCTGAATTGGACATAGTACTACCATTTTAGAAAACACGTCTAGTGCAACTAGGATGTGTCTATTTCCCCTTCTGGCTCTCGGAAGAGGGACGAAATTATCCAATGCCAGAAGCTGACATGGCTTCTCTGGCAGGAGTGGTATTGGTTTTTGCCTCATTAAATACGCGTTAGGCTTTACTCGCTGGCAAATATCGCATGTCCTGATTGTATTTCTGACTGTATCTCTAAGTTTTGGCCAAATAAATGCTTCTTTCAGCAGGGCAACAGATTTGTCTACGCCAGGGTGGCCAAAAGCTCTGTGTGCCAACCATACTAATCTTCTCTGCAATGCTGGCGGAATAACAATCCTGGGTCGGGTGTGATCTGCATCGCTCCATTTGTGTAGCATCTGGTTAAACCATAAATATTCCGTTGATAGTGCCTCGGCTTCTACATACATCGGGGTTCCTCTGACAAGCTTTCCCTCGAAGTAATTAATCATCAACCGTATCCAGGGATCTTCGCGTTGAAAAACGGTGATGTTCCTTAGATCATCTAATGTCTTCTGGTCTCTATCTTCTATGTCGATAGCTAGATCTTCCTCTTCATCAGCTTTCGGGTATCTGCTTAGCAAGTCAGGTATAATGTTGTCCTTCTCCGGGCAATACTCGATTTCCACTTGAAATTGCTGTATATACAAGGACCACCTCGTCAATCTTTGACTTGACAAGTCAGTTTTCAACAGGAACGTTAGGGCTTTATGGTCCGTTCTCAATACGATTCTGAACCCATAAATCACTTTTCGCCAATACTGTAAAGCATATAGTATTGCGAGTAATTCAATCTCCGTGACCGTGTAATTCTTTTCATTAGATTTCAATCTTCTGCTTATGAATGCGATATAAGTTTTCTCTTCTGGCCTGTCCACATTTTCCTGGTAAAGCATCGCCCCAATGCCTATAAGTGATGCGACAGTCTGAATAATAAATTTCTGGGTGTAGTCTGGATATCCCAATTTAACATAATCTAAAAGCATCTGTTTAGATTTCACGAAGGCTTCCTCGCATTTTTCAGTCCATCGCCACCTTTCCCCTTTCTTCAATAAATCTTGGAGTGGTGCCACGGTCTCGGTGTATTTCGGGCAATGACTCGAAAAGAACCCAATAACGCCTAGGTATTGTCTGACGTTCTTCACCTTCGTTGGTCTCGGGAAATGTTTAATGACCTCCAATTTCCCCAGATTTGGCCTAACTCCTTGCGCATCTATTACATGGCCTAGGAATTTAACTTCTCTCTGACCAAAGTTAGATTTCTTCAGATTGACCTTAAAGTTAGTCTGACTTAGGTCATCCAATAACTTGCGTAGATCTCTGATATGTCCTTCCACTGTTTCTGATGTCAGCAGGATATCATCTACATAGCTTATGGTTGTTGCTTTTACTTCTTCAGGCAGGTTTCGATCAAGCGCTCGTATCAACGCTGAACCCGCTGTTTTCAAACCAAATGGGAGACGAAAAACGAGTATGTATGCTGATCGAATAAGAAACCGGTTAATAAGCTTGTTTTCTCCTCCAGTGCAAGATGGTGAACGCTTGCAGTGATGTCAAGAATTGTGAACACAGTCTTTCCTTTGAATCTTCTGAGGATCTCCTTTATGGGTGGCACTTGGTCAAATTCCGGTATAACATTGGAATACAAATTTCGCAAGTCCAGGCATATCCTTACACTTCCGTCCTGTTGAGGTACAACTACGAGTGGGCTGACATAAGGTGTGGCTGTCTTTACAATGACGCCCGCCTCCAGCATCTCCTGTATTGCTTCCTTGACCTTTAAATAAAGTTTCTCGGCTACTGGGTAAGGCTTTTGTCTGAATGGCGTCCACTCACTAACTTGGAACGCATATTGGAAATTCTTTGATTCGGCCAGGTCTCGAATCGAAGACTCCTTTATATTCAAATAACAGTTCCCTTATCATATGCTTGTGCTCTGGACCAATTTTGGCTTCCTCTAGCTTTTCTTCAAGGTATTCTCCGAATTGTGGTTCGAGGTCCTTTTCAATGTCTGCGGCCAGTGTTGCCAACTATCCCTCGATGCCTTCTGATGTCAATACTGCATCCCCAGTCATATCTCCATATGTATGCCATACGTACTCTTCTGGTCTCGTTTCACTATGTTTTAAAGAGATCTCTAAATTCTCCTTTTCCTCACTCAAGCGAAACATAACAATGTCTTGTGAGAGATCTATTATGACCTTATATCCTCTTACGAAATCCGCGCCAACAATAATGTTAAAAGGCAGCTTATTCACAAGTAGGAAACTCTGTGAAAATATTGAGTTCCCTATCTGCAAATCTAAAAATACTTGGTATTTGCATATCATTACTATATCTGGTATCACGCCTTTTATCTTCACGCTTGAAATTGGTATTTTCAATACGTGGATTTTACTTTGGATTTCATTATACAGCGCCTGGGTAATTAAGCATACAGTTGAGCCAGTGTCTAGAAGACTCATGCCTGCGATGTTTACAATTATAATGGGTAGTTCCCTTCTTACAGTGACCGGCCCTTCCTCTCGGACTTCAATGAGTTCCTCAGGTTTAGCAATCCAGTTAACCAAATTCACTGTATTCCACCATGCATTTCTCTCTCCTTTATGGTCATTTAATTTTGGTGTTTTTTTCTATTGCTCCATTTCTTGTGGAGTTATTCTGTCTGTCTTCGTGCTGTTGAAGTTCCAGACTCTTTGCTCCGTCATCATTCTTATAGATGTCGGGTGACCTCCTATTTTTAATTGCTTCATCCCAATGCACTTGCGATTTTTGTTATCATCTCCACGCTCCTCCATATTGTTTTATCACTGTGTTGGGGTGGGATAAACAGGGTAGTGTAGATGTATTAATTTAGGGGATGTTTCCGAATAATGGTAGTTTCCCGTAATTGGGGCAGACTACCAGTGTAATGTGTTGGTGTATGGATGTGATCTATTGGGGTGCGTTACTGCAGGGTGCGTCCACCTGTTTGGGGATGGATGTCTAAGAGTGAGATATTAACTTAGCCTGCCAATTAAGTATGAGCGAGCGTTTAGCGAGCTCACGTGCAGAGTCGACAACTCGGCGCGCTGCAGTCTGGCAGCTTACTCGAATACAATGGGATTCCTGACGGTGCAGTTCCTGGCCTTTACGGTCAGGGGCAATTAGGACTAAGGTCAGGTTGGGTGTATGGATGTAAAGCTGGGTGAAATGAGTAGTAGATGTATGTGTTTACTGACCAAGCATTTATTGGTCAGTGGTGATGATGTACTGTCCCTTTAAGTGGCGGACAAGTATAAAACAAAATACAAAGTGTGTGAAATACAAAAGTGTTCTGGGTTAGGTGTTACAATAATTAGGAATCTGAGCACACGGCTAGTTCTCACCTGGTGAAGAGCTGGAACGGACCTTGAGGAGCAGAGCCGCTGGCCACGAATAGATAATTGGGCTCTTCTGGGTCTAGCTTTTAGGGCTTTCCCCCAATGCTTAGTCGATGTTTCCTCATTGTTGCTGCTACAGTTAGCGTGTTTGTGTATGTGTTGTGTAAGCGTGGCTGTCAGCAATACTGCTGGGCCTGCTTGTGTCAAAGAAGTGTGTGAGGCTTATGGCATGCCTATGAGGGTGGTTTCGGTGAAACATGAAGTGGTTGGTTCTAGGGGTACTCGGGGGGCGTGGTGGCTCAGCGGTCTAGCTGAATGCCTCTCACCAAGGCGGTCCGGGTTCGATTCCCGGTCAATGCATGTGAGATTTTCGAAGTGAAATGCCATGTCCTGTGGTTCGGATTCCACGTAAAAAGGAGGTCCCGTGGCTTATAATCACAAGATTCATGGTCACGTAAAACTACAATCTTCCTTCCTTCCTTCCTTCTAGGGGTACTGCCTCTGGGCTGTAAAAGACCTCCTCGGCCTTTGTTCTCGGCCTCGCGAACGGAAAATAGAGTAGGCGTGTCGGTGTAGTGGTTATTTTTCTTCTTCTTCTTCTTCTTCTTCGGTGTCGTGTGGATGTGTAGATGTCGTGTTGTCCTTCTGGTGATGTGAGTTTAGCGTGTGCTCAGAGAGGGTGGGTTTTGGGTGTGTACTTATACATAGTTGACTTTTATTATTATTATCTTGATGTTGTTGCTGTTGACGAAAAAAACGAAGAAAAGAAACATAGGTATATGCATATTGGTGCCATGCAGGAAGGAAAAAACCATGGTTGGACGGGTGGTTGTGTCGTCCGCCGCTGTGTGGGAAAAAATTGCTCCCTGCATGTACCTTGTGTCTATAAAGTATAGGCAAAGTATTGTATAAAAGATGGAAGAAAATAGAAAACAGGTGCCCCAGGGTGTAAGTTAAAGTTATATATCAGAATGATTTATTGTTGTCGGGATGAAACAGGGCACCTTCACTAAATTTAACGTTAGTAGAAAGAAAATGAAAGAGACAAAAGTGTATTACGGTGTGAATGGTGTTAGAATGTTACAGTATTTCATATTTCTCGTAATTTGAGGGTGTTACAATGTTTTTACAATTTTTTGATTACAATGCTTACATGCTAGTCTTAATTATATTACTACTATTACTAAACCTGTCTGCTCATGAGCCTGGTACATTTTCTCATTGTCCGACATTACCATTGCGCTCTCCTCTGGCCATTCATACCTCTTGTATGTTAATCGGCTGCTCCTCTTACCGTAGTTTAGCGCTAGTCTGCCAATGTACCTTTACCTTGTGGGCCATTTTCTGTGGGCGAGTGATACCACACTTAACAATGTAAGTCGTCGCCACAATTTGGTTATGGCTCTCAGTGTTGTATGTCACGTCACATCTTTGACGTTATGTTCTGTATCTGTCAGTAGGCCTTTTAACCCACAGGTATCAACCCTTACTGTGCAGATTTGCCTTGTCTTCAGGTGTTATTGTGTAATAAGGTGATCAGTGTGACACATTGCGTTAACACAATAATGAGTGACGGTGTGTATTGTGCTGGAATGGAGAAAAAACACGTTACTGCTGTATGGCAGTGAAATCACCTTTGTCAGTACCATATGCATGGTGTCACCATCTGTAAATTGGAGAAAAATAACCTGTATTCATTAGTGTAGCTTCCATATCGCCTCTTGTGCCGGCGTACTGAAATGAAAATCATAATTAATATCGTTTGTCAACATATTCCTTCGTCAGTCGTCATTGACATACGTCCGCCTTGTTCTTTGTCTGGCGCCTTCTTACTTTATCTTTTTCTGTCTTCTTAAGCCGGCTAGAACTTATACTATTTATAGGCTTACATCTATTATGTTTTTGTGTATGTGTGGATGTATGCATCAGTATTGTGTAGAAAAGTATGTAGAGTATGTGTTGTTGTGACATTAGTGGTCAATTTTACCTTTACCTTTTTATCCTGTTTCTCTTCCTCGGTGCTGCAGTGTGGGGATCCGAAGCTGTAATACAAATACATGTTAGCTAAATACCTTTGGCCAATATTGTGTGCGCAGCGCTGTTTTAAGGGTCGGCTTGGATGATGCCACCGCCCTTGAGACCTCTTCGGACGTCTCGTGTATTACTGCAGTTGGTCAGCCTCGGTTGCTGTACCGTTTATTGTTGGCGTGTTATCGGACTTACCCTAGACGGTGCCGAACGCCCTGTGTCGCGTTCGCATAGTAATATCACTTAAGTCTACGTGGTGTCGGTCTTACCCTATACGGTGCCGAACGCCCTGTATTGCGTTCGCATAGTAATATCACTTAAATCTAGATTATATTAATTAATGCTATCAAAGATTATTTGTATATACATGCCGAAATAGTCCTTAACCTAATGCCGAAATATGTTGTAGCTACTGTTTTACAACAGTGCTTGTTAAATTTGCTTAAATCTAAGTTGCCTTCTAAATGCAACTGTATCTTATATACTAAAATTTTGACGTGAGGATCCCCCCGGTCGGTCTCCCTTCCAAGGTGCCCTTGTGCCATCCTGCTGGGACCGGAACCCGACAGGAGCCCGTAGTCCCCTCCTATAAACTAACTGTCGACTTCCCCCCTTAATAACTAATGTGTAGTGTATAGGCCAGTGTGACTGCGTTGCTAGGGAGCAAATGCTTCGCGCGGATATCCTTTTCATTTGTATTTATATATGCTTATATTCGCATTATATCATTCATTTATATTTATTATTGGGTTGCCCACAAAACCCGTTTGGGAAGCCCGTTGCATACCCATTTAATATCTCTGGTCGCCCGTTGCGTTACCATTTAAGCTCTGGAGACTCGGTGTCATCCATTTATGTGGGCACGGTTTCGAATGATCGCATTCATTCCATACGCATTATTTATCATTCATTATTTATTATATATCATTTATTAAATCATCTTCACCTCACTGTCCGGAATGAGGACTTGGCGTGCTCCAGGATTGGTCCCGTTGAATCCTGAGGCACTTCTTCACTTCACCCGATTGTCCTCCGAGGATGGACCTAGCTTACATCTATCTATGGGTCTAGTCCTAAATGTGGTCGTCTCTAGGTTTGTCTCCTGAGTCTAATATGGAGCTGGCTAATTCTCCTACTAGATGTGAAAAGTCTCCCCTGCAGATCTGGCTTCGACGACCGCAGTGCCTAATGGGTGTAAGTTTCTTCGTCCCAGGGATAGGCTAGGTACTCCCAGGATTCCGAAGTTTGCCCGCACTGAGTCATCGGCGCTTCGACCTTACGTCCATCTGTCATTAAACTGGGTCAGGATCCATCGCCGCCTTCTCCAGCTCTGTCCTCGTATACCGTATACCGTTTCGTCACCATCTAGTGTGGCTTCAGATTCCTTTGAAAATAAGTGTGATACTGTATACTGTAGTGTTTAGTGTGATTTTGAGATATATTTTCGTGTACTGTGTAATTAGGTGATTTTTTTTAGTGTTTTGGAGCTGTAGAATCTTCGAAATGCAGTGACTACTTTAGGTCTGTTATTGCCGTATCGGATCTCCAATGATGATGCCTTGGTACTTTTCTGGAGATATTAGTAGGTTTATGGGGTGTTTGGTCCCTTATTATTAGGATCCGAGAGTGTTATTTGCTGAGTGGGGCTAAAGCGTGGTGGGCGAGGGTTGTGCATCGTTGGACTCCATGTTTATGGTGGCCGGGAGCCGATGATGCTATTAGGATGTATTTACTGTGAGTGGATGGGGTGGGTTTTTCCCAGGTGTCCAAAATTAAAAATATCAGGCGGGTGTGATAGTAATACAACATTTGGTGTGTGGGTGGGATATCTCATGCAGTGAGATGGATATGAGGCGTGTCTGCTCTCATTTGAGGATAAGGCATGTGCTAGGATAGAATAAGTTTATGTCCCTTGCATGCGGGATTATTTAATAAAATATTTGTTAGTATCAGTATGGCCTCATCTCTCTATATAGAGATGTGCATCGCCGCTTAATATTTGTTTCCGAATCACCTTTAATACTCAGGTGTAGGCGTTCGGGTCCAAGGTGTAGCAAACCTTAATTTGTGAAAAGCATGAAGTCTATCAACCCCTATGTATAATTTGCAATGTAGTGTAGCTGTTTTTATGTGTCTGTATGTCTGGGCTGGATAGTGTTTTAGGTAATGGGGTATGTAGGAGGTAGGGTATGGGGATGTTATCCCGTAGCTTGTACTATGGCTATCCTGATGGCATTATCCACTTCTACTCCTATTGTAGTGTGTCAGCCTCCCTTGGCCGTTATGTGTTTTCCTCCCGCCCCTTGGGATTTACGCTCGCTGAGTTGAGATGCCATATAGCACCTAGAGTCTCCCAAAATACTAATCTGTGGAGTGCCCGTGGGTCTGTCATTCCTACGTCGTGTAAGATGTCTATGTCTCTGGGCACCGCCCTTTGGCTGCCCCTATGATGTCTAAGTGTGGTGACGCTGTGTCGTTCACGCCCTTATCTGGTCCCCTGTTCATAATGTGGGATGGGGTAGCATGTGGCTTCTAATATACATCGGCATTGCATAATTGCCTATAGTGGTTTTAGAAAAAAACAAAAACAAAAAAATGAAATTATTAGGGGGGGGGGGGGTTGTTCCTCCATGGACTCTGTCTGTACCCGCCCTTGTTAGTTTGTATGTTCGCGTGTAATTGCCTGTCTGCCCCTAAGTGCTGGGCGCGTGTGGGAGGGAAGCGGCCGTGGTTTAATTGGTGCGCGCTTGTATGTAGGCATTCGCCTGCTGCTAGCTCCCTCGCCGGCGCGTGTTCTGTTATCGGAGAGAGCTTATATCGTATCGCGTGGCTATTTGGCACGCACTGTGTGGTGTCTGTTATCACCTTTGTATACATGTTCCAGTCCTGTTACTGGTAGGCGTAAAATAGTCTGTCTTCCCAGATCAATCTGGTCTGCAATATTTGTGTAATATTTGATGCGAAGCCTAATGTAATGCCGCTCTCACTTCCTGTATCAACATCCGTGTTGTCACTGTATAATTTTACTGTTATTGTTTTATGTTAGTGTCATCATGTCTGTATGTCATTGTCACGTTCCGCTGCTACAAAAATTTCTTCCGCAAACAGTGTATGGCGACACGTTGGAATTAGCTTATTTGCAGCGCAGTGCTTCCTGTATATTTGTTTAGTGTCCTTGTGTACTGAATGTCTTCAACGGTATGCAGGAAGGATAACAAGCCGTGACTTCTGCCACTGTCCTTGTGTCGACATGTGTTTGCATTTTAGAAAGGCCAGTGTGCTAACTTGTCATATTTTCGCTCTCACGCTTGTTTGGGAATTTGTTTCCGTGATTACTTCCCTTTGTACCTTGATCTATTATTTTAAGTCCGGGGTAATCTACATGCCCCTTGTATTGGATTGCCATGATTCTAGGCCGTAGAGATGTGGTGTTACTTATTTTGTGTGGGTGTTTGTCTGTGCCCGTGATATTCCCTGTGTTCGTGGAATATGTCTGCACTGGTGTATTTTCGTGTGTCAGAGCGCGATTTTGCCCTAGAAGGGGCTGTTCTGCCTGTCCTACCTAATTTGTTTACTCTCTATCACTGTGCTTATTGTCTCCCTTTTTGGAGCGTATCTTGGCCTATTTCTGGGTCATTTCCAAGTGTCCCGCCCTAATTAATTGTATACCTTCCAGTGTTGAAATGTCGTCTTCCCGTTTTTGTGCATTGATGTCTGTGTTTACTTAGTGTGGGCGTTCCGTGTACTCTTGGCGTCCCTCGTATTCAGATTTCGGGCACTATGGACCAAAAGATTATTTTGTGGTCTCCGTAGAGGCCTGGTGTTCCCGGTATGTCCCCTATTGGTAGTCCCTGGGTCGCTAATGCCCTAAGTAGGTTGCTATAGCGAGTACTATGGAACGGGCCTACGCCCCTGTAAGTATGACCCGTGTATGTCGTATGTGTGAGTTTTGGTTAGCCCTGGTCTTAATTTGTGGGCGTAGTGTGGTTTTGTATACCAAGTGAATGATACTCTGTCGGCCGTAATGCTGCTATGTCTGTAGAGTGCCTCCAGCCGACCAGTGCGTCACGTATTCGCGCTGAGCGTGCGAAGTATTTGGTTACCTGATGTGATAACGCCGCTGCTGGGACCGTGTTTCTTGTCTGGCTGTTAACATTTGAAGTACACAGCTTTTATGTTGTGACCTTGCCACAAATGGTGTGAGTGTTTTTAAAATATGTTTTCTACGAGGCCCTACGTTTCTTCATAATTAACGTGCCTTATCTTTTGGCCCTCCTATCGTGATGACGCTATCTGTGTCAGATTTGTGTAGTGTGGCCTTTATGTCATCCGTGCCCGCTGTCTGTGTGGTATCTGGTGTTATGTCTCGCAGCTACGTGTCAGTGTCTCTGCCTGTGTAATTTATGTGTTTGTACATGTATTCCCTGTATGTAAAAGAACCTTCCCGTGTTCATGCTTGTGTGGCTCGATCGTTCTTGTGATTGTATCTCCTGACCTCTGGTTGCATGTGTGGCAGCTAGGTTTCTGTGGCAGGATCGTATCCTGGTGAGGTCCTTTGGGTTCGAGGGCTATCTCTTGGCTTTCTTGCCCTGTCCGCCAGTGGAGCCACTTCCTTTCCTTTTTGCAGTGTTCCCGCCCTTATTTGTGAGTATTGTTTTTCGAGTGTGGTACGCCTTCATACGGTGGGCGTGTATAGTGTACTTAATGAGTTTGTGTCCATGCCGCACGTTCACTATATAGTTTAGCTCAGATACCTTCCTGCAGTCTTTGAAGGGACCTGTCCAACGTGGTAGGAGGAACTCGGACACGTTCTTTTTACGGGCGGAATTGGAAACCATAACCAATTGCCCGGGTGTGTATTCCACGCTTTTTCGTTGACGATCGTACCGTTCTTTTTGTTTCTTCTGTGCCGCGGTTATGTTCTTCCTTGCGTTCATGCGAGCTATCTGCAAATACTCTAACCGGGCCGCGTTGTCTGTAAGAGTGTCCTGGGGGATGCATATATTGTCTATTGGACTCCTGGGCGTGTAGCCGTGCAACATGAAGTGTGGAGAGTGTTTTGTGGCTGTGGATATCGAAGTATTGTAACTGAATGTAATAGGCTGTAGATAATTATCCCAGTCTGTCCCTGTGTCCCCCGTGAACTTGGCTAGCGCTGTCCTGATAATTTTATTCATGCTTTCTGTGAGCCCTTGGTCTGTGGAGAAAAAGTAGTTGTGTATGCCCTTATCCTTAGTATTCCAGAAACTGTTGGAGTACTCTCGAGGTGAAAATAGTCCCTCTGTCGGATAATAGGGTTTGGAATAGGCCATACCGCGTGACTATTTCGAATAGAAATTCCACTATGCTATTCGTGTCTGCTTTGGGAATAGCCTTCGTAATCATGTACCGGGTAAGATACTCTGTAGCCACAAGTATGTATTTATTACCCTTTTCAGATATTGAGATGGGGCCTTTAACATCTATCCCTATTCTGTGGAATAGTTCTGCTACTGGAATAGGGTTTATTAATCCATGAGGTTTGCCAGGTCTTGTTTTAAATCGCTGGCAGGTGTGACATGTCTTTACGAAGGTGTCTATGTCGCCCTTCATGTTTACCCAGTAATATTTGTCTCGGATTCTATGGTATGTTTTATGCGTATCCAAATATGCCCCTGCCATTGGGCTATTATGGTGTCCGGTCATGATATCTTCTTTCAATGAGTCCGGAACCGCTATAGGTGCATTATCGTGTATGGCTGTGGGTTTAAATTTCAGTACCCCGTCTTTGTCTAGGAAAAATCGCCTAGACAGCCGTGCTGTCTTGGAATCTACCTTGTTCAAGTTTTCTAGTGCCATTAGAATCTATTTCAGGTATGGATCACGCTCTTGCTCCTGCTTCATGTTTACCAGCGTCAGAGCAAAAGTCGGCATATCATCCCATTCGTGGTCCTTACTGTCATCTGGGGGTCGGCTACTGGCAGCCTAGACAACCCATCTGCATCTAGGTGTGTAGCGCCCTTCTTGTGCTTGACCACGAAGTTATATTCGTAAAGACGGAATATAAACCTATTGAGGCGCGAATTTGGGTTTTTGAATTTGTCCCAAAAAAGCAGAATCGCATGGTCTGTCATTACCGTGAACTGGATACCATAGAGGTATACCCGGAAATAGTTCACTCCCCATGAAAATGCCAGCATTTCGCGTTCTGTGGCAGAGTATCTGGTTTCAACGGCCGTAAATTTTCTGCTGGCATAAGCCACCGGCCGTTTGCGCCCCTCAGTATCTTCCTGTAATAGGGCGGCTCCCAGTCCATACTGGCTTGCGTCCACGTGTAGAAATGCGGGCCTATCACTACGGAAGTGTTGCAGTAATGGCGGGGTGGTCAATAGTTGTTTAAGTGTTTTGAAGGCATCTATGTGTTCTTGTGTGATGTGGAAGGGCGTCTTTTCGCGTGTGAGTTCTGTTAGGGGGTGGGCGATGTGTGCGAACCTATAGATGTACTTCCTGTAATAAGATGCCAAGCCCATGAAGCTACGCAATTGTTTCAGATTTTTAGGCATCTGGATACCCGTTATTGCGTCCGTCTTCGCTGGGTCGGGAATAATCCCTTCTCTGTTAACAATATGGCCCAGGATATTTATCTGCTGTCTGGCAAATTGACACTTCGCAGGTTCAAGCCTTAATTTGGCCTCTCTAATCCTTGCGAAAGCCTCCTCCAAGGTTTGGGAGATGACTGTTATGTCGTCCACGTAGACGAGTACCGACCGCCACAATTAGCCCTGAAAATGCCATATCCTCTAGTTTTTGGAAGGTCTGGCTGGCGTTACGGAGGGCCATAGGCAACCGTTTATAGGAGTAGAGGCCGTTTTCTGTAACGAACGCCAGCTTGTGCCAATCCGGCTCATAAATAGGGATTGAATAGAAGCCACTGTAACAATCCACCGAGCTAAACCAGTTGGCCCCACCGAGGGCATCCAAATAGGTGTCGGCCCGTGGTAGTGGATAGCTGTCATTTTCTATTAATGTGTTGAGCCTACGGTAATCTGTACAGAACCTGTGGGAACCGTCTTTCTTCCTGGTCAGCAAGACTGGGGCACTGTAATTCGAGATCACTGGTTCGATTACCCCCGCCTCGAGCATCTCTTTAATTTGAGTGTCGATAGCGTGTCTTTCCTTCTGACTCACCCTGAAGGGGGGCTGGTGGACTGGCCGGTCACTGGTGAGTGTGACATGATGCACGATAAGGTCTGTCACCGCGAGATCTCTTAGCGAGTGGGCAAAGATATCTCTATTGTTTTCCAGGAGCTCCGTGAGCCTCCTATCTTGTTCTGGTGTTAGGTCCTGTCTGTGAGTGTGATTGAGTGTCTTATCTGTGTGTGTGCCGGTATGTTTGTCGATTGTGTTTAGTGTGGAGGCCTGGTGCTCGTGAGTTTCTCGCTCCGCTCGAATCTCATCTGTGTTCTTGGTGTATACCATGGGATGTGTAGTGAGCCTCTGGTTATGCATTAAATGCATCTTGCCGCTAGCAAAATTTATGCTAGCTTCGTATTTAGCGAGGAAATCCATGCCAATTATTGCTGACGCAGAAAGATGTTCTATCACGAACAAGGGGTGTGTTGTTACAAAATGGTCTACCCTTATGTGTATGTTTGCCACCCCCGAGTTTTCTAGCGTCTGAGCAATGGCCGCTACCAGTCGGATGTCACCCGTGACACCGTGTATCTGCCCTTCGGTGACGTGTTTGCTGTTTACGCAGCTTACCGCTGCACCAGTGTCAACAAGGACTTGCACTCTGTGTCCATTTATGCTGGCGTATATTGTCAATGCCGCTAATTTGTGTCCTTCCCCCTGTAGAGATGTGTTATAGAGTGTGTATGTTGTTGTTGTTTCTGCCTTAGTGTCCTTGTCCTTGTGTGCATCACTGTTTACTCCCTGCGTTACATTTGTGCTGGCGAGGCATGGCTCTTGCTGCTCATTGTACTTGACACGCTTGGCCGCGCAACTCATTTCCTGACTCAAGTTCTTTATCTCGCTCAGAGAAATGTGCCCAGTCTGTACATTGCATGCTCTCTTCATTGTCCACGCTGATAAAATACAGGAATTCTTGTGAGCGGTTAATGTGTTTTCACTTCCCAGTTCCTGTGTGGGTGTGTTGTTCCTCTCCCCCTCCTGTGAGGGTGTGTCTGCAAACCTAAACCTTCGTCTGCATGTATGACCCCGTTTCTTGTTCCAGGCGGTTGCGAGTTCGATTCCTGTTGCTGGCTCTCCTATGACAACTGTGTTCGCGTCTTGCGCCTCTGTAGGGTCACTTCCCGCCCCGTGTTGTGGTGTAGGGGGTATGTTTTCAATTCTGGAGGGTGTGGGTTTGCCTTTTTCCCCCTGTTTCCCTGCTGGTGATATATTCGTGTCCGGCGATGTTTTGGGCTTATTGGATGCGTTTTGTTCGTGCGTAATTGTGAGAGACGTATAATGTCCCGCCCTAGGGTTCCCTGTGAATAGTATGTGCAGGGTCCTATCGAATCCCGTGGTGGTGAACAGTGGCGGTGAGTGTATGTCAGTGTATACATGTATGTTGAGCCTAAGTATCTTGCCAAGAGCGGTCACTTCCACGGCGCCGGCATAGATACCATCCCTACTCATGTATCTTTCGTAGTCTTTCCTGGTCTGGAATGGGTTTTCCTGCTCGTCCGCCACGAAGTCCCGGTACTATTCCCAGTTTTCCAGGATGTGTTTGACCGTGTCCAGCCTGTACTCTCTGTGGTGGGTTTCGCTATGGCAGACTAAAAAGCTGATGGCCCTGAACAGACAGTTGCCATCTCCTTTCAAGGGGTGTGTTTGGAAACGGTTCGGGGGCGGATCCTCAGCCATTTTTTTATTTGGCTGCTTCTTCCCTCTGCTCTTGCGAGTCTGTGTAGATGAGGGGCCTCTCTGGTGTTGTGTTAGGGGAGGAACCTCCGCCGCTCTTCAAGCTGGCCGAACCTCCCCGTCTAGGAGTTTTTTGGAAACGTAGGCGTGCGTCTCCCCGTGTTGTATGCCTGTCCCCCCTCGGGATGGCTGCGCCAACTCCCCGCCTGCGGTGGGTAACCGGGTGTGGGAAGCATTGCCCTCCTGTCTGTTCGCTGGGTTGCCTCGTCCCTGAACTCCCTCGGGTGTTCGTCGGGGAGCGGATAGTGTTCCGGCCCCTTCGTGTACGTATCACGGGCCTCCCGCCCTTTCTGTGGGGCTGTTTTTCCGCGTTTTCTGATCTGTGGCCAGTTTTCTTGTCTTCGATAGGGGGGGTGTACGTCTGTTGCTGCGGGGGTGGGTTTTCCCGGCGATTCCCCTTTCCCTGTACTGCGGAGATGCATATCCCTGTCTGCCTGTGGGTGGGTTTTCCCGATAGTCCCCGTTTCCCCTGCACTGTGGGGATGCATAGCCTTGCCTGCTTGGGGGTGGGTTTTCCCGATAGACCACATTTCCCCTATATTGTGGGGAAGCATAGCCTTGCCTGCTTGGGGGTGGGTTTTCCCGATAGTCCCCATTTCCCGTATATTGTGGGGAAGCGTAGGCCTGTCCACTCGGTGGCGGGCTGCTTCGCCGGGGAATGCTGTGCTTGTAATCTGAAGGGTAGTAATCCGGTGTGTATGAGGATGTCGGTCGCTGTGGGCGGTAAGTTGGCTCTACATGTGTGTATGAGACCGGTGAATATCGTGGAGGGTAATTTGGCCTGTCCTACGCATATGGTGTTGTCGACCGCTGTGGAGGGTAGTATGCTTTCTCCCGCTCGTAGTGTCTCCCCTCCGTGTATCCCCTTTCCCTCTCGGGATAGTATAGTTCTTCTGTATCAGTGTGTTCTCTCCTGAGTGGTCCCCCGCCTGCTTGGATGGCAGCTATCGTTAGCTTCTCCATCCTGTCCACTAACTCATCCATCTTTTGGCTGGTGTCCCTTTTTTCTAGATGAAAATGCTGGTTCACTGCTTTCTCCGTAGCCTTTTCCGTGATCTTTCTCCCATCCTCTCTTGTTTTTATGTTGTTTAGCATATGCTGAACCGTAGGATTGTTAATTATGCATAATTTGTCCCCGATTGATGGCCTAAGGCCCTGCATTAGCAGCTTAACTTTCTGCTTATTAGGCATGGCTGCATTGTATTTGTCGCACTTCAGCAGTTTCGCATTCACATACGTCTGTGTGCTCTCTGTGAGCCCCTGTGACCTCTGTCTGATTTGATCATACAGGTCCTCATCGTCTGGTGTGAGCTGAAATTAACTCTTCAGCAAAAAAGTGATTTCGTCCCATGTGGCGTCTTCTAGATTGTCCTCATGGAGCTCGTACCATGTCATGGCCGATTTTGTTAAGTATGCAGGTAGGAGCCGTTTCCTGACTTCATCGCTCCAGCCATTGATCCGAGCCGTTCTATTGAAGGCCTTGAGGTATTCCTCCGGATCCTGGCCCTCCCCCGTGAACTTTGTGGGGTGGATCATTGGTTATTCCGTGTGCCTATTCATATCCTGTTCGTTCACTTCTCCTTGGCTATGTAATGATTCTAGTCCGTTAATGCTGTCTGCACTTCTGTCGTGTGATGAGGTGTTTGAATTTGTGTTGTTCTGACGGGGATTATCCTCACTCCCTGTGTATGAAACGTGTGTTAGGTTGCCAGGGGGCTCGTCGCCTGATATGTCGTCACTGATCGGTGGTGTAATGTCATACTGTGTGGACTTCACTACTTCCACTGTCCTGTCTAAATCCTGTTTTACTGTCTCTAGAATAGTATGTATATCTAGAACCACCTCTGTCGTGTGGGTGTCTGCTTTAACAGTGTCTGTGTCCAATAATTGTGTTATGCGCGCGAGCAGACTATCAGTCTTCTGCTCTGTGATTTGGAGTAGCTGTAACAACAGGGGATGGAGTGTTGGTAAGCAATCTGCCTCACTAGCGCTGGATACTGGTGACTGTTGTCCCTGCGAACCGGTCTGGGCCTGGGATCGTGAAAAATGAGTGAGTTGTGCTGCCGCTGCAGGGTATTGAGCACGGATTTCTAATGCCTTTAATTCAAGTTCCTGAAGGATGCGTGGTGCAGTGTGTTCAGTTATTAAGTCGCCGTTCTTAATTTTCAACTTCGGTAGGAGTGGAGTTGTGCTAGCCGACAAATGGTGCGCGAAGTCCCTTAGTGTGGTTCTGAATGTGGTCATCTAATTTCCACCGACCTTGCACTATGGGGTGGGTGGGGGTGGGTGTAATAATACAAATCCTCGTATGATGGAGGGAAAAGAAATGTGGAGCGTATTCTGGGAAAAGAAAAAAAAAGTTTCCCTTGGCTACTTTCAGTATGGATCGCTCTACCACGAGGGCTCGTTGTATGAGTCCCTTACCCTTATTTTGCGTGGTACCCCGCACCTCCACCAATCTGTTTTATCCCTGTGTTGGGGATGGGATAAACAGGGCAGTGTAGATGTATTAATTTAGGGGATGTTTCCGAAAAAGGGTAGTTTCCCGTAATTGGGGGAGACTACCAGTGTAATGTGTTGGTGTATGGATGTGATCTATTGGGGTGCGTTACTACAGGGTGCGTCTACCTGTTTGAGGATGAATGTCTAAGAGTGAGCTATTAACTTACCCTGCCAATTAAGTATGATCGAGCGTTTAGCGAGCTCACGTGCAGAGTCGACAACTCGGCGCGCTGCAGTCTGGCAGCTTACTCGAATACAATGGGATTCCTGATGGTGCAGTTCCTGGCCTTCACGGTCAGGGGCAATTAAGACTAAGGTCAGGTTGGGTGTAGGGATATAAAACTGGGTGAAATGAGTAGTAGATGTATGTGTTTATTGACCAAGCATTTATTGGTCAGTGGTGATGATGTACTGTCCCTTTAAGTGGCGGACAAGTATAAAATAAAATACAAAGTGTGTGAAATACAAAAGTGTTCTGGGTTAGGTGTTAAATTAATTAGGAATCTGAGCACACGGCTAGTTCTCACCTGGTGAAGAGCTGGAACGGACCTTGAGGAGCAGAGCCGCTGGCCACGAATAGATAATTGGGCACTTCTGGGTCTAACTTTTAAGGCTTTCCCCCACTGTTTAGTCGGTGTTTCAACATTGTTGCTGCTCCAGTTAGCGTGTTTGTGTATGTGTTGTGTAAGCGTAGCTGTCAGCAATACTGCTGGGCCTGCTTGTGTCAAAGAAGTGTGTGAGGCTTATGGCATGCATATTAGGGTGGTTTCGGTGAAGGATGAAGGGGTGGGTCCTAGGGGTACTGCCCCTGGGCTGTACAATATACCTTAATGATGCGTGATAACGTTCTTCTGTTTCTTCGTCGAAACCGCGACTCTGTTCTTGGGATCTCCAGGCTCGATTATTCCCATCTCGGCCGTAATTTCTCCGGTTATAAGGCTGTTGATTTCTTGTATCGCGCTGATTCCAGGTTATTCTTCTTCGGTGTCCGCGGTTCGATCATTCTCTGTACGCTGGCCTCCAATTCTGGTTTTCCCTTTCTTCTCGTTGCCAGTCTGACTTCTCAGTTGCTGTGCTAGTAGATTTACTTTTGTTCTGCGCCCTGGTCGGTTCGGTTTGTGCACTAGTCATGTGGACTTGTTCCGTGTTCTGACTCTGCCTCATATGCTGCGCTGTGGTGAGATCGAGCTGTCTGAGTACCTCCTCCATCTTAGTCGCTGTCTTGGCGTTTGCCGAGATTAATAGCCTTTGCACTTCATATGGTAATTGCTTGGCTATCGCTAGACAGAGGTCTAGTTCTCGAGGCGCTTCGTCAAGCTCTCTGAAACGGCATAATTGTGCTATAAAGAATGCAGCCTATTTCGTTGGATTATTTGTACTATAGCGTCTGGAGTACAAGTCCAATCTTAGATTCTGCTGGATGTTTGCGTCCCAGTACCTTCTTAAAAATGCCTGGTGGAATTCTTCTACTGTGTCAAACGTGTAACGAAAACTTCTGAACCATAAGGCACATTCCCCTACAGTCAGTTTTTCGATAGCTCTTAATCTTCGCTCTGGCGGTACCTTTGTGTCATTTAAATATTCGGAAACCTCTTTGAGCCAGTATTTGGGTGTCATATTTGAGTTACTCCAAGAATATTTTCTCGGTTTCTCGTCATTAGCCATTACAACAGTGACTATCTGATTTTGTACAGCATTTTCAAGCGGTGTGGACATAGCAATCGGTATACCAGGTGTGGTATACGGGCTGTCACTTGACATGGCTGTATTTCTCGGAGTTGGCTGTACCTCTATATCTGCCCATCTGTTTCTCCTATTTTCATCTACGCTTCCTTCATTAGATCTAGGATTTCGCAATATGGACTCCTCGTGTGCGATCATTCTGGTTTCCATTTGGCTGTGCCTGTTTTCCGCTATTTCTAAACGATCTAATACTTCTCGTTCTATTTTCTTCAGGCGATCACAATTTTCTTCTGCCATAGAAAATATTTTCTCCTTGTCATCTTTAAGGCTCTCTTTTATATGAGAAATTTCCCCCGCTAAAGCTTGTCTTACCTCGGCAAGCGTTTTATCACTGGCTTCATTTTTCAAGCCCTCTCGAAGTTCCAACTCTTCTCGTAATCCTGTAACCTCTTTCTGGATGTGACCGTGCATATTGGAGATTTAGGTCCTTATTTTGGTAATTTCTCCCTGGTCCTCATCTTGCCTTTTGTGAATGACTGCTAGATCGTTTTGAGTTTGTTCTAACTCTTTTTGGACTTTTCCAACCTGCGTCTTCATATTCATGATTATTCCCTTATTCTCTTTAGCGGAAGTTTTTGTTTCACTGATCTCCTTGCATTGGTCAAGGATATTCTGCTCCTGCTTCCTTAATGCTTCATCTACAGCTTTTGAGTAGCCTGCCATACGTTTACTCCATTTTTCGTCGCTATCTTCAAGCCATTGATCAACGGTCTGAGTGGACGTATTAAACTGCTCTTGCTGCCGCTTAGTGTTCGCTTCGTTCTGATTCTGAATATCTTTAAGCTCTACGGACATATCGTTTAATCTATCATTGAACTCACGTTGCGATTCTCTGCACACTTGCAGATTATTCTCGAGCTTTACTCTATTGACTCAAAGCGTTTTTCATTATTTGCTTGCATCTCTGAAACCACGCTAACAATCTTTTCAGTTACCTCTTGTTTAATAGATTCTTTAACACCATCAATTTTTTTATTGACCTCTAATAAATTTGAATCTAACTGAGTGTTTACCGTAGCCAACATCTGGCTCATTTCATTTTGATTGGCTACTAACTGATTGTTTACTGTATCCAATCTACCCGTTATTTCATCTTGAAATGCCTTAGCATCCTCCCTACTCTTCGCATGAGTAGTATCGAAATGTTCCTTCAACTCTGCGATACTCTTCAATATCCCCTCAGTACCGGCCATCCTGTATTTCTTATCTTTGAGATATAGGCGGGCCTTTGCTGTGCATGCTGGTGCGTTATATTGGGAAAAGAATTCCGATGTCGCGAAAACAACAACATTCATTTTAGCACAGTGCTGTGACAACCTATGGAATGGGTTTAGACCCTCGTACCCGTCTGTACATTCACTCGTCTGACAACCATGTCTAATGTCTGAGTATCACCTAAAAAGACTCACAATCACTCAAACACAGTTTGAGGAAAAATATACTATTATGGTTTTCCCCCATGGAAACCATACTATTATTATGGGGTTTTCTGAATCCCATAAGCCATCACGTTTTCTGGGCGCCATGATAAATAATGTGTGTGGATCATGCTTACCATGTTTTTCCCCACTCACGGGCGCCATGATAAATAAGGAGTGTGATATGGCTAGGTTGCGCAATGCCAAGATATCTTATATTGCACTGGTGCAGGCGATTCCATAATGAATAAATACCGCCCCACGATGCCTAAGCCATGATAAATAAGGTAGATCAATGCTTTTACATTTACATTTAAGCATGTCTCATGGAGGATTATCAACATTTATTTCGAACGTGAAAGCTTATTAACTATGGGACGCGGCCTTTTTCTAATATACCCTAGCTTTGCTGCTATACTTGTCCCTCCCATTTAATACCTTGGCCAACTTTTAGTAGTACCTGTGACTCAATCCTAGTACAATAACATGTCCTCCATGTACCCATTCGTCCTCATATGGAACATGTGTTCGTATCCCAGCTAACTCACGGTCTTTCGAGGCATGGGGCGTTGAACCCACTATACGAGCACATATTCAGGATTTGAGTCTGTCAGGTGACTACTCTACTTGAAAGGAACAACATATTCCTAAGTATAACATATAATGGTACTAATTCATGGCAAAACACAACACAAAACACAAAAAATCTATTTTACACTTACTTCCCACAACATAAATCAAAATTATCTGTGAGTCTCTTCTCATCAAGATTGGTGCTCCACCGCACTCATGTCTAAACTAAACATCCTATTGTTGATACTCTTCGACATTTGCGAGTGTCCATATTGTTCTTCACGTGGCACAATTTAACACAAATTTGAATATCACAACACAACAAACACAAATTACATTTAAATAATATTAAATACGCAGTTATTAAACATTTATCCATTTTACACGGAACATTTACTTTAAATAACATTGATTCATTAGCTTCTGCCTTATTTAATAAGTGTTGTCTTTCCGCGCGTATCGTATTCCTTTCCCAAAAAGTTTCAAACGCTGAAGTGGTACACTTTCCCATCCAAAATACACATAGTTATAGATATTTTATAGCTTCACCGTACAACGATTTTCTGGGTCTGGTCAAAACATTATCGTTGCAAACGTGTCATACCATTCAAATTACGCTACCCGTATGAATAAATTAGCATGAACTGGGTAAATATTCTTTACAAAAATGCTTCTATTTATTTGGTGCAGTTAGTTTCCCCTCGGAGAATAACTTGGCCAAATGTTATCCGATTACTTCATTCCAACATTACATGTGTATGGAAACAGTGCATCTAATTCAATTGATAGCATCATATCAAGCACATCTTAATTACTTTTCGAAATATCGAGACTTTTCTGTGTCCCACAATAATCTTAGAATAAAAGGATCCGGTCTATTGACTTCCTTTCGTGCGAACAATGGATTTGTCACGGGCCGTCCTATGCAAGATGGCTGCCGGGTTAGTGGATTATACCTGCTACCCCGCCCGACTTCCTGCACGGCCATGTGTTCACTCATTGGTGCAGCTGTGCTAGAGGTACCCTGAATGGATCGTGTCATTACGAATTGAGTCAATCTAATTATTTAATACCTACACTTAGAGTATTTAATGGGCTCATATCGGCTCCTAATTACTATTCAAGGCAAGGGATGTATCACGAAATAGCTTCGCCGTTCTATGGTCGTAATCAGTGGCTTTGCGCGCGTCTCATCTGAGTTTCAAATTGTTATCTCACTGGACGGGCATGCATATAACTAGAGGAAATCCACGTTTCCTACACGAAGAACCATTTGTCTTACCTCCAAGGGCAGATCAATTAATATATTGGCCTACCTAGTGTGCCTAGAAGTTATCCCTGGCGGCGAAAATTCTTCTAACAGTGGATACAGACAGACTCTGTCCCAACTCTGTTGGGAATACTCATGTATGCTCTAAGGCAATACTATATCGTAGCTTCGAAGATTAGCCGACTAGAATCAACAACGCGCGAACTATTTTCGGATTATCCCCGCAACTTAATGACGTAAATCTCTTGATTCTCCGTTACATGCTCGTTGATCGCGGTTCAAACAATATTTCTTACAGATGACTCAATTCTTAAAGCACTTACGTCCTCTATACATTTACTCATAAGCCAAAGTTCTACGTAGCTCCAAAACAAGCATAAATTTACTGGCATACATTGACTACCTTAATGGCTCTCAAATACAACCCTGTAGAATATACCATAATAAAACAAGATGTTCAGTTAAGAACATATAGCCTACTTTCTCCTAAATGCATGGGCATTGTTATAACTCTTTGTCCTTTTCAACGAGTATGATTGAATGTTGGTTGTAGTAGCTTGTTGAAATACAACGTGCTATAGGGATATTAAACATGAATATGAGGTGCCCTTTGCTAGTGCTACCTCTGTACCAAATTTCGTTCAATTCGGTTTCACCGTGTTTGAATTGATAGGGGGAATCGATTTGCACACATACTTGGCCACCATCTGCAAACTATTGGGCTGATGTTCTTGCAGTTTGGTCTGAATATGTTTCCCACATAAAGATATGGTGTTGCAAAATTTGGTAGAGACTAGATTATTAGGTTGGTCGTAATTACATTTTAGCTTTTAACATTTGGGTGGCCGCGATTACGTTTCCGTCAACATAGCGGTGATAAAAAAAACATGAAACTGAGGTGCCCTTTGCTAGTGCTACCTCTGTACCAAATTTCGTTCCATTCGGTTTCGCCGTTTTCAAATTGATAAGGGGAATCAATTTTCACACAAAGATGGCCGCCATCCGCAAAATATTAGGCTGATGACCTATTAGTTTGGTCAAAGGATGCTCCCTCCATAAAGGTATGTTGTTGCTAAATTTGGTAAAGATCGGATGATTAGGCTAATCGTAATTTGATTTAAGCTTTGAACATTTGTGTGACCGCCATTACGTTTCCGTCAAGATGGCGGCGATATAAAACATGACACTGCGGTGCCCTTTGCTAGTGCTACCTCTGTACCAAATTTCGTTCATTCGGTTCCACCGTGTTCGAATTAATAGGGGGAATCAATTTTGACATAAAGATGGCCGCCATCTGCAAACTATTAGGCTAATGGCCTATTAGATTGGTCGAAGGATGCTCCCTCCATAAGGGTATGTTGTTGCAAAGTTTGGTAGAGATCGGATGGTTATGTTAGTCGTAATTTGATTTAAGCTTTAAACATTTGTGTGGCCGCCATTAC
The DNA here is from genome assembly GCA_946902985.2 of Meconema thalassinum. Classification (NCBI taxonomy): domain Eukaryota; kingdom Metazoa; phylum Arthropoda; class Insecta; order Orthoptera; family Tettigoniidae; genus Meconema; species Meconema thalassinum. Next base: position 1,001,116,464 of record OX336388.2, on the reverse strand, counting down.
GTTTCTGTCAATATGGCGGCGATATAAATCTTGACACTGAGATGCCCTTTGCTAGTGCTATCTCTGTACCAAATTTCGTTCCATTCGGATTCACCGTGTTTGAATTAATAGGGGGAAACGATTTTCACACAAAGATGGCCGCCATCCGCAAACTATTAGGCGAATGACCTATTAGATTGGTCAAAGGATGCTCCCTCCATAAAGGTATGTAGTTGCAAAGTTTGGTAGAGATCGGATGATTAGGTTAATCGTAATTTGATTTAAGCTTTGAACATTCGTGTGGCCGCCATTACGTTTCAGTCAAGATGGCGGCGATATAAAACATGACACTGAGGTGCCCTTTGCTAGTGCTACCTCTGTACCAAATTTCGCTCCATTCGGTTCCACCGTGTTCGAATTAATAGGGGGAATCAATTTTGACATAAAGATGGCCACCATCCGCAAACTATTAGGCTAATAACCTATTAGATTGGTCAAAGGATGCTCCCTCCATAAAGGAATGTTGTTGCAAAGTTTGGTAGAGATCGGATGATTAGGTTAATCGTAATTTGATTTAAGCTTTGAACATTCGTGTGGCCGCCATTACGTTTCAGTCAAGATGGCGGCGATATAAAACATGACACTGAGGTGCCCTTTGCTAGTGCTACCTCTGTACCAAATTTCGCTCCATTCGGTTCCACCGTGTTCGAATTAATAGGGGGAATCAATTTTGACATAAAGATGGCCACCATCCGCAAACTATTAGGCTAATAACCTCTTAGATTGGTCAAAGGATGCTCCCTCCATAAAGGAATGTTGTTGCAAAGTTTGGTAGAGATCGGATGGTTATGTTAGTCGTAATTTAACTTAAGCTTTGAACAATTGTGTGGCCGCCATTACGTTTCTGTCAAGATGGCGGCGATATAAAACATGACACTGAGGTGCCCTTTGCTAGTGCTACCTCTGTACCAAATTTCGTTCCATTCGGTTTCACCGTGTTTGAATTAATAGGGGGAATTGATTTTCACACAAAGATGGCCGCCATCCGAAAACTATTAGGCTAATGACCTAGTCATTTGGTCAAAGGATGCTTCCTCTATAAAGTTTGTTGCAAAATTTGGTAGAGATCGGATGATTAGGTTAATCGTAATTTGATTTAAGCTTTGAACATTTGTGTGGCCGCCATTACGTTTCCGTCAAGATGGCGGCGGTATAAAACATGACACTGAGGTGCCTTTTGTTAGTACTACCTCTGTACCAATTTTCGTTCCATTCGGTTGCACCGTGTTCGAATTAATAGGGGGAATCGATTTTCACACAAAGATGGCCGCCATCCGCAAACTGTTATGCTGATTACCTATTAGTTTGGTCAAAGGATGCTCCACCCATAAAGGTATGTTGTTGCAACATTTGGTAGAGATCGGATGATTAGGTTAGTCGTAATTTGATTTAAGCTTTGAACATTTGTGTGGCCGCCATTACGTTTCCGTCAAGATGGCGGCGATATAAAACATGACACTGAGGTGCCTTTTGTTAGTACTACCTCTGTACCAAATTTCGTTCCATTCGGATTCACCGTGTTCGAATTAATAGGGGGAATCGATTTTCACACAAAGATGGCCGCCATCCGCAAACTATTACGATGATGACCTATTGGTTTGGTCAAAGGATGCTCCCCCCACAAAGGTATGTTGTTGCAAAATTTGGTAGAGATCGGATGATTTGGTTAGTCGTAATTTGATTTAAGCTTTGAACATTTGGGTGGCCGCCATTACGTTTCCGTCAAGATGGCGGCGATATAAAACATGACACTGAGGTGTCCTTTGCTAGTGCTACCTTTGTACCAAATTTCGTTCAATTCGCATTCACCGTGTTCGAATTGATAGGGGGGGACAGACATTCAGAGTACACAAACTCACACACACACAGACACACACACACACACACAGACTCACACACACACATACACACACACACACACAGACTCACACACACACATACACACACACAGACAGACACACTTTTTTCGCCCTGTGTTGATCTCATAAGTCTACTTTCATTTTTTGCAAAAATCGAAAGTAGGCTAATAAAACATTTATCTAACATTTCAATGACACCGAAAAGCTCTCTTTATCTCAATATTTATCTTTCTTACTTTTCACAATAACACAGTATTCTTACACGCCTGAATGGTCGTAAGCTTGTCATCCTCAAAGCCATATTTTTACCAAAATACGAGAGATGTGATCTCGTACACAAATGACTGTTAATTCTTAATCGTTGAGGGAATGATTCGTTGTATGGTGAGCTATTAAATCATATCAACATATTAAATTTGTACTCACTTTCATACTAGCTGGATTAGTCCAACATGACAGCCATTCGCCCGCCATAATGCTTGCCTTAAGCCATCATGATATTTTTCACACGACACATTGCATAGAATTTACACATGGCAATTATATCTTTCACTACTGGCATTTTCACTTTAACACAATACACATGCTTTTACCATATAAACTTAAACACTTTTAAAGATCACTGTAATATAATTTTATGCTCAATTTTTACACACGGATCCTTGATCGGATTTCCACTATCGCCTGACCTCAGAGATGCGATGCAGCTAGATCCTGACAACCGCTGGTCTCCTTGAAAATCTATCTTGCGTGTGTGTGTTCGTCTCCCGTCACCTACAGTTTATGTCTCCTCTACTGCAAGGTTGTTCAATCCTAGATCACAACTACTTGTGATGCCTTCCAGGTTCCCGTAACTGTATTGTTCATTACAATAGTATGTGTTATTTTACCCATGATAACACTTCCTGTGGTTATGTTCATTGTCTGTAAACATCATCCTATAATATCTCTACGCTGTACTGATTCTATACTCGCATATACTGTTGCTTACACGTCTGCTGTAGACTAATTATTATATGATGCAGAATTACTGTTATTAAGCTGCATGGTGCGCCTTTCATTGTTCATTGCTAATACACTTGAGCGTCAATACTTTATAAATTCCGCGCACTTTCTTGCGTGATCCGACATCGTGTCACCCCACGAGTTGAGTCAAGAAGAACTGACTTTCTGCTTCAGCTTCCCCCATATAAAGCTTCCTGATGAAAAGTAGTTCACTGGATTTCCAGGAGCGACTCTTTTCTTAAAATAATACGTTTTCTGACAAAGTGAAGTGTGATCCTTATTCGTCTATTCATGGAGGTTCCAAATTCACTCGCGTGCAGGCAATTACTTCGGCCAATTAATTATAATTAATTGCTTTCTTCCAAGGCGTCATGATGCTACTTCGGTTCTTCCCGTACTGCTACATTACAAATCCTGACTCAGCCGCGGATTAGGTCTGTGAATAAGCTCCTTTATAGATGCAGGCTTTAATTTAGGTGTGTGGACACTCCTAAATTATCTTTCCTAGAATACATGCATCTGGGTGTAAGTTTCATCTCAATTCGTTGCTCCATTTGGCCGTAAGTAATTAATTTCTGTGGGCGACCACCCCCACTTCGCTTCTCTGCCTTGTAAGACTGTGGTTCCCAAAGCCATTAATCTTTGGTTGCTCCCCCAGTGCCGACGAAAAATAGTTCCTTGGCGTCACCTAGTTACGCCCCCTCGCTAACCACGATTTGTCAACTGTCAAGTTGGCCCGATTTCTTGAGCTCTTAGCATCTTAAACGTACATAGGCTTGTATTTTCTGCAATAATCCACCTTTAATGCTATAATATTCCCGTTCTGGCCGTGAAATCACGCTGTTATAATTATATACAGCTATAACTTATTGTTCCTCGGGTTCACTGTGGCTGTTTTCCTCAGAGATCAATGGTTCGATTCTTCGCAGAATCATGGGCCTGGTCTTCCTTGTGATAAAGACCCCGGTTCGATGCTAGTCAGCCATGTCCCATTGGGCACAGTATTAATAATTGGAACTCATTGCCTGACACAGTCTTAGAGCATTTCCCCAAACATATCGATGTGTTTAAGAGAAGATTGAAATTGTGTGTAAATACTACGATGTAATTACTGTAGTTCCCAAATCGCGACTTGTGTACATTGTGTTTGATATTATTGTTGGTCTTCTTCTTCTCCCTCTTTCTTTCAAGTGTTAGGCCAGGTGGCCTGTTACGGTCTCGTTCCATCTCTTTGTAGGTCGACCTACGTCTGTTCTGCCTCTAGGTTGGTATTTGAGGACTCTTCTTGTGATCCGGCCGGTCTTCATACGTAGTACATGGTCCTTCCAAGCTGATCTGTAATTCTGCACTGTGTTGATAATTGGCTTAACTTTTAGTTCTTGAAGGATATCCTCAGATCTTTTCCTATCCCAAGTGTGTATCCAGCTGTTCTCCTCATGAACCGCATCACGGCACTCGTTAGTCCCCGTTCATCCCCTTTGTGAGGGGTCCAAGCTTCGCTGACATAGAAGGGTAGGTTTGGCTAGGATGTTGTTTTGTTTAAGTCGTGTGTGCCTGAAGATGTTATTTATTAGTCCTGTGACCTTAGTGAAGTTGATGATTTTGTGCTGCATATCGGTTTCTTGGATGTAACTGGGGTTATAGCCGAGATATTTGAATGTTGATACCTGCTCAATGGTTGTATTTTCTGTTGAAATTTTTGTTCTCTCGTGTTTTTTTCCGATGAAGGCCATAACTTTAGTTTTGGTAAGGGAAATCTCCATGTTGTAATTTCTTGCTGTTGTGTGAAGATTATATACTGATCTCTGTAAATCATCTTCAGATTCTGCAAAAAGTACCAAGTCATCTCCAAACAATAGAAAGTCTATATCAGGTTGTCTATCTATCTTAATGTTGGTAATTTCCTGTAATTGTACAATTTGCCACCGGGGAATGACCCCCATTTGAAAATAAAATAAATAATGAATGAAAAAATTGGTTGGTTCTTAAGTTTAGGGGCTGCGACAACGCGGTCATATAGCCCCGTGTACTTTGGATGTGTGTAGAATCTGTCTGATAACCGGTGTTAATTGCGATGACTGTATTAGTGTGTGTATCTGTTTTAATTCAAGTAAGGACTGCAGACGATCAATTTTCAAGTAGTTCCTACTTTTGCCGCCAAACGCCACTGTCAACGACTACTAGTTCAGAACTTAGCTATCAGACGTCACCGTAGTCGGTTCTTGGCAACGAACGTAGGAACCTAAGAGCGTTGTTTAGATTCTTAACCTATCGAATTTAGCTTCACACAGGGGTAATTAGTGGAAGGTTCTTTAACATACCATAAATCTATGGCATGGGACCGCCGGCTAATTGCAAATCATTAGTACTGTGCCCGAATAAACCCATCAGTACTTATATCCGCTGCACTGTAAAGGATTGCAGACATGTAAATTACCCAGCTCACAAATTTACCATGCCTACTAAGTAAAATTGGGAATTTCAGGAACATACAGGATAGATATTATTCGTAAGAAAATAGTACTACCAGCCAAGGTACAAATTTCTACTATCATTTACATTTAGAGCAAATCGAGAAACTCCAATCTCGAGGGGTGATAAGGTCTAATCTATATTGAGCGCCTGTATCTGTACCTCGCTGTACTATTTTCGACGATGACGACAATGAAAACGGTGTCAGTTAAGATAAAAGTTGACTGAGTCGCTAAAGAGAGCCAGCCGTTTATTGTGCTGAAACAAGTACAATAAAACTGGCTTCCTGCCTGAATATGGTGTCTCCTTGACACTCTCACAAAAATAAACTTCAAAAATAAACTTGCACGTGGCACTGATGTAATAAGAAATGTGAAACGGCGTGATACTATGCATTACCCTACTTTATACAAATCCGCTTCAACTCTGAACCGTAGTTCCATATCTAAGCAAAATCATTCATTAACTATGTGCATATATACATTCATTTATGGTTCGCACATATTATACACTATTGTGTCGAAAAGATTAAATTGTCTATCTTTCAATGAGTCTTTTATCTACTCAACTTCCTTAACAATCAAATAACCAACATACACCGCAACTATCGTGTTGAAAGTAATAAATACTCGTCTTAATCAATTGAACACAAGTGACAAACATTTAAGCTGAGCACTGTTCCTTTTATCTTTTATCTATTCATTATAAAATACTGAAATATTTCTGAAATTCTTTACTGTGTTAATAATTCTCTGATAAACGTGAATACTAGAAGTGCATGGCATTAACCTTCATTCTCACACTCCTCCTTCAAAATTATACAACAATTACCTCATCTCTTAAACACGCTGCACAGAATATTCCTTTAATACACTCAAATAACTTCACAATCACTGCGATCAATACTAGAAAAACTTGAGACTCCTCAGCCTCCTCTCGTAAAAATACGTAACTCATTTACGTCTATATCTCCTTACTTTGCACGGTATTTCAACTATAAACTTCCATTTCAATACACTTTCTTCCTAACTTTAACACTCTTCTCTATCCTGATACAACTTCACCTCGTGCTTACAAATTCCACTTCTGCAATAAATTTCTGTACCTTCACTTTCTGATCACCCTGTGATTTAACTTTGTTAACTTTCATTTCACGTGTTTAAATTCAATTTTACATTCAATTACAACTTTTAAAAAAATATCAGTAAGAATTCATATTTTTAACAAATGATATAAGTTTGACTTCCTTCCATGAATATATTTGTTTAACAAATTCATCTATGTTTTTAATGCTCTAAATTTCCTTAGACATATGTGTATAAGCGTTCTCGTAATACTTTCGTTCATAATTAGTTGAGAATAAATGTCTGACACTCGAATCAACATCATGAGTTGTCAAAATATTCTTTACACTTCGTGACATAACTTTTTAAATATGCGGTACTTAAATTTGCTTCAATATACTTCCTTTACTTCATTTACAATTATACTCCTTCTTTAGTTCGTTTAATGTTATACTCCTTTTAAATAGTTCACTCTACATTCTTTTAAATAGTTCATCCTACATTCCTTTAAACAATTCATTCTACATTCCTTAAAATGTTCATCCTATATTCCTTTAAACAATTCATTCTACATTCCTTAAAAAGTTCATCCTATATTCCATCGCTGCGATAAAACAGATTTAATTAGCTTAAATCTAACGCAAATATGAAAAATTCTACACGATTTTACTCTGAAATGACTTTAGCGTTAATAGCAGCGCTATGCAAAATTTCTTCCAAGTGACTGAAATTTTCAAGAACAAGAAAAATAACTCCTAAGAAAAATACAAAAAAATTACTACTTCAAAATCTACATAATTTAATGATACTGGCAAAATATACTGACAAAATTATACTGTCAAAATTATACGGTTGGTCAATTGGATAATCACAGAACATAACTATAATTCTACATTATATAAAGCAATCGCTTTTCTACCTTGAGTTGACTCTGGTCTGGAGAATACCTTCGTCTCGCCTGCCAAACCAAACGTGTCTCGGAGCTCATCGTCTCGTCCACAGCTATGAAGACCGGTTTGTGTCAGAACCAGCTGGCCTCTTCCCCCAGTGGAACAAGGTCGGTGACGTCCTCGGTGAACGACCTCGCCGTGAAACAGTCCGCTCTGCCTGCACTCTGTCTCGCGTTCACTGCAAGTCTTCTGGCTTCAACTCCCCATTTCTTCAGAATTGACATCTCGTTTCTTCAGAATTGACATCTCGGTTTTTTCAGAATTGACATCTCGTCTCAGGTTGAAAATTGTCGTTTGTACAAGCGTTTGCGAGTATTCTAGATGCATTAGAACTCTTGTAGAAAAGTAGAGGTTTGTTCGGTGATTTTGCGCATCACGTGGATGTTCTGCTGCGCCTTCCATAATAGTGAATTCTGGAATTCAACTGTACATCTTTGTAGTCTCCACTTCCCTATGCTTTAGCTTAGCACATGGTAATTCTCATTTCACTGATGATATATTTTTGACTTCCCCGTTGCTGCTTTGTAACTTGCATTTTTTTAATGCAATGTTCAAGTATGCGTTCACTCGTAGTAATAGTGAATATTTTCTTGTCAAAAACAACTTTGTATTATGCACTGTAATACTCGGCTATATACTGTTCTATTCTGCGTGATAAATGTAGCTTGCTCCTCAAGTTACAGTCTTGCTGTACTACACTCTTCTTCACTACCAACTTTGATAAAGCGTGTCACTGTTCTTCTCGAGGTCTTGACTCGATGAAATCTCAAATTGGAAAAAAACTCTCTCGTCCCGTTCTCTGCGCTCGGCAAGTTGCAGTCTCTGTCTCCCCTCTCGTGGTGTGAGGTAACTTCTACCACCTCTCCTCACTTCAGTCCGCAGTTCGACCTTCGTCTCTTCTCCTCTTTCATGACGTAACTCTCGCTTCAAGTGGCGTGATGTCTCTCGCAATGTAGACTTCTCACAATCATATAATAGAATATATATCCATCTTTAAATCATTCCTTCTTTCTTGCCTTTCATAATTGCATAAGATGTATAGTATTTCACTCATTTCCATGCAGATTTTCCCATACTCCTCGAATTTTTAATGAATAAAAGATTTCCACCCACTCTTTTATTTTTCCTGGGTCTTGGTTCATATCCAGATTGGTTCTTTGGTAATGGCCTCAAATAAATTCTGGCGCATTTCCCCGTTGCTAATTTAAAGTAAAGTATAGCCTGTAATTTCTTTAATAACAGTAAGTTTCTCTGTTCTTGAGACTGAATTTATTTATTTTACTGTATCTTTGGGTAAAATCTTTTTAATTTGGAATGGTTAAATTTTCCAATGGATCTGTTATCTTCAATTCTTACAATTTTATAAAAATTGTTACCGTAGACTGTATCTACTTTGAACGGTCCTCTGAAAAGGCTACTGAATTTGATATACACCTTCTTCAGTACGTCTGCTTTCACAGGAATCCTGACTAATACAAGGTCACCTTCTCGTAGCGGTCCACTGAATCTCTTCCCTTCCAAACGTTTCAATCTCTTCTCAACCGCTTTGTTCAACTGGACTCTCGCTGCTTCGATTCTCTGGTCCATCGATGGTTCGTTATCTTTCGGAATATTGAAGATTCCGTTCCATGGTCGTACGGGTTTCTCTTCAAAATGCAACATAACTGGAATATCGTTGGTGATCTCATGTCTCGTGTTATTTATGCAAAATTCTACTAGTGGTACAATCTTCACCCAATTCGCATGATTATCCGCGCTATACAAGTGAATGTACTTTGAAAATTCAAGCATTGTTCTTTCAACAGGATTCGTCTCTGGGCTTCGAACTGATGAAAATAGGTGAACAATGTCCAACCTATCCATTGCTCCCCGAAATTCTGCAGAGGTAAATTGCGTTCCATGGTCTGTTAAAAGTCTTTCTGGTTTTCCCAACTTTGGAATAATGTTCCTCTCCAGGTGATATAAAACAGTTTTCGTTGTGGCTTTCTGTATCGGATTAAGCATTACAACTTTGGAAAATACATCCATTGTGACTAACACATATTGATTTCCTCTGTCTCCTTTAGGTGCAGGTCCAAAGATATCCTGACTAAACAATTCCAGTGGTTTCGTAGGAATAATTGCTTTAGGTCTTTCCTTCAATAGTTCAGAATTATATTTGTTTTTCTGACACAGTTCACAAGATCTGATTACTATGGTTATGGATTCTCTCATATTAATCCAATAGAACTTTTCCAACATGGTATAGTATGTTTTGTCAACTCCGCCGTGGCCTATACTTTTGTGTACTAACCAAATTAGTGGCTCAATAAGTTCTGGTGGAATAGCAACTCGTACCTTCGTGTGTCTAGCATCGATGTATTTACATACAGTTTCTCCCACTAGCATATAGTGTCTAGCTTTCCTTCTTGTTTCAAAGTATGAGGCGTGCCTCCTTGTCATTCTCCCTGACAAAAATCTATAAATGTTCCTGAATGGTGCATGCTTCTTTTGAAAAAGAGGAATTCTTCTCAGTTTATCCAGCGTTTCCTGATCTTCTGCATCTGTCTTGATAACATTAATTCTCGCATCCTTCTCAGGAATCGGATGTCTGGAAAGAATATCTGCTAGTAGTTTGTCTTTACCAGGAACATGGACTATCGTGGCATCAAATTGTTGCAAAAACATTGTTCATCTGGTCATCCTATCGCTTGACAAGTCTGACTTCAACACGAATTCCAGTGCTTTGTGATCCGTTCTGATTATAATTTTGTGTCCCAGCAATAATTTCTTCCAGTTTTGTAGAGCATTTATGACGGCTAAAGCTTCAAGCTCCGTCGTAAAATAATTCAGCTCGTGCGTGCGTAACTTCCTACTGCTGAATGAAATATAGTGATGATTGCCATCTTGATCCTTCTGATATAAGACTGCGCTAATACCAATTCGTGAAGCGTCCGTTTCTATGATGAATGTTCTTTCAAAATCTGGGTACTCTAACTTGATGTTATCTCTGAGCATTCCCTTTGCTTGAATAAAGGCATTCTCAGCAGCTGCATCCCATTTCCATCTATTGTTTTTCTTTAGAAGCTCATGTAGTGGTGCCATGATCTCTGAATAACGTGGACAATGACTACTGAAAAACTGACAAAGACCCGCAAAAGCTCGAATGTCTTTGATTCTCTTGGGTTTTGGAAAGTTCAATATCGCTTCGATCTTGTCTTCATTCGGGTGGCAACCGAATCTGTCTATAGTATGACCAAGAAAGTTGATCTTTTCTTGAAAGAAATGGCATTTATTCAATTACACTTTGATGTTTGCACTTCTGAGGTTTTCAAATAGCTTCGTCAAATGCATGAAATGTTGCTCCGGCGTTTCTGAAGATATGATAATATCTTCCACGTAGCAAATGGCAAATTGTTTTACTTCATCACTTAACTTGTCATCCAAGGCTCTGATAAGTGCTGGAATTGAATTTACCAATCCATATGGTACTCTTTGATATACATAACAGGTTTGATTGAACATGAACCCTGTATAACATTTGCTGTCTTCTGTAAGCTCTATTTGATAAAATGCTGCAGTTAAATCAATCACTGAGAAACAGGTTTTATTCTTGAATCTCCTCAGTAGTTCTCTAATTTTTGGTGGCCTGTCGAATTATTTCAGCAGAAGAGTATTTATGCCCCTGGCATCTAAACATAGTCTAAGACTACCATCTGCTTTCTTCACAACAGTGAGTGGGTTTAAATAAGGAGTGGTTTGCTTTCTTATAATCCCGTCTTTTTCCATGTCTTTTATGAGCTCTGTCACTTCAGCTTGATACTTCTCGGGTATTGGATACAATTTCTTCTGAAAAGGTGTGTCATCAGCGAGCTTGATCTGATATTTATATCCTCTGATAATGCCTGGTTTGTCATCAAATACATCCGCATCAGTCCTGACCAACTCTTCTAATTTCTCCCTCTGATCTTCAAAATTCTCAATTTTTCTGCCATAGTGAGGTATTCCTTCTGCTTCAACTTCCATAACTATCTTCACAAGATTTTCTTCTGTAGTTTCGTCAATCAGACTACACTCATTCTCCTCCTTCTCCGTGTCCTCTGGTTGATGTTGTCCTTCATTAAATCTTATTACTCCATTTTGTAAATCAATCACTGCTCCAGTCTTCGTTATAAAATCAATGCCTAAAATAGCATCGGAATTTATCTGGCTCAAGACTATGAATATCTGCTCATATTTGTATTCATTTATGGAGAATTCCATTAATTCTTGGACTTTACATTTCATGGTCTTGTCATTAAATACACCTCTGACTTTAATAGCTGAAACGGGCATTGCTATAAGTGAATTTCCATCCTTCAATCTGTGAAAACAGTTCTCTGATAAAATTGATGCTGTCGCTCCCGTATCTATTAGTGTTCTCAGGCATTCTCCTTCTGATATAATTTCTATGATGGGTAACCTCGCTACTCTTTCTGTTTTCGGCTCTTCTCTTTCATACAGGAGATCTTCATTCGTGGCTTCATATAACTCATTGATCTGGATTTCATGTCTGGTTACGGTGCTGTTTTCTTCCTCCTTCACTTTTTGGAATTTGAAGTTTTTTTGTACCCCTCCTGGGTCTTCGTTCCTCCGATCTCTGCTTGTTCCGGGCTGAGATTCTTGATTCTGGTTACGCTGTCCCTGATTTTGGTCTCTCGCGTTCCTTTCTCTGAGGTTTCTTAGGTATTCTTGACTTTCTCTTTCCCTATCATCGTAATACCTTCTTACATTGTTGTTATTTCTCCAACCTTGATTTTGTTGACTTTGCTGTTGTTGCTGTCTCGAATAATTATTCGTATTCCTCCAGTTCTGATATCGCCAATATCCATAATTATTCGTAGGGTTATTTCGATTATAATATCCCTCTCTGCGATAATCATTATTTCTGTTGTGGTAGCTATTTCTCCATCTTTGATTTTCGTATGGTCTTCCTTCTCGAGGTCTCTGATAACCTGGTTGAAATCGATTTTGTCCATACATTCTTGATCTCGTTGGACCTACTCCATTCTTGTTCTCTTCTGTCTGCTGCGTTTGATCGATGTGGATGGTGTGAATCTCTCTCTGTTCCTGATTTCTACCTCTCTGGTTTTGGTTTCCAGTTGAGTTGTTGGACACAATAGACGTGTGATCCAGTCTCCTCAAAATTTCTGCCATTCCCTCTTAAGTTTTTACATTTGCTGAAATGAGGTGCCTCCTAACTTCCGTTGGTAACTGGCATGAAATAGCATGAACCAAGTCTTCTTCCGCCAAAGGAGGTTGCAAATACTGCAAGCGTGCTAATTGTTTCGTGAAGAAACTTGCGTACTTCGTTGGACTAAAATAGGCATACTTTTTAGAGTAAATTTCGGCTCGTATGTCTTGTTGAAGTTCCTTGCTCCAAAATCGCTTCTGAAGAGCTATAGCAGAGTCTTCAAATGCCTGATAAGTGTACCTGAAAACTTTGTGCCAAATTAACGCTTCTGAGTCCAAGTATTTCTCAACGACCCTCATATGTCTTTCACGAGGTATTCTATTGTCCTCTAAATACGATCTCATGTCTCTAAGAAACTCTACAGCAGTAATATTTCCTACTCCGCTGAATTTATTCGGCTTCTCATCGTTATTCTTAATCACGATAACGTTGGCATTTGACCTACTCTGGTAAGGTTCAAAGTCTTCTCCAAGTTCCCCTATTTCTGTTTGAAATGGCTCTCGACTAAAGTTGAAATTGGACTTCGGAATCTGCTGTTGACTAATCACGCTTTCCTTATCCTCTTCTATCTTGTCTGTCCTAGCCTCTAATTTCCTTATTTCTTCTTCCAATTTTTCATCTCTTGCTTGAAGAAATCTCGTTAAGTCCTTTCTGATGTCTTCCCTGACTTCAGCTCTTAACGTAGATGAAAATGTAGCATCCCCTATCGTAAGTGACCTTAATTTCTGTTCTATGCCACTGGTTTCCTTATCCTGCTTTGATCGATTTTTCGCCAGTTCTATGCTTATCCCATCGACTGTGCGTTTAACCTTGTCAAATTCATCTGAGTTATTTAAATCTGTTTTATTAACAATGTCTGTCAGCGTGGCTACATTATTAATTTGCAATGTATCTATCCGCTTAGATAGATCTTCCCGTACCTTACTAACATTTATATTTGAACATAACTCTATGGCTTTAATGTCATTTGCTAATTTATGATGAATTTCTGATACAATTTTAGTTGTGACAGTTACGACCTCCTCCTTCATGTCCGTAACTGCCTTTACAATAGAATCATTTATATCCACATTAATACCCGCTTCAATCAGTTTACTTTGACCTTCCAACTTGACCTGTAATTCACCAACAGTGTCATTTAGACTGTCCAGTTGCTCCTTGAGTTTGTTCTGGGCACCTGAAATGTGTACATGATGAGTATTGTTCTCTTCCTTAATGGAGCTAATACTAGCCTGTAATTTCTTTTCTAGCTCTATCATGTGATTACTGTTAGCTAATTGGACTTCTAACACCTTTCCTGCCATGTCGGATCTTAAATTTCCTACTTCTGTCTTCGTAAGATTTATGTCCTGTTTGACTTGATCAAATGAATTTTTTAATTCTTCCTGTGCATGTCCTGCCCTTTCTAAAATTCTCTGAGCCTTTTCCTGATTTTTCTTGGCCTCATCATGAATTTTCCTGGCTTCTCCCTGAGCTATTTCCTGATTTTTCCTAACCTCCTCCAGTGCTGCTCTTATTTCGGCTTGGATTTTTCTATCTTCTAATCTAGCCTGCTCCTGACTTAACCTGTCCTCCTCGCGAGCTTTTTCCTGAGCTAATCTCATCTCTGCTCTTATCCCATTTGCTTCTTCTAAAGCTAACTTGGTTTCTTCTCTTTCCTTTTCTCTAGCTAGTCTATCTTCCTTTCTGGCCTTTTCTAAAGCTAACTTACCTTCTTCCTGTGCTAATGTTATACTAGCCTTAGTAAGTGTTTGAGCAACTGATAACTCTGCCTTAACTTCTGATTTTACAATAGCTGCTGATTTCTGAATCTCGGCTTTCATCTGTTTAGTGTTGTTGTGTGTCAATTGGTGGAGGGCTTCAAGGTCTTCGGTCAAAGACTTTGACCTTCCTTCATGATTTCGAGCATCGTTCTAATGAACGCCATGTCGTTCGCTGACATAATTCTTCTTTCTTGAGAATAAGGGAAGTATCAACTACAAAAATTACCAGTGAATATCCAGATTGTCCAACGTATACATTTTATACCAGTGATGGAACATATTGAACATCTTAATCCTACTTAAATATATTTGAATCGTGAGTTATATCGTATATCTATCGTCCAATTTTACTGAACCGACATCGTTACATTCTATCATCCCACTCAAACCTATGTTTAACAACATGAATTTACCTTTTAAATTTAATATTACATGACAAATGTCGTTAGCTGGTTTTAAAAATATGCCTCAAAACTATAATGTACTCCACTAGTCTGCTGATGTTGTGTTCATCTCAACAATCATTAAATTTGGGATCGGCATTTTTCTTTTTCTCAAAACTAAATATGGCCTAACTCTCGAGTACTTCCAAACTGCTTCTCTCGAGTGCTCTTTCGAGTGCTCTATCGAGTGCTCTTTCGAGTGCCCCACGGATGGGCCTGCCATTTAAATACTTTAATCTATATGCGCCCGAATAAACCCATCAGTACTTATATCCGCTGCACTGTAAAGGATTGCAGACGTGTAAATTACCCAGCTCACAAATTTACCATGCCTACTAAGTAAAATTGGGAATTTCAGTAACATACAGGATCGATATTATTCGTAAGAAAATAGTACTACCAGCCAAGGTACAAATTTCTACTATCATTTACATTTAGAGCAAATCGAGAAATTCCAATCTCGAGGGGTGATAAGGTCTAATCTATAGTGAGCGCCTGTATCTATACCTCGCAGTACTATTTTCGACGATGACGACAATGAAAACGATGTCAGTTAAGATAAAAGTTGACTGAGTCGTTAAAGAGCGCCAGCCGTTTATTGTGCTGAAATAAGTACAATGAAACTGGCTTCCTGCCTGAATATGGTGTCTCCTTGACACTCTCACAAAAATAAACTTCAAAAATAAACTTGCACGTGGCACTGATGTAATAAGAAATGTGAAACCGCGTGATACTATGCATTACCCTACTTTATACAAATCCGCTTCAACTCTGAACCGTTGTTCAGCAAAATCATTCATTAACTATGTGCATATATACATTCATTTATTGTTCGCACAAATTATACACTATTGTGTCGAAAAGATTAAATTGTCTATCTTTCAATGAGTCTTTTATCTACTCAACTTCCTTAACATTCAAATAACCAACATACACCGCAACTATCGTGTTGAAAGTAATAAATACTCGTTTTAATCAATTGAACATAAGTGACAAACATTTAAGCTAAGCACTGTTCCTTTTATCTTTTATCTATTAATTATAAAATACTGAAATATTTCTGAAATTCTTTACTGTGTTAATAATTCTCTGATAAACGTGAATACTAGAAGTGCATGGCATTAACCTTCATTCTCACACTCCTCCTTCAAAATTATACAACAATTACCTCATCTCTTAAACACCCTGCACAGTATATTCCTTTAATACACTCAAATAACTTCACAATCACTGCGATCAATACTAGAAAAACTTGAGACTCCTCAGCCTCCTCTCGTAAAAATACGTAACTCATTTACGTCTATATCTCCTTACTTTGCACGGTATTTCAACTATAAACTTCCATTTCAATACACTTTCTTCCTAACTTTAACACTCTTCTCTATCCTGATACAACTTCACCTCGTGCTTACAAATTCCACTTCTGCAATAAATTTCTGTACCTTCACTTTCTGATCACCCTGTGATTTAACTTTGTTAACTTTCATTTCACGTGTTTAAATTCAGTTTTACATTCAATTACAACTTTTAAAAAAATATCAGTAAGAATTCATATTTTTAACAAATGATATAAGTTTGACTTCCTTCCATGAATATATTTGTTTAACAAATTCATCTATGTTTTTAATGCTCTAAATTTCCTTAGACATATGTGTATAAGCGTTCTCGTAATACTTTCGTTCATAATTAGTTGAGAATAAATTTCTGACACTCGAATCAACATCATGAGTTGTCAAAATATTCTTTACACTTCGTGACATAACTTTTTAAATATGCGGTACTTAAATTTGCTTCAATAAACTTCCTTTACTTCATTTACAATTATACTCCTTCTTTAGTTCGTTTAATGTTATACTCCTTTTAAATAGTTCACTCTACATTCTTTTAAATAGTTCATCCTACTTTCCTTTAAACAATTCATTCTACATTCCTTAAAATGTTCATCCTATATTCCTTTAAACAATTCATTCTACATTCCTTAAAAAGTTCATCCTATATTCCATCGCTGCGATAAAACAAATTAATTAGCTTAAATCTAACGCAAATATGAAAAATTCTACACGATTTTACTCTGAAATGACTTTAGCGTTAATAGCAGCGCTATGCAAAATTTCGTCGAAGTGACTGAAATTTTCAAGAACAAGAAAAATAACTCCTAAGAAAAATACGAAAAATTACTACTTCAAAATCTACTTAATTTAATGATACTGGCAAAATAAACTGACAAAATTATACTGTCAATTGGTCAATTGGATAATCACAGAACATAACTATAATTCTACATTATATAAAGCAATCGCTTTTCTACCTTGAGTTGACTCTGGTCTGGAGAATACCTTCGTCTCGCCTGCCAAACCAAACGTGTCTAGGAGCTCATCGTCTCGTCCACAGCTATGAAGACCGGTTTGTGTCAGAACCAGCTGGCCTCTTCCCCCAGTGGAACAAGGTCGGTGACGTCCTCGGTGAACGACCTCGCCGTGAAACAGTCCGCTCTGCCTGCACTCCGTCTCCCGTTCACTGCAAGTCGTCTGGCTTCGACTCCCCATTTCTTCAGAATTGACATCTCGTTTCTTCAGAATTGACATCTCGGTTCTTCAGAATTGCATCTCGTCTCAGATTGAAAATTGTTGTTTATACAAGCGTTTGCGAGTATTCTAGATGCATTAGAACTCTTGTAGAAAAGTAGAGGTTTGTTCGGTGATTTTGCGCATCACGTGGATGTTCTGCTGCGCCTTCCATAATAGTGAATTCTGGAATTCAACTGTACATCTTTGTAGTCTCCACTTCCCTATGCTTTAGCTTAGCACATGGTAATTCTCATTTCACTGATGATATATTTTTGACTTCCCCGTTGCTGCTTTGTAACTTGCATTTTTTTAATGTTATGTTCAAGTATGCGTTCACACGTAGTAATAGTGAATATCTTCTTCTCAAAAACAACTTTGTATTAATCACTGTAATACTCGGCTATATACTGTTCTATTCTGCGAGATAAATGTAGCTTGCTTCTCAAGTTACAGTCTTGCTGTACTACACTCTTCTTCACTACCAACTTTGATAAAGCGTGTCACTGTTATAATAATACTGGCTTCTTCTGGAGGTCTTGACTCGATGAAATCTCAAATTGGAAAAAAAAAACTCTCTCGTCCCGTTCTCTGCGCTCGGCAAGTTGCAGTCTCTGTCTCCCCTCTCGTGGTGGGACGTAACTTCTACCACCTCTCCTCACTTCAGTCCGCAGTTCGACCTTCGTCTCTTCTCCTCTTTCATGACGTAACTCTCGCTTCAAGTGGCGTGATGTCTCTCGCAATGTAGACTTCCCACATTAATATAATAGAATATATATCCATCTTTAAATCATTCCTTCTTTCTTGCCTTTCATAATTGCATAAGATGTATAGTATTTCACTCATTTCCATACAGATTTTCCCATACTCCTCGAATTTTAATGACTAAAAGATTTTCATCCACTCTTTTATTTTTCCTGGGTCTTGGTTCATATCCAGATTGGTTCTTTGGTAATGGCCTCAAATAAATTCTGGCGCAGTACCAGAATTGATACTTACTCAGTCCCTCTCCGGCCATGGAAAGTTTCAGCGCCACTTAGAACGCTTAAAAATGAATACTACATACGACTATTTGTGCTCTTGTAGGTCTTCACAAGCTGTGAATCATTTACTGTTTAACTGTGATATGTTTGGAAGAACAAGAATTGAACTCACGTGGCACTTGAATAATTGTAATTTATTTATTTATTTATTATTCCCAACGGCAAAGCCAATATATACATGAAAAATACAACAAGAATGATAACATTAAATAATTAATACATAAAGCTAAGAAAGATAAACTAATTATCAACTGAATGAACAATAATAACAAGAAGAAAAAAAAGCTATTATAGGTAACGAAAAACAAGAGCAAACTTAAAATTACGACAAAAAAATAACAAATAAGGGAACGATAATAACAGTAAATGAAAAAGAGAGAAAGCTAATTAATAAGAATTGAATCTAACAATAAATTAGTTTTAGAAATGGAAGCAAAGGTTAAAGTCGGCGATAAGTGACAAGATGAGCCAATATTTTATCTTTGAAAACTCTTTGGCTGTCAAAAAAGAAATCAACCTCAGCCGGTAAAGCATTACCCAGACGGTGAAATCTAGCAACTGGACCATGTTTCAGATAGTTTGTTCTATGGTAGCAATGAGCAAAGAGGTCAGAAGATCTGGAGGCCCCAGGGATCCTAAAATTCAGTCTAGATAGAAGGGCAGGACAATCAATTAAGCCATTAATTAATCTGTGCAGGAAGATCAAATCAGCAAGATCACGACGGATTTCAAGAGGACAAAGATCGAATTGACTCATTAAATCATCAACAGGCACATCAAGATACCTAAAACCCAATTAACACCAAGTAGCCTCACTAAGCTTCTTTGAATCCTTTCAAGTCTTGAGATGTGAAAATTGTAGAACGGCTTCCAAGCAACCGAAGCGTATTCAAGAATGGGACGGAGGAGAGACTTGCAAAGGATAACTAAGGAGTGAACAGAGAGACCGCTATTAACACCACGCCAAAGAAAGCCCAAAAGTCTTCTAGCTCTGCTACAAAGTAATTCAATATGATCGTCAGGCGAAAGAGTGTTGTTAAGATGAACTCCAAGATCCTTTACGACCTCGTAACGTAGTACGGAAGTGCCATTTATAGTATAGTCCTCAAGATGGATAGACTGACCACGGTGAAAGGAGAGAACCATACATTTAGAGGCATTGAGTTGCATCCTGTTTTCCGTACACCAGTTGCTAATGTTATCAAGAGAACTTTGAAGAGTGTTACAATTCTTGTTGAGACTGATGTTGTCAAAAAGCTTGATATCATCAGCAAACATCAAGAACTCACAATCGATAGTCTCGCTAATATCATTCATGTAAAGATTAAAAAGGAAGGGTCGGAGGAGCGACCCCTTGGGAAAACCTGAGACGACTTCAAAAGGATCAGAACAACCATCCGCAAACCTCACAGTCGTGACCCTACCAGAAAGATAACCCCTCAATCAAGACAACAAAGGATCAGTGATACCATAAGCTTTCAATTTAGATATAAGAATGGAATGATTAACTTTATCAAAGGCTTTGCTGCAATCAAGATAAAAGGCATCCACTTGATGACTGTTAGAAAAGGCACACAGTATAAACTCTTCAAACACAACAAGATTAGTAGTCGTTGAACGTCCTAACGTGAACCCATGCTGCTCAGGGATAAGAACAGATGTGATGAGAGGCTTCAGCTTGTCAAGCACTAAAGCTTCAAAGATTTTAGCAATTGAAGACTGTATTGTGATGGGGCGATAATTACTAGCAGTTTCCCGACAACCGTCCTTGAAGATCGGAACAATGTAACTTGACTTTAGAAACGAAGGGAAAGTGCCTTCTTGTAGGCTCTTATTTAACAAATCCGCCAAGGTCCCACAAAGAAGATCACAGCAATGCCGCAAAATCGAAGGAGAAATATCATCAGGACCACAGCCCTTATGAATATCCAAGGCATTAATTTTGCTTTTGACCTCATCCGGACTACATTGGATTAGTGATAGAGACAAGTTACTCTCCTTTAACAGAAAATCAGGTTCAGCCGCCAATGGAACAGAATAGACACTGGAAACCTGACGAGCAAGAAGATTGCACATGTCGTCAGGGGTGCTAGCCACATCATCTGCAAGCTTCAACTTCGATGGGCTAACATCCATCCTTTTAAGGTTGTTCATATGACTCAAAAAATCTTAGGATTGGATGATATAGTACTATCAACATGAGAAATATAAGCATTATAGCATCCAACGGCAAGAGCCTTACAATCAGATCTAGCTCTAGAGAAAGCCAAATAGTCGCTGTCACATCCAGTAGTCTTGTAAATCCTGTGTAACATTTTCTTATAGATGGTCATCCATTTCAATTCATTATTAAACTAGCGGGGGAAAGGGGAAGGCCCAACCTTTCTCAGAGGTGTATTATCCCTCACTAAGATACTAAGGTCTTGGATGTACTGATTGAGAGATTCGCCTTGGGAAGAGGTAGAAATCCAGACATTTTCATTAAGAACAATCAGGTCAGATCTCAGCCCCTCAATATTGCACTTGAAATAATTAGGCACCAACCTGAACTTAGAGGGCAAATGCTGAGAAGGAAAAGTGAGATCAATATCAAGGGCAGGGTGGTAGTTATCCTCCTTAACAATAGGATCCAAAGCACGAGTGACTACACAAGGCAAATCACTGAAAACCAAATCCAACTGAGAACCCCGCATATTGACTATTCCACTCTGTTGGCGCGTTCCAAGAGTGTTGGACATGTCATAAAGCAGGTCAGATGAAGACGTAGGGCAAGCAGCACTATTTAAATTAAAATCACCAGCTAGAAGGAGACTGGGCTCATTACCCAATTGAGCACGAAGTTGTTCAATTGAGTCACATAATAATTGATATTTTCTAACAGGCTGATTTGGAGGCACATAGGCAGCAACAATAATGAGTTGAAAGTGACCAATCTTAACAATCACACCTATAGCTTCAGATTATTCACTCGCAAAATTAACTAAAGAAGCAATTATTTTGAAGTGAGTAGCAATCATAACACCGCCACCACATAATTTAGAACTTGTTTTAGTAGATCTATCACATCTATAAATATTGAACTCCTTGATATCCAGCTCAGCATCAGTAATGTCAGGGTTAAGTTTAGTTTCAGTAAACACAATCGCATCAAAATCATTAAGATTAACATTAATAACTAAGTCAGTAATCTTAGATCTAACACCATTTACGTTCTGATAATATAACTTGAAACATGAATTGACGTTGGGTGAAACTAGTTTTTTTGAGCCTTATCAGATTTAACAATCATAGGGATACCGCTCTTATATTTAATGGTAAGATTATTCTCACCATCCGATGATGTACGAGAAGCAAGTTCAAGACGTAGTTTTTTTAGAGAATCTAATTCATTGGGAGTGCGGTCTCTGGAGAGCTTGACATCATGAAGGGAAGGATCAGTAGAACGAAGACCATCAAGTGAAAAATTACTGAGCACCAGGTTCCTATCATGTTCCGTAGGAAAAACAAGTTAGAGAGGTCTAATCTTCGAGGGTTGTATATTACCAACCCTAAAGAACTTAATACTATCAGTCTCCACTTGCAGAACTGAGCAATTGAGTATTTTAGTAACCATGCCTTTATCGTGTGCTTTCAAATCAACAGTAACGCTGCTATGTAACTCAGGGACATTAAAAACGATGATATTTTTCTTCCTGTAGTTACGTTCATTTATCTCAGCCATAATATTATCCATGTTTAAGCCTCCACCATCAGGCTCACGCTGTTCCAGAGAAGTGACTCTCTTATCAATTTCATCAATCTTAGGTTCAATGGCTGTGAGCTTGTCCTGAATTGCCTTTATTTCAGACTTTATGATGCGAGTATCGTTTGTGGAATTCACAAAGTTACAAACAGTTCTTAAAATTCTTTCGTCATATCTTAGTGATTTAGTTTCTTAACTTAGTGTTAAGAACAAATAATTAATAAATAATTTATTGTAAACTATAACGCTAATACACTCCTATTATTAAAATCGTTTTACTCGGTCAGAACAATTATTGTGCCTTAATGACCTCGCTGTTCCACCCTTTAAAACAACAAAAACTCTAATAATTAGATTGGGTGGGGAGCTACAATTAAATGGCTCATTCCAAGAATCAGACAAGTCCAAAAATTAAATTGGTCAGAAATTAAGAAAAACAGTATAGCCTCATTTGTGCTTAATTAAATAAAAATTGCCTACAGACATACTATTGTCTCACTAACAGCTTTACGTTACACATAAAGACAATGTATTTTATGAGGATAGTTGAAAAATCTAAAAGAACATTTGGACTAGTCTTTTTTTTTTTTTTTTGCCGAAATCTTAGTTGAATACTAAAATGAAAAATATTTCAATCCTCATATACGATTATTTTATTATGTATAGGATATACATAAAGTGCAAATCATTATTGAATACCAAACTTTCCAGGTAATTAATTATCTTGAAAAAGCATTGGAAAAGCATTGGACTTATCTTATTTTTGTAGAATCCTTAATATTTCTCACTCGTATATAACCTGACCAGTCTGTCTTTAAATAATGTTACTTATGCAGCCAATGACCATGTATTTTTCTTTCCAGGACGACTCAGGGAAGGGATTATGAAAGGAAATCGGCCGTGGATCTATTGAATGGAACCGTCCCGGTATTTTCCTGGTAGTCAAAATGGAAGGGAACCCACGAAAATAATTTTCAGGACGACTGAGGTGGGATTCGAACCCACGCTCTTACGATGACAGCGGGACAAAGAAGTAGCGCGTTGGCGCTCTCGACCACTTGCTAGCCTGCGTGCTGTATCTAATGAATGTGCTACGCGGCTGTTGGCTCTACCTCAGCCCAACACAACACATGCAAAAATGCAAACCCATGCCACACCAGCCTTTAGTGAAAATGAAAATCCACAGCCTGCTTCCAGTCTCCGACCGGGTCAGGAATGGAATGAATGAAGCCCCTATCTAGCGGCGAGGATATGAACTGTGCCGGCTGCCGAGGCCTGACGCACTCCTCTGGGGCAATGATTAAATGAATGACAGATGAAATGAAATGATAGTGGAGAGTGTTGCTGGAATGAAATTTTGACAGGGAAAACCGGAGTACCCGGAGAAAAACCTGTCTGCCTCCGTTCTGTCCAGCACAGATCTCACATGGAGTGACCGGGATTTGAACCACGGACTCAGCGGTGAGAGGCTGGCGCGCTGCCGCCTAAGCCACGGAGGCTTCCCACACCAGCCTTTAGTACTGAGTCTTATTTTCGAAGGTGGTGCCTGTGAGAACTGGCGCACTCATTCAGGAAAGTGCCGCCAGAGCGCATGGCAGTTGGTGCGCTAGTTCAAATGAATGAAGAATAAGATATGCTTTCCATTTCTTTGTAATTTAAATCTCTTATATACTGTCCTGACTGACTGACTGATTCACTGACTCACTGACTCATCCTTGCCCAACCAAAACTATTAAAGTTAGAAACATGAAATTTTGGGGATATGTTCGTTGTAAGTGGAAAACGCTCACTAAGGAAGGATTTTTGGATATTCAGGTTCTATAGGGGTGTTAAGGGGGTAGATCTGCATTTCATTGAATAGCAATATCTCCCGATTGGTTTCATTGGGAGATTTGATACTCGGCAAATAAACTCATCATTAAAAATAAGAAGACACGTGTCTGAGGGTTTTTCGATGTGGTGTATATTATGAGGTGAAAGGGGTGAAAACTGGGAGTTGAAGGTTTCCTAACAGAGCGTGTATCTCTTAAACGACATTAGAGAGAAATTTGGAACTCATCGGAAAAAAATCAGCATAAAATGGGTAAATAGTTGTATGACCATTTTTTCATAAATCCGATTTAAGGGGTCCTGGGGAGGGGTGAAATTCTGGGGGAAAAACAGGAAAGAAAGTGTCATAACTGATTGACTGACAGACTCACTCATCAAACTCACGGGGAAAAACTGCTTAAAAATAAGTAAATCGGTGATCGACAGTTTTTTTCATAAACCCAATTTAAGGGGTTCATCGGGAGGGATGAAATTCTGGAAAAAGAAAATTGAAAGATAAAGTCCTGACTCACTCAACATCGCCCAGCGAAAATCATTGAAGTTAGAAACACTAAATTTTGGGGATATGATCATTGTATGTCAAAACCGTCCACTAAGGGATGATTTTTGGATATTCAGGTTCTAAAGGGGTCATAAGGGGGTTAAACCTGCATTTTATTGAATAACAATAACTTCCGATTGGTTTCATTGGGGGATGTGATACTCGGCATATAAACTCATCATTAAAAACAAGAAGTTCCGTGACGAACTAAAGAGCCTACTTTTCTTAAAATTTAAGATTCATGCCAATGATTAATCTATATGGATCTATCTAGAATAATGACGAAATTAAGTTGGTAATATCGAAATTTATAATTAGTTCAAAATACTGTATACCTGGCATAATGTAGCCGATAACCTAGATGTTAGGCCCCTTAAAACAACAATTATCATCATCATCATCATCATCATCCTAATAGAGCACCACAGTTGGCAGCCATGGTGACTGAAAATATTCTAAGTTCCATCTCTTAAGTTACAGAATAAAAAATGTGATTGGAGTCCAATGAATAGCATGGACGTTACATGCAGTTAAACATTGGATATAACAGCGCGCGTAAAATCATGTTGGCAACAATGTCATGCATGTATTGGTCAGAAATAATCTGAAATAATGTGATCTATTGTCGTGCCAATTTTGAATGAAATCCATTAGTTAGTATAGAAGTTACATGCATTTTAATATGGGACCTATCAGCAGGCTTAGAATCATGTTGGCAGCACAGACGTATGTTAGTTACTCCAAATTCATCTAGAATGCCAGGTACTATACGTGTGCAAAGTTTAGAGCTATTGGCATGCATACTTTCTGATATATTGTTATTATGGTAACAAAAATAGAAACATCACATATTAACAGTTGGCAGCCCTGGTTGCTCTTAAGAATACGCATAGTCATATTTGTTATGGTACACATAGCACATAAAAAATTGGTTGATATCCAAATGATAGTATGGACGTTACATGTATTTAAAGTTGGACGCCTCAGCAGGCTTAGAATCATGTTGGTAGCACTGACGTGTATACGTTACTCCAAAATAATATAGAATACCAGGTACTATACGTGTGCATAGTTTAAAGTAGTCGGCTTGCATACTTTCTGACATATTGGTATTTGGATAAAAGAAATTAAGAGCATTTATTAACAGTTGGTGTTTCTTAAGAATACGCTCAGTCATATCTGGTTATGTACACATACAACAAACGAAATTTGGTTGAATTCCAATTGATAGTGTAAAAGTTATATGCATTTAAAATTTGGACCCATCAGCAGGCTTATAATCATTTTGGCAACACTGCCTTGTATGGCGCCTTGGAAATTAAACTGCAATATTATTGTCTATACGTGCGCAATTTTTGAAATAGCTCCCTTTCAGACCTTCCAAGATATCCAACATGGAGCTTAAATTTCAATTGCGATTTTTCAGCAGTTGGTAGCACTGACATCATTTTCAAATATGGCCGTGAGATATTCAGGTATAGATCTTTACTCCTACCAAATTTTGTTTCGATTGCTGCAGCCGTTTAGGAGTTGATAGGGACACACACACACACACACACACACATACACACAGCCAGCCAGACAGATAGACAGACAGACACACACATTTGCCCGATCTCATAAGTCTACTTTTTCCTCATTTTTGCAAAATGTGAAAAGTAGGCTAATAAGGAGACATGTGTCTATGGGTTTTTCGATGTGGTGTATATTATAAGGTGAAAGGGGTGAAAATTGGGGGTTGAAGGAGCGTGTATCTCTTAAACGACATAGGCGAGGAGTTTGAAACTCAGCGGAAAAAATCAGCTTAAAAGATAAGTAAATAGGTGTTCGACCGTTATTTTTCATAAATCCAATTTAAGAGGCCCATGGGGAGGGGTGAAATTCTGGGGGGGGGGGGGGGACAGGAAAGGAAGTGTCCTAACTGATTGACTGACTCACTCACTCTTCAAACTCAGGGAGAGAATACTGCTTAAAAATAAGTAAATAAGTGTTCGACAGTTTTTTTCATAAATCAAATTTAAGGGGTCCAATGGCAGGGGTGAAATTCTGGAGAAACAAATTGATAGAAAATGTCCTGACTCACTCACTCACTCTTCATCGCCCAGCCAAAATTATTGAAGTTAGAAACATGACATTTTGGGGATATGTTCGTTGTATGACAAAACCGTACACTAAGGGAGGATTTTCGGATATTCAGGTTCTAAAGGGGTCTTAAGGGGGTTAAACCTGCATTTTATTGAATATCAATATCTCACGAATGGTTTCATTTGTGGATGTGATACTCGGCATATAAACTAATCATTAAAAATAAGCAGACATGTGTCTAAGCGTTTTTCGATGTGGTGTATATTATAAGATGAAAGGGGTGAAAAGTGGGGGTTGAAGGATTCCTAACTGAGCGTGTATCTCCTAAACGACATAGGCGAGAAGTTTGAAACTCAGCGGAAAAAAATCAACTTAAGAAATAAGTAAATCGGTGTTCGACCGTTTTTTCATAAATTCAATTTAAGGGGCCAATGGAGTGGGGTGAAAATCTGGAGAAAAAAAGGAGAGAAAGTCTCCTAACTGACTGACTAACTCACTCACTCATCAAACACAGTGGAAAAAGACAGCTTAAAAGATAAGTTAATGAGGTGTTCGAGCGTTTCTTCATAAATCCAATTTAAAGGATCCATGGGGAGGGGTAAAATTCTGGTAAAAATAATTGACAGAAAATGACCTGACAGACTGACTCACTCATCATCGCCCAGCGAAAACTATTGAAGTTGGAAATATTGAATTTTGGGAATATGTTCGCTGTATGTCGAAAACGTCATCTAAGGAAGGATTTTTGTTTATTCGGGTTCTGAAGAGGTGTTAAGTGGGTAAACGTGCATTTCATTGAATAACGATATCTCATGAGTTGTTTCTTTGGGGATGTGATATTCGCCATATAAACTAATCATTAAAAATAAGCAGACATATGTCTAAGGGTTTATCGATGTGGTGTATATTATGAGGTTCGAGCCCCACCGTCAGCCGTCCTTGAAATGGTTTTCCGTGGTTTCCCATTTTCAACACCAGGCAAATGCTGGGACGGTACCTTCTGACAGGCCACGGCTGATTCCTTCCACATCCTTGCCCAGTTTCATTCATCTTCATCCATTCCATCTCTCATCCCGACGCGCAGGTCACCCACGGGCGTCGAATAGAAAGACCTGCACTCGGCCTCTTACGAGGCCACACGAAAAGATGATATTATGAGGTGAAAGGGGAGAAAATTGGGGGTTGAAGAATTCTTAACGGAGCGTGTATCTCTTAAACGACATAGTTGAGAAGTTTCAAATTCAGCGAAAACAAGTAGTTCCGTGAAGAACTATACAGCCTATTTTCATATATCCTACTTATGTTAATTGCCACTATCAACATACACAATTTCTGTTTGATTTCTGTAATAGATTCGTAGATATTAAGAACTGACTAAATATTTCGGATGGTCACCATGTTGGATATTATATATGTAGGTCCTAGAGTTATGTACTGTTACATGCAGTTTATTGTGAACGTGTAATATTCAAACTTCAATCGCATAATTAGGACACAAGAAAAAACAAGGAGATTTTAAAATTTTTCACAGCTGCCATCTTGAGGTTATGGAAACAATTGAAATAAATTTGATGCCAGTGGATTAACATTCGTATAAGGATTTACTGTACCAAGTTTCACTGCACTCGGATGGTTAAATTGCGAGAAACGTCCATGTAAATATTTATAATTCGCGTCACCGCCATGTTGGATTTGTGATCACCAGGTTATTTAAAGTCCTATAGGTGAACTTAAGTTCATAGCCCCTATGAACATTAAAAAATGCAGTTTGATTGCTAAAATAGATTCGTAGATATTCAGTATCGTCTAAATATTTCGGATGGTCGCCATGTTGGATTGTTAAATGTATAGGCCATAGAGTCATGTACCATTAAAGGAAAATTATTGCCTAGGTTCATTATTCAAACTTTCACTTCGATCGCATGACTACATCACAAGAAATAAAAACTTAATTTTAAAATTCGCACTGCCGCCATCTTGAGGTTATGTAAACAATTGAACTAAATTAGATACCAGTGGATTACAATGTGTATAAATATTTCCTGTACCAGGTTTCAGTGCGCTTGGAACATTAAATTCGTTTTGTAGTTAACCGGTTTTTGAAAGTCTTATAGATGGACTTCCAGTAGTGCCCTTTATCTCCGTACAAAATTTTAGGGAGATACCGCTAATAGTTTCAGAGATATAGAATGCCGGTGAAATATTTCGCACATCCGCCATCTTGTGATTATGTAAACAATTGAACGAAGTTAGATGTCGGTGCATTACAATGTATTGAACCCTTGCAAAGAAACATATGAGACTCAGATTCGGGGCGTAACAGGTCATATTCGTAAGTTGCTGTCAGGGCGCTTCATTAACTTGCAGGGTAACATATAACAAAATAACATGCAGGAAAGAGTGAAGCCAGGGTTAAAACAACTGAATTTAATAACAAATCACCATATTTACACATAAACAATTAACAACAAAAACTCCCAATTGACTCCCGCTTAATAAAATTGCCAAACAACTTAGGCGATATCTCTGGAGAGATTAATTACCAGGACCAAGCGTCCTTAAATAAAGATACAAAAAGTGACCATATAAGTGCGTACGCCGTTCTACATGCACCACGATGTGTACTTTGAATGCGTGATTCGTTATCATCCAGAATGACCCTTCAAACAACGAATCCGCATTTCCTAGAGCTAGACCGACACGAGGGAACACAACTACAATACTTAAATTAAACCGACACTTCCTAAATCTACTATAAACAAACACAAAATTTCCGTGTGAAATTGGACTTGAATTGCCGTAGCAACATTTACTGCCTAAAAACTTAGGACTTCTCATACAAATCAACACAAGTACATTAACACGTGACCAATAGAAAAATACTCAAATGACCGCTGTCAAAATTTACAAATACTCTACCACTACACCACACGGGTGTGACAAACCAAAATTACATGAAATCGAGTCATCAACAAAGCAATAGGCAAACAGCCAACATTTACGTTAATCACAATATTCTTATCCATACAAGGTACAACAATCCGTTACACACATGGCGAACTCCCCAATTAATTATGGCTTAAAAATTAGCCATCACAATGAACAGGTTTGCTGCATGAAAGCTTACAGGGTTCAGTCGGACAAAAAGGACTGCCTATCAAAAATAAGTCACAGGCAAAACGGGCGGTTTGTGGAACTCTGCATGTCTGTCAACCCACGTGTCAATAACCTCGACCTCCCAGAGCATGGGGTCGAACCTCGAAGAAATGTTCCCCAAAGCACAATAATACGTGTGTGTCAGAAAAACATATGGACAAGAATCAGCAGTCTCCCAAGAGCACTCTGTCTTTCCATCTAAAATACAACAGCAGCAAAATATACAAGGGCGGTAGGACAACTACCCCCTCCTCACGTAGAATCAACACACACTAGACACATCAACACACACTAAATCACACGTATGGGTTGTGACAGACCCTGAAATAAAAGACACAAATAATATCCACATGCTGGCGCCATCGTTCTATGCCGTGACTAGTCACCTGAAAAGGACTCAAGAAAAATCTATCAAAATTAGAACGAAGGTGTTCTACAATTACTTTTAAGTTGGTGCACTCGGCTACCCTAACATGAATAATAACCTGTTCAGCAAAATGTTTTACAATCATTTCCTCCCATTCCTATTTCAAAATACTAACGTTAATAAAGCACCATTTATCGAATGTAACGGGTTCCGCAATTGAAAGGATAAAAATCACGCACGCACGCCGCGTACATTACACATGACTCAAGAAAAAAAATCAAAAATATCAACAAACACTTTGGCCACGCGCCAACGGACATTTAAACATATAGTGTCGGTACAAGAAAAACAGCTATAAACACAAGAAAGAAAAACATGACTATTTACAAAGTTC
Source organism: Meconema thalassinum (assembly GCA_946902985.2). Lineage (NCBI taxonomy): Eukaryota > Metazoa > Arthropoda > Insecta > Orthoptera > Tettigoniidae > Meconema > Meconema thalassinum. The sequence continues at coordinate 1,001,085,935 of OX336388.2, read as the reverse complement.
CCCGGCCAAATCTAACTACATAATTGAAATAATCCAATTTTAGTACATCACCGCTTCTGCATGTAGGACTAAGGACATCCTTCTCAACCCATTGCCCTATGGACAATTTAGCACTCCATAGTAGTCGTCTGCGTTGATTTCTTGAAGCTCATCCCAACTTCAAACCACGTGCTGATCATCTTGGTCTCGACTCCTTGGCAGAAAAGTTCAATGTTAAATATTTGCCTATCTATAATCGCTTGCAGGCTACTCAGTTCACCCACAATTGTCCTACTGCGATTAATAGCGAAGACTGGCCCTAATTATATCGCACATACGCACTATAAAAACACACATACAATACACATAATTTATACATAAAATATACATCTCGAGTCCGCGCCACTGGCTCGTTAACAAGTTCAAAATCCTGGCTGCACTCGCAGTCGCTATCTCGTCCGGTATTTCCGTCCCGTCTTGTGGACTTCGGTTCTGGTAAGCGCTAATGAGGGTGATACGATACTTCCCCCTTAAAGTTGAACTCGTCGTCTTTAAAAGAATGTTACAGTTTATCACGCGCTGGCGTGAAATATTTAGATCACACAATTTAGTTGATTTTAGAACAGAATGTATTATAACTTTTAAAATTCGAAACTGCAAACGCTGCGACTTTAGCTTCCCAGAGCTCAGAAAATAAAATTAGCTTCACTGATTTTAGAGCGTAAAAATCACATTTCGAACTGGCGTGGAGTATGCCTCTGAAGGCTCCACAAGAATAGATAAATTCGAGCGTCAAAATCACACTTCAAACTGGCGTGGAGTATGCCTCTGAAGGCTCCACAAGATAATCACTCAGATTGGCGTCAGGCCAAACTATTTATGAGAAACTGACAAGGGCGGTGGAGTGGGGCGGAGTCGGATAAAAACTTCCAGAGTTTTTGTCTCACAAAGATGGGGCTAGTGTCATTCTTCTCCAAATAAATCCAACGTCTCAAATTACTCGAGCGGAGATTAATCCGTTCGGCGGTTCCTTAGATACACACTTCCGCGCGCTTTTTACTACTGACGCCGTCCACCTCGTGGTCACGGCTTGGTCTCTTGCGATTGGCTGATTCAATCGTATGTTCGTTGAGAGGACCTCGTGATTCTTCCTTTATGTCTCCAATTTTGGTACAGTAGTTGCACAATTTGGCCTTGAACTCGACTAATTCTGGCCGTCCCCAGGAATAGCTACCAACTCAGCTTCTGTTGCAACCATTACGAAATACTGGCCTCCCTAATATCCAAGTCGACTTCCTTATGTGCTGCCTGGGCCGTAGTAATAATAATAATAAATATGAATACTTATTTATCGAAGATCAATAAGGGTTCATTTATCCTCAGCAAGGTTTTGAAATTCGAAACAATTTATTGGTTTGGATTTCAAAAACAAAATCCACTGTAGTAACAACACATCTCTTTACATCTCACTCAGCTGCTCGAGTGTATGCCCCTCTGACTCAATTAGTGTGCTCCCTTCTCGCTGGAATGTCATTCATATTTTCATTAGGTCTCCCCCTTCTCCTCACGTAGTTGCCACTCCCGTCGTCTCAGCTGCTCGTTGTTTACAAACAAAGTGCGTGCTCACGCGCTCCCCGTGGATTTGAGTGTTTGCTCTCAAAAAAATATAAATTTTGGCAATACGTATTCTGCACATATCATCTTTCCTAATCATCAAATGGTTCCCTCCTGTAGTACGGTTTCAAATTGGCGCTATTAAAAACAGATTTTGCACCAGTGCTCACTTCTTCTAATCTGTAGGCATTGTTACCCAGATTCTTAATTACCCGGAACGGGCCAATGAATTTCGGACAGAACTTGGCGAAGACTTTGTTCTTAGGGTCGGAGATTGGTGGTCTACGAACCAGCACTAATTCTTGTTCTCGTAACTCTCGGTGAAACTTCTTTCCTCGGTACCGTCTCAGCCTTCGGTCCGCTTGGTTCCTCATGTGCTCCCTCGTTCGCTGGATTCGCAAATCATGCGCTAATAATGGATCCCTTGGGCAAGGAATGATCTTGTCCCAAGTTCTTTCCGGCAACCTGTTGTGGTGTACAATCAGTGGGACTTGACCCGTCGACTCGTGCTTAGTAGTGTTCATGCACATCTCAATTTCCCCTACTTTGTCTACCCATTTATTGTGTTCGTTAGGAATCATTACTCTGTAGTATTTAGCGACACAGCGAATTGTTCTTTCGCTCGGATTTCCACAAGGATGACGAATACTTGAAAATATGTGTTTTATTCCTAGGCTCTCCAAACCTTGCCTAAAAACATTGCTTGTGAAATAGGTACCGTGATCTGATAGAATGGATTCCGGCTTCCCAAGCATCGGAATGACTTTGTTCTTAATTCGACCAAGGACTTGTCTTGACGTCGTCTTCTGTATAGGACATAGCACGACCATCTTCGAAAATACATCGACACATACCAAGAGGTGTCGGCATCCACGCTTTCCTTTTACTAAAGGACCAAAGCAATCAATCGCGAGCATCTCGCATGGTTTCTGCGGTAATAGTGGTCTTGGAGGTTGTTTCAGAATAAAGTTGTTCGGCTTTGTGCGCTGACAAGCGTCACACGATCTAATTACTTCAACAATGGTGAATCTCATCTTGGGCCAAGTAAAGGTCTCCCCTATCGTAGCTTCAGTCTTATCCGTGCCGATATGTGCTAGGCTCTCGTGAACATGCCAAGTTAATCCCCTCTGTAGTGATGCTGGAACTAAGATCCGCAGTTTAGTATGATGCTCATCCACGTACTTATGTAACAAGTTATTCAAGTAGTGAAATCTCGCTTGTTTAGCACTGGCTTCCCGGTACTCCGGTGAATTTGGTTGTAACTCCTTCCTATAGAATTTTATCATCATCATCATCCATGGGTCAGCTTCTTGCTCCTTCCGAATATCCTTCAATCTTGCCAAAAACTCACGAGCCTTAGGTGTCAAGGTAATATTGTGAACTTCCGCTGTTACTTCGTTTCCGTCCTCAGGGTTTCTACTCAAGGCATCTGGTATGACGTTCAATTTCCCAGGACAATGCTCTATTGTGATGTCAAACTGCTGTATGTAGATGGACCAGCGCGTAACTCTCTCACTTGCTATTGTTGTCTTAAATAAAAATGTCAGTGCATGGTGGTCGGTTCTAACAATGATGGAATAACCATAGATCATCTTGCGCCACCGTTGGAGAGAATATAGAATTGCTAGTAGCTCAAGTTCCGTAACTGTGTAGTTCCTCTCATGTTTCCGTAATTTACGACTCGTAAATGCCAAATAGGATTTCTTCTTGGGTTCTTCAGCGTCCTCTTGGTACAGCATAGCACCAATCCCAATTAACGAAGCATCTGCTTGAATGATAAATTGTTTCTCAAAATCCGGATATCCAAGTTTCACACAGTTTTCCAATAAATCCTTCGTTGCTTTAAAAGACCTGTCGCACTCCTCATTCCACGACCATCGATTCGCTTTCTTCAACATCTCCTGCATAGGCGCTACTGTTTCTGTGTAACCAGGGCAATTTTCTTTGAAGAAACCTGTCACTCCCAAAAATGCTCTAACATGTTTGACTTTGGTAGGTGTGGGAAATTTCTTAATAGCATCAATCTTGGCTGGATTAGGCCGCACGCCCTCGACATCAATTATATGTCCCAAATATAAAATTTCGCTCTGGCAAAAATGTGACTTTTTTAAGTTGATCTTGAAGTTCATGGTTCTCAGGTTGTCCAGCAGTTTATTTAAATTTATCAAGTGTTCTTCCATTGTCTCAGAAGCGATTAATATGTCATCAACATATCTCGTGGTGAAGTTCTTGACCTCCTCAGTCAAATTTCTATCGAGTGCTCTAATGAGTGCACATCCCGCAGTTTTCACGCCAAAGGGCATTCGACACCAGATATAACTTTGATTATCGAATAAAAATCCCGTCAACAGTTGGGATTTTTCTTCAAGTTCAAGATGGTGGAAACTATTTGTCAAATCAACACTTGAGTATATCTTCTTCCCACGGAAGCCTTTCAAAACATCTTTGATCCTCGGTGCTTGGTCGTGCTCAACTAGCAGTTTGCTATTTAAAACTCGCGCGTCTAGGCATAGCCTAATTGATCCGTTTGGCTTGGTCACAGCCAATATTGCGTTCAGATAAGGAGTTGCAGCTTTCCTTATCATGCCAGAATCTAATAAGTTAGTAATAATGTCCTTCACCTGAGAAAATGCTTCTCTGGGATCGGGTACAATTTACTTTTAAATGGGGTCCAATCTGTTACCTGCATCGCATATTGAAAATTTAAAACTTTCCCAGGTACGGTGTCAAACGCTCCTTTATGTAATCTTAAAATTTCTTCCAATCTTCTTCTATCAGATTCCCCTACGATGGCTTCCTTAAGTCGCTCCTGAAGTAGAATTTCGAATTTGGTTCCGCCCATTTCTTCTTCCGCCAAATGCACCCAAAGTTCCTGCGAAATATCTCGGCTGTCCATCTCTAGCACTGCTGTCTGGTTAACTTGCTCTCCCCTCAAGATCTTATCTCCGGCCTCATTAGTGCATTCCTCAACAACCCAAGTATTGGCCTCTCTCTCCAGCGGATTCTCTTCCATATTTAAACCCACATGATCCAATCCTTCTACTTGTTTGAAGCTTACAGTGTTGTTATATAAATCAATTACAGCATGAAAATCGCAGATGAAGTTGGCTCCTAAAATTATATTGTAGTTCATCTTTGGAATAACAATGAATGTTTGTGAAAAAGTATGGTTCAATATTTCCAGATCTAGAAATTCTTGCTGTTTACAATTCATAGTTTTGTCAGGAATGACACCTCTGACTTTCATTAGCGGTACCGGCATAATAGGAACAGTCTGTTTTCTTGCTATTTCTTTTATCAAAATTTCAGTGACTAAGCTCACCTGGCTACCTGTATCAATCAAACATCTCACCCTCATACCTCCAATATGCGCGTAAATAATTGGTAGCTGTCTGATAACATTTTCACGGTTCTTCACCACTTCCTCCAGGCAGTCGTCTGGGAATGCTACCCACTCTTCTATATTGGCCACTATCATCTCTTCTTGCTCCCTGGCGATCTCCGTTTCTAGCCTGTCTCCTTTCAGTTCATTTGTTTTTTTTAAAATCCCGGGCCCCATTAGATGTGTTTCGCCGGTTATCATTCTGTCGCTCCTGTTGCCTCAGTAAACTCTCTGCCCCCTCTCCTTGATGGTTGTCTGGGCTCTGTCTGTTCGCCATGGCACGCCCCCACTTCTCCTTCTCCGCTTCTTCATTACTTAATTGATCCAAGTATTTACGGGATTCAATATATCGTTCGTCCCAGTTATTCCTATAATCTCCTCTGTTTTCTTGGCGATAGTCCCTGCCGTTACTCCATCTACCATCTCCATTTCTTTGGTAAGGTCTACCTTGTCTCTGGTTTCCCCTCCAATTCGTGTATTCCCGCTGGTACGTCCACTGATTATTTTGATTTTGGTTATTCTGATGATATCTCCCGCGGTTATTCTGATAATTCTGATTGTTGTTATGGAACTGGTTTCGGCCGTCAAAATCTTGTCTTCTTGGCGTGAACTGTGTCCCTGTGGACTGTTTCTTACTTTGGTTTCCCTGGCCGTGGTTATTTTGGAGTCCCTGAACTACCTCTGCCGTGTTGACACATTCCAAATTCCTTCTTCCTGTCTGTGGGCTTACCATACTCGTCTCATCTAAGTGTCTGAGTAATTCTTCGGCTTGGACTGCGGTCTGAATATTTCCTGCGACTAATAATTGTTGGATATGCATTGGGAGTTGTTTTCCGATGGTTAGAACCATATTCGGCTCGCTAGGCGGGTCATCAAAATCCCTGAATTTTACCAATTGCTGACTGAAGAATTCTGAAAAACGGGTTGGATGTGTACTGTGGTATTTGCGCGTGTACAGGTCCATTCTTAACCCTTGCTGTAACGAAGGACTCCAAAACTTCTTCAAAAACGCCTCGCGGAATTGATTCATGTCTGTAAACGTGTACTTGAAACTTAAAAACCAGGTCAGGCTAGGTCCTTCTAAAAATTTCTCCACCAGTCTTAATTGTTTCTCCGGGCCGATGTGTTGGTCATTAAAGTAGTCAGTTAATTGCCGTAGAAATGCTTTGGGAGTGGTTCCTGAATGTTCTTTAAACTTATCGGGCTTAAAATCATTACCCCGAATGACTTGGATGACTTGGGCTGGTGCCAAGTTCGGTTGCGGAGTTGAAGTCTCCCCCCTGTACTGCTGGAATGCATTAGTCGTTAGTCTGGGACTTTGACCCCGACTCGTGTCCTCAGCCAACTTCGAACCTGCCGGACTTCCAATACTTGTTTGCTTTTCCGGAATATTTTCGTTTGAAAATAATGTCGCATTCTCTAACGATCTAATCTCGTTTTTTATGATTAATTCTGAATGTTCCTGTAATTTCGACTTCATATTTTCCTCCAGTGCCTGCATTCGCTTTAAAACTGCCAGCCTGTCTTCCTTATTCGCATGAGCCTGCTGGTCCCAATCTCGCCGGATCCTACTTTTTAAGCTATTTATTTTCTCCTCGTTCCTCTCCTGATTTTTCTCTAGCTCTTCACTTATCCGTTCCTGCGTTTTTACTAGTTGTTCCCCCACCTCTTCTCTTATAACCTCTTGCGTTTTCATTAGCTGACCTTCCAAATTATCCTGAGTTTTGACGAGCTGCTCCCCTACTTCTTGTCTTATGACCTCTTGTGTGTTTATTAGCTGGCCTTCCATCTCTTTTCTTATGATCTCTTGTGTTCTGCCTAATTGCTCCTCTAAATTTTCCCGCAAGTGTATCCGCTCGGTTTCAGCCTTAACTTCGACTTTATCTATTTCCTTTATTAATTCCAGCACGTTGTTTTCTACCGAATTAATTTGCTGCTGTAGTTTCTCTTGGGTTTTCTTCACTCCCGCGGTGTTACTGACACATGCTGCCTCTATCTGCTTGAGTTTATCTGCCACCATCTCGTCAAATTGTACTAATTTGTTATCAAATTTCGCCTCCAATTTCTTCATTTCGCCTAACTGTTTGATGTTATTTTCCGCAACCTCGCCTGCCAGTTTCTCTACTTTTTGAACGCTCTGATTAATATCATTTGTGATTTTTCCTAACTGTTCGGTTTGTGTTACCGCCTGTTGTGACAATTTGTGGTTTAGTTCATTGAATTGTTTGTCAGTGTCTAATTTCTGGACTTCTAACTGGACCGAAATGTTACCGCTCATATCAAGTAATTGTTTTTCGCAGTTCTTTAATTGTTTATCTAATTGTTCTTCCGTTTTCGCGGACATCTGTTCTAATTGTTTTTCACTATGCTCACGCTGAGCTTCTAATTGTTCTTTTAATTGTTCTTCCGTTTTCGCGGACATCTGCACTAATTGTTCTTCCGTTTTCGCGGACATTTGGATCGACATCTGTTCTAACAATGCCTTTATCTCATCAACACTCGCCATATCACACACAAAATATATTCAGAGAAAAACAGGGTTATGGGCTAAGGTTTCAGCCCTATACGCACATACATGTCACACATTTAAATATTACTGGCTCTAATTTAATGAAAATTTCAGTAACAAAATTTACTGAATACAATGACATTTATTCCCAAACAACAAAATAACCCCTAGTGATCTGCTTTTAAAATCCTAACCAACAGAATTTACGAAACACCAATTAACCGAAGTCAATTAAATGTCAAATATAAGGCAACATCTTCCTGCTTTGACTGAGTTCATCAATAATGCAAATTTCTAATTTTAATATGGGCGCCAGAACAAGTTTATAACAAATACCAAATCAAATTCTAACCTTGTTCAATATTTCTAACTTTAGGAACTCAGTGATTTTACTAATGCACATGGCGGTACAACATCGCCTCCATTTACTGAATTTACATGTCCGCTTGACCTGGCATCATTTCTCAACGAAATAAATATGAGATCAGCGAAGCAACAACAACAACAATCCCCACTTGGGCAGCCATTTTTGTTTTATGAACCCTTGCAAAGAAGCATATGAGACTCAGATTCGGGGCGTAACAGGTCATATTCGTAAGTTGCTGTCAGGGCGCTTCATTAACTTGCAGGGTAACATATAACAAAATAACATGCAGGAAAGAGTGAAGCCAGGGTTAAAACAACTGAATTTAATAACAAATCACCATATTTACACATAAACAATTAACAACAAAAACTCCCAATTGACTCCCGCTTAATAAAATTGCCAAACAACTTAGGCGATATCTCTGGAGAGATTAATTACCAGGACCAAGCGTCCTTAAATAAAGATACAAAAAGTGACCATATAAGTGCGTACGCCGTTCTACATGCACCACGATGTGTACTTTGAATGCGTGATTCGTTATCATCCAGAATGACCCTTCAAACAACGAATCCGCATTTCCTAGAGCTAGACCGACACGAGGGAACACAACTACAATACTTAAATTAAACCGACACTTCCTAAATCTACTATAAACAAACACAAAATTTCCGTGTGAAATTGGACTTGAATTGCCGTAGCAACATTTACTGCCTAAAAACTTAGGACTTCTCATACAAATCAACACAAGTACATTAACACGTGACCAATAGAAAAATACTCAAATGACCGCTGTCAAAATTTACAAATACTCTACCACTACACCACACGGGTGTGACAAACCAAAATTACATGAAATCGAGTCATCAACAAAGCAATAGGCAAACAGCCAACATTTACGTTAATCACAATATTCTTATCCATACAAGGTACAACAATCCGTTACACACATGGCGAACTCCCCAATTAATTATGGCTTAAAAATTAGCCTTCACAATGAACAGGTTTGCTGCATGAAAGCTTACAGGGTTCAGTCGGACAAAAAGGACTGCCTATCAAAAATAAGTCACAGGCAAAACGGGCGGTTTGTGGAACTCTGCATGTCTGTCAACCCACGTGTCAATAACCTCGACCTCTCAGAGCATGGGGTCGAACCTCGAAGAAATGTACCCCAAAGCACAATAATACGTGTGTGTCAGAAAAACATATGGACAAGAATCAGCAGTCTCCCAAGAGCACTCTGTCTTTCCATCTAAAATACAACAGCAGCAAAATATATAAGGGCGGTAGGACAACTACCCCCTCCTCACGTAGAATCAACACTCACTAGACACATCAACACACACTAAATCACACGTATGGGTTGTGACAGACCCTGAAATAAAAGACACAAATAATATCCACATGCTGGCGTCATCGTTCTATGCCGTGACTAGTCACCTGAAAAGGACTCAAGAAAAATCTATCAAAATTAGAACGAAGGTGTTCTACAATTACTTTTAAGTTGGTGCACTCGGCTACCCTAACATGAATAATAACCTGTTCAGCAAAATGTTTTACAATCATTTCCTCCCATTCCTATTTCAAAATACTAACGTTAATAAAGCACCATTTATCGAATGTAACGGGTTCCGCAATTGAAAGGATAAAAATCACGCACGCACGCCGCGTACATTACACATGACTCAAGAAAAAAAATCAAAAATATCAACAAACACTTTGGCCACGCGCCAACGGACATTTAAACATATAGTGTCGGTACAAGAAAAACAGCTATAAACACAAGAAAGAAAAACATGACTATTTACAAAGTTCCCCGGCCAAATCTAACTACATAATTGAAATAATCCAATTTTAGTACATCACCGCTTCTGCATGTAGGACTAAGGACATCCTTCTCAACCCATTGCCCTATGGACAATTTAGCACTCCATAGTAGTCGTCTGCGTTGATTTCTTGAAGCTCATCCCAACTTCAAACCACGTGCTGATCATCTTGGTCTCGACTCCTTGGCAGAAAAGTTCAATGTTAAATATTTGCCTATCTATAATCGCTTGCAGGCTACTCAGTTCACCCACAATTGTCCTACTGCGATTAATAGCGAAGACTGGCCCTAATTATATCGCACATACGCACTATAAAAACACACATACAATACACATAATTTATACATAAAATATACATCTCGAGTCCGCGCCACTGGCTCGTTAACAAGTTCAAAATCCTGGCTGCACTCGCAGTCGCTATCTCGTCCGGTATTTCCGTCCCGTCTTGTGGACTTCGGTTCTGGTAAGCGCTAATGAGGGTGATACGATACTTCCCCCTTAAAGTTGAACTCGTCGTCTTTAAAAGAATGTTACAGTTTATCACGCGCTGGCGTGAAATATTTAGATCACACAATTTAGTTGATTTTAGAACAGAATGTATTATAACTTTTAAAATTCGAAACTGCAAACGCTGCGACTTTAGCTTCCCAGAGCTCAGAAAATAAAATTAGCTTCACTGATTTTAGAGCGTAAAAATCACATTTCGAACTGGCGTGGAGTATGCCTCTGAAGGCTCCACAAGAATAGATAAATTCGAGCGTCAAAATCACACTTCAAACTGGCGTGGAGTATGCCTCTGAAGGCTCCACAAGATAATCACTCAGATTGGCGTCAGGCCAAACTATTTATGAGAAACTGACAAGGGCGGTGGAGTGGGGCGGAGTCGGATAAAAACTTCCAGAGTTTTTGTCTCACAAAGATGGGGCTAGTGTCATTCTTCTCCAAATAAATCCAACGTCTCAAATTACTCGAGCGGAGATTAATCCGTTCGGCGGTTCCTTAGATACACACTTCCGCGCGCTTTTTACTACTGACGCCGTCCACCTCGTGGTCACGGCTTGGTCTCTTGCGATTGGCTGATTCAATCGTATGTTCGTTGAGAGGACCTCGTGATTCTTCCTTTATGTCTCCAATTTTGGTACAGTAGTTGCACAATTTGGCCTTGAACTCGACTAATTCTGGCCGTCCCCAGGAATAGCTACCAACTCAGCTTCTGTTGCAACCATTACGAAATACTGGCCTCCCTAATATCCAAGTCGACTTCCTTATGTGCTGCCTGGGCCGTAGTAATAATAATAATAAATATGAATACTTATTTATCGAAGATCAATAAGGGTTCAGTATATAAACATATACTGTACCAAGTTTCATTGCGTTTGGTTGGTCAAATCACGAGAAACGTCTATTTAAATGTCTCAAATTCGCTTGGCCTCCATATTGGTTTTGTAGTTACCAGGTTTTCAAAAGTCACATAAGTGAACTTATAGTAGTTCCCTCTATCACCATATAAAATGTCAGGGTAATATCGGTAATAGTTTCGGAGATATTGAATGCTGGTGACATATTTCGCACAGCCACCATGTTGGATTGGTGAGTCGTAACAACATTTGAAGGGCACGGTCGAGGTCGCCGGGAATAGTGCTATGAACTTTCCGAGTTTCATTGAAATCGCTCCTGCCGTTTAGATTGTATTAGGGGGGGACACACACACGAATCACACACACACACACACACACGCACACACACACGGACAAGAGGTGATCTCATAAGCCTATTTTTTCAAAATTGAAAATAGGCTAAAAACAGCTTAAAATACGAGTAAATAGTTGTTCGACCGTTTTTTCATAAATCCAATTTTAGGGGCCCTTGGAGAGGGGTAAAAATTTTTTTTTGGGGGGGGAAACAGAAAAGAAAGTGTTCTAACTGATTAACTCACTCACTCATCAAACTCAGGGGGGAAGAACAGTTTAAAAATAAGTAAATAGGTGTTCGATCGATTTTTTTTTTCATAAATCCAATTGCGGGGTTCATGAGATGGGTGAAATTCTGAAAAATAAATGAAAGAAAATGTCTTGACTTAATCACTCACTCATCATCGCCCAGCCAAAATTATTGAAGTTAGAAACAGGAAATTTTGGGGATATATTCGTTGTATGTCGAAAACGTCCACCACGGATGGATTTTTTTTATATTCATGTTCTGAAGGGGTGTTAAGGGAGTCAAACTTGCATTTCATTGATAACAATATCTCACGAATTGTTTCATTTGGGGAAGTGATATTCGGCATATAAATTAATCAATAAAATAAGCAGACATATGTCTAAGGGTTTATCGATATGGTGTATATTATGAGTTGAAAGGGTTGAAAATTGGGGGTTGAAGGATTCTTAACGGAGCATGTATCTCTTAAACGACATTAGCAAAAAGTTTGAAATTCAGCGGGAAAAAATCAGCCTAAAAATAAGTAAATAGGTGTTCGACCGTTTTTTTCATAAATCCCATTTAAGGGGTTCATGGGGAGCGGTGAAATTCTCAAAAATAAATGAAAGAAAATGCCCTGACTGACTCACGCACTCATCATCGCCCAGCCAAAATTATTGAAGTTAGAACCATGAATTCTTTGGGATATGTTCATTGTATGTCGAAAACGTCCACTAAGGAAAGATTTTTGGATATTTAGGTTCTAAAGGGGTGTTAAGGGGGGTAAACGTGCATTTCATTGAATAACAATATCTCACGAGTGGTTTCATTTGGGGATGTGATACTTGGCATATAAACCAATCATTAAAAATAAGCTGACACATGCCTAATGGTTTTTCGATGTTGTGTATATTATGAGTGAAAGGGGTGAAAAGTGGGGGTTGAAGGATTCCTAACGGAGCGTGCATCACTTAAGCGACATAGGCGAGGAGTTTGAAACTTAGAGGAAAACAATCAGCTTAATAATAAATATATAAATAAATAATTAAATAAATAGGTGTTCGACCGTTTTTTCATAAATCCAATTTAAGGGGCTCATGGGGAGGAGTGAAATTCTGGAAGAAAATCGTCCACTTAGGAAGGATTTTTGGATATTCACTCTCATCGACCAACCAAAACTATTCAAGTTAGAAGAATGATATTTTGGGGATATGTTTGTTGTGCGTCGAAAACGTCTACTAAGGAGGGATTTTGGATATTCAAGTTCTAAAGGGGTATGAACGGGGTTAAACCTGCATTTCATTGAAGAACAATAGGACACGACTATGACGCGAGCGAAGCCGCGGGTACCTGCTAGTTTAATATAAACTACTATTGAGAGGGGAAATTGGTGGAGCCATGGCATACCGGCACTACCTCATGACCGTTCCTTCAAATTAGCCCCCTATTTGAGTAAGAAATGTTTTATTAAGTGTATACATGTTTCATGCAATTTATTTCAGGCACTAGGAAATTGGGTACACTCGTATTGACCGGTTGAAAAGCTTAAGGATTAATTGGGCAATACTGAAACATGGCTTGTAATATCTCTAATATACGGTACTACTGTAAAATATTTGGAAATGCAATAAATAAATAAATAAATAAATAAATAAATAAATAAATAAATAAATAAATAAATAAATAAATAAATAAATAAATAAATAAGTAAATAAATAAATACGTAAATAATTAAAAAATAATATATAAACTAATAAATAAATAAATAAACAAATAAGGGTATGGTTGAGAAATTGGAAGCCAAGGAAAGGAAGACCCTGGGGAAGATCTTAGGGCCGATGGTGAATATAGGATACGGCATAACAATGAGCTGTACCATCATGTAGAAAGGATATCTCAAGTAATTCGGAAGAGAAGAATATCTTCCTATGGCCACTTAACTCGTACGAAACCCGAGCGAATTGCCAATCGGATATTTACCTATTTTCTTAACACGAAGACCAAGGGCCCCTGGTTTTGTGAAGTAGACAAGGATTTGTAAGAAGTAGGGATCACCCTCGCAGACATAATGGAACGTGATCTTTTGAAGGGAAAGCTTGGAGCACACCATCAATTCCAAGAAAAAGCGAAATTAAAAACCGGCAAGAAGTGGTCTGATGAAAGAAGGGAGTTTCACAGACAGCAAATGCGTGAACACTGAGCTAAGATCAAGACCCAAAGATGGAAGCAGTTGAAATGACGTGGTCCATAGTTGGCCTAAACGAATAAAGAAGAAGACACTAATATATTATAACAAATAGCATGATTCCTTGACACGGGGATAGGATAAATTGAAAGGATCAAAAAGTTCAAGTACCTAGGAGAGACTATACAGGAGAAAGGGTTAGAAAAAGCAGCTGTTGGAGATCGAATTCTAATTGGAAAGAGTATATGGATTAACAAAATCTACGATAGGAAGTGCATCTCCTGGAATACGAAAATAAGGCATTATAACAGTGTCGTAAAAACGGAATCTCTTTGCCAGTGAATGTCTCTCGATGAACTATAGCCTCGAAGAACTAGAAGTCCTAGAAAGGAGAATTCTAAGAAAAACCATGGGTCAGTTCAGACTGAAGACGGATGGAAATTGTAAAGCATCAGAGAGGACTACCAGAATGTGCAAAGAATCTCAGAGACTATGCGTAAGAGGAGGCTGACATTCCTTGGGCATCTATACAGAATGAACAAACACAGATTAACCAAGCAAATATTTGACATCTCTGGAAGAAGAAGAAGACCACTACAATGTGGACTAAGGAAGTTAGGAAAGATTTAGAAAAGTCGAACATCACCGAGTCTCAAATGTTAGAAAGAAATGAATTTAAGGGTAAAGTGAAAAATCTGGAAGGGTTTCAAGATGCAGGAAGACCTAAGAGAAGTGGACAGAAGATCAAAGAAAACACGCAAGTGACCGCATGAGTAATATTGGAGACGGAGGAAATTCCAGGCAAAGGAAAAGACAAAAATTAAGTGTTTGCGTGATCCTAAGAGGTCAATTCGCTTGAAAAAAAATATCGTGTTGGAAACCATTTTTCAGTGTCGACCTATTAATCGAAATGTAATGATATTCAGTCGGTCAACATAATTGTACCCAATTGTAATGGGTGGTTCCCTAATCCTGAAGAAAATTTAGATGAGATTAATAAATACACTTGGATGACCAGTTAGGCTATTAAATCTATGGTTATACCGTAAGTATGGGTTATGATATTTACAATGTACTGTATACACTTATTTAGTTGCAGTTCCTGTAGTGAATTCAGTGCAGGCAGCGAGAGACGACATCTACACCAAAACGTATCACACATCGCTGAAACAGCTACGTGCACAATCCACAGTAACCTGACCATTTAACAATCACAAGACCACACTAAACAGACTTGAAGGTCAATCACCACTATCAGTATCTCAACAAAAACACATATATTGACTATTTGTATTAGTTTAATCACTAGTAGAATTAAATAAGCGTATATGTTGTAAATATCATAACCCATACTTATAAACTAGATTTAATAGCCTAAGTGTAATGGATCTAATGATAATCGCTTAACGATCGAAACTGGTCATCCAAGTGTATTTATTAATCTCATGGTTTTTTTTTTTTTTTTTTTCAGGATTAGGGTACCACCCATTACAATTGGGCACAATCGTGTTGGTCGACTGAAAAATAATAAACTTTGTTAAATAAATATGTAAATAAATCATTTCAGTGTGTTTATTTATTACTAGGTAGCAAGTTCTCGCAACACACGATATACCACCGTGCTGTAGCGTCGATTGCCATTTACAGGTAGCAACATGCACAAGTCTAAACAGTTTTAATTTACACCATCGATTTCTGCCGGTGTCCTTGACAGCTGGCGCATTGAAGTAGTCTAGTAACAAACCACTGGAGGCGTTGGAAGCACGTGTTGCTGGTTACCACTAGGGGCCACAGTACGATTGTGACAAAGCCAAGCTCTCCACGCGACTGACAATTTGCACTTGTGACTAGATCCTTAGGCTGTGATTTCGGTCGGGAACATGTATTCCGCCAATGTATTCCGCCTCTTGAGCATCTTCTACAACTTTGGGCGAAAATTTAGAGGGAAAGGGATTTTATTAAGAATGCAGTAGGTGAAGTAGCAGTATTAATAATAATAATAAAAATCATCACTAGGAATATATATAATAAAAAATCAATATCTCGGGAAGAAAAACTTAGACACTATAATACTGTAATCAAACCTGAAGCGATATATGCATCGGAAACCTCAATCATTGGTGGCGGATCTTTAACCAAAGACATAGAGAAAGACGAAAGGAGATTTTTACGAAAACGTTTTGGCCCAGTTTGTATAGAGGAAATAAGGAGGAATAAATCCTCACGGTAATATATTGTCAATCTGAAAAAATCTCTGACACTTTTCGGAAAAGTCGATTGAAATTTTGGTTGGATGGTTGGTTCCTCAGTTTAGGGGCTGCGACAACGCGGTCATGTAGCCCAGTGTACTTTGGGTGTGTGTAGAATCTGTCTGACAACCGGTGTTCATTGTCATGACTGTATCAGTGTGTGTATCGTTTTAATTCAAGTAATGACTGCAGACATTGAATTTTTTCAAGTATTTCCTACTTTTGCCGCCAAACGCCACTGTCTACGACCAACTAGTTCAAAACATAGTTACCAGATGCCACCACAGTCGGCTCTTGACGACGAACGTAGTAACCTAAGAACGTTAGTCAAATGTTTAACCTATATTAATTTAGCTTCACACGTGTGTATTTAGTGGAAGGTTCTTTAACATGCCATAAATCTATGACATGGGACCACCGGCTTTACTTCCCCTCCGAAGGAAGGTTTTTAACGAATTGAAATTATACGGACACAATATTAGAAAGAACAATAACATTCTAACTAAAAGAATTCTCAACCTAGTCCTTCCATTAAAAAGAAAAACGTAAAATTGAAACAGATCTCCAGTAAATCAATATCTCAGAAGATACTGTACGGGACATATAAAAATTCAGAACCAAAATCGACAACCACCAATTTGGAGACAAACCTAAAACCAGAGCCACTATAACTTGGACAGAAGAGCGGATGAAGATGCTTAGCGAGAGGATGAAGAGATTTTGGGAGGAAAGAAGGCCAACACATCAGCAAAGCAGGTTCATTCGTGCTCCTGAGTAGGGTATAACGATTTAATAATAATATTGCATTAATAACAATAACAATATGAGGCCTGACAATTCCTAGGGAACAAACAAATGTTGTGTCCAAACGTTTGTAGAGACTGGTTGGGGAACCCCAAGGGACCATATTTAACCTTTTCGTTCAGAACGTATTTGTAGACATCAGAACCTTATGAGTTAAAAAATAAAAAATTGTGAGCCTTACAGTAGTCGCATATGATGTGTAACATCTGACATGTTATTATAATAATTCCTTATTACTTACTCGGATTTTTTAAAGAATGAACTCATAGTGCTATCTTGTGCCAGCAAACATGAAGGATTCCTTCGTGTTATTACCATTGGTAAGTTCTCATTACTATTATTTCTTCAATAACTACTTGTAAAACTCCAGTGACAAATACTTTCAGCAAATATGATATAATAGTCTAGTGCTGTATTTTGGCCGACAGTATCTCGAGTGTTTACATTAAATAAGAATACAGTAAAAGTAGTAGGATATAATAAATTATAATTGTTTTCAGCAAATATGAAATAATGAATATTTTCACACCAAAGAACGACATTTTGAAGATGATTTATTGTAGGAATATCTGTAATGGGGCCTCCAAACCTTGAGGTAAGCCGTATGCGATTTACATTCCACATAGCCACATGGCCAACACAAGACCTACTACAATACTCAGACCTTAATGCAGGTCTCGCAAGTGTGAAAATGGCGTATGATGAAGCCCCGGCATATTGTTTGTTTACATTCGTTGCTGGGATACACTATTTTGCTTTGATTAGCTTCGTTTGATGAAAGTTGGGACAAACTGTCGCTCATCTGTAAGTTTTAGTGTCTTCTGTATGTCTGTAAAGTCCAGTTCGCGTTAATGTACTGCAATCGTATGTAAATATGTGATAATACGCTTAATCTGGACTGGTTCGTTTGTGTGATGATTGTCCAGTCAACCGATGGCATTGTGTCATTTACTTCGGATGTTGAAGTAGCTAAGACTAAAGCATAATATAAGTGTCTCAAGAATATACACCGCAATGATTTGCTAGTTAGTGACAATATAATAATAGCTTAGTACGCTTCAGTAGTGTCGAACTTAAGTAAGTAAAGAGAAAACGCAATGAGCATCTTCGCAAACCGTTAACGTTATCTTGAACGCTCAGCAACATGTGCCTCCGTAAATCCTTTCCAGTCTGTCAGATGTTCTACACTGCCTTGTATACACGCCAAATAATACAGTGAACTTCTGTCTTATTGGTTAAGGAAGATGTTCCCCCTGTGCCAAACAGTGAACTCATTGTGTTCTTTCATTATTCATACTTTTGTGATTCTTACGGCTAGCAAGTTATATTTTATTATGATGTGTGTAATAAAGTGTTGTGAGTACTTTGCCAATTATGTACTTATATTGCGAGATGGTGTGCCGCGATAATTCCGTAAGAGGGAGATGGTGCTTTCCTACCTATAGTCAACAACAACAAAAAAACAACCCCTGGCACTATCCAGCCCATGACGGGCTAAGGCCGACCAAGCGACCGCTGCCCAGCCATTTGGCCTGCAGATATTGGGGTGACGCGTGATCAGCGCGTCGGGTCCCCTCGGCCGTTAATCTTGGTATTCGTGATCGGGGCGCTGTCTCACTGTCAGACAGCTACTCAATTGTCCTCACGAGGCTGAGTGCACCCTGTTCCAACCCTCACGTCAGTTTTAAAATCCCTGACGGAGCCGGGGATCTAAACCCGGGGCCTCCGGGTGAGAGGCAGGCGCGCTACCCCAACACCACGGGGCCGGCTTCCTACCTATAGTACTTTACTAAATCAACTATTTCCAGCTTACAACTATTCCAAACGGCAACAGCGAATGTTTAATAGGTTAGATGGTAACATATTATCGAGTCCCTTGTGTGTAGTATTCTCTATAATTATGTTCTGATGTCCACACGACGACTTCTTTGCATATTTCAATCAACTAATTCGGTGTGATGTTTTACCCGAGATTTTAGACAATTCCAGGAGAGGTCTTAATTGAATTGTATCTCTATGGCGTTGATTCGATTATTTCAGGCAACTATTCTCATTCTGATTGTGTACGGTACACAAATACTCTGCATGTGCTGGGACAGCACTTCAGTAACCAGGTACTTTCTTCTCTCCTACTTCAGAATCTGTTTGATTTTTTGCTAATAATATTAATCTATAATATTGATGAACTTAAATACAAATCGTGATAACTCGCCAAAAAAAGCTTTTTATTCAACCACAGAAACAGTGAGAATATTGTAGCTGCCCCTTGGGTGAAGACGAAGAAACCTATAATTCGAGGCCGGCACAATATAGATAAATAATTCAGGTAAGTCTAAATTATTGATGCATATTTCTTCGGAACCTAGTCTCGTCTTGTGATATCTTTTATATTATTAGGTGAGTAAAAATAATAAATTACACGAACTGTGACAAGCCCGATGACATGATCTTAGCTATTGGTAGGGCAACCATCGCCGCCATATTTTTTCTACATTAAGGTCTGAGGATTGTAGTTGGTCTTGGCCAACAGTACGTCGTTGTACCAATCTCTGCCACCGCACGCTACTTGTAAATCTCCTGTGCCAAATCCTTTCAGCAAATATGATCTAATGAATATTTTCACACCAAAGAACGACAACTTGAGGATGATTTAATGTAAGAATTTCTTTAATGGGGCCTCCAAACCTTGAAATAAACCGTATGCTATATACATTACACATAGTGGTATAATTTGGCCGACAGTACCTCGAGTCAACAACAACAACAACAACAACAAAAAGTCAACCCCTGGCACTATACAGCCCATGAAGGTCCTAGGCCGACCAAGCGACCGCTGCCCAGCCATTTGGCCTGCAGATATTGGGGTGACGCGTGATCAGCGCATCGTTTCCCCTCGGCCGTTAATCTTGGCTTGCGTGATCGGGGTGCTGCCTCACTGTCAGACTGCTACTCAATTGTCCTCACGAGACTGAGTGGACGCCGTTCCAACTCTCACGTCAGTTTTTAAATCCCTGACGGAGCCAGAAATCGAACCCGGGGCCTCCGGGTGAGAGGCAGGTGCGCTACCCCAACACAACGGGGCCGGCGACAGTACCTCGCGTGCTTACATTAAATCATTTTTGTGTGCTGAGGCGTTATACAATTGAGTGTTATGTTGTGGATTTTGCAATGGAAAATATATATTTAATTAAAACAAAGTTCTCCAATGCATCTGCAGTTGTGCCATATACCTGCAACTGTATGCGGGAGCTATCCACTGCCTAGTTGATGCGTACTGCGCTTTATACCCGCCAGTTAGTGAACCCATGCCAGCGGTGTTATTGAAAATGGCCTCTATTTGCCGATACAGCGCAGTGCCAAGTATAGGCGCGATTAAAAATTAGGTGTACAGTAGGTATATTAAATGCGTTTCTCCCAGTGATACGTTTAGACCAACGAAGTTACAATTATTGTTAGTAGTCGGTGTTATAAAGGCATCCAACGTTTAGAATGAAGCATTGGTCTTATGGCGCGTTACGACAGGGTTGCCACTCCATGAGAGGAGGCAGTACAAAGCGCTTCGCGTACACTTTCCTCACATTCAGCGATTGTGCAGTGACGAAGACTTGAATTAAGTACTGTATAATAATACTAATAGTAGGCTAACATAACACATACAACGAAATTGAATTAAATTAACTCTAACGCATGCTGAATGTGACATAAAGAAAACAATCAAAATAAAATAAATAAAGTATAAGCCCAAGGAAATGTGTGAAGTTTCGATTCGACTGCAGTTAAAGTTGAAGTACGTTATTAAAGAAAATACTCGTCATTGGCTTACCTTTCATGATTTATACTTTCGTTGGGTTTAAGGTTCTTAAAATAACTGAACACATTAATTACGACCTGTTTTTCCCTCCTTCTGAGCACTTGGCCTCGCTTTCTTTTCACAAAACTATCCATTGTTGTACGTTAAATACGTAAAATACAACACGTTAAATCTAACAGAACTGCTGCACACACACTCATGATAGAGACAGCCGAACTACTGAAATACAAGCTCGAAGGGCACAGTAATAAAGCTGTGAGTAGCAAGCTGCACCCCGCTGTCCTTCGAAACTTCATTTTTATAATCCGCGGTCAATGAACAGCCCAGCCTGTGTAAACAATTAAACCTACACTCTGGGTAGGCAGGTAGAAAACTTCTTCCAACATTCCTCCACATCTCTCAAACTGACATGACATGGTTATCTTTAAAAATAGAAAAGTTGGCAGCATACGAACATTTTCAATGCAGCTATGCGGTTATGAGAGAATATTCAGAAGTTTTACCTACATGAAAATTGTAATATTGCCAGTATAAAATAAGTCAATAATCCATCATCAAGACGGCACATTTAGCTACATGTGTGTGAAAAATAGGCATCACAAAGTCAATGCAACATGACATAAGATCGATTTTACTACAAAGGGGACTCAGTTTATAGTTTAAAACAAAATATGGATATCTAATTTTTCTAGCATTTCTATCAAGTTTACGTAGTTCTGATATAAGACAAAAACGATCGGCAAAACATAGTTCTACCCGAATATGCTGTTTTTTCGACAATGAAAAGTTTTCGACTGATATGGCAACAGTGGAGTGCTAGAAAATGACAGCGTCATACATGTCTCGCGTGCAACAGAAAGAGAGATGAATATCCCTATCTAACCAGTGCTTCATTCTAAACGTTGGATGCCTTATAATATACTGAATTCCTACGTTGTTTGGAGTGCTTGTTGATGCAATATAGCACTCGAGGTATCGAGTGCTTACATTAAATAAGAATACAGCAAAAGTATGAAGATTTAATCAATCGTAATTGTTTTCTGCAAATATGACATACTGAATATTTTCACACCAAAGAACGACAACTTGAAGATGATTTATTGTAGGAATGACTTTAATGGGGCCTCCAAACCTTGAGGTAAACCGAATGCGATTTACATTCCACATAGTCACATGGCCTACAGTACGTCGTTGAACTGATCTCCGCCACCGCGCGCGATCATTGTTTCCGTCCCATGCACTTCCGTGCCATTCACTTCCGTCCCTTTTCCAAAATCACTCCCACAAAAATGTCCAGCTACCGAGTGCCACAAAAATATCCAGATACCGAGTGGAAAGATGTTACATATCAAAAATTCATCTCGGCACGCCGGAAGGCGGAGGTAGATTTCACCGGGCAAACTAGGGGATAGGTGAAAGTAGTCAAAATGTGGAGGTTTTCGTTGAAGGAACAGACCTCATTTTATACTTCTCATTATGAGAAAATATTTAACAATTGGAGCTTAAAAAACTCTGTTTTTCATATTTTTATGCATATTTCTTACATTTTATTGTCTTATGGGGACGGTAATATTTTCGTCATTTGGGGACCATTTTTAGCCTATTTTCATTTTATGAAAAAATAGGCTTATGTGATCACCTTTTATCTGTGTGTGTGTGTGTGTGTGTGTATGTGTGTTTGTGTGTGTATTTGTGTCCCCCTCTAATAACTTCAAAATGGCTGGAGAGATTTCAATGAAACTCGTTAAGGTCAAAGTACTATTTAGGCCCACTCCGACCGTGGCCTTTAAATTTTGTTATATAGCACCAATCCAACATGGTGACTGTGCGAATTATTTCACCGGCAGTCCATATTTCCGAAACTATTATGGATATCACACTGAAATTTTGTACGGTGATAAAGGGCACTACTGCAAGTTCACCAATAGGACTTTCAAAAACATGTTAACTACAAAACGAACATGGCGGCCAAGCGAAGATGAAACTTTAAAATAGACTTTTCTCGCGATTTAACCATCTAAACGAAATGAAACTTGGTACAGCAAATGTTTAAACACATTGTAATGCGCTGGCATCAAATTTAGTTCATTTGTGTACATAGCCTCAAAATGGCGGCTGTGCGAAATATTTCACTGGTGTTCTATATCGCCGAAACTATTACTGATATCACCCAGAACTTTTTTACGGTGATAAAGGGTACTACTAGAAGTTCAACTATGAAACTAAAAAACCTGTAAAATACAACACGAACATGGCGGCCAAGCGAAGGTGAGACATTTTAATAGACTTTTCTCGCAATTTAACCATCTGAGCCCAGTGAAATATGGTACAGTAAATGTTTATGCACCGGCATCTAATTTAGTTCAAAAGTTCACAAAACCTCAAGATGGCACCTGTGAGCATTTTTAAAATTAAGTTTTATTTTTCGTGTATTAATCATGCGATCGAAGTGAACGTTTGAATAATAAACCTACGCAAAAATCGTCTTCTAATAGTAGCCTACATTATATACAAATCCAAAATGGCGACCAACCGAAATATTTAGACGGTTTTCAATATCTATTAATCTATGATAGCAATCAAACTGAAAATTTGTGTGTTGATAGGGGCCATCAACATAAGTTCAGCTATAGGACTTTCAATAACCTGGTGAGCACAAATCCAACATGGCGGCGACGCGAAATATAAATATTTAAATGGACGTTTCTCGCGATTTAACCATCCGAGTGCAGTAATACTTGGTATGGTGAATGCTTATACAAATTTCAATCCACTGGCATATGATTTATTTCAGTTGTTTTCATAAATTTTAAAATCTGATTTTCATTTCTTGTGTCCCAATCATGCGATTAATATTTGAATATCCTACACCTACACAATAATCTTCATGTAATCTCTATAAATATAAAACTGAAAGTTTGTCGGTTTTTTCTGATTTTCCACGGAAATTTGAGTTATTAACACGTTTCAGACTGGTTTATAACGGTTGCGCGCAAAAACAAATTTTTTGTCTGTCTGTTTGTCTGTCTGTTTGTCTGTGTACAACTTTGCACGCGTTTCACTCGAGAATCGCTGAGTGGATCAACGTAAGATTTGGTACAGATGTCCATCAGAGGCACGAAAGTAATCATTGATGTAACTCTTCTCCATACCTCTCATAAAAGAGGGTCTATCCCCTTAAAATCAAGGGCGTATTCTTAGAGCTACCGGGGCTACCGGCGGTAGCCCAAGAAAATTACATTTAAAAAAATAACACTTTATTGCAGGTTCAACAAGGCATTCAAACAATCGTGACTTTCATATGCATTCTTCTTTATCGAAAAAATAATGGTTAGTAGTTAGTCAACGCGGCAACGCAGCAGAAACCGACCGATAAAGCGGCAGCCTTACACCGCTCTCCCCATCTCCCCGCACCCACCCTTGTTCCGTGCAGGCCCAGCGTTCATAGCGAGTGAGTTGCCGCTACGGCCAGCGATTTCTTACCATACTGAACAGCGCCTAACAACACAGCTTGGAGCGGCGATGGTCTGAGTAACACGGAGCGAAATAGGTACTAACATATTTATACCATGCAAAATAACATCAAACTACCAAATATTTAAATGATTGCATACACAACATCAAATAAAAATTATTCGCTTAACAACTTGAATCCACGCAAGAAACCGCCAATTTTGAAGTTAAACCCCAGGCTAAGGAGCGCTTCGCATACCTGGCTCACACGCCGCTGGCTCGCGCAGCCAGAAGCTAATTTAATTGAGTACCAGTGGTTTCTTTTAAGTTAAAAGCGTTTAAAGGAACAAATAACCTACAATAAATATACATTATCGTGCGCATATATGTGATTATGTTTTAAAATTTGTAGTATTTTCGATGTGTGATTTACTTAAAAGTGTGTATGCTGAAGAATCATTATGTAGTGTTTTGTTTTAACTGTGCCAGTTGAGATTTTGTAAGAAAATTATGGAACAAACACATGCGGGGGCTTTAAATGCCAATGACTGTATAATAGAGTGTTTGTTAGAAGTTCCTTTCAGCCGTCGCACAGTGGTCCAGATTCGAAAAAAACGGACAAAAATATTTTCCGTTAAAAGAAATGAAATACTTTTGTGTAAAACTTTAAATTAGATGTTATTATGAGGCAAATTAGTCGTGCATAAAATTACTTATTTATCCTCTGATCCAGATGAGTCGACTTCTTCTTCTTCTTCCCCTTCCTGCTCTGTCTCGTCCTCGGGTATTACCAATAAATTACACACCTCCTGAGGCAACTGACTTCTTTTCTTCTTCGGTAGACATCCCATGCTTGACATTACTGGATCAGAGCTTAGCAATAGTCTATGGAACAAGTCAAAATTATTGGAAATCCTTGAGGATTTTCTGGTATGGTCTTCCCTATATTTTCTTACGTCTTTGTTTCTAGACTCTAACGCCTCTTCTGAAGGTTTTCCAATCGGCAAAATAGCTGCTTCTATAATGGAAGATCCATGGATAAGTATTTTATGGAGTGTTGGAGGCATGTAATACCACGGATATAGCCGTACATATAAGCTTGCTGTTTCGCTGCAGTAGGAATTGAACTCACTATCAATTTCATGACCAGTTGAAATTGCTTTTAAAATTATTCCGAAACGAGTTATTAACTCACAGGCAACCCCTGTTATTTCGCATGCTACTTGAGGTTGTTCAAAAAACCTTCGGGCAGTGTTGCGATCATTGGTTGTTCAATATCCAGGCTTTATCTACTAGAAGACCTAATCTCGTTCTGAATGAGTCTTGCACATTTTTTTCTTTCTTTCGAATAAGTCTTGATTAACCATCTTTCACGCTCACTTTCCACTTCTTAAAACCCAGGCGGTATGAAATATGCAGGAGAATTTCAAAAAATCGGATGTGGCTTGCAGAACTGAAATTCCAAATTCAAGCTGTAAATTGTCGACGGGCTTTTGTGCCCTTTTCTTTAGATTGTTCATTTCTGAAATTTTCTTACCACAAATATAGCACTTCATGCTTGAAGACTGTGCTAGAGCAATGCATATTTTTCCATCTATCATTGACAATATTAAGGAATAGAGCACTTCGGTGTTGTTAATAACCAAATAATGTAAATTCTCAATTTGATCATTCAGATACATCCTTTCTGTCCGTGTAATTTCCGATTTTTCATGAACCCACTGAATTCGAATAAGCCTGCAGAATCGTGTAGATGAGGTTCTTGGATTTTTCCACGCAATAATTCCTGTTTTACTGTCAACGAGGTGCAGATGCACGACAGATGACATAAATAAGCTCTGGTGGCTCTTTCCAGCTTCCGACGAGGTTTGTTTATATTTGGAATGGCCGGAGCTGCCATCAAAGCCCCATTTACAATATAATGTATAGCTCTCATTACTCACATTTGGTAACATTGATAAAATTCTGGAGGAAGTGTGGTCCAGCAAGTCTTGTATTTTCACTTCACATTCATTTTCCTTAATTATTAAATTATGTGAATAAGTAGCCATTTTAGCATTCAAAATAGCATAATAGCTAGGGTATAAATCATGGTTATGTTTATTAGCTAATCTTCTCATTGTCACATACTGGTGCTTGGATAACTTTGCTTTAATTATGAATGATAAGGCTTCTTCCACTGACATTTTTGTAGATCGTTGATCCCCCTTTCTCCATGCATCCCGTATTCGTTTGCCCCTCGTTGGTGTAGTCGTGGTAGCTTCTTTTAATAGCATGGCTGATGAATCGTCTCCCTCTGCCCTTAAATTCATAGCGGTCGCATAGGCATGCTCTGATGAAGTGGCACTCTTCCTTAGGTCTTTAATATTTCTTCTTTTGCTTCTCTCCGTTAGCTCTTCAAATTCTTTTGAAGGACGACCTCGATCTTCTGATTTTGTGGAGCCAGGCATGCTCGGAATTGAAATCACAATTTCTTTTTTCAACCAGTCTGATTACGGTATTTCTTCGAAAAAGCATATTCTAAGAAGTTACACTTTCTCCACCGGTCAAAATGAGGCAAAAAGAAAAAGGTTCTTATATTATTATACACTGTTTTCTCGACACTCTCGTCAACATTTCATTGGAATTTGTTAATGAGATATGTTACCACAAACTTTTCTTGTCGAGCGCGAGACTGATTTTTTTTCCTCACGAATCTTGTTATGAAGTTCACTGCGACTAACAACGAAATTCATTTTTCACACTTCACAAAACATACAACTACCACTAATCAATTACTTCTCGCGAATGAAGATTATTTTGGTTTCCTGGTCTCGAGATATCCCTTGCGTAGCATAAACAAATGTCTCAACAGGCCCTTATCTCTCGCGAGTGTTTATCCTCAGTAATGTTCTCTCCAATCTCAATCACGCATCTGGCGTGTTCTGGCGATGAAACCTTTAAGGATATATTCTCCAGTCTTCATTTTAAAACTTGCATAAGTTTCATGCTATACATATGTATACAATTTTTTGTAGGTCAAGCAAAATTTATTTTTCTTGAAAAAAAAAATGCACTATAAAAGTAAGTATAAGAGCCCTTATAAGTGATCTGAAGTTGAAAATCATGCTATAAACACATATATCAGAACCGAAACAAGATACAGATACAGTATTAAAGACGCCGAGTTTCATTTTGAAGTTAGAATTATATTTCAAAGGTTACTTAACGGAGTGCGGAGTTCAGAAACGAAGAGTTGTATCACTTTTGCAGTAATATATCTTTGAAACACAGAAGCAATTTCCAAAGAAAAAGTGAAATTAATGTACACTGATTAACATATTTCACTTGGAAAGTGGTTTGGCGTTTCTAAAGTAAAGTTGAAAAATCGATTTTTGACCGCTTTTTAACGGATCCGGACCACTGTGCGTCGCTTATACAGTGAGAAA
Organism: Meconema thalassinum; assembly: GCA_946902985.2. Taxonomy (NCBI): domain Eukaryota; kingdom Metazoa; phylum Arthropoda; class Insecta; order Orthoptera; family Tettigoniidae; genus Meconema; species Meconema thalassinum. Next base: position 1,001,058,411 of record OX336388.2, on the reverse strand, counting down.
GTTCATGTTATACATATGACCTGATCTGTAATTGTGTGCCAATGTATACACGTCATTTCACATCATCTACATGCTACGTGGAATAGGTTATCTGGCAGTTCTAAACTGTCTAAATTGTATTGCTGGCCGTGTTTGTTATTTAGTCGTGCAAGGAAGGGTTTTCAAATATGAACTCTTTTCGCTCAAAAGCATGTTTTGTGTAATATTAAGCTCAGTGGTAGCCCAGATCTTCAGACCAATATACGCCACTGCTTAAAATGCATGCTGAAATGGGCGTAGAAAGACGAGACAAAGCTCATTTTCAGCGTCTCAATGTGAGAAACAAAACTCGGGAGCCCTACGGGCCCCGAAAACCACATTTTAAGGTCCTAAAACCAACAGTTTTTGAGATATAGTCAGAAAACTAAATTCATTTATTAAGCTATTGAAAGAATGCAAGCTGGTAACCATGGCAACACAATCTCAGAAGTCCATTTACTGTATTAGGTAGATTTCATTAGAAAGCTAACTATTGCAATGGGTACCATGTTTCGACTTCCGGAAAATTTCGACATATCTTCGCGTTTCACATCCCCCAGACCCGAAAACCACCGTCAGTTCAAAAGTTTATATATAATTTATGTATATATGTATATATGTATATATATATATATATATATATATATATATATATATATACATGCTGTACCCGGCATGCGTTGCAATGCCAATCAAAGAAAGTGTTGGCGTTGAAATTCTGTTTCTTGAAGTGCTTTTGGATACACAACATGTTAACTGCCTCTAAGCTATCATAAAATGGATTTTCTAATTTAGAACCATTCGAGGGAGCGTGCACAACAACTTTCAAAAAGTTTCATCGCTGTCACTCATTTGTTGAATCTAATCGTACGCTACCTATTGTGAAATGGATTTACTAAGTCGAAACCCTTCCCTGGCGTGTACACAATGACTCATCAATGATTCATCGCAATCGGATGAATGGTATATGCACGTATAGGGGTTTTTGTTTAAACGATTCGTGCGCTGTCACTAATTTGTTGAATCTACTCGTGCGCTACCTATTGAGAAATGTATTACTAAGTCGAAGCCCTTCCCTGGCGTGTACACAATAACTCATCAAGGTTTCATCGCAATCGAAGAATGTTATATGAACGCAATAGGGAATTTTGTTGAAACGCTTCACGCGTCGTCACCCATTTGTTGCATCTACTCTTGCGCTACTTATTGTGAAATGGATTTACTAAGTCCCCTTCCCTGGCGGGTACAAAATAACTGATCAATGTTTCATCGCAATCGGTTGAATAGTATATGAACGCATACCTGATTTTGTTTAAACGATTCGCACTCCGTCACTCATTTGTTGAATCTACTCGTGCGCTACCTACTGTAAAATGTATTTACTAAGTTAGAAACCGTCACGTAAGTGTCCACAACATCTCACCCAAGTTTCATCGCTATCGTCGTTCATTTGTCGAATCTACTCGTGTGCTACCTACTGTGAAATGTATTTACTAAGCCAGAAACCTTCCTTGGAGTGTCAACCATATTTCACCCAAGTTTCACCGCTAACGGCAGAAAGGTATATGACCTTATACGGGACTTTGTTGAAACGCTTCGCGCGTCGTCCCACATTTGTCGAATCAACTTGTGCGCTGCATATTGTATAGGAGATTTACTAAGCCAGAAATTTTCCATGACGTGTACACAACATCTTACCCAAGTTTCATAGGTACGGACGAATGGTACATGTATGCATACGGGACTTGGTTGAAACGCTTCGCGTGTCGTCGCTCATTTGTTGATTCTACTCTTGCGCTACATATTGTAATATGGATGTACTCAGCCAGAAACCTTCCCTGGAGTGTACACAACATCTCACCCAAGTTTCATCGCAATCGGATGAATGGTATGTGAACGTATACGGGACGTTGTCGAAACGCTTCGCGCGTAGTCACTCATTTGTTGAACATAAACGTGCGCTTCGTATTGTAAAATGGATTTACTTAGCCAGAAACCTTTCCTGGAGTGTACACAACAATTCACCAAACATTTATCACTATCAGACGAATGGTATATGACTTTATACAGGACTTTGTTGAAACGCTTCGCGTGTCATCGCTCATTTGTTGAATCTACTGGTGCGCTACCTATTGTAAAATGTATGTACTACGCCAGAAACCTTCCCTGGAGTGTACACAGCATCTCACCCAAGTTTCATCGCTATCGGATGAATGGTATATGAAATTAAATGGGACTTTGTTGAAACGCTTCGCGCGCCGTTGCTCATTTGTTGATTCTACTCGTGCTCTACCTATTTTTAAAGGGATTTACTAAGCTAGAAACCTTCCCTGGAGTGCACACAAAATCTCAGCCTAGTTTCATCGCTATCGGACGAATGGTATATGAACGCAAACGTGACTTTGTTGAAATGCTTCGTGCGTCGTAGCTCATTTGTTGAATCTAATCGTGCGCTGCCTATTGTAAAGTGGATGTACTAAGCCAGAAAATTTCCCTGCAGTGTACACAACATTTTACGCAAGATTCATAGCTATCGGACGAATGGTATATGAATGCATTCGGGACTTTGTTGAAATGCTTCGCGCATCGTCGCTCATTTGTTGAATCTACGCGTGCGCTACCTATTGTAAAATGGATTTACTAAGTCAGAAACCTTCCTTGGAGTGTACTCAACATCTCACCCAAGTTTCATCGCTATCGGACGAATGGTATATGAATGCATACGGGACTTTGTTGAAATGCTTCGCGCATCGTCGCTCATTTGTTGAATGTACGCGTGCGCTACCTATTGTAAAATGGATTTACTAAGTCAGAAACCTTCCTTGGAGTGTACTCAACATCTCACCCAAGTTTCATCGCAATCGGACGAATGGTATATGAACACATACGGGACTTTGTTGAAATGCTTCGCGCATCGTCGCTCATTTGTTGAATCTACGCGTGCGCTACCTATTGTAAAATGGATTTACTAAGTCAGAAACCATCCTTGGAGTGTACTCAACATCTCACCCAAGTTTCATCGCAATCGGACGAATGGTATATGAACACATACGGGACTTTGTTGAAATGCTTCGCGCATCGTCGCTCATTTGTTGAATCGACGCGTGCGCTACCTATTGTAAAATGGATTTGCTAAGTCAGAAACCTTCCTTGGAGTGTACTCAACATCTCACCCAAGTTTCATCGCTATCGGACGAATGGTATATGAATGCATACGGGACTTTGTTGAAATGCTTCGCGTGTCATCGCTCATTTGTTGAATCTACTGGTGCGCTACCTATTGTAAAATGTATGTACTAAGCCAGAAACCTTCCCTGGAGTGTACACAGCATCTCACCCAAGTTTCATCGCTATCGGATGAATGGTATATGAAATTAAATGGAACTTTATTGAAACGCTTCGCGCGCCGTTGCTCATTTGTTGATTCTACTCGTGCTCTACCTATTTTTAAAGGGATTTACTAAGCTAGAAACCTTCCCTGGAGTGCACACAAAATCTCAGCCTAGTTTCATCGCTATCGGACGAATGGTATATGAACGCAAACGTGACTTTGTTGAAATGCTTCGCGCGTCGTAGCTCATTTGTTGAATCTAATCGTGCGCTGCCTATTGTAAAGTGGATGTACTAAGCCAGAAAATTTCCCTGCAGTGTACACAACATTTAACGCAAGTTTCATAGCTATCGGACGAATGGTATATGAATGCATTCGGGACTTTGTTGAAATGCTTCGCGCATCGTCGCTCATTTGTTGAATCTACGCGTGCGCTACCTATTGTAAAATGGATTTACTAAGTCAGAAACCTTCCTTGGAGTGTACTCAACATCTCACCCAAGTTTCATCGCTATCGGACGAATGGTATATGAATGCATACGGGACTTTGTTGAAATGCTTCGCGCATCGTCGCTCATTTGTTGAATGTACGCGTGCGCTACCTATTGTAAAATGGATTTACTAAGTCAGAAACCTTCCTTGGAGTGTACTCAACATCTCACCCAAGTTTCATCGCAATCGGACGAATGGTATATGAACACATACGGGACTTTGTTGAAATGCTTCGCGCATCGTCGCTCATTTGTTGAATCTACGCGTGCGCTACCTATTGTAAAATGGATTTACTAAGTCAGAAACCATCCTTGGAGTGTACTCAACATCTCACCCAAGTTTCATCGCAATCGGACGAATGGTATATGAACACATACGGGACTTTGTTGAAATGCTTCGCGCATCGTCGCTCATTTGTTGAATCGACGCGTGCGCTACCTATTGTAAAATGGATTTACTAAGTCAGAAACCTTCCTTGGAGTGTACTCAACATCTCACCCAAGTGTCATCGCTATCGGACGAATGGTATATGAACACATACGGGACTTTGTTGAAATGCTTCGCGCATCGTCGCTCATTTGTTGAATCTATGCGTGCGCTTCCTATTGTAAAATGGATTTACTAAGTCAGAAACCTTCCGTGGAGTGTACTCAACATCTCACCCAAGTTTCATCGCTATCGGACGAATGGTATATGAACACATACGGGACTTTGTTGAAATGCTTCGCGCATCGTCGCTCATTTGTTGAATCTACGCGTGCGCTACCTATTGTAAAATGAATTTACTAAGTCAGAAACCATCCTTGGAGTGTACTCAACATCTCACCCAAGTTTCATCGCAATCGGACGAATGGTATATGAACACATACGGGACTTTGTTGAAATGCTTCGGGCATCGTCGCTCATTTGTTGAATCTACGCGTGCGCTACCTATTGTAAAATGGATTTATTAAGTCAGAAACCTTCCTTAGAGTGTACTCAACATCTCACCCAAGTTTCATCGCAATCGGTTGAGTGGTATATGAATGCATAGGAGACATACACACCCACAGACAAACTATCACGTAAGATTGATTTTTATATATATATATATATATATATATATATATATATATATATATATATATATATCAGTTTCTTGTGGACACGATAACTGCCGTAATTTTGCACCAATCACTTTGAATTTTTTACAGAATATGTATCCCTATAAAATCACGGTCGAGTTCGTTAATGGGTAAAATCGGTCGAAGGGGGTGAAAATGGGGGGCTTTTTTCGAAAAAGTGAAATTTCGCTATAACTCTCTTAATACGTGAAATATCGAATCCATTCAAAGTTCATAATATGTGTCGGATAAGTGCCAAAAATTTATGTCAAATAAGTTTTTTGATAGCACCAACCATTGACCAAAGGGGTGGAAAAAAGTGGGTTTTTCGGGAAACATTAATCATATCTCTCTTAATAGGCACAATATCAAAACCGTACGGAATAGAAAATATTCCCCTAATAATTACGTAAAACTTTTGTCTGAAAGAAATTTTGATATGACCCACCATTACGCCAAGGGATGAGAAAAACCATTTCGGAATTAAAGAAAATGCAAAGTGCCATAAGAGGTTACCATGACAACGCTTCTAAATTGATGAGGGATGATCTATCAGAGGTTGCCAAGACAACGCCATTGACGAGATCACATTCATTTTTAGCCTACTTTTCACACTTTGCAAAAATGAGGAAAAAGTAGACTTATGAGATCGATCCGGGAAAATGTGTCTGTCTGTCTGTCCTTCTGGCTGGCTGGCGGTGTGTGTGTGTGTGTGTGTGTGTGTGTCCTATCAACTCTTAAACGGCTGCAGCAATCGAAACCAAATTTAGTATGAGTAAATCTGTATACCGGAATATCTCAAGCCCATATTTGAAAAAGATGTCAGTGCTACCAACTGCTAAAAAAACGCATTAGAAATTTGAGCTCCATGTTGGATATCATGGAAGGCATACATGGGAGCAATTCCAAAATTAGCACACATGTAGATAATACTATTTCAGTTTAATTTCCAGGAGGCCATACATGACAGTGTTGCCAAAATAATTTTAAGTCTTCTGATAGGTCCAATATTTAAATGCACATAACTTCTACACTATCAATTGGATTTCAACCAAATTATGTATGTAATATTTGCACATAAGCAGGTATGACTGAGCGTATTCTTAAGAGCCTCGAGGGCTGCCAACTGTTAATAATTGCTCTCTCTACTTTTTATCCAAATACCAATATATCAGAAAGTATGCAAGCCGACAGCTTTAAACTATGCACGCGTATAGTACCTGACATTTTACATTAATTTGGAGTATCGTATAAACGTCAGTTCTACCAACATGATTCTAAGCCTGCTGATAGGACCAATTTTAAATACATGTAACTACTATACTGTCAGTTGGATTTCAACCAAATTTCGTATGTGCTATGTTTAATATAACAGATATGACTATAAGTATTCTTATGAGCAATTAGGGCTGCCAACTGTTAAAAATGGTGTCTATATGTTTTTACCCAAATATCAATATATCAGAAAGTATGCAAGCCAACAGGTCTATACTTTGCATACGTATAGCACCTGACATTCTAGATTAATTTGGAGTAATTAATATAAGTCAGTGATGACAACATGATTCTATGCCTGATGATAGCTCCAATTTTAAAATACATATAACTTCTATACTAAAAAAATGGATTTCATCCAAAATTGGCACAAAAAGATATCATAATATTTCTGATTATTTCGGACCAGCATACGCATGACATTGTTGCCAACGTGCTTTTACGTGTGCTGATAGATCCAATGTATGACTCCATGTAACATCCTTAGGACTTCAACCACATTTTGTATTCTGTACCTTAAGAGATGGAATTAAGAATATATTCAGTCACCAGGGCTGCCAACTGTATTGCTGTATTAGGCTGCATTATGCCTAGTATACAGTATTTCGAACTAATTAAGACATTCCGATATTACCAACTTAATTTCGTCACTATTCTACATAGGTTCATATACTGTAGATTAATCATTGGCATGAATCTTAATTTAAAGAAAAGTAGGCTCTTTAGTTCGGCACGGAACTTCTTGTTCCATCTATGTGGGAAGCGGCTAACTGGTAGCATGCTGAACTTCTATGCCCAAGGTCGCTGGTTCAAAACCGGCCAAAGTCGTCGGATTTTCTAAGAGCGCTAAAAATCCGTCAGCATGCTTTCCTTCGGAGGGGAAGTTCCAACATTAATTTCAAGTTGCTGGTTGCGGTGGAATCTAGCAGCCAAGTTCACAGTAGGTGTCGTTGACGGTAGTATTTGGTACAAAATTAGGTACTACTACTTAAAATTGACCTTCTGCAGACCTTACCTGAATTAGAGACTAATACAGTCATCACAATTAACACCGTTTATCAGACAGATTCTACACACACCCAATGTACACGGGGTTACATGACCACGTTGTCGCAGCCCCTAAACTGAGGAACCAACCAACATCTCTGCGGGAGATAAAATTTTGCGTGAAGAAGTAACAGACTGTTAGATAGTTACACATCAGTTCCAAACCTTGCATAAGGACATTGTGATCAAAAGTATAAAAATGAACCCCAAATATGACAAGACAGTTACCATCCCCATAAGACAATAAAATGTTAAAAATATGCATAGAAAGACGAAAAAAAGGTTAATTAACCTCAAATTGTAAAATACATTCTCGCAATAAATGAGGTCTGATCCACCTACGAAAACCTGCATATTTCGCCTATTTTAGCCTATCCTCTAGTCTGCCCGGTGAAATCTACCTCCGCCTTCCGGCGTGCCGAGAGGAATTTTTCAGTAAGACGAAATGCCATTCCATTTATTACATTGCTGTGAACGTTTGCAAACGGCTATAAGGTTATCACGGAACCAACTTAAGCTGTAAAATTCATCAATACGTATATAATGCGCTTAAGGGGGTCAAGGGGTACATTTGATTTTTCATGTGATTTACACGGGCGGGTGGGAAAGGTCTATTATATCCCTATCCCTATATTATATAATTATTATTTTGATTATTATGTTATGGCATACAAGGACGAGACAAAACTCATTTTCAGCCCCTCGGTGGCTCGGAGGCTACTTTGTTTTAAGGCTGTAAAACCACGTTTCTGAGATATTCCAGGAAAACTAATTTCATTTAATAAACTAATAAATAGATGACGAGTACAGAAGAAGACCAAATCAGGAGCTATGTAGATATTCTGAGAAAATCACAGATGTGGCCAGGAAGAGACGTCTGGCTTTCTACGGACATGCCTCATGGATGAACCCAACAAGACTTACCAACCGGCTTCTCAGCTACTGGGGAAATAGAAGGAGCGTGACACCGTCGCTAACAGTAGTTAACAAGGATACCCATGAACTGAAGATAATGAAAAGTGATATTAGAAGCCGATCACATCTCAGAAAGATACTTAATCAGAAGAGTTTTCAGGACAGACCACCCTGTAAGAAAACCGGCATCTGGACAAAAGAGGGAAAGGAGTAACATAGCCAGAGAATGCGCGAATATTGGGCAAACATCAAGTCCCTCGCCAAGCTGAAAAGTTGAATGTCGTGGTCCTTAGCTGGCCCATCCGAAAGAGGAAGAACAAGAAGGAACTAATGAAGTAATGCAAGCCGGTAACCATGACAACTGTAGGCATATCACAAGAGGTGACATCCAACTTTCCATGTATTCCAGTAAGAAGCAATGCCACTCAATTTAATAAATTTATGTGAAAGTTCGCAAATGGCTATAAGGTTATCGTGGAATCAAACATAGACTGTAAAATTCAACAATGCGATTAAAGGGGTCAAGGGCTACCCTACAATTTTTACACTGTGACTTACACGTGCGATATGCGATATGTTGTACAGAAGGTCTATTATATCTCCAAACAGCAACATTATTTTCAAAAAATTCTGGATTGGAATAGTGTCTTTGCAGCTTTTTGGGAATTTGGGCCATTGGAGGCAAAAATTCCCGAATTTTCATGCACCACAAGCCTTTATAATTAATTAAAGGGTTCTTCCTGGGGATGGGGACTTTCCACAACGGTGAGCGTCAGTTTTAATTTGACATATATTGTGTTTCGTCTGCGAGGATTTCAATATTATTTTCACGTCAGGAAGTACACTTTAGGTGAATTTAGTTTGAGAGCACATTTTAACTAATCATATTTTTGTCGACAAACGGGTTCATCGTAAAGATGATTTTGTTTGATACTGTGTGGTTGATATATCTTTATGTTTATGTACGCCTATAATCCATGTTCGGGTGCTTGGAGCATCGTAAAATTAGGTATTTTAACAATGAGTCAATACACCAATCATTTATAAAACTCTTCAACATACTTCTCATAGAAGGGTAGGTATAAAGAGCAACTTTTCAAAATACATGCTTAAATGGGCGAAAAATAAAAAATTCTCCTTGAAGGACGACCGAAGCATATGTTGCGCTTATCAATGCGTGACACAAAACTACAGTAGGGAGTCTATAAAGAGTCTCCGTAAACCACATTTTATGGCCCTTAAATTAACAGTGTCTGCGATATACCCAGAAAACTAACTTCGTTCTGATAAATTTATGAAGGAATGACAAGCCCCTAACCATTGCAACAGTAGCTCAATTGATACCGTCTGGTTATTAATACCGAAGACCGTTCGAAGAGCGGGTACTTCTGCTAGTAGTACATAACTCTAAAACCTCCATATATAACAATCAAACATGGCAACCATAAAAAAAAACGGCCGAATTCATCGGATTTTCTAAGAATGTTAAAAATCCCTCAGTATGCTTTCCTTCGGAGGGAAAGAAAAGTGGGTGTGGCGGTCCCATGAAAAAAAAAATTACTACACTTGTGTGAAGCCAAAATTTGTATGTTAGATTAATTGATAACGCTATATTAGTTCCAACATTCACCGCCAGGTGGTGGCTACGATGGCACCTAGTAGCGAAGTCTACAGCTAGGTTTCGTAGACGGTAGCATTTGGTAGCAAAAGTAGGAACTACTTGAAAAATTGATCGTCTGCTGTCCTTCTTTCCTGATTTATAGATAACTCACATTAATACAGCCATCACAATTATCACCGGTTTTCAGACAAATTCTACACACACGCAAAGTACACGGGGCTATATGAGCACGTTGTCGCAGCCCCTAAACTAAGGAACCAAACGACCTATAACATATTCTTTCAAAAATGCAAAATTTCATAAATAGTTTTATTTCTTTCTTCTTTTTCAGTTTTTGAATATGTACATATGTTTTCTCAGCTTTAGTACAGGACATTCCTAATTTAATGATCATTAATTTGAGACCTTGTTGAGGTTGATAGGTGAATTCTAACTTGACTTATTAATGTTTGAACCTGTAAAACCGCACAATTTATTGTTAATCAACGAGTAATTTAATTTTAAAGTTATGCATTAGGTTTAGACACGTGCGCCCTTGTCCATTTAAGGCAACCTGGCAGTGTAGATTAGCCAAACAAGTAACTGCTTAGCAAAAGCTTCATTGTTAGGTAACGATACCAACTAGAAAATCCAAATCTTCGATCATAAATAAAATAGAAGGCTGATGACGTCACATTGTAGAGAGCATCATCTCGATCAGCTGACTGTAGTGAACTGCGGTAGTTTGGAACACTGAAATACTACACGTGATGATGGAATAGGGCTTTTTAAAGTGAGTTTTATTCATTACTAAGCCGGAATGGTGTATTGCGGTGTCGCGTTTGGATGAAAGGAGACGTTTAAAATAGGATCGGGCATTTCTTTCCATGGGTAAGTTAATTCATTGTAAAATAACACTAAAATTCTTGACTTAACTACTTGTATTTCTTTAGCCTAGGTTCCCTCTTAACTCCGAAACATGAAAGAAAAATAATTAAACATGTAAATGCTGGGATCTATTATAAATTATTAAGCCTCAAAATCTGTCGTTAAGAACGACCATGACATTATTCAAAATCAAAATCACCCCAGTAGTCTCGTACGGAAATCAATTATTGCGGCACAAGCTAACCACAGCGAACCTAAAGAGGCTTGAAAATATCAAGTCCAGGTACCTCAAACTTATTCTCCAGATATCAAACTATACAGGGAACAGACTGGTGTACACTTTGCCGGATTAACCGTTCTTTATAGAGGATATAAAATCCACCTTCGACCTTCCCGACACTGAAGCATCTGCTGCAGTCCTGGAAGAAATACAAAGAAAGGCCAAGCAAATCCCGAAAGGATTCTATGAGACAGAGGCAATGATGGTTGGTTGGTTCCACAGTTTAGGGGCTGCGACAACGTGGTCATGCAGCTCCGTGTACTTTGGGTGTGTGTATAATCTGTCTGATAACCGGTGTTAATTGTGATGACTGTATTAGTGTGTGTTATCTGTTTTCAATTCAAGTGAGGGCTGCAGACATTGAATTTTTTCAAGTAGTTCCTACATTTGCCGCCCAACCCCGCAGTCAACGACTACTAGTTCAGAACTTGATTACCAGATGCCACCGCAGTCGGCTCCTGGCGACGAACGTCGGAACCTAAGAGTGTTTGTCGAATGTTGAACCCATATATAATTTAGCTTCACACATGTGTAATTAGTGGAAGGTTCTTTAACATGCCATAAATCAATGACATGGGACCGCCGGCTTTACTTCCCCCCGAAGGAAGGCATACTGAGGGATTTTTTACACTCTTAAAAAATCCGTCGACTTAGGCCGGGTTTGAACCCGAGATCTTGGGCATAGAAGCTCAGGATGCTACCTACTACCCCACCGAAGCCACTACAGAGGCAATAAGAAAAGATAAATGGAAAGGACCGGACTTCAACCTACGCCACACCTTCACCCGATTCGCCGTCCACGGGTTCAACGGAAGGATATGTGAAATCACCAGGTTCCATGTACCTGTCGTCTATGTGGCATGAGTTGTTCCAGACCCTACCAAACTTACGCTTCCGCGACTCCCCAATCGAATTCCAAGAATCAGTCAAACATCTGGGCGTGATAATTGACGAACAACTCTCTTGGACGCAGCAAGTTCACAACGTCTCTAGAAAAGTATTTTCCGCACTGAATTCATTGAGACGATTTGGGAATATTTTCTCTCGCGTGTTAAAAGAACGACTTGTTTCCTCCCTAGTACTGCCTCATTTTGACTATTGCGATGTGGTATACAATGACCTGTCTGCTACTCTTAAAAACAAACTCCAACTAGCACAAAATGCCTGTGTACGCTACATATGCAACTTACGGTATTACGACCACGTCACCCCTGCGTACGAACAACTCAGCTGGTTGCGACTAAATCAACGCCACGATCTTCATTCTTTAAGTCTTTTCCGACAAATACTCTTAAGTTCCTCTCCAGCTTACCTGCATTCTCAGTTTCACTGCCTCTCACACGAACATAGTCTTGGTACACGGTCAAAAAATGATTCACTCATGCTCATACCAATACACCGCACGGTACGCTACACTAACTCCTTCGTAGTTTCTACTGCACGACTGTGGAACAACCTGCCGCGCTCTGTCAGAGGAGCAACCCCGTCTAGCTTCAGGCAGCATTGCCAGCTGTACATATCACAAAAGAAATGAAACCTGAACTCAACACGTCAAATATTTGAATCCTTATGCTGAGTTATATTCGTGTTTCTAATTTACGTTTTATTTATTTTCTGTTTAGTTACCTAAATGTTTTCTTACATCCTTTTAAATGCGCATTGCAAAATCAATATTAGGCTATAGTGACCACGCTGAGCTAAGGTTCATGTGATATTTTTCATGACACTACATTTATGATGGGATGTAGTACCTTTGAACACACCCAGAAAGCTACGAGAAGCTGAGAGCTTATACAATTCTCTTTGAAGTAGCGGAGAATCGCACTTTTGAATTTGGTGAAGTCTGCTAATTATTTATCTGAGGTCTTATTAATCAATTTTATCTTTCTACGAGACTCAGAATATTCCATTTCGTCATTCTGTATTATTGAAACATTTTGGAGAATGTTTTTTCACTTTAAGGTATGGTAATATAATTGCAGATACGCAAACAGGAATGTAAGTAGTCGCTCAACGACTTAGTTTTGACGACTTGCTTCCACGAGGAACGCAGTTCCTTGCACTACGTCTGGAGAATCCGCCCTGTGTAGGCGCGTTATTATATCCGTCGCATAAGACGTGGCAAACAGTCCGCTTTTCAGCGTGGAAATCATTATCGAGTGCCATCGAGCACAATTATACTACGAATCACTGTTGTTGATGTGCAGTGATCAACACGAATTGTGTAGTGAATTATTTGGCAAGTATTGTGAAATTTACGACATTACTGTAGCACCACATTTTTACACCCACGTGTTTGTGGAGGGCCGAGAGCCTGGTGCGGAAATATACAGGTAAATGTGAGATTATTACTTTAAACAAGCGTGATATTAAAAGTACATTATACACAAATTGCTACGGTGAATTTATCCGTAATAAAACGACGCCCATTTCACGGATGCCACGTGATAGAAAAAGTAGCGTCTGTACACGTGTGGAACCGCAGAACAGTGCATGGCCATTTATCATTTACATCTGCAAAGTGTAGAGGCCGTGTTACCAGTTATATTTAAAGCCTGTGATATCTACGACGAATACTGTAATTTTCAAGTGATAATAATGAACTACTACAAGTCTTATTCTACCGCCCACGTGGTCAACTTTTTCAACACCATGTTCGAGACCGAGACCATGGGCTAATACCATTATGGTATGAGGGAGATGTCTCGGATGGGACCAGCTTGATTATGGAACTTCTAGAACATCGGACGAGAAGGAAGGAACCGAGGATGCCTTTCCTAGGCATGTCCAGTCCATTCACGAGGTCAACTACAGGGACAGACCGAACCCTGGTCTTTGGGAGAGTCCAGATGGAAGTTCTGATGAGGACGATGCCAATCCTGAAAGCCAGAGGTGCTTTTGTTCAATTCTTGTCGTTAGACAGAGAGCTAAGTGTGGGCTCCTTCATATCGTGAGTTTTGTACACCCTTCCTTGTTCTAGTTTCTGGTGGTATAGTTAGATTAGTGTAGTTTGTGAACCAACCGAACTTAGTGACAGCCATAGGTAGGGAATGTAATTAGTCTAATTAGATGTCATTTATTTGCAGTGATTGTGAGTCACCCTTGGGTCTGACATTTTGGTCAACCCTGGTGCAGCTTGATGGACGTCGTGGGACGCCAATTTCTGCCTATTGCTAAACGTGACTGTAGTCATTTTAGGCTACTTTGTTTAAGCCTATCTGGGGTGATTTTTCAAGTCTTTGCAGACTTTAGTTATGGCAATCTGAGGCCATGATTATATTTCTTTAACTGCACTTTTTGCAGCCAGTCTATGTTACACCCCTGACTTCGTTAGAGCAGTCGTATCATTTAGGTAATCGACTGTAATTACCAGTTTTGTAACTGCATTATATTTCATTTGAGATGAGCTCAGAAGCCATCCAGGTCAAGTGTAGACCTTATAAGTAATAGGGAGGTTTCGTTGTTGTCTAGCATCGAACCCAGTTCCCAGCGTATCATTAAGAAGATCCAGCAGAGAGTGGTATTTGCGCCACAATTATTATTTTGTTAGTGTCAAGTGTGATGACACGTGTTTATTTGATGTTTGATACAAGTCAGAACTAAAGTATTTTATCTTTGAGAGCAGAGAGCTCCAGCAATGAGTGACATTGCTACCTTTTAAACGTCTTTGATGTGAAAGACAGAGTTATATGATTGTATTCAGATTGATAGCGTGCTTTTTATGCACATATTCTTCGAGGTTTATAACCTATGGTAAAGGTATTATTATGAGGCCAGTTTTACAGTTATTATCTTGCTTAAATTGCCGGCCTAGTTAGTGTGTTGTGTCATACAGCGCAGGAATCTTGTAGCCTGCGGCGACACGAACAGGTTTGTGTAATCTACTCAGCGCTCGTGTGAGAGCGCATGCTTCTAAGTGAGACAGACTGATGTTAACATAGGACAGAATGCTTTTAGCATTCACTTTCCCTTCATTGCAATTATAGCTTATGGAACCCGGTGTCCATTCTTGTATCTGATCATATGTTCTGTAGATTGTCATTTGTTAGTTAAACGCTGTTGCGTGTACCGTTGTTTTGACGAGTACAGTTATGTCAGGTTTCTATAGTACGTTGTAGGCTAGCCCCGCTAGGGAGGTTTTTCATGTATGATGGTATTGTGTGTACCATGTCCGGGACTGTTCCCGTTGACCAGATATTTAGGGAGGGTAACTGATTGTGTCCAGGCCCGTCCCAGAGTTATTGAACGCGAGCTGTGCGCCGCTGGTAACTTGTGTTATTGTGTGTCCGAGTTGTTATTGCTCGCTGATTGTATTCCGACTTTTGAGTCGAGGCTTTTTTGGCAGAGATGATCTCAGGGAGACGCTCCGTGCCCAGGCTTGTCAGTATTATTCGCCATAAACCAACGATAACCTAAACCGACATCTTAATAATAAAACGCATAATTTTGGTAAACAAAAGCTAACTAACGAATCCTTTCTGCTTAACCTTGTTCATTTGCATTTGGAACCTGCTGACATAGCCGTGCTAATGAAGGTATTTCCTGGAGGAAATGACTTGAGGACAGCTGACACTTTTTTTGTTGTGACTGAAGCTTGCTCGAACCTTGAGTTCGTAGCTGGTGGAGCGCAGGCCATACGATGTTAGACGTAGTCTTCACTACGCAGTCGTCACCGTAATTACACACATTAGATGACTATGGCTTACAAACAGTAAACCAAGGTGTAGGCAGGCATTTGAATAAAACTGTGGTATCTTATTTATTTACTTTATGATGTAAAAGTGTATGAATCCTCTACGTTACCCTTTTGTGTGCTGATTAGCACTTAGATTATAAGAATGACTTAGATGTTTTTTTTATGGCTGGTCACTTAGCTTTGAATGCAATTGTTTGATATTACGGACGTCATCGCCGTAAATTTTGTTATTAATTGATAGGACTTAGCTAGATGAATTAACGTTAAATGTAAATGTGGAGATGGTATCATCCTAACTTTGATTTGTTTTGCTACCCTGTTAAATGTAAATTCTGATATTAGCTTGATCTTGTAACTTGACCTAGGGATTTGCGTCGTACCATTTTCCTAGTGTTGCTGTTGTTGCTTTATTATTGTGAGACAGATCTTTCGCGAGGGTTTACTGTAACTTCTCAGGTAGGGACCTGCTCTTTATTTTTGATTATTTATTAGCTTGCGGTATGCCGATAGAAACCCTCCGAACTAGGCTAGGGGTTTGTAAAGTTTACAATAAATTTTCACGGTGTTTTACATAAGTCTGGATGTTTCTTTTCTCAGTCTAGTTTTTAAGGTGAACCTTTCCTTAGGCAGTCTATGACCTTCGTCACCATGTACCACGATCCCCGTGGACTACAGTTTCTCGTGCCGCTTTGGCCTATTTGGAAGTTCACCTGATCCTCACGGCAGTTAGGTCCGACGGATGAGATGTTAGGGAAGTCATTGCGGTTGTTGGCTATCCTGGCAGCTCCTCTGACGGGCTCAATAGTAATAACTCATCCATGATGCTTATCATCATCATCAACATCATCACATCATCATCAGATTCTGTTTTAATAGTGTTTGTGTTTCCCTATTATTTCCTTACTTTAGCTATAATTAACTAATTACAATAATTTTTCCTACGCCATGCTTACCTGCCATTATATGTATTGTGATCAAATCTGAAATGTATTCCTGTTAGATTTAAGTACCCCATAGTTAAGTTTTGCAAATAATGTAATAATATATTAATTGTAAAATCTGGTTAGATGGAAGAGAGGGCCCAATGGCCCTAATCTTGCCAGACAAAATAAATCTATCTATCTATAAACTGTACCGCAAGAAGAGTTTCAATTGCTGCATTTGCGAAAGACTGGAAAAAATAAGGGAAAGAAAAGGAATCGAAATGTAAACCCCTATAGGCTATGTGTACACGTTGTGTTTAATAAATTATTTAAAAAAAATACTCTATCCCTTAATCCACTGAAACGGCCTGTATTTATGCTCGAAGGTATCAGGACTTAAAATGTCCATAGAATTTTTTCTTGGTGTTTTGTTGAGACTGCTAGTAAATGCATTCTCAACATATAAATCCTTTATGTCCCTATGCTGGATTAAATGCAGTGTGGACTACGCAATGCAGTCGTCAATCATGTTCAGTGTCAAATTGCAGGTTATGCTACAGATGTGACGTTTCAGACTTCGATAATAAATACGCTGAGGTAATATTTGTCATCTTATTAAACGTATGGACAGTGCAATAGGTTGAGGAAATTTTGAGATTTTTCTAGGATGCATTGCATCCCTAAATTAGTCTATTTAATTCTTCGTAGAATTTCGAAGTTCTGGGTTATTTTTGCGAAGGCTTCTATGATTCATGGAAAATGGAATTAAAAAGGAAACAGTTCATTGATTATAGTGTTTTCCTTCGTAGCAAATGTAATGCATAGTTGTTAAAAAACAACGCTTACTAAATCAATAGACTTCCTTATTTCCATTTGGCCATGTTGTTTTGTTCACTTTCATAAAATACTGAAGTATAAAATAACGCTGAATGAGAGCTCATCGTACGATACAATGTTCTAAAGTACTGGAATTTGACAAAATACATTTTCTAATGATGAAAAATAAATTAGGAAATGATGTAGTAATAGATTGAACTTGTTGGGAGCCCCCGGGCGTTCATTCAAAAATGACCAGCTACACAAATACAATTCTGTATTCAAAAATCAGTAGGCCTAATTCAGACTTGGATTTGTTGTTAATTATTTACAAGAGGGGATCCTGGAAGAATGAGTATTACGGAACACGACAGCCACTATTAACACACAATATGTTACAATCTTACCTTTGCTACCTTCCGGTACGTAAAGAAACATGCGATGCTTTCCCCCAATGTCGCATAAATTACGAAAATGTGTGATAAAATCCCAATTAAAAGCATTTCCCCACCTACTCCTATTACCTTCCAGTTCGAGTTCCTCTTTGTGGTGTTTGAAGCCATATTTTCAGTGTTGCCTTAGTAAACAAGAGTTTAGTGCTTTTCAGTCGGTCAACACGAATGTACCCAAAAGAGATGGGTTATGCCCTAATCCTGAAATAAATTACATGAGATTAATAAAACACTAGGATGACCAGTTTCGATCGTCAAGCGATCATCATCAGATCCAATACACTTAGGCTATAAAATCTATGTTTGAAATACAGGTGAAAATATTTACAATATGTACAATTATTTAGTTGCAGTATTGGTACTGCAACTGTCAGTGTATGCTAAATGCAGTATATATGTTAGGTGAAATGCTAAATGGTGATGGCTATCCGGAGATTGTACTTTAGAGAGATTATATGGCTGTAAACTATGGTTAAACTATAAAATTTTAGGCTAACTACTTATCTGATTGTCTTCCGTACTACAGCTATTCGCAGTTTCCGTGCTCACTTGAACCCGCTGTGCGGTCGACTGCGGTGGTTATCTTAACGACTGGTTTTTCCCTGCCTTCCCCCCCTGTCCCTACGTGCTGTGGGGAGTGATCGCGATGTGTTTATGTGAGGTGTTGCCAACCTAGATAAGATGTATGTTATTGAATGAGGTGGATCTACAACTATTAAAGACCGTGGATTAGTCCTCGCCACGCGTGGAGCATAACCCATTCGAACTAAGCGTTGACGGTCTTATGAGGACGTCCCGGCACCTTTAATACTGCCTCTAATATGGGCCTTGGTTTATTGCAGAAGAAAAGTACATCGTACACCTGATCCAGATAACATTTACCTATTAAAAAACCCCTAATTTCCCCCCATTTTTTTATCTAGCTTGGCTGTGTCGCTAAATTGTGTTTTGTTTCCGACAGGGTGTGTTTTTTAGTAGCGTGAAGAGGGGTGAGCTCTCCATGAACGTGTGTTCATTTAGATTGTTGGGATTGTTTCGTTTGGCTAGGTGTATCTCGATTGCTTCCTTTATGTCAAGAGCTCTGCCTTTCGATTCGTGATGGATTATTTTAAGGTCCGACTCTATGTTGGTAAAGCTATGCCCTGCGTCACACATATGTTCGCACACGGCTGAATGTGTTCCGTATCTTATCGCATTTCTATGTTCATTATAACGTGTGTCTACTCGCCTTCCACTCTGCCCGATGTAATTAGCTTGACAATCGGTGTCTTGGCACGTTATAGAATATACCCCTGACCTTGAATACGGGTCACGTTTATTTAGATTACTATTTAGGAGGTGCCTAGCGGTTGTGTTTGTCGTCGTGAAAGCTATCTTTATGCCTTGCTTTTTGAATAGGTTAGTGATTTTATATGTATTCGCATTCACATAGTTGAAACGCGCAAATTTTTTCTCATTACTGTCCGGTTTGGGAATCGTTTTATCTTTATTTTTATGTTTGGCTATAATTTGATTTATTTTGCTTGGCGAGAAGTTGTTTTCCTTTGCTATTTGCATAATAGTTCTTATTTCCTTATTATAGTTGTCTTTTGACATGGGTATGTTTAAAGCCCTGTGCACCATTGAATTGAAACCCGCTAGTTTGTGCGTACTGGGGTGATTAGACTGATTGTCGATTGCATGCGAGGTTTGTGTTGCTTTCCGGAATATGGAATATGAAAGGTCGTTGTCTTTACGTTCAATAGTTATATCGAGATAATTTATTTTCCGGTCTATTTCGGATTCCTTAGTGAATTTGATAGAATGGTGAAGGCTATTAATGGATTGGAGAATTGTTTCTTCGCTTGTTAGTTCAGTATCGTAGATGCAAATTACATCATCTACGTATCTTTTCCATATTACTATTCCCTTTGTTGAAGTCTTTTCTAAGAACGCATTTTCTAGTGCATTGATGAAGATGTCAGCGATTAACCCACTTAGTGGCGATCCCATTGCTAGGCCTTCTCTCTGTGTGTATATTTTATTGTCGAATTGAAACACGTTTTGGGTGAGAACGACCCTCAGTAATCTCACAATCTCTTCAATTTCTTTTACCGAATTGTTGGATTTTAAGTTGTTTTCGATAGTGTTGATTGCTTCAATAATCGGAATATTGGTGTACATGTTAGTTACGTCGAAGGATACTAGCCTGAAGCTAGGTTTCATTTGTAGGGTGTTCAATACTGTTACTAGTTCTGTTGTGTTCTTTACAGAGTTGTTTTTGTCGTTGGAAAGACGGCATTTTAAGATTTTTAGTAACTCTTTGCTGATTTTGTAATTAGGGGCATTCCTACAATTGACTATTGGTCTCATTGGGCATTCCTTTTTGTGTATTTTTGGTTGTCCCCTCAATGACGGTATTTTCGGGTTCATGTTTATTAGTTTTGATTTTTCAGCTTTGGTCAGTATGTATTCTGTTTCTTTTAGCGCACTTTTTATTTGTTTTTGGAATTTGTTGGTGGGGTCTTTTGTTAATTCCTTGATTTCGTTGTTGTTTAGGAATTCGACTGTTTTTTCAATGTATTCTGTTTTGTTCAAAATTACTGTAGTGTTTCCCTTATCTGCTTTTGTGATGATTAAGTCATGTTCTTTTATTTTTTGTTTCAACGACTTTATTTCTTTGATTTGTTTGTTGTTTTGAATGTTATTGCTATCGCCCTCTCGTTTGAGGATTTTTTTGGCTTCGTTGGTGGCGAGATTTTTGGTTAATTCCCTGTCTTCTGCTGGGAGCTTGTGACTGGCTATCTCAATATCTGTGATTAACTGTTTTATATTGTGGTTCGTGTGTGCGTCTGTGCAGTTGTATTTCAAACCTTTGT
The DNA here is from genome assembly GCA_946902985.2 of Meconema thalassinum. Classification (NCBI taxonomy): domain Eukaryota; kingdom Metazoa; phylum Arthropoda; class Insecta; order Orthoptera; family Tettigoniidae; genus Meconema; species Meconema thalassinum. The sequence continues at coordinate 1,001,037,717 of OX336388.2, read as the reverse complement.
CTAACATATTCATTTCACCTTGAGAAAAGGTTACGTTCGTTCTGTTGTTTACTCTGCTGTGGAAATTGAATTCATTGTTATTCGTGTGTTGTTCGTTAGATTGATGGTTCTGTGTTTCTCCTAGTTTTCTTAATTTATTTTCTAGCGTTTCATGCTTCCTCGTTGCTCTGATTTTGATGGTGTTATGTAGGTGTTCGGTGAAGCTGTCCCATTGGGCTGCGTGCCAGAAATTACTTAGTTGCAATTGAATGTCGTATAATTGTTGGTTAATTTTTTGCTTTCTTATGTATGCAAATCTTAATTCGTTTTTTATCCAAAGCGCTTTGGCTTGTTTAGTTGAAATGATCGAGGCTGGTGTGTTCGGTACGGTTTTAATTGGTACGTATTTAGGGGTGAGGTTTAGTTCTATACATTTTTTGTTGAACCAAATTGACTTGTCTAAATTCATGAGTTTAAGCCTGAGTGATTTGAATTTCTTGGCTTCACGATTTGCCTGACTAGCCGTGAACATTGTGGTGTTTGAAGCCATATTTTCAGTGTTGCCTTAGTAAACAAGAGTTTAGTGCTTTTCAGTCGGTCAACACGAATGTACCCAAAAGAGATGGGTTATGCCCTAATCCTGAAATAAATTACATGAGATTAATAAAACACTAGGATGACCAGTTTCGATCGTCAAGCGATCATCATCAGATCCAATACACTTAGGCTATAAAATCTATGTTTGAAATACAGGTGAAAATATTTACAATATGTACAATTATTTAGTTGCAGTATTGGTACTGCAACTGTCAGTGTATGCTAAATGCAGTATATATGTTAGGTGAAATGCTAAATGGTGATGGCTATCCGGAGATTGTACTTTAGAGAGATTATATGGCTGTAAACTATGGTTAAACTATAAAATTTTAGGCTAACTACTTATCTGATTGTCTTCCGTACTACAGCTATTCGCAGTTTCCGTGCTCACTTGAACCCGCTGTGCGGTCGACTGCGGTGGTTATCTTAACGACTGGTTTTTCCCTGCCTTCCCCCCCTGTCCCTACGTGCTGTGGGGAGTGATCGCGATGTGTTTATGTGAGGTGTTGCCAACCTAGATAAGATGTATGTTATTGAATGAGGTGGATCTACAACTATTAAAGACCGTGGATTAGTCCTCGCCACGCGTGGAGCATAACCCATTCGAACTAAGCGTTGACGGTCTTATGAGGACGTCCCGGCACCTTTAATACTGCCTCTAATATGGGCCTTGGTTTATTGCAGAAGAAAAGTACATCGTACACCTGATCCAGATAACATTTACCTATTAAAAACCCCCTAATTTCCCCCCATTTTTTTATCTAGCTTGGCTGTGTCGCTAAATTGTGTTTTGTTTCCGACAGGGTGTGTTTTTTAGTAGCGTGAAGAGGGGTGAGCTCTCCATGAACGTGTGTTCATTTAGATTGTTGGGATTGTTTCGTTTGGCTAGGTGTATCTCGATTGCTTCCTTTATGTCAAGAGCTCTGCCTTTCGATTCGTGATGGATTATTTTAAGGTCCGACTCTATGTTGGTAAAGCTATGCCCTGCGTCACACATATGTTCGCACACGGCTGAATGTGTTCCGTATCTTATCGCATTTCTATGTTCATTATAACGTGTGTCTACTCGCCTTCCACTCTGCCTGATGTAATTAGCTTGACAATCGGTGTCTTGGCACGTTATAGAATATACCCCTGACCTTGAATACGGGTCACGTTTATTTAGATTACTATTTAGGAGGTGCCTAGCGGTTGTGTTTGTCGTCGTGAAAGCTATCTTTATGTCTTGCTTTTTGAATAGGTTAGTGATTTTATATGTATTCGCATTCACATAGTTGAAACGCGCAAATTTTTTCTCATTACTGTCCGGTTTGGGAATCGTTTTATCTTTATTTTTATGTTTGGCTATAATTTGATTTATTTTGCTTGGCGAGAAGTTGTTTTCCTTTGCTATTTGCATAATAGTTCTTATTTCCTTATTATAGTTGTCTTTTGACATGGGTATGTTTAAAGCCCTGTGCACCATTGAATTGAAACCCGCTAGTTTGTGCGTACTGGGGTGATTAGACTGATTGTCGATTGCATGCGAGGTTTGTGTTGCTTTCCGGAATATGGAATATGAAAGGTCGTTGTCTTTACGTTCAATAGTTATATCGAGATAATTTATTTTCCGGTCTATTTCGGATTCCTTAGTGAATTTGATAGAATGGTGAAGGCTATTAATGGATTGGAGAATTGTTTCTTCGCTTGTTAGTTCAGTATCGTAGATGCAAATTACATCATCTACGTATCTTTTCCATATTACTATTCCCTTTGTTGAAGTCTTTTCTAAGAACGCATTTTCTAGTGCATTGATGAAGATGTCAGCGATTAACCCACTTAGTGGCGATCCCATTGCTAGGCCTTCTCTCTGTGTGTATATTTTATTGTCGAATTGAAACACGTTTTGGGTGAGAACGACCCTCAGTAATCTCACAATCTCTTCAATTTCTTTTACCGAATTGTTGGATTTTAAGTTGTTTTCGATAGTGTTGATTGCTTCAATAATCGGAATATTGGTGTACATGTTAGTTACGTCGAAGGATACTAGCCTGAAGCTAGGTTTCATTTGTAGGGTGTTCAATACTGTTACTAGTTCTGTTGTGTTCTTTACAGAGTTGTTTTTGTCGTTGGAAAGACGGCATTTTAAGATTTTTAGTAACTCTTTGCTGATTTTGTAATTAGGGGCATTCCTACAATTGACTATTGGTCTCATTGGGCATTCCTTTTTGTGTATTTTTGGTTGTCCCCTCAATGACGGTATTTTCGGGTTCATGTTTATTAGTTTTGATTTTTCAGCTTTGGTCAGTATGTATTCTGTTTCTTTTAGCGCACTTTTTATTTGTTTTTGGAATTTGTTGGTGGGGTCTGTTCCTCTGTTTACACTTCAGTACAGACGCAATGTGACAATGCGCACTCTATTGTATTTATGCTTGAAGCTCCAAATATTCACAGTTTATCAAGAGTGTTCACAGCTGTATGTTATTTATGTATTGCAGAAATTTATATTATAGTTCAATAATTATAGGCATTTGAACGAAGTAAAATTATTCCGAAAATTTTAGAAAGTTAGGTACCCTTTCCGCTGATATTAATCTACTGAAAACGTTAATGCTTGTAAAGTAAACTTATTGTTGATGAGCACTTGGTTTAGACTTTATGAATATTTGAATTCGTCAACTCATTGAGTCATTATTTCAGATACATTTCTAATTTAGAATTATTTCATTTTAACTTTGGTTACTTTCATTTTACTTCACAGTTTATAACTCTTACGTACATATAAGGGTGCAAAATATCAACTTGATCGGGCCCACAATTCCTGAGAAAAGGGTACTGCGCTAGAAATCATGTCTAGTAGTGAGAATAAGTCAGGACGAGGTACGAACCGAGGACCACCTCAGAAAAATGGCATATTTTAAATTTGGAATTTTCGACTAAATTTGCAGTCTGGATGGAAGAGTAGGATTATATAAGCATTTGGAAAAAGTTTCGCCTGAAGAAATATTTTTATTTCAAGAAATAATGGAGATTTTATGATCTGGTAATTTTTAACCAAGAATAAATGAAAGAAGTACCGTCCTGGAAATCGACACTTTCAGCGAGGTTCGCTGCGAGAAACCAATTTTTGATCCAGGGGGAGAGAGCAAGGTTGACATGAGGTCAGGCACACGCCACTATCAAGAGTGATTGAATAGACGCGTGTCAGAAGCGCGCCACTTTTAGGCGAGAACCAATAAGAAAATAGTTTGAATACTAAGGAAGGAATAAATATTAAAATCTTTATTTTAATATTTTATGAGAGTGTTACATATTGAATTCACCAGCAGAGAAAAAGAAATTTAATTGGCAAAACGAATTTTAAATTTAATGACTGAGAGAGAAGTTATGTATGAATTTGTCAGTATTCATAGAGGTTGGAGGCTAGTTGATCAGATTTGCAGGGGAAATCTGAGCGAGGAGGCTAGGAGACGCTAGGAGTCGTGGCTCTTTCTATTTGGATCGTCGAGGAGACAAGACGTAATTATATTCACTCTTCGAAAAGTATAGACAAAGGTCTTTGTGAACTCGAGACTTCGGAAGGAAGCATCAAGTCATGGAAACGCAGAATTAAGCATTATAAGTCAACAGTATTAAGAAAGAAGTTATTCACTGCATTTAAGGAAGAAATCTACGACGAGATAGAATTTTGGAAAGTTACATACTGAACATCGAACACGTAACTACGCTGGAAGAAAGTCTGAAGAAGTGAGACCTAAACTATTGAGAATTTATCAATCTACACAAGAATGGATAAAACTACAGCTCGGAGGGGAAGAACTACGACTACACATTATTTCGTAGTGAGAATGATATTCTAAATTCATCATGTTGGGAAAGTAGAACTATGCTAAACCGGTGATATCCAGAAATGACCAGGATAACATAGCAGTATGAACAGCTAGCTGCAGAACACCGCAGTTTTCGCTCATGTAACGTTACAAGCTACTACGAGAGAAATTCACGACATGGAGGTGATTTCTTGTGATGGAAGGCACACTACAAACTACGGACTTCAAAGAACATCTAGATCTGAGAAGAAGAAGACGAGTGGATTCGTGACGGAGACAGCGAGGAACCCGGGACTGGAGGATGCGAGGCAACCAGGGCTGCGGCGAGAACGTGTCACCATCATGAACGAGGGAAGCAGGCCGGCAGGCGAGGACCCAGCTGGAAACCTGCTTGGCAGCATCTACCCAGGTCGTTCACCTTCCTTGCAGTCCAGTCATAGAAGAGATGACATAATGCAGCCAGTTTGTAGGAGCACGCTGCATTCCAGAAACCACATGGTGAGGTTCCGAGGACATGGGCGTCATCAGGTCTGTCTCCAGCGATCTCAAAGAGAAGGTAGACCAGTGCATTTCTCACACATCTGTAGTTGGATCTTGTACACGTTATTCCAGAATGTTGACCAACATATTTGCATTTATAACCTATGTTATTGTATTGTCTTGAAAGTTTTAGTAAGTTTTTAGTAAATACGATAGTTATTTTCATACGTTACTTAGACGTATTTTGAAGGCTTGATCGATGATCTTAGACATCGTTAGTATTTTTCGTTGTCATTTTAGAGCGTTAAAATTTTACTTAGAACGATTTCATTGCGATTGCGAACGTATATTCCGTAGATTTGTTGTAACATCGGAGAATTCCGTAAAGTTGTAGTAATATTGAAGAACGATTATATATATGTATTGATGAAACATGAGAAATGAAGCATACATTTGTGATAAATAAATAAATAAATAATGTATCAGAGAAGGAGTGTAGTCATGTGTTTGACGAAAGTAAATCAGTTATAATTTGAAGTAGAGGAAGGAAGGACAGAGAATCCTATAAGTAAAGAGTTTATTCATTTCAGAAACGAAATATCATGTATAAAACGAAGTTGTTGACAGGAGTATTCAATAATGGCATTGAAGGAACTCCAGTATGCAAGGAAAGTATTGACATTGTAAAACCCAGAATTTTATTGTACGGAAAGGAACAGTATGCGATAGTTGAAGGCATAACTGAGTAAGAGATGATATTATAAAATGTTATGAATGTATATTTGTCATAAATGAAACTGTGAGTTGGAAGGAAGGATATTAGTCTTTATTGTGAACAGAAACGTGAGGGAAGGTTATTGTTATTTTTATAACAGACACAAGCAGACTTGAAAATCAGAGTTAAGCGAGAAATTGTAACAAGGAAAGTATTTGAACATAGCACGGAATGTATAATCGATAGAGGATTTTGTAAGAGGCGGTGTAATGTATTCGTGAACGTTATTGCATTTGTGATTTCTAGTAGGAATACTAAATATCATACTTTGATGAAAGTAGTTGATATGGAACGGTAGAAGTTTTGTGAATGTGCTAAGGGAAGAAATGTTAATGAAATGCATTTGTATTATGAAGGCGTAACAGAGACGCGATGATATGCAACGTGAGTTTATGAGGAAAGGTTTTGTAATATTTGTGGTGATTAAGAGAAGTTGTATTTGTATTTGGAGAGGATGGGAGTGTGAGACGTGAGGGTAAATGCCACACACACACTCAATATTTAGTTGGAGAGCTTATCTGAACAGTCGTGCATTGTAAGTTTGTTTAATTATTAATCTATGAAATACCGGAGTTGTACACTTTAGTGATGAGATATTAACTTCATTGTTTGTATTGATGATTCACATGGAAATGACACATTCATACCTATTTTGACCAGTTTTATTGTGTGAGATACGAAGAAAGATAGTGTTATACGTAGAAAGATGATGAGACAGGAGGAAAGATGTGGAATGAACTCTAATAAATTAGAGACGGTTGTTATGATATCGTGCGGGTCGCGATCATGTATAAAATATAAATACTGTATTATTATTATTATTATTATTATTAACCATTTCTTTTATTGCATTTAAAAGCTTGAGATTTTAGTTAGAAGACTTTAACGATTGTATTAAGTAGGGAGTGTGTTTGTTATGATGAACGTTAAAGCATAACTTCAGTGAACAAGTAGGTCAGATACTGCTGTCATAAATTAACGACGTGTTTATTAAAATATCTTAGAGCAAGAGATACATTTCATGTATGTGTATGGACGCAAGAAAGACACTTATTAAGCGCATCTAGACTAAGTGAGGCATTAATATTTTATTTCTAATTTCTATTCGTGGTGAAGGGAACATAATTTGTTATGTTGTTTTTATTGTCAATAAATGGCAAGCATATTTTTATTCTTGCAAGATTTTTTAGAACTGATCCTAGATTCAACGCTTAATTACAATAGAACGATACCGCTAGCTAGATGCAGACAGCTATCGACAATTTATCTTAACGCCCGAGAGCCGAGTGGCTCGTTAGTGTTCTACCTTTATTTATTTATTTTTTCTGCACTGTATGCAACTAGTTAGTAGTATAGTTAGAGATGTATATGTGTGTTCCTAGGGTTCCCTAGTCATTAGTCCGGTGGGAGTTGTTCAAATCTTAGCCGGGTGTTGACATTCCCACGATCCATTTACCATCTGCGCGGATTTGGGACTGTGCTCTAGAGGAATTCGGGCGCAGTACATAACTTAGAAAATTGTATGATTTGAGAAATATTTCGATAATTATTGTAATATATCGAAAATATATATAATACTTACATCACACGGAACCATGAATGATATCGGTAAACTCTGTAGATTTGATGTTTCTAGGTGTCTTGTTTACATTAGAATTTTTAATTAAGCAGTTGTTGTATTGTTGGTTAATCCACACTACCAAGTTCCCTTAAACCAATTCTCTGAACATATTTATGCAAAAAAAGAACATACATTTTCTTAAAGTAGAAGAAGTTAACTTCTGGACAAAATAAATTGAAAATTCTATCGAAATACGCCTTTTCAAACGTTTATGAATATCATTATGACAGATTTTCAAGGGTTCAAGGAGGGGGGTTAATGATCACAACTCATCTTTCGAGAACGTTGTAGAAGGTGCTTGACTGGCACGAGATGCAGAGCAGCCGATTACAACCGAAGATTTTCGAGCATTTCCCGAGCGGAACCCGAGTGCAATCATAGCCTCAGGATCTTGTCACAAGTACAATTTTCGTATCTATGCGCATGCCCCAAGTTTGAGGCTCGCAGGGTGTCTGGTATCCCCCTGCGCGCCTGTAGAAAGCGACGGATCGAACTCTCTGACGGTCAAGAAATGGACGCCGTGGAGAGACGCATGAGACCAGTCCACGGACTAATGGTTCAAACACAACACAATGAAGTCTTCTGATTTGTTTTGCTTTTGCGATTTCTGACTGTTATTAGCTACTCCTACATTGGCTGTCCTTAATTATCATACATATTTAATGGCCGCTCAGTATCAATAATTAGCATACTCCATATCTTTTTCACTTTAATTTCCTTTTGATTTCGTTGTTGTTCTTCTTCATCTTGGCTTCCAATCTTGCCATACTTCAAAAAGAAATATGGACAATTCTCATCCTTACAGGCCCAGTGTCCATGTTCGCACCAACAAGGCAAACCACATTCTACAGGCCTCGGATCGCCCTTGCACACCTCGTCTGGAAACAATAATCATCATCAGATTCATAGTAATAACATATAGGCTAATTGACCAATATTAAGGGGTGTATGTTAAACATGACAAATCAAAGGAAAGGGTTTCAAAACTTAACATAGAAATTAAATTACTACATATTTATGATAAGAAATGTTTGGTGCTTTTAAACCGGTCAACAGGAATGTACCCAAAAGAGTTGGGTTATACCCTAATCCTGAAAAAATACATGAGATTATTAAATACTATAGGATGTCCAGTTTCGACCGTCAAGCGATCATCATCAGATCCACTACACTTAGGCTACAAATCTATGTCTGAAAATACAGGTGCAAATATTTACAATATGTACACTTACTGTATTTAGTTGCTGTATTGGTTACGCAATTTAAATCAACTGTAGCTGCTTCCAGCGGACACCCATAGGGTGAGCTACAAGTTCCGTTCAATTTCAAGTAGTTCCAACTTTCATCACCATATGTCTATGATACCTAGTGGTGAACGTTGAAACATTAATAGAGCGTCCCAACGAAATATAGCCTGGAAAATTAGCTTCACACAAGTTTAATCTGTGGAAGGATCTTTTACATGCCATAAATCTATGACAGGGGACCGCCAGCTTTACTTCCCCTCCGAAAGAAGGCTTACTGAAGGATTTTTAACGCTCTTAAAAAGTCCGACGACTTCAGCCGGGTTTGAACCCGCTATCTTGGGGACAGCAGTTCAGCATGCTACCAATTACGCCATCGAAGCCGCTTAATACGTAACTAACTACTGATCAAAAAGGAATGCTCATTAGCAAGATCACAGCAACAAAGCAACAATACAGTCTGGAAGAGAAACTTGCGGCATTTAATGACAACTATGCGAACTTTTGTTTTGACGGTGGCATTGTTATTCGGGAACACGGCATTGTTTTGTAATCTTGAATATAGTAGCTTAGTCTCAGTAAGATTTGTAAGGAAGCCTGTTTAACGCAAAAATGATCGATCATTTAGCGGTAGAGCAAGAAGCGTCATCAAGCAAAGGAATTCGGCGTGCTTATGATGAAGCCTTCAAACTTGCAGTTGTGCGTTATGCCAAAAAGCACAACCGACAGAGAGGCTGGAAGAAAATACGGATGCCAGAAAAAGATGTTTACATATTGGTAAGTACAAGAAAATAAATGTGTTTTCCCTTAATCCGTATGTGGCTTATTTTGGGGCATAAACTTTCTTCCTTCTTCCTCTTCGAATATTAAGGGTGCGGCTTATATGCGGGGCGGGTATATTTTCGGGCCAATACGGTACATTACAAGAAGAACTACGAGTATAACGAATTTTAAAAATATCCATTGTGTATTTCGCTTCTCAGGTGGGGAAATAGGAGTTGCCCATTTAATTAGTCTACATTTCTCATTTTGCAAAAATTAGGAAAAAGTAGACTTATGAGATCGATCCGAGAAAATGTGTGTCTGTCTGTCTGTCTGTCTGTGTGTGTATGTCCCTATCAACTCCTAAACGTCTGCAGCTATCGAAACCAAATTTGGTAAGAGTAAAGATCTATACCTGAATATCTCACGGCCATGTTTGAAATTGACGTCAGTGCTACGATGTGCTGAAAAATAGCAATTGAAATTTGAGCTCAATGTTGGATATCTCAGAAGTTATGCAAGCAAACTATTCCAACATTGGTACACATACAGATAATAACATTTCAGATTAATTTCCAGAAGTCCATACATGCCAGTGTTGCCAACATTATTTTAAGCTTGCCGATAGGTTCAATTTCTAAATGCATGTAACTTCTGTACTATCAATTGGATTTCAACCAAACTCCGTATGTACTATGTGTACTACAACTTATATGTCTGTACATATCCATAAGAGCGACTAAGGCTGCCAACCTTTAATAAATGATCTCTCTATGATATAACCATAATATCAATATATCAGAAAGTATGCAAGCAAACAGCTCTAAACTTTGCACACGTATAGTACCTGATATTCTATATTAGTTTGGTGTAGCTTATATACATCAGCGTTGCCAACACGATTCTAAGCCTGCTGATAGGTCCAGTTTTTAATGCATAAACTAACAAATGTATTTCAACCAAATTTCGTATGTACCTTGTGTACCACAACAGTTATGACTATGCGTATTCGTAAGAACCAGCAGGGCTGCCAACTGTTAATAAATGCTCTCTCTCTATTTGTTTAATCCTAATATCAATGTATCATAAAGTATGCATGCCATCAGCTCTAAACTTTGCACACATATAGTACCTGACATTCTAGATTAATTTGGAGTAACTAACATACCTCACTCCTGCCAACATGATTCTAAGCTTTCTGATAGTTTCAATTTTTTATTACATGTAACTTCTATACTAACAAAAGGATACTATCCAAAATTGCCACTATAATAGATCGTAATATTTCAGATTGATTCTGAGCTTCACATACATGACATTGTTCCCAAAATGATTTTACGTGCACTGATAAATCAAATTTCAAACAGCATGTAACGTCCATACTATCCATTAGACTTCATCCAATGTTTTATGTGCATTCTATACCTAGTCACCAGGGCTGCCAACTGTAGTAAGTTACTATATTAGGCTACACTATTTCAGGTGTATTTCTAACTGCATTACTTAGAAATGTTAGTATAACCTACTTGATTTCGTCATTTTTCTGGATAAGTCGATATAGATTGTCATGAATCTTAAATGTTAAGAAAGTAGGCTTTTTAGTTCGTCACGGAACTACTTGTTTTCAACATGAGGAAGTTGAAGATACCTTTATAATGCAGTAACTTTCTAATTCAAACTCAAAAAATTCCACTCTATACTATGCCCATTTGGGTGGCACAAGATTCAAATCCATGATCTCTTACGAAAAGAAAGGAAGAAAATCTTAAAGGATTGCAGTACAGTTTCAAGCCAGCTGGATGGTTAGTGATATCATCTATGCGTGACTCAGGGACGATATGGCGTTATCTGAGTTACAGCACACAAGCTGTGTATGAGATCACCCGGCCTACGAGATTAAAGCTGCTTGCGTTTGAAGATGCAATCGCAGAGAGGAAATTTCCATCGCTAAGACGGAAACAGAAGATTCACTTAGAAGTCCTGACTTAGCGATAAAACGGCAACACTGTTTGAGAGGCGGGACCAGAAACTGTGGTGAAATACTGGATTTGGCAAGGAATGTGCAAAAATCTTAAAATGTATCATCGGAAATGTTAATTATCCTGGAAATCAGAATTTTCAGAGTTATAAAATGTATAATAATTGAACAGCATAGAAACGCGGAGTAGACATTACGCATTTGAAGGTGGAGTTAGCCAGCGGCTAGGAGAGAGGTACAAAAAGACATTAAACCTACGCGTTATAGGAGCATATTTTAATTTTTATAAGAATTTTGTCACGATCGATTTTTGGAAATTTTAGTATCATTGAAACGTTTAGATCGTGAGTAACAAATAGATAATTTTTTCACGGACGTGCGACGTTTGGTTTAGAAAATAGTTTTGAGAAGGAGCAAAACTAATCTATTTTTAGAGGATTTGAATAAATAGGCCGTTAAGCCGAGGGTAATCATTCAGTCTCAGTTAGACCTAGAAGGACGTGACGCTGTTTCACCATCATTCAGTCTACCAGAAATGCCGGAGGGCAGGGTACTGTTTCGAACATTCAAAGCAGGCCCGGGGAGGGTCTTGCACTGTTTCACAGTAATGCAGTTTACATCAGACCACGTACGGAAGCGCTGCTTCACAGTTCATGCAGTCTTCATCAGACCACGTATGGTCGTGCTGCGTCACCGAACATTCAGTCTTCGTAATCCCCGTTGGGAAGAACTTATTGTCGTGCTACGAACTTTATAACCAGTCTTTGAACTTTGGCAAAGTGTTGTACTTTGACCAAGAAATATATTCAGCCGACGAAGGCATTGTAAAGCCTTAGAAACGAACAGTAATTGAATCAGTTATCGAAGACAGTACCAAAACATGTCGACAGTGAACGAGACTTTAAAAGAGTAGTGAAACTCTAATTTATCCAAGTGCGTTAATGAACCGTGTCAGGGTCAAAACGTAGGATAACCGCCTAATCTTCCTGTGCTTAGGAGATTAGAGCCCAAGTAACGATAGGTCAGAGAATCTGAAGAAATGGCAGTAACTGCCGAGTGAAAGTAGTAAAGAGTTTGGAAATCGTTCCACGAGTAGAATATTACAGTATTCTAGGGACAAAGTCCAAACGTGAACGATAGTAAAAACATTGTTAGAGCGCGTTAGTTCAATAAACAGTGACTCTAGGACCAACGTCAATCATTGACATTCTGAAAGACAAAAACTTGCCAACCGAACGAGAATAGTATCGTGCAATTGCTTAGGGAGTGCCGATAACTAAAAGAAACCAGATTAGGATATAATTATCCGTTACCAGTAGAGGGAAGCTGTGAACGAGACTTTCAATCAACCCGATAGGAGTTAGATCTACGGAGGCCACGCTAGTATCTACACCCTCGGAAGAGGAAAGAAGGGAAAACTTGTATCACGAGTTTGTGAAAGGCATTATTTCATGCCAGAAGTGAAAATTTGTATACGTAAATATTTTTCTGGGTAACAAATATTTTCAAGTGTTTTTATGAATATTATAGTGTTTTAAAGTGCTAACGAAATCATGAGTGTGTTTCCTCAAACTGAGGTTATCAGTGTATATAAAATGTCTAATATTAAGGAGGAATCAGTGAGTGTAACGCGTGTTAAAATGAGTGGGATGACAGCTTAAGTCCAATTATGTGGGCGAAAATGTCGATTCATTGGGATCCAGGGCGAGCAGCTTTGGAAAGTCATGTAAGTAACATATTTCGATTATGTGTTGTTTCTTGGGAGAATTCGTGTAACAATGAATATGGAGAAAGTATCCTCATTTGAAAACAGGGATATGTAAAAACAGTGTATGATGAAATACCGGTTGCTGAACGATAGCTTAATTGTGAAATTAACCTGATAAATGTGTTAAATAAATACTCAGTGGAGTAGTATTCCTTTGGAATACCATTAAATGAAGTGGTAAAGTAATAGTTTATACAAGCAAGAATAGAAGGTAAAATCTCAGAAATGAATTAATTGTTAAAATTAATATTCAGTAACAATGAATTATGGATGCCGTTAGGTTCCTTGAAATAATAATAATAATTGTTGAACTACTGTGTTCTAGTTAAAGAAATGTCAAGAATTAAAATACAAAAGACAAGTAATGTTGAATAGACGGAGATTAAATAATTGTTAAGAAATTAATAATCACCTAATTACTATTGTAATTAACGCTTGGATAGCGTACATATTTAATTTTTCGCACTAGATTGCTGTGATTTTATGCCACGAAGTAATTAATTGTGGGGACTAATTGTGTGCGGTATTGAAGAATATGTGTGGTTGCTAAATGCAAATTTTGGAAAGGGTGCTAATTAAGGAGGATCGGTATTGAATGCCCTCGCTCCTTCTTATAGGTCGTAAGTCCTCCCGAATGGAATTGCCTCGGAGGCCGGCCAGAGATTTGAACTCATGTTCAGTTACTTCGAAAGCCCCTTTATTTATTGTTGGTTGTGTTTATCTCATACCTGCCAATGTTGAGACTCCAAAATTATAGATCTCACCTGAGCCAAATGAGTGGATGTTAATAGCCGCATAATTTAAAGTTGAAAGAATCTAATGCGTTGCTTTTCCAGTTTAAGAAAGAGATATAGGGGAGAGGGGGGCATGTTGTTAACAGGGGCACGTTGTTACATGTTAGTTTTAAAATCACCCGTGTGGCTGAAGCGCGTAACGATCAGCTACTAAAGCGTGGGGTTCCTGTCTGCAGATGCTGTGAAAACAAGGAAACCATTGCGTGTATTTTAAGAGTGTTATGAAGGTTTAAGTGTTTTTTGAATGAAAAGTAAAAATGAATATTCGACTTTGAAGTCATCTGTCTTCTTCTGTGTTGAAGGTAAGTACTTGCATGTCTCTGAGAATATAGTTTGGAAATGCCTTTGAGAGTAGTTAGCTAGGCTACTCCAAGCCGAAGTATCGACCTTGAATACAAAATGTCGGCCGGTGGGGCAAGTTGTTAAAGTACGCTGGAGGCTTGTTGTTACACTGTAACAACATGCCCCATGGTATCGTAATATTATTTAATTGCTAAAGGCCCGGATTGTTGTGTGTTTAAATATTTTTAATTAACTAAATATTTTCTATTTATTTACATATTTTGGCCGTTTTTATAAATAAATACATATTCTGGTGTATTTATTCATAAGTACATATTTCCAATATTTGGTGGTATGTTGTACTCCTTAGATGATTGCTGCCCACATTTTCGACTCTTGGCAATTCCATTAATTGGCTTATCTATTTCTAGAATGCACCCTTGTCTCTATATTGTATTTCAAACAGGAATTCCCAGGTCATTAAATATAGACGGGGGACTGGAGTCAACAGTCTCATTAAGCCTTCAATAGTCCTTACCTTGAAAGGAAATTTTACTTGAAATTACAGTGGTCTGCAAAACTTGTGAATATTGACAGATTGCTATGAAAGTTTCTGATGTGACCCTTTTTTTTCTGCTCTTTAGAATGAAATTCGAAAACAGCACATACATGATTTCGTATCGCGCATATGCAGTACAGTAAGATGGACTCGGAAACTGAGGCGAGCCCCGTCCTGTTAAGCAGGAACGTTTTTTGTACTGTAGACAGGATTATGGATTATTCAAGCAGCTGGACGTTTCAACTATATTTCGAGGAACTGGGGGACACAAATTTGATACAAATTTAAGAACTTTTTTGGAAATTTAATCACATATTTTTCACTTTTAAGCACGTAAATAAATACATATTTCTGAAAAGTTAAGCACATAACTATCCGGCTCTACTATAAACGTATTAACGTATTTGCTAGTTGATTATTATTACCGGTATCATTATTATTTCTGTATACCGACAGTGATAGCTATGCTTGCTAACGCGCAGCGCTAGGCCAAGCTCTCTGCTAATTTGGTTGACGTGGGTTCGAGGCCCACTCTCTGCCGACCTTGAAATGGTATTCCGTGGTTTCCCATTTTCAACTCCAGGAAAATGCTGGGACGGTACTTTCTGACAGGTACGGCCGCTTCCTTCCACATCCTTGCCCAGTTTCATGTATCTTCATTCATTTCATATTTCATTTACTCGTCTCATGAGTTTGGCGTCAGGAAGGGCATTTGGCCGTAAAATCCAGAATTGTGAAATGTGGTAAATGTATTTCAAGGTTGACTGTTATATTATTTCGAGTTAAAAATGCAAGATTGTAGTTACAACTATGTCGCATTTTATTATTACGTTGAGTGTAACAACTTACCCATGGCATATAACAACTAGCCCCGTTGTGGGGCATGTTGTTACAATTTACCACATTAACAAGAAAAATTATTTATACCGAAAATATTTTTACGCCAGTCTTCACATTTTTCATATATAAAGACAAATACTGATACTTCATTATCACTGCCATAACAGGCTAATAGCTTCCAGGAGAACAGTTTTAAAAAATAAAATTTGAAAATTGTAACTACATGCCCCCCTCTCCCCTACTCATAGCCTTCCGGCCTTGTAATAATTCCGTCAGAGTGAGGAGACCGCAGGGTCCCCCTCAAAAATAGGCCTAAGTGTCTTGACAAGCGAGACGAGTCGCTTTTAAACGATTGTGGTAGGTCAAGAGAACCCATGTGTTCTTGCGGTATACAGACGTTATAAACATTTGAGATGATCCGGTAGTTTGCGCCGAGATCCATTTATATTAACTATTCTTGCTTGGCTTCGTTCAGAACCGTCTTAATAATGATATAATCGTTATGGAGATTATCATAAAAATCCCTTTGTTCGTTACACAACATAAATATTGTTCCCGAGTATGTAGAAATCTTAAGATAACCTGGGGAGTTTGTCTTAACATGATTTAATCAGTAGTTTCCAAAACTCCCGAGGGTACACGAATTCTTCCCAGACAATGCAATGTAGTAGAGTTGTATGAAGTGAGATTATAATTTAAACATCATGTGGACCAAATGAACTGGTAATTGTTATTATCGTTATAAACAATTAACACAGTAAAGTAATACTCCAATAATTGAGTAATCAGTGTGTTTTGATCATATAAATCTTGTAAAGATGTTAACACAGAGCCATATGGAGCTCTTATGTGCAGTTTAAGGAAAGTGTTATATGGAAGTGATAGTTAGTTGATTTTTGACAGGTTCGGTGAAACCTTAACCATTGATTTTTAAAGATATGTTCTTATGATTCCTTGTTCATTTAAGGACAAGTGTGAAATATACCACTATAAAGCTTTGTTTTTGTAGCGCCTAATTTTGATTAATATTAAATAGCTTTTATATTTTGATTTCGATGTTTATTTGAGTGTTATCCTCATGCTTTGATCCAAGATACGTGAATCATAGAGTGGGAGAATGTACCATGCCCCGAATGTCCTATTGAGCTAGCGGACTATGATCACGTATTTATTGTTCGCAAGGGCACAATACTTCATTCATCTTTGATAGAAGTGCGGATTATTTATGTGGAGCCCATACAAGAAACATAAAATTGATATACTGTATAGAGTTATTAAAATCTTGAAGTAAAATAACAAGCAATGCGAGACATAAAGAAGAGTGGCTGAAGAACCAAAAACCAAGTAAAATGGTATTCAATAAGGACATGCTATATTCCACGGAATTATTTATCGGTTAAACAAATTCAAGCTTAATACTTCCAAAATAATGTAATAGGTTGGGAAAATGGTGGGGAGGCGTGAGCCATCGACCTAGAGCCCATGATCGCTCTCTACGGCCCTGGTTGAGAGGAGCGGACTAGCTACTGAGAAAAGAGACAATCCCGTCAAATACAATCATTTGGTCAGGTGAAGTTGATACTTACCGTCTCCCGAAAAAAAGCGACTAACCCTCCTCATTATACTTCGAACAGGATGGAGGCCTGCGCAGGCCTGTGACAGCACCACAAGTACCAATCCCAGAGTCCTCAGCCTCATGGTCACAAAGCAATCCTGAAAACACAAGTCACATGTCAAAGAATAACAAAATAATACTCTGCAAGTTTTCTAGGCTTGTGCCGTGTCTTGTGTGGGGTTTCGCCCGAGAACACCAAGCTAGCTCATCAGGGGGCCCTTGGTGTTTCGCGCCCGGACTCCCACAGTAGTAGCGAACTGTGCACCATCTCCCTTCTTATGAAGCGCACGTGCGCCTCTTAACTGTGAGAGTTAAAAGCTCAAGCAGCCTTTCATCTCCCTATCAAGCCAAGAACCTGCTGATGAGCCAGCTTGGTGTTCCTGGGCGAAACCCAACACAAAACAGGGCATAAACCTAGAAAAATTGCGTAGTTTTAATTCCATGGCCGTGAAAGCCAATTTACCATCAATAACAAAATACCTCTCACGCACACGCGGATCCACTGGATGTGCCAAGAGAAGACACGTTGTATGAGTTGCCGACCTTTAGGGGATGATCCTTATGAATAATAACAAGGGTCAGGAATTATAGACACTAGAAGCAGTTAAAATAGGTAGGTATACCTGTAGAGCAGGGATCTTCAACCAGCGGCCCGCCGTGTATATTTCAGCAGCCCGCAAAACGATTTAATTTCAATAATTCATATGTGATGGTATTTCGATAGCCAAAGCAGAGTTACGTTAATGTTCCGTACCGATGATAAAAATAACAAAGAGTTCAGAAGATTGCATCATTTTGTTGATTTTTAAATGTTATCATACTTTGTAGGCCGTAGCAGGGAATTTTGTAAGCGGCGAAGCAAGTATGGCAACCGTGTGACTCAAGTTCAATCGACTGAGACTGCTTTCCAAAGTGCACTAATCAGTATCACATGATCTCTCCTAGTGAGTGAACGCTTGTTTATGTTTTGTGAATAATGGCTATGAGTAGTAACAAACGGAAAATTGCCGATGAGTACCGAGTGTTCCAAGAAAAATGGACTGACCTGTACTGTTTCGTAAATATAAAAATTAATCCAGTTTGTTTCATTTGTAATGAATCTGTCTCCGTTATGAAAGAGTACAATTTAAAGCGGCATTATGACGCCAAGCACGCCTCCAAGATGCACTCTATCCAAGGACAATTTAGAATAGATAAAGAATTTAAAGAAAAAAATTAGAAAATCCAACATAAAAGCCAATGTAGACATATTAGTGAAAGAGAAACAATGCATGATTTCTCACTGAACTAAAATTAAATACCATTTTGATATTTTTAATTTAGTTTTGTGTTTTGTAACATATTTTAATATTGATTCCCCTGTAATTATAAAACTAAATGAAAACTTATTTTAAAAATGATGTTTTTTCTTCCAAGTTGAAAGACAATATATATAGACTATATACAGTAGATATATAATAAAATTAATGCGGCCCTCACGCCCTTCCATACCAAAAATTTGGCCCTTCAATAAAATAAGGTTGAAGACCACTGGTGTAGAGGAACGAAATACAGTCAAAATAGGCACCTTTGTATAAAATCGCAACCTAATATGAATGATAAAATACTTGTTTATGCAATATTGTTATGTCCCGGTGTCGTATCGGACATTCAACCCCAGTTCAACCTGGTCTGCCAGAAACGTGCTGCCTTATTGCACCCTCTGTCTTAAAAGTTCGGTGAATAGGTCTATATTAGGAACGGATTGTTGGCTTAGCTGAAACAGCCGTTACTGTCCTTCGAAGCAATCCCCGTGGATGGTCATGCACTTCTAAGAACGACGGAACAAGTCCTGGAAACTCCTGACATACTGTAGTCATCTTTAGGAATAGCCTTCAGTTTGGGTCGTCAAAACTCTAAATTGACAGCAAGAGAGAAGCGTGAATTTATGCAACCTAACGTGCACACCTGTTCGACGGGTGGCAGTGAGAAGGGTGAATGTTCTGTGGAATGGAATGGAATGGAATGGTTCTGAAAACCATCGTCACCGGTGACGAGACCTGGTGCCAGAGGTACAATCTCGAAGGCAAGCGTCAAAGTATGGAGTATCGGTGTTCAGGGTCGCCGAATAGACCTGAAGGGCCGGAGGTTTTCGGACATTTCGGACATCCAACGTAATGTGACGACCCAACTGAAGGCTATCCCTCAGGAAGACTCTGCCAGGACTTGTACAGCCGTTCTAAGAAGTGCATAACCATCCACGGGGATACTTCGAAGGATAGTAACGGCTGTTTCAGGTAAGTCAACAATCCGTTCGTAATATAGACCCATTCACCAAACTTATCAGACAGAGGGTGTATATAAAGCTACGGACTCAGGCCAGAGAGGTCAGTCAGGCACTGCAGAGCTGGCGGTCGATTACCTGCCGACCAGGAGATCGGGTAATTTGGGTTGTCCAACGATCGTTGACCTAGGGGCACGGAGCTGAGGTGG
Source organism: Meconema thalassinum (assembly GCA_946902985.2). Taxonomy (NCBI): domain Eukaryota; kingdom Metazoa; phylum Arthropoda; class Insecta; order Orthoptera; family Tettigoniidae; genus Meconema; species Meconema thalassinum. Next base: position 1,001,018,142 of record OX336388.2, on the reverse strand, counting down.
TACTTGGAGCACCATAGCTAGCGAAGTAGAGAAAACAGGTGAGAACCAATATTTCTATTTCATTTCAGGATTGAATTCTAATCAATTCAATTCTTGTATCCATTGTGGGAGATTCCTGTACTCCCTTACGGAATAAATTGGGAGCTAAGCTTTCGGTCTCTTTCATTGGGGACCATTCCCTGAATCCTGACTTTCCTCCCACTCCCATTTCCTTGGGTAGTAGGGGTTGTACCGTAATCTCTATTAGAAGCTATCGGTAAGGACACGTTAACGATCCTAGTACATAAACTTGCAGTACCCCTAACCACCTATGGCTTAAGACCGTGCCATCAGGAGGGGACACAACAATATCACAAATTAATAGATCAATTTAAAAATAAACCAACACAATGTGCACAATTATTAATTTGTATAATCCATATGTTTTTGTCTATTCAGCAGTGAAAATGAAAATCAACGGCCTGCTTCCAGTCTCCGACCGGGTCAGGAATGGAATGAATGAAGCCCCCATCTAGCGGCGAGGAAATGAAGTGCCGGCTGCCGAAGCCTGTCGCACTCCTCTGGGGCAATGCTTAAATAAATGACAGATGGAATGAAATGATAGTGGAGAGTGCTGCTGGAATGAAATTGTGGCAGGGAAAACCGGAGTACCCGGAGAAAAACCTGTCTGCCTCCGTTTTGTCCAGCACAGATCTCACATGGAGTGACCGGGATTTGAACCATGGACCCAGCAGTGAGAGGCTGGCGTGCTGCCGCCTAAGCCACGGATGCTGAACTGTCAATTCAGCAGTAAATTCAATAAATAAAGAAGGGATTTATAAGTAATAACCATTCAATATTTTCAGACAACAATCGAGTTCTATTTTCATGCAAAATGTGCGAAAGATCTCCCAACATCACTTGAAGTGATGGGACAGAACTTCAATGAAGCCAGTTCATCTGGCGTTAGGTCTACCGCTTTACCTATATCACCTCGTAGCACATACTGTCCCATTATTTGCACCCTGAATTTAATTGCAGAACCCTATCCAAATTTTCCCGACAGCGAATAACTTCCGAGATGTTTGCTCAAGAGTTTCCAGAACTATCTTTGTTATCAGTGGGGTGAGAACGTATTGAGAATCGGGCAATTAATTCTGTCGACCACACCAGCTAGCCTACTGTAGAATATAATGCAATGAGAAAAGATTGGCTTCCTTAAAAGACTGTCAAAAGGGATTAGATAGGCAAATATGAGCAAATCCCTTAAACATGTGTTTATTAGCACAATAACACCAACGAATTTTGGCTTCAAAACCTAAAACGGAATTAAAAGCCTAAGTTTCTGTATACAGGAGTAAAATACGGAATCGAATCCCTAATAAGAATAAGAATACCAATAAACGGCTTGGCAATTGCTAGGGAGCAAAGAACTGTTGTGTCCTGACGTTTGTAGAGACTGACCGAGGAATTCCAAGAGTCCATAACTAAGCTTAGGTATTACTGTATACCAACTTTACTCACAAAACTTGGTTGTCATTGATGTGCAATATCACGTCCTGTGATTCATATTCCACATACAACTGGAGGTTCCGTGGCTCATGATCGCGAGATTAACGATCACGTAAAACAGCAAGCGTCTTACTCTCATCCCTCCCTTCCTCTCTCCCCTCCTTCCGTCTTTCCTCCCTCCCCTCCTTCGTCCCTCACTCCCTTCCGCCCACCCTTCCATCCTTTACCCTTTCCTTCCTCCATCCCTTCCTTTATCCTTCCCTTCCTTCCATCCTTCCTTCCTCTCTCCCTTCCTTCCGTCTTCCCTCCCACCCCTTCCTTCTGTCTTCCCTCCGGCCCTTACTTCCTCACTCACTCCCGTCTGCCCTCCCTTCCTTCCTTCATCCATGCCTTCCTCTCTCCCTTACTTCCTTCATCCTTCCCTTCCTCCCTCCCACCCTTCCTTCCTTCCTTTATCCCACCCTTCCTTCCTTTATCCCACCCTTCCTTCCTCTCTTCCTCCCTTCCTTCCTCTATACCTCCCTTCCTCTCTCGCTTCCTTCTGTCTTCCCTCCCTTCCTTCCTCCCTGACTCCATTCCGCCCTCCATTCTTTCCTTTATCCTTCCCTTCACTCTCTCAATTCTTTTATCCCTCCCTCCCTATAACTCCCTTCCGTCTACCCTTCCTCCCTCCACCCAGCCTTCCATCCTCTCTCCTTCCCTTCCTTCCTTCCTTTCTACCTCCCTTCCTTCTATCATTTCCTCCATACTCCCTCCCTTCCTTCCTTCCTTTATCCCTACCTTCCTTCCTTCCATTATTCCTTATTTCCTCCCTTCCTCCCACGCTCCCTCCTTTCCTTCTTTCCTACCATCAAAGTTTTGTTGGGGTTGTGCCCGAATCCAGTTGCCTAGATTTGAGGGTACAGGCCACAATGCTAAGTCCAGAATTGAAAGTTTGAATAGCGCGCGCCAAACCTTCTTAGAAGGAATTGGAAGCTTTCGACAGCCAAGAAATGGTTAAGTGACGTAGGCCGAGAGCGTCATAGTCGAGGCTAAAATGTCATTAAATATTTCCCGATGGAGTAGAATCTTGAGACTAATATCAGATTACTGCCACGGACAAGGGAGGAAGAATGTGCTTTATTTCGAGGAAATTGTTTGAGCGGAAGCTGAAATATGAGATGTTTTAGTTCCAGCATTTTTCCCGCAGTGACCTCGAGTGCCCGGTTGAGGAGTATATAAGGCACGCCTGCCCGAGCTAAGTATGTTAACTTCTCCATAAGCACTCCGCTGCTATGGACGTGCAGTACTTCGTAAGCGCTCTAGCCGCTAAACACTCTGCGTAACTCCGAACACTGTTATAATCTTCGTGCACATGGTTGCAAATTCTTCGTTATTAACAGCACAGTTGCTGGGACTTAGTATTTCGACAGTACATGGTTACTGGTATTAGGAAAGTGTTCAACATTTTAGTGATCTTCGAACTTTTCAAATGTTATCACCGAAGTGATAAAAATTTGTGGCACTGGTAATTATTTACTGGATATATGGAAGACTTTGTCTACATTTCTTTCTTCTGTCCACAATTATTCAAAGCTGGATTGTTTAATCCAACAGTCATTGGACAAGCTTTTGTCTTGTTAGTGAACCATCCAAGATAAATCAGTACTTTTATTACCATTCTTGCACAGTAAAATTCTTTAGCCGATATTGGGAATACAGTTTTGCCTTGCACAATCTGAAGGGTGAGAAACTCTGCCCAGCAAACTCGGCAGAATTTGTACTAGTGCCGAACGAGATTATAAGCGTATTAGGAGTACTGAACACATCACAGTTGGGTCATGTTACTAATTTTCATCATCGATCACTTTGAGCAGACCCCTGTCAACTTTACTTCAGCTTTTGAAGCTGGTAACATTTTTCTTCAAGATATTAAGGCTTCAAGTATGAATACCGCTATGCCTGTGTAATACCATTGCGGGTATAAAATGGAGGCCAATACAGGATAAGAAATACGTGTCCTAATGGGGACAAGAAGACTGAATAATCTGGTTCAGACCAGATTACAAGCATCATGATCTACTAGAATGTAAGCTACAATTTGCATTATATTATGCGTAGTTAGCTGGATTTCTCATATTTTTCTACAGTCTTACCAACACAAATTTTCTATTCGACGATAAGTTTTTGTTGTTGCAATATTTTTCTTTTGCAATAGAAGCTTTGATCTGAGTTGTTTTTACACTCAGAAGTCAATGATTCGAAATGTATGGACGAGCAGAACGAGCATTTATATGATTTTGATATTTTTCTAATCGCTGTCATCAGCCGTCGTAACTGAAGATTTAATGAAAAAATTTAAGTCGACGAATGGATATTTATCCATTATTTAGAAGTCGAGGATGATATTCCCCGAACAATTCAACAACTGTAAATCCTTTTGTTGAGGAAATAATAATAATAATAATAATAATAATAATAATAATAATAATAATGTTGATTTAGTAATGATAATTATTTTTCTATTTTCTGATATAATAATAATAATAATGGTTGTGAATTCTAATAATCATTTTCAGGTTGTATGATTTATACATTTGACATTTGAAACAATATTCTAAGATCGGATACTTGTTTATTCCGAAGGTTAGTGGTTAACGCATGCCCACAAATAAATAACATATTAATTCAGTGGAATTATTTCACACCTGCACTATGCATTTAAATCTTTGAGAAGGCACGGAAAGTAATGATACGGCAAGCTAAAAGCATGTATAAAACAGGGTTTTTGCTAGAGTTTGTATAAATGTAAAATCATTACTGTGCCCGTCAGAGGAGTTGCCAGGACAGCCAACAACCGAAATGACTTCCCTAACATCTCATCCGCCGGACCTAACTGCCGAGAGGATCAGGTGAACTTCCATACAGGCCAAAGCGGCACGAGAATTCATCGTCCACAGGGATCGTGGTACATGGTGACTAAAGGTCATAGACTGCTAAGGAAAGGTTCACCTTACAAGCTAGACTGAGAAAGGAAACATCCAGACTTATGTAAAACATCGTGAAATTTTATTTTAAAATCAACAAACCCCTATCCTAGTTCGGAGGGTTTCTATCGGCTAATCCGCAAGCTAATAGATAATCAAAAATAAAGAGCAGGTCCCTACCTGAGAAGTTACAGTAAACCTTCGCGAAAGATCTACCTCACAATAATTAAAGCAACAACAGCAACACTAGGAAAATGGTACGGTGCAAAACCCTACATCAAGTTACAAGATCAAGCTAATATCGGAATTTACATTTAACAGGGTAGCAAAACAAATCTAAGTTAGGATGATACCATTTTCTCATTTACATTTAATATTAATTCATCTAGCTAAGTCCCACCAATTAGTTACAAAATTTACGGCGTTGACGTCCGTAATATCAAACAATTACAATCAAAGCTATGTGACAAGCCATAGAAAAAAATTATCTAAGACACTCTTACAAACTGGGTGCTAATCAGCACACAAAAGGTGACATAGAGGATTTGTACACTTTTACATCAATAATTCAATAAATACAAGACCACAGTTTTATTCTAAGCCTACCTACACCTTGGTTTACTGCTTGTAAGCCATAGTCATTTAACGTGTGTAATTACGGTGACGACTGCGTAGTGAAGACTACGTCTAACATCGTATGGCCTGCGCTCCACCAGCTACGAACTAAAGGTTCGAGCAAGCCTCTGTCGCTACAAAAAGTGTCAGCTGTCCTAAAGTCATTTCCTCCAGGAAATACTTTCATTGGCACGGCTTTGTCAGCAGGTTCCAAATGCAAATGAACAAGGTTAAATAGAAAGGATTCGTTAGTTTTATTTTGTTTATCAAAATTATGCGTTTTATTATTAAGATGTCGGTTTAAATTACCGTTGGTTTATGGCGAATAACAGCTGACTAGCTTGGCACGGAGCGTCTCTGAGAGATCATCTCTGCCATAGAGCCTCGACTCAAAAGTCGGAATACAATCAACGAGCAATAACAACTCGGACACACAATAACACAAGTTACCAGCGGCGCACAGCTCGCGTTCAATAACTCTGGGACGGGCCTGGACACATCAGTTACCCTCCCTAAATATCTCGTCGACGGGAACAGTCCCGGACATGGTACACAAAATACATTCACACATGAAAAACCCTCATCACGGGGCTAGCCTCCAACATAAAATAAGAATCCTGACATAACTGTACTCGTCGAAACAACGGTACACGCAAAAGGCGTTTAACTAACAAATGACAATCTAAAGAACATGTGAGCAGATACAGAAATGAACTCTGGGTTCCATGAGCTATCAATGCAATGAAAAATAAATGAATGCTACAAGCATTCTGTCCTGTGTTAACATAAGTCTGTCTCACTTGGAAGCAAGCGCTCTCACTCGTGCGCTGGGAAATATTCACAAACCTGTCTGAGTCACAGCAAGTTGCAGGCTCCCTGCACTATTAGACACAACACGTTGACTGGGCCGGCAATTCAGGCAAGAAAATAACCATGAAACTGGCCTCATAATAATACCTTTACCAGAGGTTAAAAACATCAAAGATTGTGTGCATTAATACCACGCTATAAAGCTGAATACAAACATATAACTCTGTCTTTCATAGCAAAGACGTTTAAAAGACAGCAATGTCACTCATTGCTGGAGCTCTTTGCTCTCAAAGATAAAATACTTCAGTAGTTTCTTGTATCAAACATTCAAATAATCACGTGTCATCACACTTGACACAAACAAAATAATATTATGGCGCAAACTCCACTCTGCTGGATTTGCTTAACGATACGTTGGGAACTGGGTTCGATGCTAGGCTACAACGAAACATCCCTTTCACTTGCAAGGTCTACACTTGACCTGGATGGCTTCTGAGCACATCATGAATGAAATATAAATGCAGTTACAAAACTGGTAATTACAGTCGATTACCTAAATGATACGACTTCTCTAATGAAGTCAGGGGCGTAACATTGACTGTCTGCTATGAGTGCAGTTAAAGAATTATGATCATGGCATCAGTTTGCCGTAACAGGAGTCTGCTAAGACTCGAAAATCACCCCAGATAGGGTTAAACAAAGTAGCCTTGAAATGACTACGGTCACGTTTAGCAATAGACAGGAATTGGCGTTCTAAGACGTCCATCAGGTTGCACCAGGGTTGAACAAAATGTCGAACCCAAGGGTGGCTCACTATCACTGTAATAAATGACATCTAATTATACTAATTACATTCCCTACCTATGAAATGGCTGTCACTAAGTTCGGCTGATTTACAATCTACACTAATCTAACTATACCACCAATGACTAGAAAAAAGAAGGGTTGTACAAACTCACGATATGAAGCTCTCTGTCCAATGACAAGGGTTGAACAAAAACACCTCTGGCTTTCAGGATTGGCATCGTCCGTATCAGAACTTCCATCTTGGCTCTCCTAAAGACCAGGGTTCGGTCTGTCCCTGTAGTTGACATCGTGAATGGGTTGGACATGCCTAGGAAAGGCATCCTCGACTCCTTCCTTCTCGTTCGACGTTCTTGAAGTTCCACATCATGCTCGTTCCATCCGAGATATCTCCCTCATACCATAACGGTACTTAGCCCATTATCTCCGGCTCGAACATGGTGTTATAAGTGTCGAACACGTGGTCGGTAATGTTAGACATCATGTATTCCATTAGTACTTGAAAATTGCGGTGTGCTTTGTAGCTATCACAGGCGTTACACATATATTTAGCAACACAGCCTCTACACATTGCAGATATCATCAATAAATGGCCATGCACTGATCTGCTGATTCACACGTGCACAGACTCTACTTTTGCAATCACGTGGCATCCGTGAAATTGGCGTCGATTTCTGGCAGATAAATCCACCGTAGCAATTTATATACGAAGTGGTTTAAATATCACACTCGTTCAATGTAACTTTATCACAGTTATTGGTATATTTAACACTAGGCTTCAGCCCTCCACAAATCACGTGGGTACAAAATGTGGTGCTACACAATCGTAGAAAATTCACAATATTTTAAATACGTTCACAATGCAATCTGTGCTGATCACTACACTTTACAAATCGTGATGCACAGTACGATGGTGCTCGATGACACTTGATAAATATTTCTTCGCTAAAAAGCGGACTGTTTCCACGTCTTACATGACGGATATTTCAACACACCTCAACAGGGCGGATTCTCCTGACGTAGTGCACGGAACTGCGTTCCTCGTGGAATCAAGTCGTCAAACTAAGTCGTTGAGCGACTATTTACATTCCTCCTCGCATATCTGCAATGATATTACCATACCTTAAAGTGAAAAGCATTCTCCAAAATGTTTCAAAAATACTGAATGACGAAGTGGAATATTCTGAGTCTCGTAGAAAGGTAAAGTTGATTAATAAGACCTCAGATAAATAATTAGCCGACTTTATCAAAGTCAAAAGAGCGATCCTTCGCTACTCCAAAGAGAATAGTATAAGCTCTCAGCTTCTGGTTGCTTTCTGGGTGTGTTCAAAGTTAATACATCCCAACATAAATGTGTTGTCATGAAAAAGATCACATGAACCTTAGCCCAGCGGGTTCATTACGGAGCAACGTCTTTCAAAACGTTTGGCTAAGAATAGACACGATGTTTTAAACTGATGGTAAAATTATTATTGTAAACTCATTGGTGGAGTTTACCAATTTATAAATCTTCCAGTTGTCGTAACAAGCAATGGCTTGATTATTCTGTCTAATTTGGGAAGAATAATTGTTGTGTGTGCAGAGAGTTAAATATGCCATTCTGAGTGCGCAATTAAGTCGCAGGAATGAGGTTGTGTGAAATGAAGCATCAATCATATTGTAGGTTGGATGTCTTTGAATTTTGTAGAGGAGTTGGAGTTTAGCCACACTTTTGTCGAAATATAACCACAGGTTATTTTGTTGAGCCATCATTGTCAATTCACAGTTTACCCACGTGTTCTAGAAGTATTCCTAGTAATTGCTTACCCGAAAATTGTTATTGATCAACTTGTACCTTTCATTACGAGAAAAACTTTGCCGTTGTCTAGATGCTAATTACGATTATGTAATTTTGTCGCATTTAAAACGAATGGGCCGATAGTGTTAATTATTTAAAACTGTTACTTTTTAACAACCACGACAAACTGAGAGGATTTTGTGATCCTATAAAAATATATAAACATTTTGCAAATAAGTTTGATGATTAACATATTTGACATTTTGTCAAATTATTGTAATTTTGATAATAACAAATGAAATTGTTTCATGATAAATTTTCTAAATAATATTTCCATGTGATAATTAATTGATTAAATGGTTGAATACATATGGAATGGAATTTATCTTTTGTTGATAATAATATTTTGACAATTATTATATGATTGAGTCAAAAGCTCTGACTAGGCTTTGGATCGAGAACAGAAGATTCAGTAAATATTTTCTGTTTATCGAAGTTCGTCGAATCCAAATGCTCAAGGTCCATGTAAATGATAGTGTTCTATTTCTTGTTAATAGCTTTGTATTTGAACAAATCCTGAGATAACTGAATTCTGAAGTGTTAGTTAATTTGCTACGATATTTTGAAAAAAGTGATCTGTGACATAGTTTCAACGAGTGATATTTTTCAATATGTGAATACTCAAACAATATAGGGTTCAGTTTAAGACAATTAAATTTGCACTGACAAAACCCTACTCCTGTAAATATTATTTTGAGCGAAGTCAACAGGACTATTAATTTGACCTTCATCTCAATTGTTAAGTGTTCATGTGTTGGTGAAGTTGTATATTTTATACATAACATATGATTCGTCATTCATCTTTAATGCCATTTTGGCATTCCTTCAGTCAATATTTTAAAGTTTTAAATAAAATGACATAATTTTATCAGATGCATTCATTTCATAAAATCTCCTTCTATCCTTTTTGTTGCATCGAGCCGAAAATCAGTAAAGCATTTTTTGTTGAGTTATTGTAGTCAACTTTAACCCATCTGGCGCCCCGGGATATTTTGATTCTCGTGCTGACTGTTTTTTGGTGAAATGCATATGTGGTCATCCGGACTTCGGTCTGAACGGGCACAGTATTTATTATTATATGTGCATTTCAGCCAATGGCCATAGCTGGTTTATTATTTTTTTTGGATTGAACGCCAACAAGTTCAATTTCAAGTAGTTCCAACTTTGGCAACTAAATGCTACTGTCACTAACACCTAGCAGCGATAGGGCGTTTCTAACTAGCCACATATAACCTACAAATTTAGGTACACACTACCTATTGTAGTGATAGGTTCTTTTCCAAGTCATAATCTTTGACATAGGCCTGCCGGCTTTACTTCCCCTCCGAAGGAAGGCATACTGAAGGATATTAACTTTCTTAAAAACCCGACGTCTTCAGTCGGCTTTGAACCCGTCATCTTGGACTTAGCAGTTCAGCATGCTACTGACTACGCCACCGAAACTCATGTATTTTTTGTTCAGTTTAAGGGAATAACCCATTACAATTGGGTGCAATCGTGTTGACCGACTGAAAAAAAAACATTTAATTTCCATACTCTCGAATTAGAGTGCTTAAAATATTAGTGGAATAAGGTACCGGTAATAAAAATGAAAGATCTAAAACACTAATTGAATGTTCAGCGCGGTGTAATCAATGTTATAAGGAAACATGGAAAAAGTAGCAGATATGCCTGCTATCATAGTAACGTTACCTGTCACAACTGCCTCGCCAGAATGAAGTTCTCTTCACTTAAGGGGCTGAAATTTATCTAAGAATAGGGCAGGTTCAATATACAAGCATAGCACATCACCGCGATATTCCTGCAGATTCCGCACCATCGGTCCAATAATTCTACAAAAGCTGTTTCAGAGGCCTCTGTCAGTGTATTGCCCTGTAAAACAGTAATACTGACTAAGTCCTTCTTATGACTAATTAACCAATACACGACCTAATAAACTGAATTTATGACCCTCAGCAAATTCGCCACACGTTATGATACTTCATCTCTAGGTTGTACAGTAATTTTAGTTTTGTACGATAATTCTGAGCCTCAAAAAATACACCGTTGTAGCACAAAGAACACTCAAAACTTACGAGAATTGTTGAGTGGTAAATCAGAAGGGCATCATAAAAATACATTATTGCTTCAAACGTGACTATGTATCATCGCCTATCATAAAGCTTTCCACCAAACTACCCATAACGAGTCCCACAGCTGAGGATAACAATGAGCCGGGGAATACAACTGGGGAGTGTGACTAGCACTTCACCCAGGAAGCCTCACCTGCAAAGCCTGATGAAGGGATCGGAAGAGTGGGAGGGTTAGATAAGGAAGAGGAAAGGAGGCGGCCGTGGCCTTACGTTAGGTACTGTACCCGTATCCACATGGTCTTACCTGTTGATATCCGATGGAAGAACTGAATCGTAGATTCTGGAAGTACCCGGCTGAAATATCCCCAAAATTCTACCAACTGGGATCAACCTGGGATAAGGATACCTCAATATAAAAGAATGCGATAAGAAGATGGCAGTGGCAAACTAACAAAAATGAAAAACAGCTCAAAATGAGCTCGAAAACTCTTAAAATAAATCTCGGGTGTTAGGCTAAGCATTCACAAAAACTGCCCACTGGTCCTCCTAGCACATTCTGTTTCTCTAATATAAATCACCAAATCATTTTGTAAAATTTAAAATTGAATGACCAGTTTATTAACTGAAAAATATGTGACAGTGTGGATCTCTATCCACCGAACAAAAATTAGATCATCATGTATTGTAGCAAACGATAGATGAATATTCAAGTTGCCTCAAATCTGGCAGACATGTACTGCATGAAGTTGCAGCAATAAATCATGTTCAAATGGTGAACGATCTTATACATCATTAAACATTTTGCAGGTTATTATACAGAAATACCCTAGCAAAATTATCATATTAACATATTTACAGAAATTTACAGTAAAATTCGTGTATCGAATTACGCCAATACTATCTATTATTCCACTGACATTGTGGTTCAAATCTGTTCATTGGCATAATCGGTCATATTCGACAATCAGTAAAGTTAATCGATTTTTTTTATTTAGTCAATTTACCCTCTAGGTTGGTGGTTCCCACGGACTCAGCGAGGGAACTCACCACTACCGCCTCTATAGGCAGTGTCCTAGAGCTTGGAACATCTGGTCGGGATGGATGGATACAACTGGGGAGGTGTGATCAGCCCAGGCGGCCTCACCTGCAAAGCGAACAGGGGCCTCATTTTAATATTTCAATCAACATCTGTGTTTTCTCAAATTCATACTTCCATTACTTTCAATTAATATTTCACATATTACTTCAACGTTACAAAAATTATTTCATGTTTTTCAGAATATTGTTTTCCACTAAAAATATGTGTCACTATTAACAATTGATTTTAGATAATTTGTTTTTAAGCGGATATGATATTTTTGAATGGTGGTTTTATCCAATTACTAGCCTTCTAGTAACAATATTCGTGACTGTAATTTACGTCTAACTATACCTCAATAACAAAATCAGCAATAGCTCAATAGCTTGTATAACACTGAAAATTCGTAGCAAATACGACAATCATTCTCCAAGTGAGAATCCTAAATTCATATTAATTCACTCCTGATCATCTATCGATGTCAGAAATAGCTTCAAAAACTCATTAACACAATTGTTAAATAATCCAATGCAAAGTATAGCTCTCTAAATCTGTCAATAATATTCCATACATTCGTAAAGTTCATAAACGTCTATACAAATATCGTCAAATACTATGCTTCATAATGGACACAAATGTCGAAGTGTTATAGTCTACTTCATAAAAACTGTAGTAATGTAGTAATTATATGCTCAAATAATTGCATCCATATGCTATCAAAATGTCATTCTGGTTAGGACGAAACATATTTTATTACATATGTGAGCTTCATATCACATTAATAGTTAATTTCCTTATAATTTCATTGTACACAAATATCTCACAAGATATTATAATTTTATAACTGTAAAAGAAATAATTCAGTTCCGCATCAACAAATCCAAAATTGGTTTCTACTATTACGAAAATCGAATGAAACTACACCATGGAAAAGAGCCTAGTATATGTAGAGTACAAATAATCCATTAGAATCACACGTGATCTAAACAGGAGTATTCCAGAAGGAATTATGAAAAACGAAAACTGAATGCAAAATATCGCAATAGAAATGTCTACTCTCAAAAAGCAATGCAAAAATATTGGCTGAAATTGCCTAATCCAAAATTGCAATTGTCGACATCAAAATGTTACTATACTTCCATGTCTTTGATAAATTCGACGAAAAATAGACAGTCATTTCAAAATGAAAAAGTTGAATGGACTGTCAAAAATATTCTGTTTCGTTGCTCAGTCTATAACAGAATTGAAGTAGAAAATGTTCATGAATTCGTGATAAGGCATCTTCTTCCTAACGAATATACTTATACAATGATACCGTAGTCTTGGTCCTAACTCTTCTTGTAATAGCTGCTTCTCAAGTAATTATAATGCTCAGTTTTATTGCCAAAGATAAGTAAAGTAATGTTCCAAAAATAACATCACATTACAATTTAACTATAGAAATTACTATGTAGCTGCATCTTGTGTAAGATCAAAACAAAACAAAAATTCTCGGACAGAAATGACAAAACTATCAGATCTAATCCTCGAATCCATTTTCTAACTACTGAATAAAAATTGGTGAAAGAAGTACATTCTAAAGATATGTCATGATTCATACTGTCTACAGAAATATAAAAGGTTTCCAACTACCTTGTCCACAGTCGTCTTGATGAACGAATGATGAATGTTGGAACAAACTTCCCTGGTCGGAATCGAACCCTCATCCATTGCGCTGAATAGTTAAAGTACTTGCCAAGACTGCACGAAGTCGAACCGCACTCTCCTCGACTCGAAATCATCTGTTCGCACTGCAATGTCCATCATATCGAATCTGACTAGGCTTGCTTGAGAGCGAAGAGAATCGATGCCACCTTCCTTCCTCCTTGGAAATCCATATTTGTAGAAGTAATTATCTCAGTGTCAATAAGTAAAGATTGCCTCCAATCTTCTCTTGAATAGCCTTCTGCTATAGAAATCCATTATTCAGTTTAGATCTGTTCTAAATGTTCAATTTTGCTAGCGTGTCGCATTCCTACAGAGTATTTCGCACTTCATTGCCATTCTTGTCGTAATCTGGTACGTTATTCCTTCCTCTATAGTATTCATACTCATATCGTAGTGTCGATTGACCACTGGATATTTTATGTGTTTTTCCGTGATGGCAGTAGTATTACAGAAACATCCATGCGAAAAGCAAAGTTCACTGTCCTCACTTTGATGTATCACCAAGTCCACACGATGGGTTAACGGATCGCCCCATGTGTATAGCGCCCGTGTCTTGCTGGAATAAGCCAAGACAAACTATACCGTACCGGACTTCACACACCGCACTAAGTACAAAATGACACTTAGAATGCTTGCTTTTGGTCAAGCCAACGAGCTAGTACCACCGCGAGTAATCAACAAGACGAAGTGTCTCTCACCGGACCGAGTTACAAGCAGCTGGACAAAAAATCTACCCAGAATACCTCTGTCACTAGTCGATATGACAATTGAAGTCGTCGCAGCATAATTACGATATACTTCTGATATCAACATATGTGTATTTATAATTCCATAAATGTCTTATAATCTTTTCTGCTGGTGTTACGATGTTATTCCCAGTTGTCGATCCCCTCAGTAATCTCAGTAGTATTTCATAGCAGTGCATATCAATGCCATGCTTCCACGGCAGCCATCTTGTCGTGTAACTGTACATCTCCCAGTCACATGTTTTCAAGATGCGTTGCGGGTTGCTGAATCAATCTCCTAAGCTCGCGTCAACGAGACATCGCTCTGTACTGCAAGTTGAAATGTTGCCATAGAAATGCCAAATATGTGTCTCAGTCACGTCAGGGTTCCAATACAATGCAAAATACTGGCACAGTACCATCCCGACATTTACCCGAAGACGAAGTGGGATACCACGGAAAACCACTTTGGAGATGGCTCAGGTGGGAATCGAAAGCCCTCTACTCATTTGGACCACCCGAGGCTGAATAGACCCTGTTCCAGCCCACATACCACTTTTCAAATTTCGTAGCTGAGCCGGGAATCGAACCTCGGACCTAATCATGCTGACCGTTGTAGTTTTATGTGCCTGTTAATCTCGCGATCATGAACCAGGAGACTTCCATTTTACGTGGAATCCGAACCACAGGTCGTTTTGAAGCCTTTTTCCAGTGTTTCATTATTGACCATTGATATTGTTACTTTCAGTCGGTAAACACAATAATTCCAATTACTGGAATATGGAAAAATATAACCAGAAATACATTAACAAAATTAATTAAATAAATTAAGATATACACGGCATTTCTAAATTACCATTACAGGCTTTTAGAGCTTGTTGTGGTGGCCAAGACAGTTAAGTTTAACATAGGAACTCGTGTCCGGAAACGTACCGTCTTCCCGCCACCCACAAAAAACCACTAGAGCACACGTTTACAGCTCCCGCATTTCGGCGCTCTGTTCGATTCCTGGTGCTTGATGTCTGGGTCCAATTACAGGTGTGGCTCGATGTGACGATCACCGACGTCATCACAGACATGGTGCCTCCGTTCTGGTACACACCAATCCTTGGTCTTCCATCATCCGCCGCAGCCATAACCCGCGACAGTAGGTCTTCTTCGGATTCCACAGAGATCTCGTAAATCAAGGTTTTCATAAGACCCCAAAGTTAGTAGTCTAGCGGTGTCAAGTCGGTTGAACGTGCAGGCCAAGCAATCGGGCCACCACGACCTATCCACTGTTGCCCAAACCTGTGGTGCAGATGATCTCGTACCACTGTAACGGTTTCCCTTTGTAATATGTTCATAACGGCAAACTTATTATTATTATTATTATTATAACTATTATTATTATTATTATTATTATTATTATTAGTATTATTCGTACTTAATTGATAGAATTCTTTAATATTATTATTATTATTATTAAGTTTAGATTCAAGGCTAACTGAGCCATGGAGATGTTTTATTACACACGATAACTCCAATTATTTTCGCTATTTGAATCAAAGGGATTCGACATATTTCAGTTATTCTACAGTATGTTAACTTGTGAGGTGACCACAGTCATGAGACCCTTTTCTTATTTTCTTAAGACAGATTTTAAAACCGTGGCGAGTGCAATTATTCTGAGTGACACGCACAGCGGGGGGCTCTCCGCTGAGTAAGTGAACAATGGACAGCCTGCTACAACAGATTTCAAGAGATTAGTGTCAAAGGAGCTATCTGGCTTCACAAGGTGTGCCTGTACCAAGTGAAGAGGATTTTAACTGATGTTTTCTAAGAAGGACACGGGGTCTACTGGAACGTATCTCTGAGACAGAAGACCATAGCAACGGTATTTTGATTGGTCGACGAAGGTTTATTTTCTGCAAGAGTAGGGAGAAAGACGGATGGCACTTGAGGGCTGGCGCGTTTAAGGAAAGAGTCACTCACTACTGTGAATCTTATTGGGAATGAAGTAAGTCATTCATACCGTCTATAATTTGGATTTGATTGTGCATATAAGACATATTTCTTCGTCTTTCCATGCAATAACGACAATGGTTGTGTTTTTGGCCAAAGTCGGTAAAGTGATTTATGGAGTTAGAACTTCGTCACTGAACAAGCTAGCAGCTAAATCTACATCATCGCTGCTCAGTAAATATAATTAACGGAACTTATCTGCTGGGATCCTTCAAGACGTCATTCCAAGAGAAGGATCAACGCCCCAGGAACAACTACAAGTCTTAACTATGGAGACCAATTCCTTCGACACGCAACCTCGGTAAGCTAGGCTGACATATATTATTCAAAATCTCTTCTTTTATATTGCTGGCAAGTAACTTCATAGTTTTGGAAATAACGTTAAATTTAATATCGGTCTCATCACTTTTCTCGCGCCTCAGGTTAACATAACTTCAGTAAAAGTATTTACTATTTATTATTATTATTAACTTTTCATATTTTGTTTTTGTGTAGAATTAAATTCAGTATTTTAATCCATGCCTTGCATTCCTTTTTCAGTAGTTAGAAGTACATGTAAGTCATCCCTTATCCCCAATGCAAAAACTAACTGGTTGATTACTTTGATTTCGCCACGGGCTGGGAGAAAGAGGTCTCAGGTGCTCCACTGATGTTAATTTATCATTATTTGTGTTTCTTTTATTGGTCTTCAACACTTTGTTGCGACCATGGCGCCCAACATTTCATTTTGAGAGCACTACTGAAGGTAAGTTCACAATACCAGTGTGTATTAACATGTGTATCAACTCATTTCATGACCTATTATATTTATCATCCAACAGTGCGCAAATCACTATCTTAAAACACATTACAGGTGTCGCCAAAGCGTAGGGCACGAAAACCAGATAGTATTTGTTATTGGGGAACGGTATTATCTTTGTGCTTGTGTTTTGTGGGGGATTTTAATTGTGGTGTATCAGTATGACTGATAAGGACCAGATGAAGCTTAGGAGTGGTCAACAGTTGAGTGGTGATATGGTAGAGGAGAATGTGGGGGAGGAGAGTAGTCAGTTGGCAGAAGATGGTCAGAAGTTGATGGAAGGGAGATCGGAGGTTGATCCCAATACCAGTAAGGAGATGTCGGTGGAAATAAGTGAAGGCATTATGAGCATGTTAAGGTTGTTTAATAACAAATTAGAAGCCACTTATAATAAACTAGAAAATACCAGTCAGGAAATAAATGCTAAATTGGAAAGTCACAGTCAGGAAATAAATGCTAAATTAGAAAGTCACAGTCAAGAAATAAATGCTAGATTAGAGAGTAATAATCAGGATTTGAGTAACAAGTTAGAAGCAACTAATGCTAAACTTGAACTTAATAATAAGGAGATAAACAGGAAATTAGATCAGAATAACGCTGAAACTAATAATAAAATTGAAGAGCTAAATAAAAAGTTAGATGGAGTCACTAAAATTAATGAGGAGCTGAGTACCAAGTATGAGAAGGTGAAGCATAGTATTGAAGGAGTGAGAGGAGAAATTAAGAGTCAGTTGACTGAGAAATCTAGTGAAATCATAGCAGATGTAGATAGTAGATTGGGGAAGGTACTAGGCAGTTTGGAGGAGAGAATGAACACTCAGACAGAGAATTTCAAGGTGTTGGTGCAAGTGGAGACCAAACAGGTTAAAGAACAGCTGGAGGGTGAGATTGAAAAGGTACAGAAAGAATTATGTAAGAAGGTGGAAGATTTCAACTTAGTGAATTTAGATAGTATTCAGGAAGTCAAGGAGAAGCAAGGAGTATTAACGGACAGGATAGAAGAAAGGGAAGGAAGTAACAGGGAAAGAGTTGAGAATATTGAGAGAAAGGCGGAAAAGAAAATAGCGGAGCTGGAAGTGAGATTGAATAAGGTAAGGCAAGAGGCCGGGCAGGGGAGAACAAGTTTCATAAGCGGTCACGGTTTCAAGGAGGTAGAGCTGGCTAAATTTAGCAACCGTCAGGGATGTCCTATGGAATTCTTAGAAGCGGTGGAAAGCAAATTTAAAGAAAGGCTGGATAAAGGAAGTCTTGAGTGGTGTAATGTGCTGGAAATATTAGACCAGGCATTTGTTGGTGAAACAAGAAATTGGTTTGCCGTATACAAGAGCACATTCGAAAACTTAGATGATTTTAGAGATAAATTCTGCGATAAATTCTGGAATGAGGCAATTCAGTCACTGCATCGTGAGGCAGTGATGTGCGGTAAATACAACATAAAGGAAAATAGCAGTATGACTGAATATTTTCTAGGTCAAGTGCTCACATGCAAATATTTGGATGGGTTGACTCAGGAGAAGGATGTTGTCAGACTACTTTTGAGGCATTTCCCATACCGCATTAAGGAAGATGCTTGTATTCAGAGAGCGAATACAATACAGGAGGTTGAGATGTTATTAGGGACTTTTGATGCACTGGGAAGGGGTGGCGGAGAAGAACAACTGGTTAGCTATCAAGGCAATCAAGGTCATCAGGGACAGGATGCTAGGAACCAGAGTTTCCAAGGTAGAAGCAGTGGCGGCAGCCAGAATTTTCAGAATAGGGGTAACAATAACAATAATAATTTTCATAACCGTAGTAACAATGTGAGGCAGAACAATCAGAATCGAGGCAATAATGGGAATAACCCTAATTATCAACATAGAGGTAATTACCCAGGCCAAGGTAACGGTCCACAAGGTAATCAAAGGTCAGGGAGTTATAATAACTCGAACAACAATCAAGGTAATCGAGGTTATAACAGAGGTGACCAGGGTAACAATAGCCCTAGCAATAGAGAAGAAACAGTACAGAGTAACAATAGTCAGATCAGCAGCCAGAGGGGTAGTGATGACAATGCCGTCACGCCAAATTTAAACTAATACCAGACTGCAATGGTGGGTCAGTATTACAGTCTGTTGTTATTCCCGTCAGTACGTTGATATCTGATTCTTATGACCTGGATATGAAAAGTGACTTGTTACGTGAATTTACCGAAGAACCCGAGGTAGTTGAGTCCTTAAATTTGAATCATGTCGTCGAATTATTCGTGTCGAGGGCGAGTGTGTGTAGTTTGTTAGATAGTGGTTGTGTAAGATCTTGCGTGAGTGCTGCATTTTATGGGAGGATGAAGGACGCTGGTGTGAAGTTTGAAGAGATTCCGATTAAATCGACGTATGTAATTACGGCTGTTGGTAAGAAATCCCACGTGATTTCGAGACAAGCGCTGGTCGATATAGAAATTAATAACCATATTGAGAGTCAAGTTTGTTTGGTCATTCCAAATCTTGTCTATGAGGTCATCCTTGGTTCGGATTGGTTGACCAGGTTTTCTGCTAAATTATGTTTTAAAGAAGGGTGTGCGAAGTTAAGATGGAATGACAATGAGGTAATTATAACGTTTGTTGACCCAGGTAAGAAGTGTAGTGCTTCTCAGGGAGTGTGTATTCTAAGTGAGGTGTTCCCGGCAAGTGATGTCGAGGTAAGTGGGCAGGTATCTAGAGGTGCAGAGCCTGTACCGTCATTCTTTGTGGGCAGTCTACAGACGAATGGTGATCTTGAAGACACATTACGTCACGCTGCAGGGGAGAGTAAATTGGATGCAGATCAGGTTGATCAACTTTATGAGGTTTTATTGAAGAATAAGAGAATTTTTGAGAATAGGATTGGAGAAGCAAATTGTTACGAACATTCGTTAAACGTTATTAATTACTCTGTTTTTGTCGGTCATCGCTATTCCGTGCCTTTTCGTTATCAAGAAATGGTCCAAACTCAAATTGACCAAATGCTGGCAGATGGTATTATCGATCATTCAAATAGCCCTTATGTGAATTCACTCATTACGGTCCTGAAAGCTGATGGTAAGGTCAGACATTGCCTTGACGCCCGTCTGCTCAATACGCACATAAGTTTTGACCAGCTGAAATCCTTGTCAATTGAGGAACTGATGCAGAGCTTTGAGGGGAAGCAATGGTTCACGTGTGTTGACCTTAGCTCTAGTTTCTGGCAGGTCCCTTTAAGGAAAGAGGATAGGGCCTTGACAGCATTTTCACACCAGTATAACCTATGTCAATTTCGGCGTGTACCGTATGGTTTGAAGAGTAGTTCAGCGGCTCTGATTCGTGCTCTGAATATAGCTCTAGGTAGGGACACAGGTGAGTTCGTAACTATATATATAGATGACATGGTAATCAGCTCTAGGACTTATGAGGAGCATTTAGTTCATTTGAACTATGTCTTCAAGAAGCTGGACAAGGCAGGACTCACTCTTAAACTTTCTAAGTCATCATTTTGTAGGCAGAATGTCACTTTTCTAGGTCATAATGTATCGAGATTGGGAGTAACACCGGAGGTAAGTAGGGTAAGGAAAATACTGGACACTAGTGCACCTAGGAACGCTAAGGAACTGAAATCTTTTCTGGGCGTGTGTAACTTCTTTAGGAGGTTTGTTGTGAAGTACTCATGTTTGGTGGAGCCATTCAGGGAGCTACTGAAGGCTGGAAACAGATAGTATTGGGATGAAGCGCATGCCGAAGCATTCCAGGCTCTGAAGCGTGGATTTGAGCAAGCGGTGGGACTGCGATACCCTCTGAGAGACAGAGAGTATGTGGTGATGACTGTTGCATCCCATATAGGCATTTCGGGTGTATTGTGTCAAAGAGATGAGCAAGGAGACTTGAGAATTGTGTCTTTAGCCTCGCGTGGATTATCTGCCGCGGAGAAAAGATACACAATCACGGAACTGGAGCTTCTTGGAATTGTTTTTAGCCTAAGTAAATTCATGATGTATGTTTTTGGTGGTAAGTTCGAGATTTACACGGATCATCATGCTTTGGTTTTCATAAAAACTAGCAAGTTGAGTTCCAACAGGGTAAGTCGTTGGATATTGGCGCTTCAAGAATATGATTTCGACGTCAAACATATAAAAGGTAAAGACAACATATTGGCTGATATGTTATCACGAGATGTATCCTTAAGTAAAGAGGGCTCGGTGTTGAAAGCTGAGGAAGGCATATTGATATGTGCTTGTATGGATCCAGGCAATAAGCAGTCACTTGAAATATTGAAGAACATGTTGGTGGAACAGAGAGAAGATGTCAATTTGTGTGAGCCTCAGGCTAGGTTGGAAACAGGTGACTCGGCAACGGTGAAAGTTGGACGGTTCACATATATGATGCAGGACGGCTTTCTCGCACGCAGGTGTAAGGATGATCGCTGGGCAATATGTGTTCCGAATTCTTTAAGGGAGGAACTTATATGGTTCCTACACAGAGAACTGGGGCATTTTGGCGCGAAGAAGGTGCTCTATGAACGTCGTCATGACTTTATTTGGGAGAAAATGGGAAGGGATGTTAGAAAGATTCTCGCTAGGTGTGACCTCTGTCAGAAATCTAAATTTCCCGTTCATTATTTATCCGGTCCTATGCAGGCGGTCCTCACAAGTCGTCCCGGTGAACTTCTTTGTGTTGATCTTTATGGTCCTGTGATTAAAGGTCAGTTTGGCTACGAGTACATATTTGTAATAGTTGACGCATTCAGTAAATACGTCAAACTTTATGCATTAAGGAAAGTAACGGGTCTTGCATGTAGCCGACTGATCGAAGATAAGTACATACCTGAGTTTGGCATTCCACTCAGAGTTTTGTCTGACAGCGGACCGCAGTTCACCTCTAAGCACTGGAAAACCAGCAAGGAGAAAGTCGGCATCACACACGTTCATTCATCAGTGAGATATCCGCAAGGAAATTCTTGTGAACGATCGATGAAAGAGTTGTCTCGACTTTTCCGGGCTTTGGTGCATAACAGACATTCAGCATGGGTGAGTCAGCTTCCCAAAGTTGAGACCTGGCTGAATGCTGTTCAACACGAGAGTACCCGATTAACGCCGTTTGAAATTCATTTTGGCAGGAGACCCCAGAATGAATTAGCGAGAAGTTTGGGCTTAACGGAGGGTAAACAACCGGGGGTGGATTTTTATGTCCAGTTGGCGAAACAGAATTTGACTAAATCAGCAGAGAAAAGAATTCGCCAACAAAACAAATCTAAACATGACTTTTTCAATGTGGGAGATCGCGTCCTATTGAGGGTCCCGAAACAGTCTTGTGCCGTAGAGAAGGTCATAAAGAAGTGGTTTCTCTTATTTGAAGGACCATATGTTGTTTCTCAGCGCGTCGGTAAGTGCGCTTATGTGTTAGAGAATAATGGAATTCGCTTATATGGTACATATAACATTCACTCGTTACGTAAGTATGTGGCGTGAGTTGGAGAGGTGACAGCTGTTACGAATGGGTGACCGGTGATGAACCTCTAGGACTTGATTTGAATAGGTAGCCTATGTAAGGTGGTATGAAGGCTGTTGATCTGGACTAAAGGTTAGTGGTAACCGTAATTATGAAGGTATGTATTTGGGGAGAGACCGTGTTGGAGTTATCTCAAGGAGATAAGGGTGACAGGAGGAGTGCTCGCTGTTGGAAGGTAAGAGACTGGTTTTAAAGGAAGCTAAATGGGACTCATTAAGCACAGAGATAAGATGAATTACATAGATTTCTATATTTTGATATTATTTCAGTAGAGGTTCACATTGTAATTAATTTTCAGAGATTTTGTGTAATGCAGTCTGTAAGTCCTATTGCTTACGTGTGACGTACGGCTGCAAAAATTGTGTTAATTTACATGTGTATGCGTGTGATAGGTGGAATTCCCGACATATTGAATAGAGTTCTGGAGAAGTTATGACTACACTATATAACATCGTAATTTGATCAAATCTCCGTAAACTCTACTCCAGGAATTAACCCTCCGAAGTGATATTATTTCATACGTGTAGTATGGAACCGACCCGTAATGTGACATAATTATTATTGTGTCACGAGAAGAATATTTACCGTGTGTAAATAAAGGGTAAAATATGAATATATGTTCTATTTTTCAGGGTATCGATTTCATGTAACAGGCGGTGTTTCCGCTATACAAAAACACTTGAACGCACAAGTTACAAATGAATACAAAGGGAACAATGACGTAATTATGTTGAAGATGATTGCAAATTATACTTGGACATAGAAGGGTATTATTATATGTTGTATTTTTGTATGTTGTGTCATATTTTTTTATATATTCGTGTCGGAAGAAAATCAGCACTACATTACTAGGTAATATAGCGTGATCTTCTAGGGCGTTCTGTAATATGTTCATAACGGCAAACTATTACTTGATATTTATATATTTAGATTTATTATTATTATTATTATGACTATTATTATTATTATTAGTATTATTCGTACTTAATTGATAGAATTCCTTAATATTATTATTATTATTATTAAGTTTAGATTCAAGGCTAACTGAGCCATGGAGATGTTTTATTACACACGATAACTCCAATTATTTTCGCTATTTGAATCAAAGGGATTCGACATATTTCAGTTATTCTACAGTATTGTTACGGCTGTGAGTTTGTGTCATCGCTCGCCGCTTGAGTCACAACTGCCCCAGGGGCTGGGCTGTGGCTGGCCTCCTGTATTGCGCGCGCCTTATGCAACAGGGCTACTACAAACAAAGGGATAGTCCAGAAGATTCGTGACTGGACCAGCGGTGGAAACCTCAAGAAGCCGTGGACTCTGGATGGATCTAGAACCATTTATTGAGTCACCGGCCTGCTATATAAGAGTGACCCGTGAAGCAGTTGTTGTTGTGTTTTACGAGCTAGTGCGAGCGATTATCTTGTGCGACAGAAGTGTGGTGACGAAGTGCTGTGCGAGTTACGAAATCCTGTGACATTGTTTCTCCCAGCTTGTGGACAGCGAAATAGCCTGCAGCAAGTGATCGTAAGTAATTGTGGTCGGAGAACATAAATGAGAGGAACAGGTAGTTTCTGTCAAGGCCACCGTACTCATTAGGACGGATTAACTTCTGTGGTCTGTTGCAAGTGAAAGGGGCCAAGAGCGCATAAGGAAGAGATTTGAGGAAACTGGAATAAGGCTCCTAATTGCTTGTATTTGCTGACTAGTGTAATTTTCTGGCCGCAATAAAGTTAATTATTTCTTTAAGCTGTAATTGGTGTTGTGCTTTGTACCCCCACCGTAATCCAGTTAACAAAAGTGCCACTAGGGGATGGCACGTAACAACTGGTGTCAGAAGCCGGATTACGAACTCAAGCACAACACCTGACGGTCCTGGTTTCAAAACCCGAGCAGGTCATTTTCTCTAATTTTCCTGTGAGTGCATGCCCTTTACAAGACAAACAACTAAAATGGAGGAGAAATTGGCAGCACTGCTAGAAAAGTTAAATGGCATGGAAACCAAGATGGAGGACGGCCAGAAGAATTTAACCAAGGACCTAACTGCCAAAATGGAAGACGGCCAGAAGAAGATGGAGGATGGCCAGAAGAAGTTAGCAGAGGACCTGAAGGACAGCCAAAATAAGTTAGCGGAGGACCTGAAGAAGATGGAGGACGGCCAGAAGAAGATGGAGGACGGCCAGAAGAAGTTAGCCGAGGACCTAACTGCTAAATTAGAAGATGGCCAGAAGAATTTAACCAGGGAGCTAACTTGCAAATTAGAAGACGGCCAGAAGAAGATGGAAGACGGTCAAAATAAGTTAGCGGAGGACCTGAAGAAGATGGAGGACGGCCAGAAGAAGATGGAGGACGGCCAGAAGAAGTTAGCCGAGGACCTAACTGCTAAATTAGAAGATGGCCAGAAGAATTTAACCAAGAAGATAGAGGACGGCCAGAAGAAGATGGAAGACGGGCAGAATAAGTTAGCACAGGACTTGAAGAAATTAGAACTGGGTCTGCGTGAGGAAGTCACGGCAGTGGAAAAGAAGTTCGACGCCTTAAAAGAAGAAGTTGCTGAGCTACGCCGACGCCCGCTGACGGGGGTGGAAGAGAGATTTAACGCTCTACAAAAGGAATTTGCTGAGCTGCGCCGACACCCGCCGACAGGGATGGAAGATAGATTCAAAGCCCTACAAGAGGAAGTCGCCGAGCTGCGCCGACGCCCGCCGACCGGGGTGGATGAGAGAGTCAAAGCCCTACAAGAGGAAGTAGCCGAACTGCGCCAACGCCCACTCACGGGGGTGGAAGAGAAAGTCAACGCTCTTCAAGAGGAAGTTGCCGAGCTGCGCCGACGCCCGCCCACAGGTACACCGGGGACACCAGGAACGGGACAGAGCAGAGTGACGCCCCCAACCTTCGACGGAAAGGTCCCGTGGAGCACCTATTTACGTCAGTTCGAGGCAGCCTGTGCCATAAACAACTGGAACAGCACGGAAAAGGCTACAGCTCTCATTGTAGCGCTGAGAGGGGACGCCCTTAACGTCCTTCAGACCATCCCGACTGGATCCCAGGACTACGCTTCACTGATCGCCCATATGGAGTCCCGATATGGAGATAGCCATCTTCAGCAGGCCTACCAGATGCAGCTCCGGACCCGGGTACAGAAGAACGCGGAAACCCTGCAGGAGTTCGAGATGGACATCGCACGCCTCGTAAGGCTCGCCTACCCAACAGCGCCGGCCGACTTTCTGGAGCAGATAGCGACGCAGACTTTCACCGACGGGCTACGGGACTCGGACACTCAACAGGCGCTGCGTCTTGCGCGCAATAAGACCCTGGCAGATGCGCTGAGCCACGCACTTGAGTTCGAGACGGCAAAGCAGGTATCTAGAATGTGCGCGCGGGTGCGTCAGGTGGACGTTGACGAACCAGCCAAAGCCAACAAGACCAAGCCCCTGGCCGATGAACTGATGGAGGTGCTAGGCCGGTTCTTCAAGAGTCGCAGTACCACCAACAAAAACTTAGCCGAAGGACATCCGGTGAGGCGGCCCGGAAGAGGACTACCAACCTGCTGGACCTGCCGTAAGAGAGGCCACCTGAGCAAGGACTGCGGTGATCGCCGCCGCCAAGAGTTTCCGTCGGGACAGTCAGTCGTAGGGAAACCGCGCGGCCCAGGAAAGCAAGTATCAGCCAGCCATGAGGGGCGAAGGTTGGCTCAAGCCCCGGCAGTCCAAGTTCGTGTGACGCAGTTACGGAGGGATAAAAGCAGCCTGATGGTCGACGGATTCATCAACGGAGTGAGCTGGCCCATGCTAATCGACACGGGAGCATCGAGGACCATCGTCAGCCCCACCGTGATCCCGAAGTGGAGAGTGCAACCCACACAAAGGAACCTCCAGCTAATAACCGCGACCGGAGAGACCGCACCGGTACATGGCGAAGCATCACTGGAGTTCGTCATTGGTCGACGGGCGATAAAGCATCCAGTGCTTGTGGCTGACGTATCAAATGAAGTGATCATCGGACTGGACTTCCTGGACCAGAACAACATCATCTTGGATCTGAGTACCAACACTCTGCACTTCGGAAGGGAGGAACTTGCTTTGCGACCAGCACACGAGGCCGTCGCCGCACGACGAGTAAGGCTGAGAGAGGACGTCATCGTTCCCGCCAGGACGGAAGTCAGCGCTGCCGTAATTGTCGACGGAACAGCGGAGGGAGTGGCGGCTGTCATCGAACCAAAATATGAGGACATCCAGACAAAAGGGTTGCTAGTTGCCAAGACCCTCATCAACACGACGTCTCGGCCGTACGTCCGCCTGTCCAACCTGAACGACTACGACATTACGGTTCACCGGGACACCAACATAGGAGTCTGCGAGCCCGTTACCTGGATTGCCCGCATCACAGATACGACGGACGGACACCTGCAGACGGACAACCGAAGAAGACGCGCCCTGCCAGAAGAACTACAGAAGCTGTACCAAGGATCCCAGGACCATCTAGACGAAGAGCAATCACGCCAACTTCAGGACCTGCTACGCGAATTCCAGGATGTCTTCTCCGTGGGGAGCAAAGACTTCGGCAGGACAAGCTTGGTCCAGCACAGAATCGACGTTGGGGACAGCGCACCGATAAGGGCCCCATTCCGACGTGTCCCGCTCGCCAAGCAAGCCGAAGTCGACCGGATGGTAGAAGAGATGAAGGAGCAAGGGGTGATCGAGCCATCACATAGTCCTTGGAGTTCTCCGGTCGTGCTAGTGAAGAAGAAGGACGGCTCCACCAGGTTCTGCGTGGACTACAGGCGGGTGAACGACGTCACGAAAAAGGACAGCTACCCTCTACCCCGGATCGACGACACGCTGGACAACATATCAGGATCAAGATGGTTCTCCACCTTGGATTTGAAGAGTGGCTACTGGCAGGTGGAGGTCCACCCGAAGGACCGCGAGAAAACTGCGTTCTCTGTGGGCAGCGGGCTCTGGCAGTTCACCGTCATGCCATTCGGTCTGTGCAACGCCCCTGCAACCTTCGAAAGGCTAATGGAGTCCATTCTGAGGGGACTACACTGGAAGACCTGCCTGGTATACCTAGACGACGTCATCGTTCTGGGGAGGAGCTTCGAGGAGCACTACAGCAACCTGAAGGAGATCTTGTTGAAGCTACGGGCTGCCCAGCTGAAGTTGAGCCCCAAGAAGTGTCAGCTCTTCCAGAAGCGGGTCCAGTACCTTGGGCATATCGTCTCCGAGGAAGGGGTGCGCACCGACCCAGAGAAGACCGCAGCTGTGAGGGAGTGGCCAGTTCCGAAGGACAAGTCGCAACTACGAAGCTTCCTGGGACTCTGCACTTATTATCGTCGCTTCGTGAGAGGATTCGCCGACATCGCCAAACCTTTACATCGACTGACTGAGAAGGACCAACTCTTCACGTGGACAGCAGAATGCCACAGTGCCTTCGAACAACTCAAGCAGGCTCTGTGCGCCGCGCCTATTCTGGCCTACCCCAGACCTGGAACAAGGTTCATCGTCGATACCGATGCCAGCGACTTTGGCATAGGGGGGATCCTGTCGCAAGTAGTGGACGGCGAGGAGAGAGTAGTGGCCTACTTCAGCAAGGCCTTGTCAAAGCCAGAAAGGAACTACTGCGTCACCAGGAAGGAGCTGCTCGCCATCGTGAAGACCATTGAACACTTCCACAAGTACCTGTACGGGCAAGAATTTCTCATCAGGACCGACCATGCATCCCTGCGGTGGCTCCTGAACTTCAAGCAGCCCGAGGGTCAACTCGCGCGGTGGTTAGAGAGACTTCAACAGTACAACTTTGAGATTCAGCACAGGAAAGGCCAACTGCATTCTAACGCCGACGCCCTGTCACGAAGACCGTGCCCCGAAGACTGCACCTTCTGTGCCCGAAGGGAGGAGAACACCGGGATACTGTGCCGACGGACTACTGTGGAACTTCAAGGGAACTGGAGCCGCGAATCTTTCACGCGGGCACAAGCAGAGGATGATGACCTGGGACTGATAGCCGAATGGAAGAGGGCCTGTGTCCCCAGACCCGGGTGGAACATTGTGAGTGACTGCAGCCCAAAGTTTAAGTCCTACTGGGCACAGTGGGACTCGCTGATTGTAAGGGATGGCCTCATCTGCCGTACCTGGGAGAGCACCGACGGGAAGACATCTCGGGAACAAGTCGTCGTTCCAAAGGCTATGACGGAGGAAGTCCTGAAGGAAGTTCATGGAGGATCATCTGGTGGACACCTAGGGATAAAGAAGACCCTGGAGAAGCTGAGAGAGCGGTTCTACTGGATCGGATGCCGAACAGACGTGGAGAACCACTGCGCGAGGTGCCACGATTGCGCAGCCAGCAAGGGCCCTGGACGAAGACGACGGGGTCCACTGAAGACCTACAACGTGGGCGGCCCCATGGAGAGAGTGGCCATCGATGTTGCTGGGCCATTCCCGTTAAGCGAGGCAGGGAACCGCTACATATTAGTCGTCAGCGACTACTTTACCAAATGGCCGGAGGCGTATGCGCTCCCTAACCAAGAAGCCGCGACGATCGCAGAGACCCTGGTGAAGGAATTCGTCAGCCGGTACGGAGTACCCCTGGAGCTGCACTCCGACCAAGGAAGGAACTTCGAGTCGCAGGTGTTCCAGAACCTATGCCAGCTGCTGGGAATCCGGAAGACAAGGGCAACGCCACTACACCCTCAGTCCGACGGGATGGTAGAGCGATTCAATCGCACCATCGAGAACCATCTTCGAATAGTCGTCAGCGAGCACCAGAGGGATTGGGACAAACATCTTCCACTATTTCTCCTGGCCTACCGCGCCGCCGTGCATGAAGCCACCGGGTGCACACCAGCCCGGGCCATGTTTGGGAGGGAGCTCCGTCTACCTGTCGATCTTGCCTTTGGCCGACCTGGGAATGATCCGATCCCGGTAAGCCAGTATTGTCAAGAACTGGTCGACCAACTGGAGGACGTGCACGCGTTCGCGAGGAGGAAACTGCGGATCGAGACCGACAGAATGAAGACCCGATACGACCAGCAGACGGATGCCGGCGGATTCCACGAGGACGACCTGGTCTGGCTCTTCAACCCATTACGGAAGAAAGGCCTGTCACCCAAACTGCAGAAGTCCTGGGAGGGCCCGTACCGAGTCGTGAAACGGATCAACGATGTCGTCTACAGGATCCAGCGGAGCCCGAGGGCGAAGATGAAGATCGTGCATCGAGATCGCCTGGCAGCCTACGGAGGGACACAGACGGACCAATGATTGATCGGGACGATCAGCCTTTTTAGGAAGGGGGTGGTGTTACGGCTGTGAGTTTGTGTCATCGCTCGCCGCTTGAGTCACAACTGCCCCAGGGGCTGGGCTGTGGCTGGCCTCCTGTATTGCGCGCGCCTTATGCAACAGGGCTACTACAAACAAAGGGATAGTCCAGAAGATTCGTGACTGGACCAGCGGTGGAAACCTCAAGAAGCCGTGGACTCTGGATGGATCTAGAACCATTTATTGAGTCACCGGCCTGCTATATAAGAGTGACCCGTGAAGCAGTTGTTGTTGTGTTTTACGAGCTAGTGCGAGCGATTATCTTGTGCGACAGAAGTGTGTTGACGAAGTGCTGTGCGAGTTACGAAATCCTGTGACATTGTTTCTCCCAGCTTGTGGACAGCGAAATAGCCTGCAGCAAGTGATCGTAAGTAATTGTGGTCGGAGAACATAAATGAGAGGAACAGGTAGTTTCTGTCAAGGCCACCGTACTCATTAGGACGGATTAACTTCTGTGGTCTGTTGCAAGTGAAAGGGGCCAAGAGCGCATAAGGAAGAGATTTGAGGAAACTGGAATAAGGCTCCTAATTGCTTGTATTTGCTGACTAGTGTAATTTTCTGGCCGCAATAAAGTTAATTATTTCTTTAAGCTGTAATTGGTGTTGTGCTTTGTACCCCCACCGTAATCCAGTTAACAAAAGTGCCACTAGGGGATGGCACGTAACAGTATGTTAACTTGTGAGGTGACCACAGTCATGAGACCCTTTTCTTATTTTCTTAAGACAGATTTTAAAACCGTGGCGAGTGCAATTATTCTGAGTGACACGCACAGCGGGGGGCTCTCCGCTGAGTAAGTGAACAATGTACAGCCTACTACAACAGATTTCAAGAGATTAGTGTCAAAGGAGCTATCTGGCTTCACAAGGTGTGCCTGTACCAAGTGAAGAGGATTTTAACTGATGTTTTCTAAGAAGGACACGGGGTCTACTGGAACGTATCTCTGAGACAGAAGACCATAGCAACGGTATTTTGATTGGTCGACGAAGGTTTATTTTCTGCAAGAGTAGGGAGAAAGACGGATGGCACTTGAGGGCTGGCGCGTTTAAGGAAAGAGTCACTCACTACTGTGAATCTTATTGGGAATGAAGTAAGTCATTCATACCGTCTATAATTTGGACTTGATTGTGCATATAAGACATATTTCTTCGTCTTTCCATGCAATAACGACAATGGTTGTGTTTTTGGCCAAAGTCGGTAAAGTGATTTATGGAGTTAGAACTTCGTCACTGAACAAGCTAGCAGCTAAATCTACATCATCGCTGCTCAGTAAATATAATTAACGGAACTTATCTGCTGGGATCCTTCAAGACGTCATTCCAAGAGAAGGATCAACGCCCCAGGAACAACTACAAGTCTTAACTATGGAGACCAATTCCTTCGACACGCAACCTCGGTAAGCTAGGCTGACATATATTATTCAAAATCTCTTCTTTCATATTGCTGGCAAGTAACTTCATAGTTTTGGAAATAACGTTAAATTTAATATCGGTCTCATCACTTTTCTCGCGCCTCAGATTAACATAACTTCAGTAAAAGTATTTACTATTTATTATTATTATTAACTTTTCATATTTTGTTTTTGTGTAGAATTAAATTCAGTATTTTAATCCATGCCTTGCATTCCTTTTTCAGTAGTTAGAAGTACATGTAAGTCATCCCTTATCCCCAATGCAAAAACTAACTGGTTGATTACTTTGATTTCGCCACGGGCTGGGAGAAAGAGGTCTCAGGTGCTCCACTGATGTTAATTTATCATTATTTGTGTTTCTTTTATTGGTCTTCAACACTTTGTTGCGACCATGGCGCCCAACATTTCATTTTGAGAGCACTACTGAAGGTAAGTTCACAATACCAGTGTGTATTAACATGTGTATCAACTCATTTCATGACCTATTACATTTATCATCCAACAGTGAGCAAATCACCATCTTAAAACACATTACACCTTGTGGGTGTTTACCTTTAACTACTATGTATGACATTGATTTGATAATTGGGCGCCAAGGAGCCAACATCAAATTGAATCCTAAAATTAAAATTTATATCAGCCCCTAGCTTGCGTAGAATACATGAGATACTCTTCGAAATCATACCGTGGTATGATTGCATCATTAACCCTGATAACATTAGCATTGGGAGAAGGTTTTGTATTAGATATAAAGCTACCTACTGGAATTAAAGATTGCATGTTGAATAAAATTGGTTTAATAATCAAAAAACAAGACTGTGGTAAATTTAATAGTAATAAAAAAGGAGCTTAAAATATTTTACCATTACCACATGAAAATTACGTGAAATTGGAGGTCGGATGAATTTACGATATTACTAAGCTATGAAGTTACTGAATTTACGACGATAAAATAATGAAAAGAGAGAGATTGCGTAGATATGCGTCAGTTCCGCTCACCATTGGAGATACTTTCTCCCTCGTACTTGTTGCTTCAAGAGAGATTGCTGTAGATTCTCGGTCGGCGTCATTTCTTCGTTTCTTGATGGAGTAGCGAATTAATATGAAAGTTTGAATACTGTTAGTGGTGTATCTAAGTCCCAAAGCCACTCATCCTGTCTGCCTATTCACAACAGCTCGTATAATACCCAAACAAGCTGTCGTTCACCATGGAGCACAAGTAATAAGTCCGGAGACTAATGCGAAGATAATAATGTTCTCAGAATCAAAGTAACGATCCGTCCATTAGGGAACAAAAGTAATAAGTAAGTCATCTTGTTCACGCCGTGCGGTCACTATATACAATCAGCACGCTTCCCCTTCTAACGTCCAACTCCACGTTCTCCCGCCTCGCCTGATGACCAATCACCGTGCGTCTTCATGCCTCTCAACACACCTTGATATGGACCTCCCTCCTTCTGATTGGCTGAGACACTCCACGCGCTTCTTCCCGTCTTAAAGTTCATCGCTCTTGCAGTGACGCTCTGATGTAAATTTTCCGTTTCAATAGACATATCGCCTCTTCATGGTTGAAGAAGTTGCCTCTGGTTGCGACATCAAGTTGTTGTTCTCAACGGCTATTCTTGGATCCGTACTTCCCTATGACTCAAAACTCACAACTAGCCCTGACTGAGTAAAAAATCCGTACTATTCGCAATCAAATAATTTACATGTATAATGGTTATAGTGTTTTCTATTAGATAGAAAACCTATCTGTATTGGCTATAAAATTTAAATGCTGCAAAATAAAATATGACATTAATAATAATAATAATTCTAAATTAAATTCACTTGGCAGAATAATTTGCCGCGTTCAATCAAACATTAATTAGGTTCCATCTGACTTACGCCAGTGGCGTAAATACCCTTCGAAAAACAGGTTACACCAGAAGTGAAAAATGAGGCTGTGCACCATCCTGCTGAAATCACATGTTTTGACAAACATGGAGTGGCACATCGTCTAAGAACTCATTCAGTACGTCTTCAAATAATATCATCAAGTACGCGGCCCCCGTGAGATTTCTTGGAAGAAGATATGGAATGCCAACAAACCTGTAGGGGATATAGGACATCAGGTAATCAGATAACATATGTTTCCTTTGTCAAGCGAGCATTGCTCTACAATGTAGTGTTTTATAAAACAAATTTGTTTTCATATTTATACACCTCCTAAGGACACCACAATAACACAAGTTATCAGACAAATAAAATAAAACAAAAAACAAAAAAAGGGCACACAGCCATGTACACACGGCTGATTGACCACTATGCCCAAGCTCCTCAAATGAAACAATAACTGTTTTCATGTTTAAGTTACCGACAGCACTAGCTATGATTGGGTCCGAGGTTCGAATCCTTGCCGGGTCATAGGGAATTTGATCTCCTGTGGCTCTGGCTTGGGGACTGGGTATTTCTGACGTCTTCATGTTCAAAGAAACCAAAACCTGAAAACAAATAGAATAAACTGGAAAAAGAAAAGAAAACAAGTAGTACCGTGAAGAATTATACAGCCTATTTGCATATATCCTATTACCACCGACAGTAGTGGCTACGCGGGCTAAAGCGCTGCGTTTGGTCAAGGGGCCAAGCTTTCTGCTGACTCGGTAGACGCGTGGGTTCGAGCCCCACCGTCGGCTGTCCTTGAAATGGTTTTCCGTGGTTTCCCATTTTCAACACCAGGCAAATGCTGGGACAGTACCTTCTGACAGGCCACGGCCGCTTCCTTCCATATCCTTGCCCAGTTTCATTCATCTTCATCCATTCCATCTCTCATCGCGACGCGCAGGTCGCCCACGGGCGTCGACTAGAAAGACCTGCACTCGGCCTCTCAGGAGGCTACACGACAACAACAAAATATATATATATCCTATTTAAGCTAATCGTCTCTATCAGAATCTTAGATATTGAGAACCGTCTAAATATTTTGGATGGTCGCCATGTTGGATTTTTATATACAGTATGTAGGACTTAGAGTTATGTACAAATATATGAAGATTATTGTGTAGATGTAGTATTCAAACTACAATCGCATGATTAGGACACAAGATATGAAAATCAGATTTTAAAATTTAGCACAGCTGCCATCTTGTGGTTATGAAAGCAATTGAAATAAATTAGAATTAAAATTTGTATAAGCATTTATCGTACCAAGTTTTACTGCGCTCGGATGGTAAAATAGCGAGAAACCTCCATTCAATATTTATATTTCGTGTCGCCGACATATTGGATTCGTGATAACCGGGTTATTGAAAGTCTCATAGGTGAACTTATGTTCATAGCCTCTATCAACATACAAAATTTCAGTGTGATTTCTATTATAGATATTGAGAACCGTCTACATATTTCGGTTGGTCTCCAAGTAGGATTTTTATATATGTTGGCCATAGAGTTATGTACTATTAGATAACGAATTTTGCGTACGTTCATTATTCAAACGTTCACTTCAATCGTATGATTAATACACAAGAAATAAAAACTTAATTTTAAAATTGCGTACAGCCACCATCCTGAGGTTATGTGAGCAATTGAACTAAATTATATGTCAGTGCATTTCAATGTGTATATACATTTACTGTACCATATTTCACTGGGCTCATATGGTTAAATCGCCAGAAAAGTCTATTAAAATGTTCCAACTTCGCTTGGCCGCTATGTTCGTTTTGTATTCTACAGGATTTTTCAAGTCTAGTAGTGCCCTTTATCACCGTACAAAATTTGAGGGTGATATCAGTAATGGTTTCGAAGATATAGAATGTAGGTGAAATAATTCGTACAGCCGCCATCTTGAGGTCATGTAGACAATTAAACTAAATTAGATGTCATTGCATTACAATGTGTGTAAACATTTGCTGTACCAAGTTGCATTGCGTTTGGATGGTTAAATCGCGAGAAGCGGCTATTTAAAAGTATAAATATCGCTTGACCGCCATGTTCATTTAGTAGTTAACAGGTTTTTGAAAGTCTCATAGGCTAACTTCTAACAGTGCCCTTTATCATCGTACAAAATTTCAGGGTGATATCAATAATAATTTCGGAGATATAGAAAGCCGGTGAAACATTTCGCACTGTCGCCATGTTGGATTGGTGAGATGTAATAAAATTTGAAGGGCACGGTCGGGGTTCGGCCAAAATATTACATGACCTTACCGAGTTTCATTGAAATCGCTCCAGCCGTTTAGAAGTTATACATACACATACGCACTCACATACACACACACGGACAAAAGGTGATTTCATAAGCCTATTTTTAGCCTACTTTCAATTTTTGCAAAAAATGAAAGTAGACTTATGAGATCAACACAGGGCGAAAAAAGTGTGTCTGTCTGTGTGTGTGTATGTGTGTGTGTGAGTCTGTGTGTGTGTGTCTGTGTGTCAGTGTGTGTGTGTGTGTGTGTGTGAGTGTGTGTACTCTGAATGTCTGTCCCCCCCCTATCAATTCGAACACGGTGAATGCGAATTGAACGAAATTTGGTACAAAGGTAGCACTAGCAAAGGACACCTCAGTGTCATGTTTTATATCGCCGCCATCTTGACGGAAACGTAATGGCGGCCACTCAAATGTTCAAAGCTTAAATCAAATTACGATTAACCTAATCATCCGATCTCTACCAAATTTTGCAACGACATACCTTTACGGGGGAAGCATCCTTTGACCAAACCAGTAGGTCATCAGCGTAATAGTTTGCGGATGGCGGCCATCTTTGTGTGAAAATCGATTCCCCCTATTAATTCGAACACGGTGCAACCGAATGGAACGAAATTTGGTACAGAGGTAGTACTACCAAAGGCACCTCAGTGTCATGTTTTATATCGCCGCCATCTTGACGGAAACGTAATGGCGGCCACACAAATGTTCAAAGCTTAAATCAAATTACGATTAACCTAATCATCCGATCTCTACCAAATTTTGCAACAACATATCTTTATGGAGGGAGCATCCTTTGACCAATCTAATAGGTCATTCACCTGATAGTTTGCGGATGGCGGCCATCTTTATGTCAAAATTGATTCCCCCTATTAATTCGAACACGGTGGAACCGAATGGAACGAAATTTGGTACAGAGGTAGCACTAGCAAAGGGCACCTCAGTGTCATGTTTTATATCGCCGCCATCTTGACTGAAACGTAATGGCGGCCACACGAATGTTCAAAGCTTAAATCAAATTACGATTAACCTAATCATCCGATCTCTACCAAATTTTGCAACTACATACCTTTATGGAGGGAGCATCCTTTGACCAATCTAATAGGTCATTCGCCTAATAGTTTGCGGATGGCGGCCATCTTTGTGTCAGAATCGATTCCCCCTATTAATTCAAACACGCTGAAACCAAATGGAACGAAATTTGGTATAGAGGTAGCACTAGCAAAGGGCACCTCAGTGTCATGTTTTATATCACCGCTATCTTGATGGAAACGTAATCGCGGCCACCCAAATGTTAAAAGCTAAAATGTAATTACGACCAACCTAATAATCTAGTCTCTACCTAATTTTGCAACACCATATCTTTATGTGGGAAACATATTCTGACCAAACTGCAAGATCATCAGCCCAATAGTTTGCAGATGGTGGCCAAGTATGTGTGCAAATCGATTCCCCCTATCAATTCAAACACGGTGAAACCGAATTGAACGAAATTTGGTACAGAGGTAGAACAAGCAAAGGGCACCTCAGTGTCATGTTTTATATCGCCGCCATCTTTACCAAAACTGAATGGCGGCCACTCAAACTTCAAAACGTAAAATCAAATAACGACTAACCAAATCATCCGATATATACCAAATTTGGTAACAACATACCTTCGTATAGGATGCGTCTTGTGACCAAACTACAAGGTCGTCCGCCATACCATTTCAGGATGGCGGCCGTGCGAATTATGCAAACTTTATAATCCATATCATGGGACCCACCAGTTACGATTATCGAGCCGAGAATCGTTTTAACTGTTCTAAAGGAAGAGGCACGTTCGAAATTAAAAGTTTATTTTGTAATACTATAGTGCAGACGTGATTTTAAAAAGCTGAGCCGATTCAGTAATAAGACAAGATGGCAGCGGATATCTTGTGCCTGACTTATATTTCACTAATTTGAGTATTGCATGCAATATAGTGTACTGATACAAAATAAATAAACTTTGTATGAAATGCTTTATATATAAATAATATACTCCAGTGATGAAATCGTTTAGTATAAATCATTATTTGCTAACAAGTTCTATGTAAGTCATTTTATATAGAACGATATTCGTTGACACAATTAGCTCAGTGGTATAGCGTTAGCCTATCGGTCAAATGCCTATGGTTCAAACCCGGTCAGAGCTAGGTTTTTTGCTTGAAATGTTATATGTTTATTGTTTTGTAATGACTCAGACATTTTAAAATTAAGCGTTATATTGTGCATATTATGGTGTAAAATATATATTTAATTAAAACATAATTCGCCAGCAGATTTACTCGAGACATCTAGCTGCCAAAAAGGTAACTGCACGCCGACCTACTTATTAACTTCCAGATTTTATTGAAAAGTTTCTTCTTCTGGCCGCTAGAATGCACTCGCTCTGTTAGGATTATATTGTTCGATATTTAACCACTAGATGTCACGACTAGTCTACGTGGGGCTCCATTGATTACTATACCATTGGCATTCTATGCGCATCGAATTTGAAGAATGACAAGATGATACTACGATACATTTTTACTTTTTATTTTAAAGGGTTTGTAACAGCCTATTTTGCGTTACTTGAAAATGTTATTTGAAGTAAAGGACAAAACGATTTCACATAGTAACTGAATTCAAGCCGTTGGTGTTAGTTCAGGTTATTAAATACTACTTTTATTTCAGGCAAATAGCAATCGAAAATATCCACATAGTTTGTATACACACGTCTCTGTAGGGTCATGGAAAGATTTGTTAATTCAATTAGGGTTGTGAAAGCCATGCACAACCAGACGTGTAAAGACATGCCTCAACTCAAAGTTGGATGTTGCCCACGGCAGGTCGTATATGTAATAATAATAATAATAATAATAATAATAATAATAATAATAATAATAATAATAATAATAATAATAATAATAATAATAATAATAATAATAATAATAATAATAATGTTATTGGTTTTACATCCCTTTTAACTACTGCTGCTTTTAGAGACACCGGGGTGCCGGAAGTTTGGCCCGAAGGGGATCTTTAACGTGCCAGTAAATGTACTGACACGGCTCCCTCGCATTTGTGCACCCTCAAATGCCAGCTGACTGCGCCAGGATACGAACCTGCAACCTAGGGCCCTGCAAGCTAGAACGTTACCGCTGAGCCACGCCGCCAGTCCGGTAGATTATGTCTCCAGATCCATAACATTCTTTAGATACTTTTTATCTTTCTTTCTTCAATGATGGTAGCAGTTTTTATCTAGGTTGTGGCGTTTGGTAGAGGTAAATCGTTTCTAAGGTCTTCAACAAAGAATAGTTCTATTATACTCTTTGATAATAACAACGAGTTATAACTATACTCATACATTTAGGAGAAAGTAGGCTATATGTTCTTTACTGAACATCTTGTTTTTCATAAAATGAAAATAGGCTAAAAATTGTTAATGCACAGAGCTAGGCCATGGAGCTAGCCTAACAGCCGACAAGATGGTCGTTGGTTCGAAACCCACCATCGGCCGTCTTTGAAATGTTTTTCCGTGGTTTTCCCATTTTCAACGTCAAGTAAATGCTCGGACGTTAACCTTCTACTAGGTCTCATTGATCTTTACATGTGCCTCTCTGTCTCTTCTATCAATCTCTCATGGTCAACTCTTATTCTCTTCCGAACCTGGCGGTACTAGGGTATTGAAAGCATAGGTTAGTTTTTTTTTTTTTTTGCATTAATTGGCCCTTACCTAATCTAGCCTGATACCGTCATTCATTGAGAAGACAGACCTCTGGTATTGCGTGCTTTCACCACAAGGCTTACAGGAGGCTGGTGTGTGTATTCCCACCGTATCAGGTACAACCAGGATAGTACTACGCCCTCAAGAGCTCAAGGCCAGTAAGATCGGGAGTTGGTGTCCACGCCCAGACCCCCACAGGCGTAGTAACTGATTATCTGGACATCGCTTATTGCCAGCTCTAGTTAGCATCCTTAATACAACAATTTACCATACTCACCATCACATTCCTTGACTGGGTAAATTTTACCCTTTTCCATTGACTTTGGGGCGGATACTCGCCTCTTTCTTTTTCCTATCTGCCTTTCATGGCTCCACTTCTTTCCAAGTCCCCCAATCTTCATTCTTAGAAGGTTGAAGGCATTTATTTTCCCTGTCTTTTATTTCCCTGCGATCTGCGCACTACCTCCCTTTTTTGTCAAGTGCACCTGTGCCTCTTTACTGCGAGAACTAAAAGCTCAAGCAGCCATAACCTCCCTATGAAGGCTTCCAAAAAGATGGTATACTGGCTTTCACGGCCAGCGAATTAAAGCTCAGCTATTTCTTTAGGTTTGTGCCATGTCTTGTGTGGGGTTTAACCTAGGACACCAAGCTGGCTCATCAGCGGGCTCTTCGTGTCCCCGCCCAGACCCCCACAGGAGTAGTGAACTGATTATCTGAACATCGCTTATTACCATCTCTAGTTAGCATCCTTAATACAACAATTTACCATATTCATCATCTTCATCAAAATTATGTAGTCCCTCTCAATGATAATGTCAAACACGATTACCAGGACCGCCGTTTGAGGAAGTGGACCTCTATAAGGAGGTTCCCACAGTACGAATTGCAATACACTTCATACATGTGGGATATTCAGACAAGGTCAATAGTCACTAAACTACACGAGGCTGTTAACAACAATAATTTGTAGCTGTAGGTTTAACAATAGAAAGATGAAAAAATCCTATAAACAACAGAGATGTGAGGAAACGACAACGGGCAGCTCAAAACAAACACAAATATTGACAATTGGAAAATAATATCTATATGATATTGAAAATTTACAAGTTCTTACTGGTGGCAAAGTTCTATGTTTTCTAGGATAGATTTCTTGCATCAGATGTATGACAGACACATTTATAAAATAATGTAGTTACTTCCTTGTTTCCTTTAGATGAGATCTAACCTCAAAAATTCAAAAAAAAATGAAAAAGAAACGAGCTTTGCAGTAGTAGCGAGGCGTGTCATGACGCGTGGTGGGCTCCATCTCGGCACCGCTGTACTGCTTTCCCCGGAGCGGCTAGCTGAGGAACCGTGTCTTATTTCCCCGTACAAATACAAAATAAGTGAATTAATTTACGTATTCCACAGTCATACAGCATAAATTATTGATGTATAAGGATTACAACGCGACCAAGAACTACATTTTCCAACCACCCCGGGCAGATATAAAGTTACCTTACAAAAATGATAACAACTTTGTTTCTAGGACACACAAAATTTTGAAATTAATAAACCAGTTATACAACATTCGAATGTATATTGTGTTAACATTTGGATTAGCTCTGATGAGGGATTTTTGAGATAATCCATATTATTAAAAAAATATGAAAACTTAACCGACTCCGACAGGCCAATCTATCCGGTCGATTTCCTTCATTCTTTTTTAAATGAAAGCTATTCATGCACAGATTTGTCGCCAAGTATTACAAATCACTAAAATTGCGCCTTTCTCAAATTATTTGATTTTTTCAGCTTTTTCCAACTTTTTCCAACTTTGAAGCAATCATATCTTTGGTTCTAATTGAGTTACGAAGGTCGATTCGGTCTAAGAACACTCAGTGAATCAAGCGCTTTCATTTGTGCTCTTGATGATTCAAATCGGCTGAACCTGAGGAATGTTATGCGTGGACATTCTATTTTACATCTCATTTTTTCAACATATTTTCTCATTGAAGCAATCATATCCTTGGTTCTAATTGAGGTACGCAGGTCATTTTGGTCTAAGAGCACTCACGGGATCAGGTTCTATCTTTTGAGGTATTAAGTATTTGAATTGGATGATTCTGAGGAATGTTATGAGTGCCGAAACGAATATTAGAAATATTTATGAAAACTTACCGAGTCCGTCCGGCCATTCTATCCGGTCGATTTCCATCATTTTTTTAAGAGAAAGGTAATTATGCACGGATTTGCTATCACGTATTACAAATCACTTAACTTTGCTTTCCTCAAATTATTTGATTTCTTGAACTTTATCCAACTTTTTTTTCTCATTGAAGCAATAATTTATATTATTACAAATATTTATGAAAACTTAACCGAGTCCGACAGGCCATTCTATCCGTCGATTTCCTTCATTTTTTTAAATTAAAGTTATTCATCCACAGATTTTTCATCAAGTATTACATATCACTTAAATTACGCCTTTCTCAAATTATTTGAATTTTTCAGCTTTTTCCAACTTTTTCCAACTTTGAAGCAATCATTTATTTGGTTCTAATTGAGTTACGAAGGTCGTTTCGGTCTAAGAACACTCAGTGAATCAAGCGCTTTCATTTGAGCTCTTGCCGATTCAAATCGGCCGATCCTGAAGAATGTTATGCGTAGACATTCGATGTTACATCTCATTTTTTCAAAATGTTTTCTCATTGTAGCAATCATATCTTTGGTTTTAATTGAGGTACGCAGGTCGTTTTGGTCTAAGAGCACTCAGTGGATCAGGCTCTATCTTGTGAGGTATTAAGTATTTGAATTGTATGAATCTGAGGAAAGTTATGAGTGCCGAAGCGAATATTAGAAATATTCATGAAAACTTACCGAGTCCATCCGGCCATTCTATCCGGTCGATTAGTTTTATCCCTTTTTAAGAGAAAGGTATTCATGCACGGATTTGTTATCAAGTATTACAAATCACTTAACTTCTGCCTTCCTCAATTAGTTTGATTTCTTGAACTTTTTCCGACTTTTTTTTTCTCATTGAAGCAATCTATATTATTAACAAGAAGTTCCGTGACGAACTAAAGAGCCTACTTTTCTAAAAATTTAAGAATCATGCTAATGATTAATCTATATTATGGATCTATCTACAATAATGACGAAATTAAATTGGTAATATCGAAATTTCTACTTAGTTTGAAATACTGTATACCTGGCATATCGTAGTCTAATAGAGAACTACAGTTGGCAGCCCTGGTGACTGAATATATTCTTAGTTCCATCTCTTAAAGTACAGAATACAAAATGTGGTTGAAGTTCCAATGGATAGCATGAAGGTTACATGCAGTTAAACATTGGATCTAACAGTGCGCGTAAAATCATCATACATATATTGGTGAGAAATAATCTGAAATAATATGATCTATTGTTGTGCCAATTTTGAATGAAATCCATTTGTTAGTATAGAAGTTACATGCATTTTAAAATTGGACTTATCAGCAGGCTTGGAATCATGTTGGTAGCACTGACGTATATTAGTTACTCCAAATTCATCTAGAATGCCAGGTACTATACGTGTGCAAAGTTTAGAGCTATTGGCTTGCATACTTTCTGATATATCTATATTAGGGTAACAAAAATAGAGACAGTATTTTTAAACAGTTGGCAGCCCTGGTTACTCTTAAGAATCGGCATAGTCATATCTGTTATGGTACACATAGCACACACTAAATTTGGTTGAAATCCAAATGATAGTATAGAAGTAACATGTATTTTAAGTTGGACCTCTCAGTAGGCTTAGAATCATGTTGGTAGCACTGACGTATATAAGTAACTGCAAATTAATATAGAATATCAGGTACTATACGTGTGCATAGTTTAAAGCTGTCGGCTTGCATACTTTCTGATATATGGGTATTTGGATTTTAAAAATTGAGAGCATTTTTAACAGTTGGCAGCCCTGGTGGATCCTCAGAATACGCTCAGTAATATATGTTTATGTACACATAGCACATACGAAATTTGGTTGAAATCCACTTGATAGTGTAGAAGTCATATGCATTTAAAATTTGGACCTATCAGCAGGTTTATAATCATTTTGGCAACACTGACATGTATGGCCTCCTGGAAATATAACTGCAATATTATTATCTATATGTGTGCCAATTTTGAAATAGCTCCCATTCATACCTTCCAAGATATACAACATGGAGCTCAAATTTCAATTGCGATTTTTCAGCAGTTGGTAGCACTGACATCATTTTCAAATATGGACGTGAGATATTCAGGTATAGATCTTTACTCCTACCAAATTTTGTTTCGATTGCTGCAGCCGTTTAGGAGTTGATAGGGGGGGGGGGACACTCACAGCCAGACAGACAGACGGACAGACAGACAGAACGACAGACACACATTTGCCCGATCTCATAAGACTACTTTTTCCTCATTTTTGTAAAATGTGAAAAGTAGGCTAAAAATATTTATGAAAACTTAACCGAGTCCGACAGGCCATTCTATCCGTCGATTTCCTTCATTCTTTTTTTAAATGAAAGGTATTCATGCACAGATTTGTC
This sequence comes from Meconema thalassinum, assembly GCA_946902985.2. NCBI lineage: Eukaryota > Metazoa > Arthropoda > Insecta > Orthoptera > Tettigoniidae > Meconema > Meconema thalassinum. The sequence goes on along the minus strand of OX336388.2, from coordinate 1,000,974,552 downwards.
ATCAAGTACTACAAATCACTTAAATTACGCCTTTTTCAAATTATTTGTTTTTTTCAGCTCCTAACTATTCAAATCGTCTCATTCTGATGAAAGTTATGGGTGGACATTCGATATCATATCTCATTTTTAGCCTACTTTCGATTTTTGCAAAAAATGAAAGTAGACTTATGAGATCACTACAGGGCGAAAAAAGTGTGTCTGTCTGTGTTTGTGTATGTGTGTGTGTGAGTCTGTGTGTGTGTGTGTGAGTGTGTGTACTCTGAATGTCTGTCCCCCCCTATCAATTCGAACACGGTGAAACCGAATTGAACAAAATTTGGTACAGAGGTAGCATTAGCAAAGAGCACCTCAGTGTCATACTTTATATCGCCGCCATCTTTACCAAAACAGAATGGCGGCCACTCAAACGTTCAAAACGTAAAATCAAATTACGGCTAAACTAATCATCCGATCTCTACCAAATTTGGTGACAAAATACCTTTATATAGGACGCGTCTTTCATCCAACATTCTAGGGGCCGATAACCTAGATGTTAGGCCCCTTAAAACAACAATTATCATCATCATCATCATCATCATCCAACATTCAAGGTCATCGGCCGTACCATTTCAGGATGGCGGCCGTGTGAATTATTCAACCATTTTAATCAATGGCTTAAGACCCACCAATTCGGATTATCGAGCCTAGGGTGGTTTAAGCTATCCTGAAGGTCGTGATCCGTTATTTATTATAATTTAATATTATAATATTATTCTGTATGACTGGCTTAAAAGAGCTGAGCTGTCTGTGTCACACGACAAGATGGCAGCTGTCCTCATGTGCCTGTCTTATATTTCAATAGTTTTAGTATGTTGTATGTGATATACTCTACTGATACAATAATATAAACTTTGTATGAAATTATCTTTAATGAAGATGTACTGCTGTGAAGAAATCGTTTATTTAAAGTCATTATTTGCCAACAGGTTGTATCTAATGTCAGTTAAGAACACCATGTTGTAAAGGATAGGATTAGCTCTGGGCTAGCGTGTCAGTCTATCACAAAGTCGACTGGGGATCGAGTACTGCTGCAGTTAGCTTTTTTTTTCTTGAATTCTTTTACAAATGATGTGCACGAGCTCTTTCCACAGATACTGAATAAGATGTCATTTAGCTCAAAGGAGTGGCTAATGTATACACTCGTTTATTAGTAAAATCACAGCCCCAGCATCGCAAATAAACAGAAGACATGAGGAAAAGGAGAATAGAAGAACTTGATACACGTTGTCATTAACCACAGCCTTCTTAATGCCTCTGTACGGTGCTGTCCTCTTGTGGGTTATGTGGGTAATATTGTTCCAAACTTACCGCTGTGTAAATACCTGGCCTCCTGAAGTATGGCAATTTTGTAATACTGGTAGTTCAACTATTAGTCACGATCGCGCTCCGATTACCTTTAAACACTGCCAGCTGGATCGCCTCCCTCTTAGCTACATTAAACTGTCTACTCATTCAACACTCTTAGGCCACTGCCATCGTAGTACATTACGATGGCAGTGCATAGGCGTACAACATAAAGATTAATTCACTGATAGGACGCAGCACCAACCTACTGTGATCGGCGTGGATTTTTAAAGGGGAAGATACCCAAAACGGAAGATTCTTAACTTAGCAGGCTGGCTTAATATAGAGATTAACGGACGTGAATGCATTACAATAAGTTAGTAGTTTTGTTATTCAATCATCATAAAGTATACAACATTGATTTTGACACTTACTGGCTAATTATCAATATAAAAGAAAACAAACAATACATTGTGGTAGACGTGATTGTGTTAGGGATGAGGACAAAGAGTCATAAATATACCCATACATTTAGGAGAAAGTAGGCTATATGTTCTTTGCTGAACATCTTGTTTCAACATTTGTTATCATTGTAGCAATCATATCTTTGGTTCTAATTGAGTTACACAGTTCGTTTTTGTCTAATAGCACTCAGTGGATCAATCTCCATCTATTGAGGTATTAAATATTTAAATTGGTTGATTCTGAGGAATGTTATGAGTGCCGAAGCGAATATTAGAAATATTTATGAAATAATAACCGAGTCCGTCCAGCCATTCTATCCGGTCGATTTCCTTCTTTTCTTTTTAAAATGAAAGGTATTCATGCACAGATTTCTTATCAAGTATTACAAATCATTTAACTTCAGCCTTCCTCAAATTATTTGATTTCTTGAAGATTTTCCAATTTTTATCTCATTGATGCTATCATCTACATTATTAAACATACTGTATTTATGAAAACTTAACCGAGTCCGACCGGCCATTCTATCCGGTCGATTTCCTTCATTCCTTTTTCAAGAGGGAGGTATTCATGCACGGCTGTGCTGATAACGTTTACGTTTAGAGTAAATTCGCGGATAGTTTTTAGAATGCAATCCCAACTTGGTGAAGATCATTACTAGGACGGGATGTTTATATCATCATCATCTTCCCTGAATTTTCCCATTTATGTGGGGTCTGCCTTCCTGCAATGATTCCTCCACTTCAATCGATCCATAGCGTCCCGAGGATGGAGTTTAGTGAGCCGCATGTCATCTCTCATCCTATCTAGCCGGCGTGTTAGTGGTCGTCCTCGAGACCGACGACCCTCCACGTTAAGTTGAAGGGCAGTCTTTACTACTGAGGTTTCACTGCTACGGAGCACATCTCCATACCACTGCAGACGTAATTAACGCATTTTCTCTGTGATCGGGGCAACCTTGAATTCCTTCCGCACAGCATCATTCCTAATATGGTCCAGTCGAGTCAAGCCATTGGACCACCGCAACATCTTCATTTCCATTCTATGAAGCGCCTGTTCGTGCTTCGATGATGTAGGCCAGCATTCAGATCCATAAAGGGCCACCAGTCTAATCACTGTGCCATATACCTTAGATTTTAGATGCAATGGAATTTTCTTATCGCATAGGACTCCAGTAACTTGGCGCCATTTCATCCATGCGGCAGTGACTCTTGTTTTGGCATCAGGAATCGTGCTGCAGTCTGAGGTGATGCATGACCCAAGGTATTTGAATTGGGTGACATCAGTTAATGACATAATATCATATTTTTTCATTATGACCTTTTCTTGACAAATGTAGGAAGATGATTTACGCTAATCTCATTGAATTTATGTCATTAAGCACAATAATTAACATTCCGAACTGAAAGGAGTTGCAATTCTGGCTGTATAACATTCATTTTAAACGTAACACATGACATACAGGCTAGCCTAGGGGAACGACTTTCTCCTCAAATGTCTAAATGTGTTGCTTTAATACTTTATGCTTTATCTAATTAAAAATAGTATTGCAATGCCAGTAGATTCGGATAACAAACGTGTGGATGTGGATTAAAGTCGTGCGAGGGGCCGATAACCTAGATGTTAGGCCCCTTAAAACAACAATTATCATCATCATCATCATAAAGTCGTGCGGATGTGGGGCAGATGCGCATAACGTTTTGTTTATCCGTGCAGGGTTCTATCTATAGGGAAGGCTCTCACTGTATTTGGGTATTACTGAACATTTTGGTAGATCAATTTTGTTACAAAATCATTCAGGTATACAGTACTGTAGGCATGCTTAATAACCTCTATGTTCGACCCTCTATGTTCGCAAATTCGCGTGGCCGCCATGTTGGTTTTGTAGTTACCAGTTTTTCAAAAGTCACATAGGTAAACTTCTAGTAGTTCCCTTTATCACCGTAAAAAATTCCGGGGTGATATCGGTAATAGTTTCGGAGATATTGAATGCCTGTGAAATATTTCGCACAGCCGTTGGATTGGTGATACGAAACGATGGGCACGGTCGGGGTCGTCCGGAATAGTGCTATAAACTTACCGAGTTTCATTGAAATCTCTCCAGCCGTTTAGAAGTTATTAGGGGGACACACACATACCTCACACACACTCACACACACGCGCACACACGCGGACAAAAGGTGATCTCATAAGCCTATTTTTAAAAAAATTGAAAATAGCCTAAAATAACGTCAATAAGATTACCAGATATGTTAGGTATGTCATCCCATAGTTTTCTTCCTCTTCCATAGTCCATAACAAATATATCCCTTCCTTCGGAGGGGAAGTAAAGCCTGCTGGCCCATGTCATAGATTTATTGCATGTAAAAGAGCCTACAACTACAACTGATAGTGTGTAGCCCTCGAAGGTTATTTGGATAGAAACACAGTATCAAGTTCTAACGTTCGCAGGTTGGTGTCAGAGACAGTGGCATCTCTGATAGCCAAAGTTGGAACTACTTGAAATTGAACTTGTTGGGGAACCTACTGGCGTTCAATTGAAATGCCCTGCTTTGACCATTGGCAACAATTCAAATATAATAATATATACAGTATATTAATCACAGTTTTTCAGTTTTCATTTTTTTTCGCATATTCCAGTAATTGGAATTATTCACCGATTGAAAAGTTACAATATTAATTACCTCAATATTAAGGCGCAGATGACCTCACAGTTCCACCCCTTAAAACAACAATAACTAACTAATCTCAATATACTGTATTTTGCAACTTTTGTTCACATCTCAGAAATTATAATATGATATAAAAGGCTGTAATTTTTCTTCTAGCTTCTCTTTGAAATTGACTGTACTGTTTGTGTTTGTCATTTGTTTACATGGCAGTAAAACATTGAGAATAAGGCAAATAGTTTGAGAATGCTGTGCATAGATGTTCCCATATAACTGTACTTCAGAACCAGACGAACGAAGGTCCAAAAATTTCGATTTTCAGGCCATTACAACTTAATTCCGGTGAAACATCGCATTTTGTATTTACTAAGGGTTGTAAGTACGTAAGTCCCAACCTATGATTGAGCCAGACAAACTTAAATCCACTTACGTTATTGTGGTTCTGAAGCGTTCAGAATACATTAAAACGCAAGTCCCATTAACACACCTTGTCATAGTGCTAAGTCCTAAACCTGGTTTTATAAGTACAGCCAATATAACGCATGTCCAGTCTTAAGTCCTAGAACGATTTTATAAGTACAGCCAATATAACGCAAGTCCAGTCCTAAGTCCTGAAACGATTTCATAAGTACAGCCAAAAAAACGTAAGTCCAGTCCTGACTGAATATTGCTTTAATTCTAAAGGAAGTACCAATAAAGGGGTTAAGTATATACAACTTTAATAATGTCAATATTTTTTTGCTGCCTAATTCAAGTGTTAGCCATGCAGTCGGACATAGAGATCATTTTCTACAGTTTTTATCCTCTCCTGAAAAGTTGGCAAAATGTGACTTACGTTAGTCTGGTTCTGAGGTAATTAATTAGGGCCTGTTTTTCAATCTCTGGGTAAAAGTGATGGGCATCTACTCCTCGAGTAACTTTGCCCATCACTTTTATTCCTTCGGCATTCGAAACGTGTTCTTCAATGCAAAGTTACTCGGCGAGCTACTACACGTCAGAAGTATCAACGAATGGCTACAATACGGGTTATGTAATTGGTCGAAACTGCATTCTGGCAGATGAACGCTCACTGCTTTGCCAAGCGAACTCTGGCATCAACTGATTGAAACACAAACCAAATGGGCTCAGTCCACGTATCAGCATTTAAATGATACTATACTTTAATATGATACATTATAATTAGTCGGCAATACCGGTATTATGTTTCTGCACAATGACTATTCAGATATTAACCCACATTGCGCTAATGCGGTTACTGTATCTATCGATGTGTTTATGCGGGAACTTGGCTAGCTGTTCATGAACTACTGTACACATTCCCTTTACTCCCAAGTAGGCCTATTCATAAGGAATTTAAAACTCAATTCCCCATACAAACATTATCAACAAATAAAAAAAGTAATGGAGCTTAGAATTTTACTTCCAATATTATTACCGGTATGTGAAAAGTCGCCGTCTTATGCTTAGAATGTGCATGCTTGTAATAAGCGTGGTGGTATTGAGTTGGTCTCTGAAACAAGAGGTCTCGGGTTCAACCCCCAAGAGGGGTAGGCTAATTATCTTTCTTACCAGTGTATCAATTTAAATAATATATATTGCATCAATATGACTCATTTAAACAGAATACACATGTAATTACGATTTATCTCATTTTTAGCCTACTTTGGTAGAGGTAAATAGTTTCTAAGGTCTTCAACCAAGAAATGATTCTATTATACTCTTTGATAAAACCAACAAGTTATAACTATACTCATACATTTAGGACAAAGTAGGCTATATGTTCTTTACTGAACATCTTGTTATTACAATATGTTGCAACAAACAAGATTTAAGAAATTGGATTCTATTGGACATCATTTCTAGTAGTCTATAGATAGTCTATAGACTATGGTATCATCTCTCCTCCTCTTAACAGTACAAAATAATATGTACTGTATGTTCGTTGAAACAAGTAGTGTGACAGTAGAATCGTCAATCCATTCTAAACATTCACTATAGTACCGGTATTTAATAAGTTCAAAACTGATCGTAAATACACATTCGTCACAATTTTAAGAATGTCCAAGCTGTGTTGTATTTGAGATCTTTGACATTTTTGATATTCTATTGCCGTATAATGTATATACATATCGTCACCTGTGTGCGTACCGAAGCTGATAATTCTAGCGCAGTCGTCACAGAACTTTTCGAGAAAAGAAAACAAGCCATGAAATAAATATTCAATACAATCAGAATACAAATCCATGATATCAATCATAAAATGTTCACTCCTGGTAGGAGAAAAATATCAAGCAACCACAGAGTGTGTCTATTCCGAAGGTTTAATGTTTTTCCACCACAAATAGCACTGAGTAAATATGGCCAACTTGCCCACCACATTTATTCCCTTGGCAACGCTGCCTAGTGATTAAAAAGCACAATATGGGGTTTTATGCTGGGAGTACGCTACACCAAACTTTGCCTAGCGATTGAAAAACAGACCCTAATAAATATGCCCCACTGCCCCACCACATTTATTCCCTTGGCAGCGCTGCCTAGTGATTGAAAAACACAATATGACGTTTAATTCTGGAAGTACGCTACTCCGAACTTAGGCCAGCTATTGAAAAGCCGGCCCTTGGTGTTTTAACCTGGTTTTACCCAGAGCTTTAAATTTTCTCAGGAACTATAGCAGATAGAAACATAGAAATTGTGGAGCGTATTATTATAGTAGAGGTGATTTTGTGCATCTACAAAGCATTCCTTCAAATTGGTGTTAATGATGCTGTGTTATATAAAATACAACTTTCTCTTCTCAAAGAAGGACATGTGTAAAATTAAATGAATTACAGTTTCCAAAATGTGTATCTTCTTCATTCAAGGGCAATGAACTAAACTTACACAGGTGTGTAATTGGTTCAAAATTTGGCATTGATATGTTCAAGACGTTCAGAGATAATGGGTCACAAAAGGTCATAAATTAACATTGACGCTATAGGAAGTCTCATCTCACCTTAAGGGAGATCGAAAAGTTCTCGCGTCATAAAGATGAGATATGCTGGGATTCATCAAAACCACAGCTTCTGATTCAAACACAGCACAATGAAGTCATCTTCTGAGTTATTAACAAACTATTTATCTGACAGTTATTAACTACTTTAACTGTTGTTTCTGTAAATCATTTTTGTTGAAATCATTGGCAGTACTATAGCTTGTGCTTGTTGTTGTTGCTGTTGCGCTGCTGTGGATCAGACGCTTGCGAATTGTCGCGCTGAATGCTGTCCCCGTACCTAGTGGTGAAGTATGAACAGTTCTCATCTGTGCAGGCCCATTTCCCACGTTGACACCAACAAGGCAAACCACAGCCTTGAGGCATTGGCCCTTCCTTGCACTTCGGTATCGGCTCCTTCTTGACTTTGCCACCTGAAATAATAATAATACATTATTAATTTTCATTTCATACACTTTTGGCTTTCAATGTCCAGTCTAATCTATTAACCTCGCCTCTATGATCGCCTATTAGCAGTTAGCACTGAGGCCTCGTTTATTTCTACGCCTCTCATTTTAAGATCCATGAACATTGAATCTAACCATTTTTGCTTTTCTTGCCCACTACAGCCGAACTCATTAAACTCTTAAATTTAGGTAATCTCTCCTCCCTCATTCTCATCACATGACCCCACCGTCTAAGTCGGCGCATACGAACTGCTTCATCTAGCGTGTTCATTTCTGACTTAGCCTTTATCTCTTCATTACGAGTACATTCCTGCCATGGCGTCCATTTATACCAGCATTCATTCGTGCTACCTTCATATCAGTTACGGTACCTCTAGCTTATGTATCAGATATCCTGCTTGCCACGGAGGGTGAGTGGTTAACGTGTCGGTCCTGGCCGTGGTAAGTGATTTTTGAAAGGTGGAAAAAATTACGACACGCTTGGCATACGATGTTGGCATGTCAAGGACCCCATTTGAATTCTGTAGGCCGTGTTCATTATGGCAAAATCAATCTCGGGAGTTTCCGCCAACACAAAGTTCCTCATTTCTCTACTAGAAAGTGCTATAGTGTTCAAGGAGTTTACATATGTAACCTCCTTGACTTGCATAGTGCTTCAAGGAACAACGAAATTCGATATGCAAGCTACCGTCTTGGTGTCAAATAACAAAGCTTGCACCCGGCATCCGAGGCCATACGATATTATTATATTATCAGATATTCTGAATCTACCCTGCTCACACTTCCATACCAAACAATCTATAAAGAATTCCGTCGCAACGCTGACTTCTTTCTCGTATAATACAGTACATCACAGCAGAGAACTCACCTTATTGACTTTTCTGCACCTCGACTCCAAGTACTTAAAATGGCCCACAAGGCGGCTTCGGTGGCGTAGTTGGTAGCATGCTGAGCTTCTATGTCCAAGATCGCAGGTTCAATCCCGGCCAAAGTCATCGGATTTTTTAAGATCGTTATAAATCCCTCAGTATGCCATCCTTCGGAGGGGAAGTAAAGCCGGCGGTCCCATATCATAGATGTATGGCATGTTAAAGAACCTTCCACTAATTACACTGTGTGAAGCCAAATTAGGTTAGGTGAAACATTTGACAAACGCTCTTAGTGGAAGGTTCTGAACTAGTAGTCGCTGACGGTGGCGTTTGACGGCAAAAGTAGGAATTACTTGAAAAAAAAATCAATGTCTGCAGTCATTACTTGAATTGAAAACAGATACACACACTAATGCAGTCATCACAATTAACACCGGTTATCCGACAGATTCTACACACACCCAAAGTACACGGGGCTACATGGCCGCGTTGTCGCAGCCCCTAAACTGAGGAACCAACCAACCAACCAAAATGGTCCACTTACTCCAATAAAAACGGTTCATTTCTTGCGTTTCTTCCCTGCCGACATTGCCTTCGTCGTTAAAATGCTTATCTTCATACAATACTTCCAACGGTTCATTTCTTGCGTTTCTTCCCTGCCGACATAACCTTCGTCGTTAAAATGCTGATTTTCATACAATACTTCCAACATTTCTGTTCAAGTTCTACATGTTGGCTTACAACCTTTTATTTATTATTTATTTCACAAGCTTTATTCATGTAACGTATGTTCTTGTAAAGGTAATTTATCTTTGTTATTTTTATGTACAGGCTGAGGAAGAAGGAGTTTTTCCTTCGAAACATGTACCTGTGAGTAGGTTCAATACAAGTATTGGAAAGGCCGAATCCCTTTATTTTCTTTCTAATTTTTAAAACCAGTAATGCCGAAAAATTACAGCCTAATTATCAACTTATGATAGCCTGTAGCAGCCTTCCCTCGATACCATAATCTCTCAGTAAGTTCAGTATATTTTCCCTTGTTGCTCTGTCGTACGCCTTCTCTAGATCTACAAATAAGAACACCACTGTCTTGGTGCGTACCTGAATCCACACTGCTTTTCATCCATCTTACGCTCGGCTAATGATCGAACTCTCCCTTAACAGTGCCTGAGTACACTTTGCCCCGGACATTTATCAAAGAAATACCTATCTATAATTGTTGTAGATGACCTGGCTGTTCCGCCCCTTTAAACAACCGGATATTTTAAGAGCGTTAAAAATCCCTCAGTATGCCTTCATTCGGAGGGGAAGTAAAGGCGGTGGGTCCATGTCTTACATTTATGACATGTAAAAGAACCTTCCACTAACTTCAATTGTGTGAAGCAAAATTTGTAGGTTAGATTTGATTAATGCTCTTAAGTTCCAACGTTCGTCGACAGGTGCTGGTTGCGATGGCATCTAGTAGTCAAATTTGCAGCTAGGTGTCGTGGACGGTAGCATTTGGTAGCAAAAGTAGGAACTACTTGAAATTATCGTCTGCAGTCCTTAGGCTACTTCAATTTAAAAAAGGTAACATACAATAATACAGCCATCACAATTAGCAACAGTTATCAGACATATTATACACACACCCAACGTACACGAGGACTACATGACCGCGTTGTCGCAGCCCCTAAACTAAGGTTCTAACCAACCTCTATAATTAATTGTTGAAATTATTCCTGTTATAAATTGGGATGATTGCTGCTTTTGTCCAGTCAGAGGGTACACATCCTAAATTCTATGCCAATTTGATTTTCTTAAGCAACCACTTGATCCCTCCTTCCCAGTTTATCATTCCTGGCCTAATTTCAACTACACTGCACCTACACATATAAAATTCCTGTGTAACTTTCTTTTAGCCTAGCTTGAACAAATAAGTAGCCTGCCTTCTGATTTAAGACTAATATAATATTTTATAAGTAAACATTTAGACTTTCACGACCGGCGTTGAAATAGGAATCTCTGTTTCGCGGGCTTATAGGCCGTGTTCTAAGGACATTTTGTCGTCCTGACGTTCCACTGAATACTGCGTTCAGCATGTTCACAGGTTATGTGGTACGCCGTTGCTATGGTAGCCTCTATGTGTGGGTTGTTGACTATTTATATATCTTCTGTTTACTTGTTTTACCTCGCGTAATGTAACCTGTGAACATGCTGAACACAGTATTCAGCGAAACGTCAGGACGACAAAATGTCCTAAGAACACGGCCTATAAGCCCGCGAAACAGAGATTCCTAGAACATTTTATGTTCGACGGTGTCGAAATGTAAACTTTATGTGTCAGAAAACTGTATCATAATGAGGCTCATTATAGTACAAGTTTTCATTGTGATACAGTTTCTCCCACCAATCAGAGCTCAAGAAACAGTTGTTTGACCAATTAGGTAAGGATACCTTCGCGCATGCGCTCAAAATCCAACATGTCTATAAAAGTTACCGACATGGAAAGTGCACCGTCCATATGTTCGCGTAAATAAACTGGCGAATATGAGACAAGAAATAGCACTGTACCTTAATATCCCCAACTCCAATTTCTACACAGCGCATTGCTTTCAAACGACTTCGGTAACAGTTGGACTGAATGCTGGTGCACATATGGCATTGACAAGCATGCATAGCGCTGCGTTGGTCGGTCAGAGAACTTGGAAAACAGAGATATCAAGGCCAGCGCTTTCACTCCGATCACAAAATTCAAGTGACTGAATATCTACACATATTTATGAATATTTATGTTAAAACATATAATATAGTTATAATCATCGTCGAACATAAACAGTCGTATGCAACTCGCCTATAATGGTAATTAAGACACTCGTATGGAAATAATAAAACTAGCTTACGCTCGTTTTATAAACATACTCGTGTCTTAATTATTGCCATTATAGGCTCGTTGCATAATGTACTATTTTAATTAAATGTCTGTTATGCTTCTGTGAGAGCGTAGTTAAAGGAGCGAAGTGCATCGATTAATCGACAAAACAATTTATCAACTATTCGACCAAACGATTAATTCGCCATATGTACCAATTAATCGATTTTCCTGTTTCAATTAATCGATTACTCGACAAATGAAATGAATCGATTAAAAGTACAAACCCTACTTACTACAATACATTTTCTGCTTCACTTACGTCCCAGCAGCCAGTTCGAAACACCAAACAAACATCCATTTACCAGAGGAGTATCCGATGTGAGAAGTAACAGCAAGATCGGCCCTACTAGCCAGCTCTTCATGGTGTGTGTTCGCTGCGTCCTGTAACTAGAAGAATACGTATTATTATTATTATAAGACTTTGATCTATCTATCTATCTATCTATCTATCTATCTATCTATCGTATGGCTTTTAGTGCCGGGAGTGTCCGAGGACATGTTCGGCTCGCCTGAGTCTGTAGCTGCTTCCAGCGACACCCTACAGGGTGAGCTACAAGTTCCGTTCAATTTCAAGTAGTTCCAACTTTCGCCACCAGATATCAATGATACCTAGTGGTGAACGTTGGAACTTTGATAGAGCGTTCTGACGAAATCTAACCTGACAATTTTGCTTTACACAAGTTTAGTCTGCGAAAGGATCTTTACATGCCATAAATCTATGACATAGGACCGTCGGTTTTACTTCCCCTCCGAAGGAAGGCATACTGAAGGATTTTTAACGCTCTTAAAAATCCGACGACTTCGGCCGGGTTTGAACCCACTATATAAGACTTTGATGATAAGTGTCGTAAATGAGGCAAGCAGGGTGAAACCTTGGATCACATTATATGGACTACACTGAGCGCCACAATAATGTTGCTAAGATCGTCTTCATGGAGATGGTTAAAACTGTAGGACTAGATGACTAGTTCCAACCAAAAGATGTTTCGGACAATAGAACCCATATATTATAGGCTACTGGAACAGAGAAATCCGCACTGATAAAACCATCAAAGCCAACTGATCCAATTTTCACCTCCTGGATTGTCAGAAGAAAGAAGCAGTGATAATCGATATATCCATACCACTCAACCACAACCTTCAAACAGCCTATGTCCAAAAGGTCTATAAATACACCGAACTGGCCATCGAAGTAAAACTAATGTGGAAGCTAAAGCAGGCCTACATCCGGCCTCTCATTCTGTCTGAAACTGGAATTGTACCTTCAAGACTGGTGGACCAAGTACAGGCTCTCGGAATGGCGCACAAGCTGGACAGATCCAAATGTCGGTGATCTTGGACACTTGCCATACAGTGCAACGATTCTTAAATGAACCATGAACTCTGAAGGTGCTTGACATTAGTCCGTATTGTCAGTCAATGAACTACTGTAAAAGGAGGAATTTATGAATCTGCATAATAATAATAATAATAATAATAATACAAATAATAATAAACTTTTCCAAGACCACATGGTATTATTAATTATTATTATTATTTTATTATTATTATTATTATTATTATTATTATTATTATTATTATTATCATCATTATTGCTACTAGTCTATTAGTCATAGTAGGTATAGTAGTAGTATTCACTTGAATACGTCGATGCAAGGGCCACATTCCGCAAATATCCTACCAAAATATTGTAATCACTTAGTGGTACTTTATTTGTAACGGGATAGTGGATTCCATTTATAAGAAAAAAAAACCAAATGAACTAACATTGTGTAAAACATATCCCTACATAGTATAAAACAAAGTCCCCGATTAGGGGCAGATGACCTCGTAGTTCCGCCCCTTAAAACAACAATAACTAACTAACTAACTAACTAAAAGTCCCCGATTCTTGGATGTAACGGGTAATCTTGAGAACCACTGGATGGATTTTAATACGGTTTTCACCATTCTGAAAAGGATTTCTCGAGGAAGGTTTCTGTAGAAAATCATTCATTTATGGCCAAAGAAGGCCGAGCAGTAACGATTTCAGTGGATCAAATTGAAGGAAAGCCTGCCGTCCGTTCGGCTTTTAATCTTATGCTGGGTAAACCGTTAAAGATACCGGGGGAAGCCGGGACGGGTTGATAGTTTAATAATAAATGATTATTGTCAAAATCTTATGTTTGTAGATTTACGACTTGTAAATGAATTCCTTGGGGAAAATTTTCAAAAGTGTTATACCATGACTTCCCGGTGACTCGTGATGGCCTCTCTCTTAAATCTTTGTCTTTTATCCTAATGAGGGCCAACTGGAGGTCACTTAGGTCTCTAATCTAAAATCACAAGTTCGCACCAAGACACTGCCTGTTGAAGGGGTAAGATAAGTTATTACTTCTGGATTCCGAAGTAAAAGACCGACTTAAAATTATGTAATTTTTAAATAGTAGGCTACTTAAATACTTAATTAAAATACCTATAAATAGGTAAAATACTTCCACCTAAGTCAATACTATATTGAAACTGAATAACATAATATGTTATACTAGGCTACTAGTTTCGGTTAACTTGTAACCATCTTCAGCCAAACTCAAATTGTAATAACATTAAACTAAGAGCATCATATAATCTAAAACATTAACAATTATAAATAAAAATTAAGCACTAAAATGAAAATAGTCACTATAAAAAATAGTATCGGTTGAATAACCTTCGAAATATTAAGCGAAATCTGCTGAAAATAATAGTAGAATAAAAAAAAAATCGTCTATCTTGATAGACTACTGTTTGAAAAATGGTTATAATCGTATGTCTCAAAGAGGCTGGCGCGAGAATAGTTCCGCATCAAAGACCAGTCTAACAATAATACTCGCTGAAGCGGTTGTTTCTGCGATAAAAAAAAAACCACTTCACGAGCCTTACAGTAGTCGCATATGATGTGTGACATCTGACATAGAAGAAACCTCACATGAAATTGTTGATGCACTGGTATTGTATAATATTATTGGCACAAATATTAATCTATTGTAGAAGGGAGTGTTTTACAGATATTGTAGTTTATAATACGGAACTCATTTTATTAGATGATTTGTAGCTTGCACCAGCACTAGCCTAAATAAAGAATACGATATGGATCAACTAGATTAATAGACGCGACACCGCTCATAACCTTAAATTTCTTATAAATAGGCCAACTTGCGAGTAAATGCAATGTGCCCAGCAGTAGATCTTGAAAGGCTTGCCCAGTTCCCGGACCTCTTGATTCACAGACCAACACGTAATTTCATATGGATTCTGTTAAAATGAGTCATATTGATATGATTAGCAGCAGAGTATCAGGAAGGCAGTGCGAGAACAATCAAGAAGGCAGTGCGAGAGTAGAAACATCAAGTAGGCAGTGAAGAAAAAAAAGAGAGTCTTGGAATTGTAATATATTATTAGTGTGTAATTAAAAATGATTTTTGAGTGTTGATGAATGTCTAGGAGAGATACGATCCAGCTGGCAGTGCGTCTTACACACTTCCGTCCGATCCACTTCCGTCCCATTTTTCAAAATCACTCCCACAAAAATATACAGCAACCGAGTGGAAAGATGTTACACATCAATAAAATAATCATAACAATTGTTTCCCTAAATCTTCAACAACAATAAGACAAGCTCACCTGTGAATTGGTCAAGGTCACACCCAACTACGAACATTTTAAAAATGCGGAGATTTTCTCCGCGGTGCGCCCTCTACCGTGTACCAAAATTAGTATGAATAGTATTGAAAATAAAATGAGAAACACCATTGAAGTTGATTGCACCATCTTGAAAATTTAACGAGTATTTTCGTTACTCCGTTACTGTTAGAAGTGTTACTGCCCAACGCTTGTACCATCTCTACTTTGCATAAAACGAAGTCCCCAATTCTTGGATGTAACGGGTAATCTCGAGAACCACTGGATGGATATTGATGCGGTTTCCACCATTCTGTAAAGGATTTCTCGAGGAAGGTTTCTTTAGAAAATAATTTATGTATGATCTACGGAAGCCAAGCACTAACGATATCATTAAAAAGGTCGAAAAAGAACCTAGTGTCCGTGCGCTTTTTAAGCTTACGCTGGGCAAACCGTTAAAAATATCACTATACTACGGGTGTAATAACTATTCAGCATGAAAACTTCTACAAAAAGTCCACAAGAGCATATCTCTATCTTCAATACCTCGCCCACTATAAGTGTTTTTACGTTTTCATTTCTTCCAACAATCGCCATTCAATTACTGGACGACAGTTTACGAGCTAGCTAGGGGCGAGCGTATCACTCCAGTTACAGCCAAGCGAGCGGGAGAGCCTATTACCTCAGATACAGCCAGCAGCTAACTGTCGAGTCGTGTTGAGTTAAGACTTCAGAGAAGGGTGGTTGTGTATGGAGTTTCCCTGGAAGTGCAACTCGACTTTTCTTCATTTCGCCTGTGAACTTTTCGTTTCGAAAAATACACAGTCTAGTTAAGATTGGACGGAAGGGGGATTTGTGTTTCATGCACCTCGCCATTCTTAAGTTACGTCTGACAAGAATTCGTTGCACATGCATATCCATGATAATATAATTAATAGTCCAGTCAGTGATTTTAACCCATCATGCCGAGACGAAAACGGATATAGATCGTAGTTCATTGACATCGAAAAAAGAAGCGCTTATCACGTAATGCATTCATAACTGTTCCCGGGCGAAACCGGGGCGTGATGCTAGTGTAGAATAAACAATTCTTTCGATTTGACTCAGAGGACTGCGTGCATCCAATGAAGACTGCGAACTAGCTAATAGGTATTGGATTATGGGGAACACGTTGAGTGGAGAAAGCTACATCAACAAAATCATCCACAGGATCTCCCAAATCTTGAAGTTCTTAATGATCTTCCCTTCACTCGTCTTGTATCTATGAACCCGATATGGCATAACATACCTGACATTAATTCCACGGAACAATGGCGCCAAAACTGGAAGTCTGCTTATGTGAAACATCAAGGTATTCTAGATCCTACTATTAGACATCCGGGATTTAACCTGAAGAGAAACCAGTGGGTAAAGTTAAATCGCCTAAGAACAGGTCACGCCAGATATAACGCCATGCTACATAAATGGGGACTTCATGATTCTCCTGCCTGTGACTGCGGAGCTCCTCTTCAAACCGTAGAGCATATTGTTCAAGAATGTCCGCTGCGGAAGTATGCTGGATCACCACAAGATGTTGTTTCTGCTGCACCTTCCTTTCTGGACTGGATATCTCGTTATGAATCCAAACGCAACAAATACTCTTGTGATATATACCGTATATTGTATCAGTACATATGATTTACTTATTTATAGACTATACAGGGTGTTTCAGAAATACTTTTACAAACTTTGGGGATTGGTTCCTTACACAGAAACAAGAAAAAAACTTCATATACACATATGACCCAAAATCATTCGTTTTCGCTTTATTAATGAAAGAACCTTGTACAGTGACACATTAATTGACAGCCTGTTTGGAAGTGTTTAACACATGAACTCATATCAAAAAAGGTTCCTGACACCACAAATAAAAGTCTAACGGACCGTACAAGCCATGGAACGGGTCCTCCTCTGCCCAACCATCTGTCCTGGAAGATCTCAGGCAGTGCAGTGCGAACAAGGTGACTAAAGTGTGCAGGAGCCCCATCATGCATCCACCACATACGTTGTCGTATTTGCAGGGGCACATTGTCATGTAATAAGTCTGAAAGGGTGGTCTGGATAAAGTCTCTGGAGACAGCACCTGTAAGACGTGCTGGTAGAACGTATGGACCTACAATGCCAGCCCACACATTAATCCTAAACTGGTGCTGATGGCGAGCCTGTCTGGAACACCTGTGCATTTGACAGTTTTTCCATCTGTCGTTGTCAGGAAACTTTTTGATATGAGTCCATGTGTTGAACACTTCCAAACAGGCTGTCAATTAATGTGTCACTGTACAATGTTCTTTCATTAATAAATCTAAAACGAAGGCTTTTGGAACATATGTGTATATGAACTATTTTTCTTGTTTTGGTGTAAGGAACCAATCCCCAAAGTTTGTAAAAGCATTTCTGAAACACCCTGTATATACTGTACATATTTCACAGGAGCGGTGCGTCATTAAGGGCCGAAAGGGCACTGCCCACCGAGGGCTGTTATGTGTAGTCTATTGCTCAAAATGCGTTTAATGAAGTCTTTAAAAATGACTTTAAATTACAGATATTCTACTTAAAATAAGTGGTTTTCCCATCTAGAATCTCTAAAAAGAATTCAGTATACGTAACTCATCCCTAGCTTAAGATTCTGACAGTCTCGTACGGAGTATTGTCATAGCGAGGGTCACTCTACAGAAAGTCCCATGTAAAGTATATGGCTTTATGGGCCAGGTGGGGAAACAGTGGGCATAGCCCTGTCTTGCACGTGGATTATTTTGTGCTATGAAGGGATTTTTCTCTCTTTTTAAGGGCCAGCAGAATGGGCCCATAACGTTGCTTTGAAGCGAAATAGAAGATGTCTCCATTTCACTTCCTGTTTCAGTCTCTGTGAAACCGGATTACGAGAAAAGGGTCCACCCCACGCCCTTAAACAAGTATTAAGCTATTGTTCGCAGCTTGGTGACATTAGACAAAAATATATTTATACATTTCAAGCTGCCTGATGTTCCAAGTTCAGTAAAAGTGTATTTGTGCGTTCTGTGGATGAAGTTAATTTCTATAGATTGAAGTGTTTTTAACTTTTGTGGAAGTGCGTAACTATTTTATATATGCTGATTGTGTGCGGCATAGGAAAATGAAAGGGGAATTTTTATTATTAAAAAATAATCTATTTTCTTCCATACCTCTGAACACAAAGTTAGAAATTAAAAATATGAACCTCATCAACCAAGCTGATAAATAAATTTGCTTCATCCAAGCACAGGAGAGGACAATATTATTTACAGATAAGGAGCCATGTGAGTACAGTTGTTAATGCATGAACTATTTATTAAAACTTGTTTCAAATATTGTGGTGTGTGATAATGGCAATATTAGCAACAATAAATGCCAAATATTAAACAATATTTAATATGAAACAACAATAATATCATCTGGCTACCCTAAAATATTTGTCAGGAGCCGCCCCTGATTTGCTATATTGTAATTCACCCAGTTGCTAGCCATATAGAAAATAAATAAATAAATAAATAAATAAATGAAATGATTGAAAATCCACAGCCTGCTTCCAGTCGGCCGACCGGGTCAGGGAATGTAATGAATGAAGCCCCCATCTAGCGGCGAGGATATGAACTGTGCCGGCTGCCGAAGCCTGTCGCACTCCCCTGGGGCAATGATTAAATGAATGACAGATGAAATGAAATGGTAGTGGAGAGCGGTGCTGGAATGATATTTTGACAAGGAAAACCGGAGTACCCGGAGAAAAAGCTGTCTGCCTCCGCATTGTCCAGCACAAATCTCTCATGGAGTGACCGGGATAAATAAATAAATAAATAAATAAATAAATACATAAATAAATAAATGGGAAACACGTGGTCTGTGTGACGACAACCTCAGCCACATTAATTTGGTTTTGGGCCATAGGTTACTGCTTCTCAAACCAAGCAGCTACTGCAAAGGTTTTGTGAACGTCAGCTCTTGCCGTGGTCTACCCAGATGCAGAATACTGATGCCCTGTGTGGCTTAATAGTGCACACACTGCAAACGTTGAAATACAACAGAATGATAATAATTATGGAATATAAACGAATAGATAAATAAGAAACGTAACAAACTTAAATAGACGAGATTAAATAAGAAATGAATTAAATTAAACTATTTGAACATTGTTGATATTTTTGGAATAATAATAATGCATTATCGTGACTGACATTGGGTACATTATGAGAGTGTACCAATATTTTAGGATAGCTGACACGAACTTCGAGACGACAAGTTGCGTTACCACTGAATGCCAGAATATTGTGGTTATCTGACAACATTTGATGATACAATGAGGACAATATCGGACATAATTAAATCCACACCCTTGAGGTGGTTGCCAGTGCTGTCCAACATCCATCAATCCATCTCTTGCACAAAGAAAAAACGTTCTTCAGAACGTATGGCTGAAATGCTGCAGTAATCCCCAATTGCCCATGCATCAGGACTGTAATTCTCAAGAAAGGTAAGATAAAAATCCAACAAATAGTTCCATTAAGAACTAAAGCCTATTTTCACATATCCTACTTATGTCATTTGCCACTATCAACATACAAAATGTCAGTTTGATTGCTGTAATAGATTCGTAGATATTGAAAACCGTCTAAATATTTCGGATGGTCGCCATGTTGGATTGTTATATGTTTAGGCGATAGAGTCATGCACCATTAAAGGAAAATTATTGCGTAGGTTCATTATTCAAACTTTCACTTCGATCGCATGATTACGACACAAGGAATACAAATTTAATTTTAAAATTCGCACAGCCGCCATCTTGAGGTTATATAAACAATTGAACTAAATTAGATACCAGTGCATTACAATGTGTATAAACATTTGCTGTAACAAGTTTCATTGCGTATGGATCATTAAATCGCGAGAAAAGTCTATTTAAAACTTTCAACTTTGCATGGCCGCCATGTTCGTTTTGTAGTTAACCGGTTCCTGAATGTCTCATAGATGAACTTCCAGTAGTACCTTTTATCTCCGTACAAAGTTTCAGGGTGATACCGGTAATAGTTTCAGAGATATTAAATGCCGGTGAAATAATTAGCACAGCCGCCATCTTGAGGTTATGTAAACAATTGAACGAATTGAGATATCGGTGCATTACAATGTGTATAAACATATACTGTACCAAATTTCATTGCGTTTGGTTGGTTAAATCGCAAGAAACGTCTATTTAAATAACACAATGTCGCTTGGCCGCCATGTTGGTTTTGTAGTTAACAGGTTTTCAAAAGTCACATAGATGAACTTCTAGTAGTTCCCTTTATCACCGTACGAAATTCTAGGGTGATATCGGTAATAGTTATGGAGATATTGAATGCTGGTGAAATAATTCGCACAGCCGCCATGTTGGATTGGTGAGACGTAAAAAATCTGAAGGGCACGGTCGGGGTCGTCCGGAATAGTACTAAAAACTTACCGAATTTCATTGAAATCCCTCGAGCCGTTTAAATTTTATTGGGTGGGGGGGATATACACACACATAGACACGAATCACACTCGCACACACAGACAGACACACGGACAAAAGGTGATCTCATAAGCCGATTTTTTCATAAATGAAAATAGGTTAAAAATCCTCCGTGAAAGCTGGGGGAGAAGCTCATCTCATCACATTTCGCTACTGACAAGACCTGGCATGAAGAATTGGCTGCATCAAAACCAGACCATCTGAGTTTAATAACTAATAATAATAATAATAATAATTATAATATCGCATGGCCTCGGGTGCCGGTGGAAGCTTTGTTATTTGACACCCAGAGGGTAGCTTGCATGTCGAATATCGTTGTTCCTTGAAGCACTATGAAAGTCAAGGAGGTTAGATATCTAAGCTCCTTGAACACTATAGCGCTTTCTAGTAGAGAAATGAGGAACTTTGTGTTGGCGGGAACTCCCGAGATTAATTTTGCCATTATGAACACGGCCTACTGAATTCAAATGGATTCGTTGACATGCCAACATCGTATGACATGGTGTCGTAATTTTTGCCGCCTTTCAAAAAAAACTTACCACGGCCAGGAGCGAACCTGCAATCTCGCGGTTAGTAGACCGAAACGTTAACCACTCACCCACCGTGGCAAGCAGTTTAATAACTGATTCCTGCAGAGAACCGCCTGGTTTCAATTTACCCAGAAAGGTATGGAGTATGGGCATCATTCAACAGGGTCTGCAAAAATAACGGACGATGCACAATTGGCGAAAAACTGAAAGTCCTTTCTGTACCTCACCATTCAGCATGTTGCCCTCAAGTGTTCAAGGAGGAGATTTGAAGGAACCATCCAAGACCTACACAGTGCTACCGATAATGCTGTCACTGCCTGAATACCCTGGACATTGCGCTGTAAATGCCTAAGCTGTTACGGTACCTACAATCTATTTTGTAAATATTGCATACATTTTAATATTTTTGTAATATGTTTGTTTTGTATTATTTGCCGCACCTCAATGTATCCTTTATTTTGCCGTACGAAATAAATAAATTAATATAGCTTCTTAATAAAGCTGAGAAAACCCGGTTCAGCCCTTACGTCAGATTTCAAATTTCTGTTGCAGCCAGGAATCAAAAATGTTGTGCAGTCTAAACCTTCCTGTATAATTCTCATATCTAAAGATCAGAATAAAGATACCCTAATCTTTTGTCTGTAACATGCTGAGCTTCTATGCCCTACGTTGTGGGTTCAAACCAGGCCGAAGCCGTCGGATTTTTAAGAGCATTCAAAGTCCCTCAGTATGCCTTCCTTTGGAGGGGAAGTAAAGCCGAAAGGCCAATGTCATAGATTTATGGCATGTAAAAGAACCATACACTAATTGCACTTGTGTAGCCAAATTATAGGTTAGATTTGACTAACGCTCTTAGGTTCCAACGATCGTCGCCGGGAGCCAACTGCGATGGTATCTAGTAACCAAGTTCACAACTAGTTGTCGTTGACGGTAGCATTTGGTTGCAAAAGTAGGAACTACTTGAAAATTGAATGTCTGCAGTCTTCACCTGAATTACAGATAACACACACTAATACAGCCATCACAATTGACACCGGTTATCAGACATATTCTACACACACCCAAAGTACACGGGGCTACATGACCGCGTTGTCGCAGCCCCTAAACTGAGGAACCAACCAACCAATCTTTTGTCTATCTGTATCTTGACAATCACTTACGAGTCAGGAACAGTTCCCCATGAAGACAGATCCTTTCACTAAACCCCTCTGGTGGGTTTCTCTTCTTGTCATTTCAGAAAAGTAACACATATATCCCAAACACCGCTTGAAGCACGCGTCTGCTTAATATACAGTCAACATAATTGAGGTGTTCCAAAGCAAAGGGATTTAAGAGACATTTTAATTCACTTGGAAAATCACCCTTACAGACGAATGTTTTAAGGGTCATTTTCCCACGCATCTCAGCCATCATTTGCATCCGTTTGCTTCTAAACGTGCCTGCTGTTTTATTTATCAGTCGCTCAGCTACTTAAACAGTCCCATTGTTTCAACGAATCATGCTTGCTCACGTATTACGCAGACATTTATCAATTGACGTTGCATTGGTCGTAATGATAATAAGATGGAACTGCCATAAACTTCAAATACAATACCTCGTGATATTCAGCTATAGCCTCGGCTAGGTGAACGCGACCAGACTCCATTGTACATCATTTACAACTTCAGGCAGGGATTAGGACCTTCCCAGACATCCAAAATTTGAAACCCGGCGCTCATTGTGGTCACTAGAAAATACTCCTGAGGGTTATACGGAATATTTGACAGGGGGTTAAGTAAATTATTATTATTATTATTATTTTAAAATCGTTATGCCCAACTACGGAGCGCGCTTGAAATTATTTTGCAGAATGTTCGTTCTTAACTTCCCAATATATCTTCATTCGTTCACTGTGTTCCTTTCTGCGTGCTTCTGTCCAGCCTGTATTAGCCTACTTTCGATTTTTGCAAAAAATGAAAGTAGACTTATGAGATCAACACAGGGCGAAAAAAGTGTGTCTGTCTGTGTGTGAGTCTGTGTGTGTGTATGTGTGTGTGTGAGTCTGTGTGTGTGTGTGTGTGTGTCTGTGTGTGTGTGAGTGTGTGTACTCTGAATGTCTGTCCCCCTCCCCCTATCAATTCGAACACGGTGAATGCGAATTGAACGAAATTTGGTACAAAGGTAGCACTAGCAAAGGACACCTCAGTGTCATGTTTTATATCGCCGCCATCTTTACTAAAACTGAATGGCGGCCACTCAAACGTTCAAAACGTAAAATCAAATAACGACTAACTAAATCATCCGATCTCTACCAAATTTGGTAACAACATACCTTCGTATAGGATGCGTCTTGTGACCAAACTACAAGGTCGTCCACCATACCATTTCAGGATGGCGGCCGTGCGAATTATGCAAACTTTATAATCCATATCATGGGACCCACCAGTTCCGATTATCGAGCCGAGAATCGTTTTAACTGTTCTAAAGGAAGAGGCACGTTCGAAATTAAAAGTTTATTTTGTAATACTATAGTGCAGACGTGATTTTAAAAAGCTGAGCTGATTCAGTAATAAGACAAGATGGCAGCGGATATCTTGTGCCTGACTTATATTTCACTAATTTGAGTATTGCATGCAATATAGCGTACTGATACAAAATAAATAAACTTTGTATGAAATGCTTTATATATAAATAATATACTCCAGTGATGAAATCGTTTAGTATAATCATTATTTGCTAACAAGTTCTATGTAAGTCATTTTATATAGACCGATATTCGTTGACACAATTAGCTCAGTGGTAGAGCGTTAGCCTATCGCTCAAATGCCTATGGTTCAAACCCGATCAGAGCTAGGTTTTTTGCTTGAAATGTTATATGTTTATTGTTTTGTAATGACTCAGATGTTTTAAAATTAAGCGTTATATTGTGCATATTATGGTGTAAAATATATATTTAATTAAAACATAGGCCTAATTCGCCAGCAGATTTACTCGAGACATCTAGCTGCCAAAAAGGTAACTTATTAACTTCCAGATTTTATTGAAAAGTTTCTTCTTCTGGCCGCTAGAATGCACTCGCTCTGTTAGGATTATATTGTTCGATATTTCACCACTAGATGTCACGACTAGTCTACGTGGGGCTCCATTGATTACTATACCATTGGCATTCTATGCGCATCGAATTTGAAGAATGACAAGATGATACTACGATTCATTTTTACTTTTTATTTTAAAGGGTTTGTAACAGCCTATTTTGCGTTATTGAAAATGTTATTTGAAGTAAAGAACAAAACGATTTCACATAGTAACTGAATTCAAGCCGTTGGTGTTAGTTCAGGTTATTAATTACTACTTTTATTTCAGGCAAATAGCAATCGAAAATATCCACATAGTTTGTATACACACGTCTCTGTAGGGTCATGGAAAGATTTGTTAATTCAATTAGGGTTGTGAAAGCCATGCACAACCAGACGTGTAAAGACATGCCTCAACTCAAAGTTGGATGTTGCCCACGGCAGGTCGTATATGTAATAATAATAATAATAATAATAATAATAATAATAATAATAATAATAATAATAATAATAATAATAATAATAATAATGTTATTGGTTTTACATCCCTTTTAACTACTGCTGCTTTTAGAGACACCGGGGTGCCGGAATTTTGGCCCGAAGGGGATCTTTAACGTGCCAGTAAATGTACTGACACGGCTCCCTCGCATTTGGGCACCCTCAAATGCCAGCTGACTGCGCCTGGATACGAACCTGCAACCTAGGGCCCAGCAAGCGAGAACGTTACCACTGAGCCACGCAGCCAGTCCGGTCGATTATGTCTCCAGATCCATAACATTCTTTAGATACTTCTTATCTTTCTTTCTTTCTTCAATGATGGTAGCAGTTTTTATCTAGGTTGTGGCGTTTGGTAGAGGTAAATCGTTTCTAAGGTCTTCAACAAAGAATAGTTCTATTATACTCTTTGATAATAACAACGAGTTATAACTATACTCATACATTTAGGAGAAAGTAGGCTATATGTTCTTTACTGAACATCTTGTTTTTCCTTTTAGGTTTCTCTGCAAATTTATGTTTGTTTACTAAGCTTCTAAATGTTACTCTATCTGGAACGGTTTTCTCAGCAATACCCATTTCTTATACCCAAGATCTTCATGTATTTCTGTTAACCAATTGTTGCGAATTTTCAGGTTTAGCGCTAGATTTAGAATTCTCTTTGTCAGCCTGTCGTTATCCATTCTGTGAAACTGTCCGTAAAATTTTAATCGTCGTTTTCTGATAATATCTGTGATTTTCTCTGCGGATTGAAAAATTTCATGTGGTTTCTTTTTCATCCAAATTCCATTTTCAAACTTTGGTCCAGGGATTTTTCTGAGAATTTTCCTCTCTTGTTTCTCGATGCTTTTCATTTCTGACCTGTCCCCATATATCAGTGTTTCGGATGCATACAGTGCCTCTGGTTTGATGACTGTGTTGTAATGTCGTAATTTTGCATTCTTTGAGATACATCTTTTGTTGTATCTGTTCCATGTGATTTTGTAAGCCCTTTGCAATTTAGCAGTTCTTTCTTTGTTAGCTTCCTGATTTAACCCTGTTGGCTGAATAATTTCGCCTAGATACTTGAATTTGTCTACTTGGGAAATTACTCCGTATTTGGTGATTAGTGGATTATTGTAAATCTTGATTTAGTGCCTTCCATAAACTGCGTCTTTTCAAATTATATTTGAAGTCCCGTTCTTGCTGCTATTGTATGCAATATGTCTATGGAGTGGATTGCTTCTTGTCTGTTGTTTGAAAGGATTGCAAGGTCATCTGCGTAAGCTATTATTATTATTAGTATTATTATTATTATTATTATTGATTATTTTGCTCATGCACTTGCTGGAAATAAAACATTTACAATCGCAGATACATCATAAGGAGCAAATTCTCGGTGCTACATTCCGTAGTATATTAACACTTTTCTCTCACTTCTTCAGGATTGATTACCCAAGAACAGCCTTACTATGCGACACGTCGAAATTATAACTTTCTTCTCTAGCAGCTTAAAAAAGGCCTGCGTATAACTTCAAATCTGTGAGAGATTCCTTTAAGTTGTTCGGAATCACGCCAGTGCTTGAGATGATTATAGGAACTCTCCTGACTTGTGCCATGTGCCATTGCTTCCTTATCATTTCTGAAAGCTCTGTGTATTTTAACAGCTTTTCAACATGTTTTGTTAGCATGTTGGCACTGTTTGCGATTAACACATCTATGAAGGTGGTATGCTTCCTGCATTTGACAACAAGAACCAGATCAGGGTTATCATTATTATTATTACTCGGAAAATTATTCGTGTTGCCCTGGTAATCGAAATTTAATGTTTTTCAGTCAACATGATTGTACTCAATTTTAATGGCTAGTTCCCTAATGCTGGAAAAATGTAAATGCTATTAATAAATACACTTGGATGACCAGTTTCGATTGTCAAGCGATCATCATCAGATCCTTTACACTGACAGTAGGCTATTAATTCTATGACTACAAGTAGGCCTATGGCTTATGATATTTACAATGCCTACACATATTTACTTGCAGTAGTAATTAAACTAGCACAACTCGTCAAGATATGTGATTCTTTGATGAGATAGGCCTACTGATGGTGGTGATTGGTTGGTTCCTCAGTTTAGG
The DNA here is from genome assembly GCA_946902985.2 of Meconema thalassinum. NCBI lineage: Eukaryota > Metazoa > Arthropoda > Insecta > Orthoptera > Tettigoniidae > Meconema > Meconema thalassinum. The sequence goes on along the minus strand of OX336388.2, from coordinate 1,000,947,512 downwards.
GGCTGTGACAACGCGGTCATGTAGTCCCATGTACTTTGGGTGTGTGTAGAATCTGTCAATGATAACCGGTGTCAATTGTGTGTGTTAACTGTAATTCAGGTAAGGACAGCAGACGTCCAATTTCAAGTAGTTCCTACTTTTGCTAGCAAATGCTACCGTCAACGACACCTAGCTGTGAACTTGGCTACTAAATGCCACCGCAACCGTCACCTAGCGGTGAACATTGGAAGTTTAATAGAGCGTTAATCAAATCCAACCTACAAATTTAGCTTCACACAATTGTAATTAGTGGAAGGTTCTTTTACATGCCCTAAATCTATGACATGGGCCCCCCGGCTTTACTGCCCCTCCGAAGATGGTGATGATTGACCAAGCATATTATCGCATTCTCTCTAGAACTAACTAAGCATCAAGTAGGCCTACACACCTCTAATCCATGGTATCTGATTAACCCTGGAACAGTACAGTGGGGCACTCAATACCCCAGATAATTTTCGTTCCCTGATTACGTTATGCCGATACGCCTGATAGCGACCACCTCCTGTGACTTTTACTTGACTTCGACTGTCTTTCAGTTAATGTACAGTATATACTTCTTAGCAGTGACAGCTATTTATACCCAAAGCAGTGTCTCCAGAGCATTGAGTGCTCCATCTGCCGACGAACCAAGGACACCAAGACCACTGTGGTGTTTTCAGAATGCAAAAGGTCTGTGCGTAAACATCATAGCTTAGTATTTTGTAGTGAATGTGAGAAGTGAAAATGGTGGTTTTGATTATAATGACCGAAGAAAGAATATCTACAATAACATTGAAATATTGCTAATATTTTTGTTTTCTGTTATATTCACACAGTTCTTTTCATTTTACAGCCTTAATAGTTTAAGCATTCTGTGTTACAGGGTTGATTTTACTCATTTGTACTTGCAGTTATTAGTAATACATTATTTTAATGCATCAGAGTTGTGTTTCAGTCCTGGGGTACTCAGTGCCCCAAGATACCATTGCTGTTTCTGGAGAATAAGGGTACTGTTCCAGGGTTAAGTCCTGATTAAGTCACTTTAAGGTTATTTTCCTCTGTAGAACATAGAAAACGAGCCCTTTGCTAATTTGTGAATTCTACCACTATTGAGCTCACAGCCTCATGTGATATTGATAATATCTCGCTGATTTAAATGTTAAGCTTTGACGCCATTTTGTCAGTGCTACCTATACAAACTGTTAGTTGTAACTCTTCATTCAGTCAATACGAAATTGTCCAATGACTGGAAAAGAGAATACTGAAAAAATTACTTCAAATTTACATTTCAAATGCCAGTCGGGCAAATGACGAAGCCAAAAGATTCATATTACACTATGGGCGTCCGCAGTGGGATGGGTAGGGGCAAGGAGGGGCCGTGCCCCCCACCCAATTTTCCCCTCCGACTTCCTTCCCACCCCTCGAATCACGAGAATATTTCGATTGTTCATTGTTACACCAGCATTTTTCATCAATTGTAGTTACTGATAGTTAACTGGTTTAGATGTAGGGATAATTCCACAGTTTCATTTAACTTAGTAATTTGGGATTATTTGAAACTATCTCCAGTTATTTAGAAAATCAGCGAACTGGATTAACATTACCATTTTAATGAACTTCTTGATTTGTTTTGTCGATACACGGTGATACAACTACTTTTTACCGTTTTTTTTTAGAAACGAACATTATGACGATAATTTACAAAGAAAAGCAAACTTCTATGGACAAACTCTGAATTAAAAGTGACAGTCAGTCTGAAAGACTAGACTTTGTATCATTTTAAATGCTACAAATGCTGAAAAATGCTAGAAAGGCAGGAGGCTTCTCGCTTCGCTCGAAGCCAAAGACTCTTGACATGTTAGAAAATTATCTGCATAATACTTATCTTGCTTATCTTGTTTCAAATTACTTGCGAACGGCAAGTGCAAACCAAGGGCAAACCAAGGTCAAACGTGCGGGATGCCGTCACGCTCACCAGAGCGCACGGGGACGTGCCCCTTCCATCCAGTCTAAAAACACTTATAGTGGGCGATGTATTGAAGATAGAGATATGCTCTCGCGGACTTTATTGTAGAACTTTTCATGCTGACCAATTCTTACGCTCATAGTATATAGATATGTTTAACGGTTTGCCCAGCGTATGCAGAAGAGCACGGACGCCAAGTTTGTTTTCGACTTTTTCACTGAAATCGTTACTGCTTGGCTTCCTTTGATAATACATAAATTATTTTCTACAGAATCTTTCCTCGAGATATCCTTTACAGAATAGTGGAAACCGCATCAAAATCCATCCAGTGGTTCTCGAGATAACCCGTGACATCCTAGAATCGGGGATTTTTATCTTATACTAACAAAGTAGAGATTGTCGGGGAACACATGCACCAAGCAGTACTATGACGTCACACACCTCAGTGCATTTGGGTACATTTCATCCCGTCACCGTAACGCAACGCCAGACCCTAGCGTAACGACGAAGTCGACAAGATTATTTAAAATGATTAAAAAAAACACGATTCCTCCCATTCGTGCCATAAAGATAATCTACCCAATGGTTCCAGAGCAGCCAACAAATAATGAATATCATGAAGCAAGCGAAGCAAGTAAGAAATGTAACGAAAATTGCTTTAGGGAAGGGGACGACACGTCTCATCATCGCCTAGTGATAGGTAGGTATTGAAATGAAAAATGAGCGCCCATGTACTGCTGGGGTCTAAGCTGCGTGAACCTGAGAGGAATGTGCATCGCGGACTATGAGAAGTGGTGTTGACGAGAGATGAGGTTTCTCGGTCCGTGCATAGCACAGAACCAAATACATTGGTCTGTGACTCACTTACTCATTCGTAACACCACAGTGGTTTGAGCAACGGTGCTATGTTAGCAGTATTGGAATAGAAAGGAATACCAGATATCACGTCGGGCTGATGTTCACAGATTCTTTCTCTTCTCGCCTAACCCTTCCCTGCTCTTTCCCCTCACCCCGCAAGTTCACAGAGCTTGGACCCGAGCAGTATTGCACCCCAACCCTGTCATTGGGCAAATTCCTGTTGACAGTTGATTTAATGCTATCATTATTAATGAATCGTTCCTTGATAAAATTTAAACCCTGCTAGAAACCTGCGACGGAAATTGCCAGCTAAGTCCAACAAGTGCTATAAATCGTTGGCTGATATTTGGAGAGGACTATGAGTGTGGCTATCCAGGGTTCGGCTATCCCACCCTCCCCTGATTATTTCTACCTCACACGAGTTAATCGATGGGATGATAACTTATATCACGTCTCGAGGACATTAAAATATAGAATTACATTCATCACATAACAAGTTATCAGATAAACTCCACACACAAGTACACCGGGCTGATGATCGAGATGTTTCAAACCTCTAAATGAAGCAAAAACAAGTAGTTCCATGAAGAACTGAATAGCCTATTTTCATATATCCTACTTATGTTAATTGCCTCTATCAACATACAAAATTTCAGTTTGATTGCTGTAATAGATATTGAGAACCGTCTAAATATTTCGAATGGTTACTATGTTGAATTCTTGTATATGTAGGCCATAGAGTTATATACTATTACATGAAGATTATTGCGAAAGTGTATTATTCAAACTTCAATCGCATGATTAGGACACAAGAAATAAATACGAGATTTGAAAATTCACACAGCCGCCATCTTGTGGTTATGAAACCAATTTAAATAAAATATATGTCAGTGAGTAGTGGAGTAATAGGAGTTCTACCCCCCCTCCCCCCCCCCCTTTTTCCACTCCCTCTGAAGTCACATACTAACCCGCAATACATTCAGGGGCAAAGTCGATATCTCCCAAAGCCATGGTCCGATTTTGACATGCGACATATCGTTGGACTCGGGCTGACGCCCTCTTTCCAATGGACTACTCATTTCAACCCCTAAATAAAACCTACCCCTACTAGGGGGTGAAATTGTATTTTTTTAGTGAAAGTCTCTTTTCAAATGGGACATGTATAAGGTGCGCTGCTAAAATGAACTTAAACGTTGTTGCTCATATAGCGCATGCGTTTTGCTGGATGCCGCTATGGATTAACATTTTTGTTTTATTTTGTACTCATGCGCACTTGGTATTTTTGTAAGAGGGCGAGCTCTTTGAAAAAAATGATTGATAAGAAGGGGTTTTGGTGGTGAGGAGAGAGCCAGATAGTCGCCTACTTTCCTACGAAGTTTGCCGATATCTCTCAAACGCAAGGTCGGATTTGGACGTGTGACGTGTCAAATCGCTTGTCTCGAAGCCCTATATATGTTATTAATAGGTTAAAGTTTTGAGAATGAGGGAAACAGGCTTTTTGGGGGTAATACCATGATTTTAGACTTTTCCGATATCTCACGAATGAATGGTCGGATTTGGATCTATGACGTGTCAAATGGCTTGTCTCGAAACCCTCTTTATTTTGGTAATAGGTTAAAGTTTTTGAGCATGAGGGAAACAAAATGTTTTGGTGTATAACCTGTGATTTTAGACTTTTTGCTCTATCTCGCGAACCAATCATGCCAGAGGTGTGTACGACGGGTCCAAGGACTCGGGGTGACGTCCTCTTTGCTATGGACCACTCGTTATATTTAAAAAAATTGGAAACTCGATTTTGGGGTAAAAAAGTGTTTTTTGTGATTTTTGCTGATTTCTTACGAACCAATAACGCTAGAGACGTGTTCGAGGTGTCCTAGGACTCGGGCTAACGCCCCCTTTCAAATGTGGTAGATATTTTTTCCAAAAAATAATTCACATAGGGCCTAACGCCATACATGTAGAAAAAACTTTTTTTTTCTTTACCTGTTTATAATGTTCATGAAGCGTGGTGGTTGAGAGAGACGATACTGCTGGGTGTGTGTGTTTCAACGAACCTGTTGCTAACCACAAGGACCATGCTTAATAGAACAATCGCTATTTCGGCGGGTCGGTGTATGACAGAGCGAGGGTTCGTTTTTCTGATATTTTACCTTTAACGTGTAAACGGTGATGAGAACTTGGTTCTATGTTGGTCGAAGCGAGTACAGAAAACAAACTTGCAGACGAGCAGGAGGTGAATGTCATTTGAGCTTATTGGAATGCGCTGATCAGACTTGACAACAGGTACAATGGAAAAATGACAATGACGCTTGAAGGTGAAATAATCCGACAACCGTGGTGGCAGGGAAGAGCGAAATGCAAGCATACACGTGTGAGATGATATGTACGCTAAACAAGTTACATCCTGTTTGCTTCGTACGTAACAAAATGCAAGTTCATGCGAAATTTGATCTGCCACAGGTGTTCACCTTGGGCTTCGGCTGTCCACGTGCACGATAAGAGAACGTTCAAATCGTGGGGGAAAAAGATTATACATGCAACGTAACATATATAAAGACATGTCGTTATCATTTCCACACTTACTTACGTGACTACCTTTGAACACTCTGCATTGCGTGAAACACTTGGTCTTGTTTAACAGTTTTGGTGTTGGTGGAAAATACTTAACCTTGTTGTGAGGTAGGTGTTTATTCATTCATTTATATATTTATTGATTTATATATATTTACATGCAATTATTTATTGATTGTTAAAGTTATAATTAAATGTTTATTTATTTGTTTGCAGATAACGTGTATAGCCTACCTGTCGTGTGTCTGTGGGAAAGAGATTGAAAAAGAGAGGAAGACAGACAGCTAGAAATGGAAACCATTTCAACACTAGCCCACGAGACAGGAATAAAGCAAAGCAGTACATGTCAAGGTGAGATTTGTTTTTCTATATAAATATCCTGTTTGATTTTGTTTTGTTTATGAAATGCATAAACTATATGGAATTGATATACTTATGGTGGTTTATTTTATTTCCATTAGATATTTGGAGAATAAAACTCTACTGCTTTAGCTGAAAACCAAGTGTCTTTAGAGTGGAACCATTGTCAAGCAGTCTACAGCTGAAAACTCAGGTGAGAGTGTTCTTTCAAAATAATGTATTTTACTGCTGCGGATACGTTAACTTGGGAACCACTAAACAGTTGTTTCAAATCGCGTGTGTGCTCTGGTCGTGTGGTCAATGTTAGAAAAAATTTGATTCCCAAAGAATTTTTAGAATCTTGTTTTGAAATTTTTTAAATTGAAATTTGTACAGTGCAAAGGTTGCAAAGGTTTCAAAATAATTTATTTTACTGCTGCGGATACGTTAACTTGGGAACCACTAAACAGTTGTTTCAAATCGCGTGTGTGCTCTGGTCGTGTGGTCAATGTTAGAAAAAATTTGATTCCCAAAGAATTTTTAGAATCTTGTTTTGAAATTTTTTAAATTGAAATTTGTACAGTGCAAAGGTTGCATACGGCTTTAAAGGTGAATACAGAACTTGTGTGGGATTTCATATATAAAAAGAAGGACGTAGAGCATAAAGAGACATTTTATATTTGCAGTAAAATGCAAGAGCTTTTGATAGCCGATAATCTGAACGAGTGGTATCAAAGCCATGTGGTGAATGCCTTGTTATCAAAATTTGATAAACTGCAACAAGGACCGAGTGGCCTCGCCTTAGACAAAATTCACCATCTACAAATCAACATTTGTCATTTCTACCCGTTAAATGCTGGGTCTAGCTATATTAAAACACCGCCAGCAATAGCTTCGAAAAAGGCTGTGGTGAATATTGAAAATTTTGATGATGAAAGTTTTCTTTGGGCTGTGGCTGCGTATTTGCAGCCAGCTCAAGATCGCCATGTTAACAGACCAGCAAAGTACAAGGCCAAGTTTGATGAATTGAAACAAACTTTAAATTTAACTCGAGTATCGTTCCCTATGGACTTAACCGAGATCCATAGGTTTGAACAAGATAACCAAGACTTTTCGTTCATGGTGTATGGCCTTGATGGTGATGAGATTGTGAGTCCTCTTTATGCCACAAAAGAACCAAAACGACACCACATTCATCTTTTATATCTGTCTTATGGAGAGGTGAATCACTATTGCCTCATTAAAAGCTTGAGTAGGTTGCTAAGCAGTCTAGCGTCCAAAGCACATGGTAAAAACATATTTGTGATCGTTGCTTGCAATATTTTACAACCCCCATGCTCTTAGAACGTCATAGGGTGGATTGCGTTTCTCAGGAAGCGGTGAGACTGATATTGCCACAAGGGGACAAGGCTGTGTTAAAGTTTAAGGACATTCATAAGCGTGACACTGTTCCCTATGTGGTATACGCAGATTTTGAAGCTCTCACTTCACCCATGGCGGCATGTGAACCAGATCCCACCATAAGCTCAACCACACCCATTCAAAAACATGAACCCTTTGCCATAGGATTTAATGAGGTGTGTGCCTATGACCCCACACAATCCGTTTACAAATACCGAGAGGGGCCAGATTGTGCCAAATGGTTCTTGGATGAAATTGTCAAGTTGGCTCATGATGTACAGGAATTACTGGAACACCCACCACCCATGAGTCTATCTCCAGAACAGCAGCAGCAGTATGATCATGCGACGACATGCCATATTTGCGAAAAGCCTATTTTAAGTGGAGAGGAAAAAGTCAGAGACCACTCGCATGGTGTATGGCCATGATGGTGATGAGATTGTGGGTCCTCTTTATGCCACAAAAGAACCAAAACGACACCACATTCATCTTTTATATCTGTCTTATGGAGAGGTGAATCACTATTGCCTCATTAAAAGCTTGAGTAGATTGCTAAGCAGTCAAGCGTCCAAAGCACATGGTAAAAAACATATTTGTGATCGTTGCTTGCAATATTTTACAACCCCCATGCTCTTAGAACGTCATAGGGTTGATTGCGTTTCTCAGGAAGCGGTTAGACTGATATTGCCACAAGGGGACAAGGCTGTGTTAAAGTTTAAGGACATTCATAAGCGTGACACTGTTCCCTATGTGGTATACGCAGATTTTGAAGCTCTCTCTTCACCCATGGCGGCATGTGAACCAGATCCCACCATAAGCTCAACCACACCCATTCAAAAACATGAACCCTTTGCCATAGGATTTAATGAGGTGTGTGCCTATGACCCCACACAATCCGTTTACAAATACCGAGAGGGGCCAGATTGTGCCAAATGGTTCTTGGATGAACTTGTCAAGTTGGCTCATGATGTACAGGAATTACTGGAACACCCACCACCCATGAGTCTATCTCCAGAACAGCAGCAGCAGTATGAGCATGCGACGACATGCCATATTTGCGAAAAGCCTATTTTAAGTGGATAGGAAAAAGTCAGAGACCACTCGCACTTTACGGGGGAGTTTCGTGGAGCTGCGCATAGCAAATGCAATTTGAACTTTTCAGCTCCTCGTTCCATTAGTGTCTTTTTCCACAATCTGGCGAATTATGACGTTCAGTTTTTGGTTCGTGAATTGGGTCATGTCAACAAGGGCTCGTTTACCATTATTCCCCAAAACCATGAGCGTCTTACGGCCCTGACATGGTGGTTGGGCGACATTAGCATTCGATTTTTGGATTCCTTTAAGTTTATGGCATCCTCGCTAGACAGTCTTGTGAATGGCTTGAGTGAGGAGGAATTAAAAATACTAGAATGTATTTTAATGATCCTGAGCAATTTCAATTGTGCATTCGGAAAGGTATATTCCCGTATGATTTCTGCAACAGCTGGGACGTGATAAAGCAAAGAAAACTCCCACCACAAGAGAAATGTTACTCGAAACTAACACGCAGTACTGTTTCCGATGAAGACTATGCACATGCATGTCAAGTTTGGCGAGTGTTTGGCATTAAGACGCTAAGTGAATATGCCTTGCATTACCTAAAACGGGATGTATTGCTGCTCACCGATGTGTTTCAAAAATTCCGTGAGTTGTGTCAACACATTTACGGTCTTGACCCGGCTCACTATTATACGAGTCCTGGGCTCTCGTTCGATGCCGCTTTGAAATACACTCAAGTGGAATTGGATTTACTCACTGATGTAGACATGGTTCTATTTTTTGAAAAGGGCATTCGTGGCGGTTTTGTGTCACTTAACCAACGCCATGTCGAAGCGAACAATGTTTACATGCCTGATTATTCACCAGACAAACCAGAATCGTTCTTAATGTACTATGACGTGAATAATTTGTACGGTTACGCCATGAGTCAGCCTTTGCCCTAAGGGAAGCTTGCTTGGCTGACAGAAAATTAAGTGTCAGAATTTGATGTGAACATGGCTAGCCAAGAAACAGGCCGTGGATATGTGCTAGAAGTGGACATTGCATATCCCTCATCCTTGTATGATGAACATGCCGATTTCCCATTCTGCCTTGAGCAAATGGTTCCCCCTGACAGTAAAGTGAAAATTGAAAAACTCATGGGCACACTTTACAACAAAAATCGGTATGTGCTACATATCCAAATGTTGGTGCAATGCCTCGCCCAAGGCTTGGTGTTGAAGAAAATTCACAGGGGTATTTCTTTTGCTCAAAAAGCATGGCTTGAGCCATACATGCGAACAACACAGACCACCGACAAATGGCAACACAGCAGTTTGATTTTTTTAAAATTAATGAACAACTGCATTAATGGCAAGTCCATGGAGAATGTCCGCAAATATCGTGACATTAAATTCGTCAATATCTGGGAGGGGCGGTGGGGTGCCCGGCGGTACATTGCCAAGCCAAATTTTAAATCGATCAACATTATCAATGAGGATTTAGCCACTATTGAAATGAGTAAGACCAGCGTGACCATGGATAAACCCATTTACTTGGGTCAAGTCATTTTAGACTTTTCTAAATCGGTCATGTATCGATTTCACTATGAGTTTGCCAAACGCCATTTTGAGGACGTCTCTCTTTTGTATATGGACACGGACTCATTCATTTACCACATTCGCCACTGCAACCCCTATGACGTCATGAGGCAGCATAGTGACTGGTTCGACACCTCTTGCTATAGCGCTGACAACATGTTTCAGCTGTCCATAAAAACAAGTAGGTAATGGGTGTCTTAAAAGATGAATGCGGTGATTCCGTTATGACGGAATTCGTAGGTTTGGCTTCGAAAATGTATGCTTACCGCACACTAGATTGTAAGGAAGCCAAAAGAGCAAAAGGTGTAGGTAGGGCAGTGGTAAAATCGCTACGTGTAGACGATTACTTAGCGTTTTTACGCACTGGCAAAGCTATGTCTCATACACAGTGCAGGATACAATCCAGCAACCATCATTTGTATCTTGTGGAACAGAGAAAACGCACCCTCGCCTCCATGGATAACAAACGTGCATGGGCTGATGACCTGCTCACCAGCCTACCCAGGGGTTATGATCGCAAGGAGGAGGAGGTGTGATTTCACTGTTTAATCGTTTATGGAACATAGCTTTATGTAACTTGTAGATTTAGTATTTTGTAAATATTGGTTTCTGCCATTGTAAATAGTAGATTTTGTAAATAGTGGCAACCCACTTGGACCTTTTGCTCTTTAAAAAAGTTCTATGCAACCTTATTTTTTTTAAATTTGACTGGTAAATAGCTTGAATTATTTTAAAGCTGTACAAAGTCGAGTTTTTTTTGTAAATATTTAATGAGAAATTGTATTTTTTTAGTAACGTTAATAACTAGTATTTAATTATTTTTTGTAATGTAAATTATAAATGGTAAACTAAAAAGTTCTTTTGGGATGAGTGTGCATGTCGAGAATGTGCTTTTGGGAATAAATAAAGTGGTTGTGTTTGTCCCCAAAGACAGGTGTGAATGTATGAGTAGAGAGAGAAAGCTCCTGTGTATGGTTGACCAGAGCAAACACGGTGAGGTAGTGTGGGTGGGAGGGGGTAAATGGTCACTTATATACTCATTTTGTTTTCAATAGTTTTGTTTTCTTTGAAATGTGGCAGAAAATAGACATTATTTTTGTAAAAACAGTCTTACCTGCAGTAGTCGTAGACCTTGACGTTTCCGCAATCCCATAAACTCACTGCAGCATTGCCATGGTCATGCACTTGCATCAACATTATTGTCAAATCTCAACTTTCAACATACATCAAATGAAAAAATGTCAAAACAGCAAAATGGAAAATCTATGTTTCCATATCACCAAAAACAGCAAAACTTAAAACGGACATTTTAAAAAACTGGAAATGGCCATGTGTGAAATATGAAAATTCAAAAACTTCAAACGGACATTGTTTAAAAAGTGTCATTAGCAAAAAGGAAAAATTCTTATCATCAAAAACGTAAAACCTGAAACGAACATTTTTAAAAACTGTAAATTGCAAAATGACAAATGGCAGTGTGTGAATTCATCATGTGTGAAATGTGAAAATGAAAAGTCAGCCATCAACATCATGATTTCAAAAAATAAAAAAATTAAACATCGTGCTCTGGTAATCCTTTGTTTTTATTTCATAGTCATAGTGAATTGACAAAAGAAATATAGAATACAAACAAATCCCAATTCCTCACTCCTCAATTCCTCAATGATTATGTCAACGCATCATCAACTTTCCTTTCATAGCACTCATGACAATCAGGGCTGCCTTCCTTTCACCCACTGAGGCATCACTGGATGTGAAACGTTGTTTAGCTTTCTTCAATAACAATTTATCTGCCACATGTCTTAAACCAGGATGACTATGGCGATAAGAAAGGTCATGTTCCTTGCATGCTTGATCCAAAAGATTAATGGGTACATCACCACGTTGTAAACGTTTTTCGAGACGAGTTCCAGGGCCGCAAAACGATAACCTGGAAGATGGATTTCGAAAGGTAAGTATTGAATCACTTTGTCAATGACGCCATTGCCAGTACAGGTCTGGCATATCCTTTTCCATCGACGGTAAGAAGGTTTGGTCTTCCTCCTCTTCTGTGGACGATGTTTGAGTTTGTTGTTGTTGTTGTTGCTTTTTCTCGCCATGACACCCTTGGAATGATTCAACAAAGTCTTTACATGGACTTTTATGACCGTGATACAGTTTCACTAGCTGGCAAGTCGCACACTGACGCATAGACGGTATTTTTGCCATGGCCACTTGCTTATGGTGATCGTAATCCGTACAGGGTTGCAATTCACTCAACACAGGGTCTTGAGTCCATGATTTTGGTACATGTTGCCAGATTTCTTTGACCGCGTTGGCGGCCACATAATAAATGAACGACTTGGGGAGCGCCAAGAGTTCCTCTTTGGTAAAACTGTCTAGTTTCTTTTTGCACACAAAGAACTTGCCGATGGCTTTGTCCGTAGCATTGCCTTTCTCCATGGTATCACGTGCTGTAGATGTTTACACGCCGCTTGTAGAAATCTCACTGGCGTCATTCACAGGTAAATCTTGAGTTATAATTTTGTTCAACAACTCCCAGCAGCATGTGTGGTTAACCAATCAAAGAGATACCACGCTTGCGATAGGGCTGTATGGGTAATGTTGCCACAGGAACAAGTATCCATGAGCGTTTGCAGGGAGGGGCAGCCCAACTCCATGAGGTCGATACATTGGCAGTAAGACGCCAAGAAATGGTTGCAACCATTGACGTTTTTCATTACCTTTCACAAATACCACATTGGCCGAGGACAAGTGTGCTTTCATGACCACGTCCAAATATTTATGGGAAATGGTTCCCTGATTCCAGTCTAGTTGCCTATGATTTTCAATCCACTGGGTTTGTTTACGGTCTTTTTCACACAACAAATCAAAAGCATGGGGTGGTTTAAATATCAAATGCGTAGCTTGCGATATCCAAAACGTGGTTCAATCGATCATGGCCACTTGTTTAAATATAAATTTGTTGTCACCAATTTTAAACCCTTGGCAATCCACTATGAGTGTGCGCAGCATGTTGCCACTTGCCTGGACCAAGTTCAACTGACGACTGACTGGCAATCAATGACTAAGGTGTAGTCATGACATGGACTTACCTGCCATGCTAGTTTCAAATTGAGGTTAGGGTAGGACAGGGGACATGAAAAAAAAAAGAATTTAAGAATTACATCATTTTATTATCATAACACGTCTTACAGGCCTTTGTCACGATACCAACTGATACAACAATATATTCTTTTGTGTTTGTAACGTCCATAACACCGATGATGTTCCAATGTCTCTAAAATAGGCGTTTTTGATGGTGAGCTGCTCACTGAAGCACCATGGACACCTTACGGTCCACACGTATCGTAACTTGTTTTTTCATCACTCAGAGGCACGAGTGAGGGATAGCTTGAATGACAGGGTATATTTTCCACTTCCACTCTGCACAGGTAGGGGCAGGTGGGTGACCAGCGCTGATGTTCCTGCATGGGTTCATCACCCTCCTGCCATTGTTCTATGATGATGGGACAAAAGAAACATTTCACTTCATCTTTTGTTTTTAAATAGTAGAAGCCAGCGGCCGCCAAGGCTTGAGGGTTTATGAAAGGCACTGGCCATGTGGCAAAAGTCTTGAGACGTTGTTCCTCATAGTTTAAATTCATGGATGTGACGTCTCGTGAGGCTTTAAAGCAAGACATGACTGAGCGGCTTGACGTGGGTTGACCTGTTATTTATACACTCGTCACTTGGTTGGACAGTGGATAATAGTTGACTTGTTTGTGATGAATAATCAAACAGTAGGCCGTCGTATTGGCTGGTACATTGTCATGCGTTTCAAAATCTAGTCGAATGTCAATATTGGATGGCTTGACAGACTCTTCCAGGTAAGAACAGTCAAAGACAATCAGTGGTGCTCCTGCCTTAAACGCTTGGGGTAGCAGCATGGGGCGTTCTCTTTTTGATAATACGACCTTCGAAATTTAGAAAACAAGTCGTACAGGGGGCCAAACTTATTTTTTGAAAATTCCAAATCCAGTCCTTCATAGGGAAACACAGCTCCGTTGAGGAAAAGACGTGCATTTCTCAATTGCAGGTGATCAAATTGCGTGGCATCTTTGGTTTGTTGATACCTTCGATTCGTTTGAAAACCCACGATCAGGTAGAGAGGTCTCTCTGTATAGCGAGCTGTTTTTACAGACCAACTGTGTGTGTTGGTGGTGGGCAATAGCGGATACTCATGGAGTGCCCAGCTTCTAAATTCCATGGGTAGAGGCATATCTCTCTTTAATATTTTGAGTATGTCCAGTTTTTTGCTATCGTCAAGGGTCACATGAGGCACTTTCCATAGCAAGCGTTGTAGTTGAATTTTTGAATCTATGGGGGCATTGTCGGCTCCCTTGAGTGCATTATTATCACTCCTATCTCTCACTAGATAAAGCACTTGCCTTGCGTTGACCACAATGCGTTGGTGATCTTCGGCAAAGCCTAAAATCTGTTTAAGAGGTAAATATCCAGTAAAGGTGCCATCGGTGTGTACCATCCAATCATTGGTCGAGTCAGGGCACCAACCTGCCATGCAAAGTGTTTTACCTTCTTCCTCACTATAAGAGGGGTATAGTTTCATGACACTGGAAATGCCCTCATTTCGAGTGCTATCCACCACGATATCGGTAATGACATACCGCACCCCAGAAAACAGAAATGCCAAACCATGGTTGGCCAACTTGGACGTGGTGGGTGTAGAGCCATCGGCTTTAGTGACCCTACCTTCAATCTGAATGACACTTTCATGCGGTAGGGTGTAAATATCTTGGTTAATGATAACAAATTGAATTTCATCATTGTTATTGAGTCCAGGTGTTTGAGCTTGATAGGAATGGAGATCAATTCTTACCACTCCTGGTTGCTCCTCGATGCGGTTCGCTACCTCGAGGATAGAATTCATCATGGGGGTTGACGTGGTAACCCAAATGCTGTAAAATCTGCTTGTCTTGAAATGTTAACGTGTATTCACGTGGCAAACAACTAACACCATTCCTAGACGGCGTTGTTGCTTTATAAACAAACTTCATAGTGGCTTTAGCACTAACTTGTAAGTCACTGGTGTGGTAGGATCTAGATCAATGAGTTGTTGATCTCTATTGATCAGTCTTAATGTTATATTACTAATACTATCGACAGCCACAGAATGAAAAAGCACCATTGGAGGGTTTTCACGAATAATATACCCATTGGGCGATGTCACAATAAAATCATAAAGCGAATGCGATGGTTCTTGATTGGTGTACACTTGGCTAATAATATTACACGTCACCGACATGATGGTCCTCAATGAATTTCACTTCATGGTCCGATTCATGTTTTTGTTGGGCTCCAACACACGTGGTTTAAATCCTAGTAATGGACCAATAGAATCGCGGCGTGTTTTAAAGGCAATGTTGAATGTAGAGAAAATACTGCAGCGATGAGTGTTGGTATTGCCTACAAGTTCAAACTTGCGCGTTCCATCGAGAAATGACTTTAATTCATATTCATTGATCAACACCACATAAATGTGATCATAAATGTCATCGATCGTGTATCCACCAGAGTTCAGGGTGAGCACAGAATCATCATAGTAAAACTTGTTGCTCACATTTTCACGTATGTTGTATATTGGATTGTACGTTTCAAGAGAAACAAGTCCTAAACCATAGGGTTTTTCACTCAATTCGATAGGCGAGTTAAAGTCTAGGCTGACTTCGGGTCCACTTCCATGCAGTGTATACGTTTTACTTTCTGCCGACATACTGGTGGCGTTTTAGCTTATGCTGCGTCTTATATAAAAAAATTAAACACAAACGTCCACACTGTTGGCTGTTAAACGTTTGCTCACGTTTAACATTATAATATATCTTGATCCTATTTCCAAAATAGGCCACTAGTTCCATGTGCGGGGGCAAATTCCCAAAACTGTCAAAGTAACATACAGTGGATCCCTGTTTGACATGAGCTACATAATGCGTTCCTGGTCATCGGTGATCATCCAAATTGACAACAACACATTCCTGTTTCCAGGGTCGTGGGGGTAATTGGTTTCGCATAAACACACCTCGAAAATGAGAAATCATTAGTTGTTTAGCATAGCTTTCCACTTGTTGATGCGTCGGGGCATGTCTTGCTATGGCTGAGGTTAATTTTTCGAAATGGTGAAATCCCAAATCCTTGTTGATAAAAGGCTGGCTTTACATTGGCATTTCTAGCCCCCATGGCAATCGCTTCCATCGTTTCATTATGTCGCTGACTTTCTTTGAGTTGTTGCTTGCCCTGCTGCGCGGCTTTAATGGTTTTCGCCACTGCACTGGCACCGCCCAAAAGTGAACCCAGAGCAGCCAAACCAGCAAATAATGCAGGTAAAAATCCTGCTCGTTTGGGAACGGGAATCACCCGCCCTTGGTTCACGTTTTGGAATAACATGTCTCTGTGCTGCTCGAAGAGCTTTTCTTATAGTCAATACATTATTTTTCTTTTTTTTTTCTTTCGCAAGGGCTTGTCCACGAATGTCTTAAGCCCAGGCTTTGCCAAGGACAAAGTCCTTTTTTTAGTATTTCTCACCACATACCTTTGTTTCACCATGATGATAATGACCAACAACCTTTCACAAGAATGTTTAAATCACAACTAACGTCAGATGGTTATTTCATGGCTGTATATTCCAATTCCACATAAAGTGGGAAATCATTTATGGTTTTTCCCGCTTGCTTTTCAACATGAGATGAAAGGATAATTCGTCACCTGCATTGACCATTTCATGGTTAGGAACCAACATCCTATGACCATTTATCTTTATTTGTAAATGGTTCTCATCAGGTATGGCATATTTCATGTGAATGGTTCCGTCATAGTGTAATCGATAGTGGCTTAAATCCGAAGCAAGCACATAGGTCAAGTGATATCATGGACTAGCGGTAAAGGTTTCTGTCATTCACAGGTTTTTCATTTGTCAGATACACTAAAAATACAGATGGGATAAATTTATAAAGCCTTTTCATTTCATAGGTCACGTAACGCTTGGTACAGACATCGTCTTCGTCTTGCGGGTCTTTCACGTGAATAATCCGATGGTGATTAGCGTTATAGCCATTCGCCGTAAGCTGGGGCACTTTGTCATAAAACTCATACACTTTGTTATCCACATACTTTTTCGTAGTAACGTCTGTAGACACTTGAGGATGTTTTACATGGGTTAACCCCTTTCCCTTAAAGTCATAATCTCCCTGTTTTGTGCGTGGCCCTACAGACCTATCCACATAGTGTTTATTAGCAGGATCTGTTTCTTGTTAGGATCATGTATGGGGACAGACCTAGCTTTGGTCATTAACGCACGTCCAAAGACATCCATCGTCAACCTGTAGTACCAGTCTACTGTTTCTATGACAAGGCTCGGTGTCCTGTATATATACAGCCTGCTAGCCTGGCTAAGCCTTAGTTGAAATGAAGATTATTAAGCAGCAAGAGTCATTCCCCGTGGGGGACATGGTTTCCCATCTCTGTCCCACATCACGTGAACAACGCCATGGTTCACTGTTTCCATCTTCCATTCGCTGCATCATTGTGGGACCTTCCGGCTGTGGAAAGACCAATCTTTTGCTAACGCTTATCACAGCGCCCAATGGTCTGCGTTTTCAAAATATTTATATTTTTGCAAAATCTCTCTACCAGCCCCTCTACGTGTTTCTAGATCAAGTCATGTCTGGATTACAAAAAGAGAATATGGGTTATTTCACATTTTCCATGCAAGAAAATGTGATTTCACCGGATGAGGTAAAGCCCGATTCACTCATGATTTTCGATGATGTATCCACTGAACGTCAAGGTATCATTCAAAGCTATTTCAGCATGGGTCGTCACAAATATACCGATTGCTTCTATCTTGGAAAAACGTATTCTAAAATGTCCAAACAGTTGATTCGTGGCAATGCCAATGTCATTGTTTTATTTCGCCAGGACGAGAGGAACAGTCGTCACATTTATAATGAACATGTGAATCCGGATATGACCTTTCAAATGTTTACAGAATTGTGTGCCAAGTGCTGGAACACTCAACGTCATGCCTGTTTAGTGATTGACAAACAAAGTGAACTCAACCAAGGACGGTATCGCTTAGGGTTTGATCATTTTATTGCTATTTAAGGCCCTGTCTCATTCCCCGGCAAGTCATTTGTCAAGACACCATGGCGTTAGCAGAGAGTCAATTGTAAAAGCATATTATTAGAGCAAAAAATACTATTTGCCAAAAGTTTCGTCAATTGAAACGATCGCGTGCCGATCATGCTTTGTTTATTCAACAACATTTAGCACCTCCGCTAAAAGCCATGTTGAAACCCTGTTTCAAGCCATCTGAAACGCTACCCACCGTTTCACAAGCCACTCAGACGCCGCACGAGGACCCTGAGGAAAAGGAAGAGGAACAGGAACAGGAAGATTTGACTAGTGTTAGCGAAGTTGAGGATGAGGAGGAACAAGTGTTTACGCCTCAAAAAAAAGTCCTCACCCCTTGCAGAGTTTTTGAGAAAAAGAAATCCTTGGCCATGGTCGAAACACCTTGCCCTTCCAGAGCGACTCCGTTTTCACAACTCTTGGCCACCCCTCAACATAAAGCTCAACTGAAAACCATTTTAATAAAATATTATGGATCAACATTGGAACCCTATTTCACCGATCTATTTATTGGAAACACTGATACCACGTATGGTGTTCGCTATGAGGATGATAGTTTTAAAATTGACAATTCATCCATTAAATTTGCTCGTACTAAAGCTGTCATTAAAAACATCAACTATAAATTAACCCCAGGACTGTTAAAGCTGCTCTTTTCTCGGACCTCCTCTTCCCATGATTGTACGTCAGAGGATCTTGACAAATATAAATCCATTTTATTGGATACCCATGCTCACAAAAGACAGTATGATCCCACTCAACAAGTGAATGCCAATATATCTCAAAAATATAAAACCATCATTGCAAAAATGTTTCCCACCATTCTAAGTACTCGTCGTAAAGCATCCGCTTCGGGAGTGACATTTAAACCATTAAAACCCCTTGTGGATGTTACCTACTGGCACAATCCCAATAAGCTCGTCCAGCTGCTACAGTTGTTGCATGCCTCACGTCAAGCTGGCCATACCGGTCACGATTGGGAAATTCAAGAAATTGAACAAGAACTTCGAAATGCCAAAATTATTGTTTAAGCCCTCACCCATTAAAATGGGTATTGCTCACGAGTTGCATCGCCCAGCTAGGCGTTACTATCCACGACTCAAGGTGATTTCACGAGGTGTGGATGAACTTTGGCAGGCTGACTTGGTTGAAATGATACCCTATGCTGGCGTTAACGACGGTGTACGCTATATGTTGACCGTCATTGATGTCTATTCCAAAATGGTCTTTGTTGAACCTGTGCGTCGCAAGTCTGGTCCACTAGTTACCAAGGCCTTTCAACATATTATTCAACACTCCAAACGTCAACCTCAGCTGCTACAAACCGACCAGGGGAAAGAATTTTTCAACAAGGATTTCTCCAGTTTTCTCAAATCTAAGGATATTCACCATTACACCACGTACAGCAATCTCAAAGCCAGTGTGGTCGAGCGGTTCAACCGAACATTGAAAACCCATATGTGGAAAGCGTTTACCGCTCAGGGCAGTTATCGCTGGTTGGACATGTCACCTGAGCTAGTGTCACGTTACAATGACACCAAACATAGAACGATTGGGACCAAGCCACGGTTCGTGACTAAAAATATTCAGCGATTGGATAAACTGTTTAACCCCATAAAAACAGCCGATCCTAAACGTCACCGACTGAAAATTGGAGATTTTGTTCGTGTGAGCAAATTTAAGTGTGCCTTCAATAAGGGCTACACGCCACAGTGGGGGACTGAACTATTTCGAATTCGTCAAGTCATCATGGTCCGTCCAGTCACCTATTTACTCGAGGACCTCAACCGTCAACCCATAAAAGGTAGATTTTATCTCCATGAACTTCAAAAAACAGCATTTCGTAAGCATTATCTTGTGGAAAAAGTGTTGAAACAAAAAGGAAATAAACTATATGTCAAATGGTTAGGATTTAACACAACGTTTAATTCTTGGATCAATAAATTACATGTTGTGTGAAACTGTGTACTTTTTATTTATTCACACATGTTGTACACTACCTATAGCTCTGTGTGTACAGTCCTCAGCTACACATATGTCTTTCTCTTTCCACCTGTGTTCTCTCATACATTACCCCTCCCCCATCTCCCCCCTTCACCTCCCGCCACTGCTGTTCTCAGCTCTTGCCTATCTATTGGTTGTGACATCATTCCCACAAGTTGCATCATACTTTTTACTGATTCAGCGATTCCCACGTTTTGAACATTCTGTTATCGGACACGTGGATAGATAACGTCCAAGGTGAACTCGTGTGTTGTATCATATTACACGTCAACTTACATTTTGTCACGTACGAAGAAAACAGGATGTGACTTGTTAACAGTTATCGTGCACGTGGACAGCCAAAGCTCAACCTGTGGCAGATCAAATTTCACATGAACTTGTATTTTGTCACGTACGAAGCAAAAACAGGATGTAACTTGTTTAGCGTACATGTGGTTTCACACGTGTGTGCATGCATTTCGCACTCCCCTGCCACCACGGTTGTCAGATTATCTCACTTTCTAGCGTCTTCCGCGTCTTTGTCATTTTCCATTGCACCTGTTGTCAAGTCTGATCAGCGCATTCCAATAAGCTCAAATGACATTCACCTCCTGCTCGTCTGCAAGTTTGTTTTCTGTACTCGCTTCGACCAACATAGAACCAAGTTCTCATCACCGTTTACACGTTAAAGGTAAAATATCAGAAAAACGAACCCTCGCTCTGTCATACACCGACCCGCCGAAATAGCGATTGTTCTATTAAGCATGGTCCTTGTGGTTAGCGACAGGTTCGTTGAGACACACACACCCAGCAGTATCATCTCTCTCAACCACCACGCTTCATGAACATTATAAACAGGTAAAGAAAAACAAAGTTTTTTCTACAAGTATGGCGTTAGGCCCTATGTGAATTATTTTTTGGAAAAAATATCTACCACATTTGAAAGGGGGCGTTAGCCCGAGTCCTAGGACACCTCGAACACGTCTCTAGCGTTATTGGTTCGTAAGAAATCAGCAAAAATCACAAAAAACACTTTTTTACCCCAAAATCGAGTTTCCAATTTTTTTAAATATAACGAGTGGTCCATAGCAAAGAGGACGTCACCCCGAGTCCTTGGACCCGTCGTACACGCCTCTGGCATGATTGGTTCGCGAGATAGAGCAAAAAGTCTAAAATCACAGGTTTTACACCAAAAAATTCTGCTTCCCTCATGCTCAAAAACTTTAACCTATTACCAAAATAAAGAGGGTTTCAAGACAAGCCATTTGACACGTCATAGATCCAAATCCGACCATTCATTCGTGAGATATCGGAAAAGTCTAAAATCATGGTATTACCCCCAAAAAGCCTGTTTCTCTCATTCTCAAAACTTTAGCCTATTAATAACATATATAGGGCTTCGAGACAAGCGATTTGACACGTCACACGTCCAAATCCGACCTTGCGTTTGAGAGATATCGGCAAACTTCGCAGGAAAGTAGGCGACTATCTGGCTCTCTCCACACCACCAAAACCCCTTCTTATCAATCATTTTTCCAAAGAGCTCGCCCTCTTACAAAAATCCCAAGTGCGCATACGTACAAAACAAAAACAAAAATGTTAATTCATAGCGGCATCCAGCAAAACGCATGCGCTATATGAGCAACAACATTTTAGTTCATTTTAGCAGCGCACCTTATACATGTCGCATTTGAAAAGAGACTTTCACTAAAAAATTTCAATTTCACCCCCTAGTAGGGGTAGGTTTATTTAGGGGTTGAAATGAGTGGTCCATTGGAAAGAGGGCGTCAGCCCGAGTCCAACGATATGTCGCGTGTCAAAATCGGACCATGGCTTTGGGAGATATCGACTTTGCCCCTGAATGTATTGCAGGTTAGTATTTGACGTCAGAGGGAGAGGTGGTGGTGGGAGGCAGAACTCCTATTACTCCACTACTTCAGTGGATTAAAATTCCTATAAGCATTTACCGTACCAAGTTTCACTGCACTCGGATGGTTAAAACGCGAGAAACGCCCTTTTAAATATTTAAATTTCGTGTCGCCTTCATGTTGGAATTGTGCTCACAAGGCTATTGAATGTCCCATAGGTGAACTTATATTCATAGCCTTTATCAACTTACAAAATTGTAGTTTGATTGCTGTCATAGATTAATGCCGTAGATATTGAGAACCGTCTAAATATTCCGGATGATTGCCATGTTGGATTTGTATATATCTAGGCCATAGAATTATGTGCTATTAGATGACGATTATTGCGTATGTTCATTATTCAAACGCTAACTTCGATCGCTTGATTAGGACACAAGAAACAAAACAGTAATTTTGAAACTTCGCACAGCCGCCATCTTGAGCTTTGTAAACAATTGAACTAAATTAAATGTCAGTGCATTTCAATGTGTAAATACATATGCTGTACTATGTTTCATTGCGTTTGGATGGTTAAATCACGAGAAAACACTATTTTAAATGTTTCAACTTCGCTTGGTCGCCATGTTCGATTCGTACTTAACTTAACAGGTTTTTGAAAGGCACATATGTGCACTTCTAGTAGTACCTTTCATCACAATTTCAAGGTGATATCGGTAATAGCGGCGGAGATATAGAATACCGGTGAAATATTTCCCACAGCCACCATGTTGGATTGGTGAGACGAAATAAAATTTGAAGGGCCCGGTTGGTGTCGGAAAAAATAGTTCAATTACCTTACAGAGATTTATTGAAATCGCTCTAGCCGTGTAGATCGTATTAGGGTCACACACACTCACGGTCAAAATGTGATGTCATAAGCCTATTGTTTCCGTAAATGAAAATAGGCTAACAAATAGACTGTCTCAGCGACTATTGAACGATAAAATACAGTAGAAGATGCTCAAATAACTTGGGCTGACACCTTTGTGACTAAGTTTGACTTAATTAACCTTGATAATACGGTTAGTATATTACTCGGTCAATGCATGTGAGAATTTCAAAGTAGAATGCCGTGTTTTGTGGTTCGGGATCCACGTAAAAAGGAGGTTCCGTGGCTCATGATCGTGAGATTAACGGTCACGTAAAACTACAATCCTCCTCCCTTTTTAGTTTATTACTACTGTATAATTAGGCGAGCCTCCGTGGCTTAGGCGGCAGCACGACGGCCTCTCACCGCTGAGTCCGTGGTTCAAATCCCGGTCACTCCATGTGAGATCTGTGCTGGACAGAACGGAGGCAGACAGGTTTTTCTCCGGGTACTCCGGTTTTCCCTGTCAAAATTTCATTCCAGCAACACTCTCCACTATCATTTCATTTCATCTATCATTCATTTAATCATTGCCCCAGAGGAGTGCGTCAGGCCTCGGCAGCCGGCACAGTTCATATCCTCGCCGCTAGATAGGGGCTTCATTCATTCCATTCCTGACCCGGTCGGAGACTGGAAGCAGGCTGTGGATTTTCACTACTGTATAATTAGGAGCGGATGACCTCGCAGTACCGCCCCTTCAAACCTCATTAATAAAGCCCTATTAAATGAATAAATATGCATGAAAACAAGATGTTCAGTAAAGAACATATAGCCTACTTTCTCCTAAATGCATGGGTATTGTTATAACTCTTTGTCCTTTTCAAGGAGTATGATTGAATGTTGGTTGTAGTAGCTTGTTGAAATACAACGTGCTATAGGGATATTAAACATGAATATGAGGTGCCCTTTGCTAGTGCTTCCTCTGTACCAAATTTCGTTCAATTCGGTTTCACCGTGTTTGAATTGATAGGGGGAATCGATTTGCACACATACTTGGCCACCATCTGCAAACTATTGGGCTGATGTTCTTGCAGTTTGGTCTGAATATGTTTCCCACATAAAGATATGGTGTTGCAAAATTTGGTAGAGACTAGATTATTAGGTTGGTCGTAATTACATTTTTGCTTTTAACATTTGTGTGGCCGCGATTACGTTTCCGTCAAGATAGCAGTGATATAAAACATGACACTGAGGTGCCCTTTGCTAGTGCTACCTCTGTACCAAATTTCGTTCATTCGGTTCCACCGTGTTCGAATTAATAGGGGGAATCAATTTTGACATAAAGATGGCCGCCATCCGCAAACTATTAAGCTAATGGCCTATTAGATTGGTCAAAGGATGCTCCCTCCATAAAGGTATGTTGTTGCAAAGTTTGGTAGAGATCGGATGGTTATGTTAGCCGTAATTTGATTTAAGCTTTAAACATTTGTGTGGCCGCCATTACGTTTCTGTCAATATGGCGGCGATATAAATCATGACACTGAGATGCCCTTTGCTAGTGCTATCTCTGTACCAAATTTCGTTCCATTCGGTTTCACCGTGTTTGAATTAATAGGGAGAATCGATTTTGACACAAAGATGGCCACCATCCGCAAACTATTGGGCGAATTACCCATTAGATTGGTCAAAGGATGCTCCCTCCATAAAGGTATGTAGTTGCAAAATTTGATAGAGATCGGATGATTAGGTAAATCGTAATTGGATTTAAGCTTTGAACATTCGTGTGGCCGCCATTACGTTTCAGTCAAGATGGCGGCGATATAAAACATGACACTGAGGTGCCCTTTGCTAGTGCTACCTCTGTACCAAATTTCGTTCCATTCGGTTCCACCGTGTTCGAATTAATAGGGGGAATCAATTTTGACATAAAGATGGCCGCCACCCGCAAACTATTAGGCTAATAACCTATTAGATTGGTCAAAGGATGCTCCCTCCATAAAGGAATGTTGTTGCAAAGTTTGGTAGAGATCGGATGGTTATGTTAGTCGTAATTTAACTTAAGCTTTGAACATTTGTGTGGCCGCCATTACGTTTCTGTCAAGATGGCGGCGATATAAAACATGACACTGAGGTGCCCTTTGCTAGTGCTACCTCTGTACCAAATTTCGTTCATTCGGTTCCACCGTGTTCGAATTAATAGGGGGAATCAATTTTGACATAAAGATGGCCGCCATCCGCAAACTATTAGGCTAATAACCTATTAGATTGGTCAAAGGATGCTCCCTCCATAAAGGTATGTTGTTGCAAAATTTGCTAGAGATCGGATGATTAGGCTAATCGTAATTTGATTTAAGCTTTGAACATTTGTGTGGCCGCCATTACGTTTCCGTCAAGATGGCGGCGATATAAAACATGACACTTAGATGCCCTTTGCTAGTGCTACCTCTCTACCAAATTTCGTTCCATTCGGTTTCACCGTGTTTGAATTAATAGGGGGAATTGATTTTCACACAAAGATGGCCGCCATCCGCAAACTATTAGGCTAATGGCCTATTCATGTAGTCAAAGGATGCTTCCTCTATAAAGGTATGTTGTTACAAAATTTGGTAGCGATCGGATGATTAGGTTAATCGTAATTTGATTTAAGCTTTGAACATTTGTGTGGCCGCCATTACGTTTCCGTCAAGATGGCGGCGATATAAAACATGACACTGAGGTGCCTTTTGTTAGTACTACCTCTGTACCAAATTTCGTTCCATTCGGTTGCACCGTGTTCGAATTAATAGGGAGAATCAATTTTCACACAAAGATGGCCGCCATCCGCAAACTATTACGCTGATGACCTATTAGTTAGGTCAAAGGATGCTCCCCCCTAAAGGTATGTTGTTGCAAAATTTGGTAGATATCGGATGATTAGGTTAGACGTAATTTGATTTAAGCTTTGAACATTTGTGTGGCCGCCATTACGTTTCCGTCAAGATGGCGGCGATATAAAACATGACACTGAGGTGCCTTTTGTTAGTACTACCTCTGTACCAAATTTCGTTCCATTCGGTTGCACCGTGTTCGAATTAATAAGAGGAATCGATTTTCACACAAAGATGGCCGCCATCCGCAAACTATTACGCTGATGGCCTATTGGTTTGGTCAAAGGATGCTCCCCCCATAAAGGTATGTTGTTGCAAAATTTGGTAGAGATCGGATGATTAGGTTAGTCGTAATTTGATTTAAGCTTTGAACATTTGTGTGGCCGCCATTACGTTTCCGTCAAGATGGCGGCGATATAAAACATGACACTGAGGTGTCCTTTGCTAGTGCTACCTTTGTGCCAAATTTCGTTCAATTCGCATTCACCGTGTTCGAATTGATAGGGGGGGACAGACATTCAGAGTACACACACTCACACATACACAGACACACACACACACACACACAGACTCACACACACACATACACACACACACACAGACTCACACACACACATACACACACACAGACAGACACACTTTTTTCGCCCTGTGTTGATCTCATAAGTCTACTTTCATTTTTTGCAAAAATCGAAAGTAGGCTAAAAATGCACTAATTATTGGTGAAATAAGCATCATATTTCAAACAAGTAGTTATATGCCTATTTGCATATAACCTAGGCCTACTTATGGTAATTTCCGCTATCAACATACAACATTTCTATTTGATTGCTGTAATAGATTCATAGATATTGAAAACCGACTAAATATTTCGGATGGTCGCTATGTTGGATTTTCATATAAGTAGGTCCTAGAGGTATGTACTGTTAAATGAAGATTATTGTGTACGTGTAGCATTCAAACTTCGATCGCATGATTAGGACACAAGAAGTAAAAACGAGATTTTAAAATTTCGCACCGCTGCCATCTTGTGGTTATGGAAACAATGGAAATAAATTAGATGCCAGTGGATTAACATTTGTATAAAGATTTACAGTACCAAGTTTCACTGCACTCGGATAGTTTAATTGCGAGAAACGTCCATGTGAATATTTATACTTCGCGTCGCTGGCCTGTTGGATTTGTGATAACCAGGTTGTTAAAAGTCTTATAGGTGAACTTATGTGCATAGCCCCTATCAACATAAAAAAATCGGTTTGATTGCTATAATAGATTCGTAGATATTCAGAGCCGTCTAAATATTTCGGATGGTCGCCATGTTGGATTGTTGTATTGTATAGGCCATAGAGTCATGTACCACTAAAGGAAAATTATTGCTTAGGTTCATTAATCAAACTTTCACTTCGATCGCATGATTACGACACAAGAAATAAAAACTTAGTTTTAAAATTCGCACAGCCGCCATCTTGGGGTTATGTAAACAATTGAACTAAATTAGATAGCAGTGCATTACAATGTGTATAAACATTTCCTGTACCAGATTTCATTGCGTTTAGATCATTAAATCGCGAAAAAGTTCTTTTTAAAATTTTCAAATTCGTTTGGCCGCCATGTTCGTTTTGTAGTTAACCAGTTTTTGAAAGTCTTATAGATGAACTTCCAGTAGTGTCCTTTATCTCCGTAAAAATGTTTCAGGGTGATACCACTAATAGTTTCATAGATATAGAATGCCGGTGAAATATTTCGCACGGCCGCCATCTTGTGGTTATGTAAACAATTAAACGAAGTTAGATATTGGTGCATTACAATGTGTATCAACATATACTGTACCAAGTTTTATTGCGTTTGATTGGTAAATCGCGAGAAACGTCTATTTAAAAGCCGCAAATTCGCTTGGCCGCCATGCTGGTTTTGTATTTACCAGGTTTTCAAAAGTCACATAGGTGAACTTCTAGTAGTTCCCCGTATCACCGTAAAACATTCCAGGGTGATATCGGTAATAGTTTCGGAGATATTGAATGCTGGTGAAATACACACATCAAAAAAAGTTTTGCATCACCTCGGTTCCCAGATCTCCGGCATATAGACGTTGACTGTGTATATTGTATCCAAGATACAGTCCCTTTGACTGTTCATAGATGTCACTAAAACTGCTCAAAGATGTAAACAACCATGCATGAGCAGGGCCTATTAGACGGAGGGGGTACGACAGCCGATCAGTTCCAGTCATTCCACCAGGACGAAGGTACGCTGCTCATGTTGTCTGTAGTTCTACCATGCCTAGAAGGTCAATACCGCACTTCGATCGCGTCCGCATTGTTACTTTGTGTCAAGAAGGGCTCTCAACAAGGGAAGTTTCCAGGCGTCTCAGAGTGAACCAAAGCGATGTTGTTCGGACATGGAGGAGGTACAGAGATACAGGAACTGTCGATGACAGGCCTCGCTCAGGCCGCCCAAGGGCTACTACTGTAGTGGATGACCGCTACTTACGGATTGCCGCTCGGAGGAACCCTGACAGCAATGCCACCATGTTGAATAATGCGTTTCGTTCAGCCACAGGACGTCGTGTTTCAACTCAAACTGTGCGCAATAGGCTGCATGATGCGCAACTTCACTCCCGACGTCCATGGCGAGGTCCAGCTTTGCAACCCCGACACCATGCAGCGCGGTACAGATGGGCCCAACAACATGCTGAATGGACCCCACGGAATTGGCATCACGTTCTCTTCACCGATGAGTGTCGCATATGCCTTCAACCAGACAATCGTCGGAGACGTGTTTGGAGGCACCCTGGTCAGGCTGAACGTCTTAGACACACTGTCCAGCGAGTGCAGCAAGGTGGTGGTTCCCTGATGTTTTGGGGTGGCATTATGTGGGGCCGACGTACGCCACTGGTGGTCATGGAAGGCTCCGAAACGGCTTTACGATACCTGAATGACATCCTCCGACCCATAGTGCAACCATATCGGCAGAATATTGGAGAGGCATTTGTCTTCATGGACGACAATTCTCGACCTCATCGTGCACATCTTGTGAATGCGTTCCTTCAAGATAACGACATCGCTCGACTACAATGGCCAGCATGTTCGCCAGACATGAACCCTATCGAACATGCCTGGGATATGTTGAAAAGGGCTGTTTATGGACGTCTTGACCCACCAACCACTCTGAGAGATTTACGCCGAATTGTCGTTGAGGAGTGGGACAATTTGGACCAACAGTGTCTTGATGAACTTGTGGATAGTATGCCACGGCGAATACAGGCATGCATCAATGCAAGAGGACGTGCTACTGGGTATTAGAGGTAGTGGTGTGTACTGCAATCTGGACCACAAATGCTGAAAGTCTAGCTGTATGATGGTACAACATGCAATGTGTGGGTCTCATGAGCAATAAAACGAGCTGAAATGTTGTTTGTGTTGATCTCTATTCCCTTTGTATTTAACGGTTCCGGAACTCTTGGAACCGAGGTGATGCAAAACTTTTTTTGATGTGTGTATTTCGCACAGCCGCCATTGGTGAGACGTAACAATATTTGAAGGGCACGATCAGGGTCGTCCGGAATAGTGCTATGAACTTACCGAGTTTCATTGAAATCGTTCTAGCCGTTTAGAAGTTATTAGGGGGACACACACACCATCACACACACACACACATACGCACCCACAGACAGACACACGGACAAAAGATGATCTCATAATCCTATTTTTTTAATAAATGAAAATAGGCTAAAAATATGCACTATGATATAACTACGGCAATTACAATCACTCCGTATTCTTTAGCGTTTATATCTCATCTCTACTTAGTATAAAACAAAGTCCCCGATTCTTGGATGTTACGGGTAAACTCGAGAACCACTGGATGGATTTTGATGCTGTTTTCATCATTCTGTAAAGGATATCTCGAGGATGATTTCTGTAGAAAATAATTTATTTATGATCAAAGGAAGCCGAGCAGTAACGATTTCAGTGGAAAAGTCGAAAAAACAACCTGGCGTCCAAGCGCTTTGTAAGCTTACGCTGGGCAAACCATTAAAAATATCTCAATACTATGAGTGTAAGAATTGTTCAGCATGAAAAGTTCTACAAAAAAGTCCACGAGAGCATACAGTATGTCCATCTTCAAAACATCACCCAGTATAAGTGTTTTTACGTTTTAATTTCTTCCAACCATGTCCAATCAACTACTGAGGCGACAGTTTACGAGCTAGCTGAGTGTGAGTCTATCATCCCTGCTACAGCCTAGCTAGCGGACGAACCTACTGCCCCAGATATAGCCAGCAGCAAACCGTTGAGTCGTGTTAAGTTAAGACTTCTGAGAAAGGTGGTTGTGTTTGGAGTTTCCCTGGAAGTGCAACTCGGGTTTACTTCAGTTCGCCTGTGAAACCCAGTCAAGTTAAGATTGGACGGAAGGGGGATTATATTATATTAAATTATACTGATAGGCGTATAATCTCTACTTAGTATAAAACAAAGTCCCCGATTCTTGGATGTCACGGGTAATCTCGAGAACCACTGAATGGATTTTTATGTGGTTTTCAGCATTCTGTAAAGGATATCTCGAGGAAGGTTTCTGCAGAACATAAATTATTTATGACCAAAGGAAGTCAAGCACTAACGATTTCAGTGAAAAGGTCGAAAAAAACTGGCATCCGTGCGCTTTTTAACTTACGCTGGGCAAACCGTTAAAAATATCTATATGCTATGCGTTCAGCATGAAAAGTTCTAAAAAGAAATCCTGGGAGAACATATCTCTATCTTCAATACATCGCCTACTATACTGTAAGTGGTTTTACGTTTTCATTTCTTCCAACAATCTCCATTCAGTTACTGAGCCGACAGTTTACGAGCTAGCTAGGGGTGAGTCTATCACCCCAGTTACAGCTTAGCTGGCGGACGAGTTTATTGCCCCAGATACAGCCAGCAGTAAACTATCGAGTCGTGTTGAGTTAAAAACTTTAGAGAAGAGTGGTTGTATTTGGAGATTTTCTGGAAGTGCAACTCGGCTTTTCTTCATTTCGCCTGTGAACCTTTCGTTCCGCAAAATTCACAGTCAAGTTAAGAATGGTCGGAAGGGGGATTTGTGTTCCATGCACCTCGCCATTATTAAATTACGTCTGACAAGAATTTGTGGCACATGCATCTCCATGATAGTATAATTACTAGTCCAGTGAGTGATTTTTACCCATCATGCCGAGACGTAAAACGGATATTGGTCGTTGTTCATTGACATTGGAAAAAAGCGCTTATCACGTAATGCATTCATAACTGTTCCTGGGCGAAGCCGGGTCGGGTTGCTAGTTTTGAATATAAAGAAAATATGAACAGACGAACATATTACTACACCTTTTTCAAAATATCTCAACTAAGAAACAGTTTTAAATGTTGTTTTATGGGACTTCAAGTGGTGTTGACCATCAATAATTACTTTTTTATGTTAATTTTGTAGTACACTGTAACTGTTATACAATGATAGCCATTGAATTTTTTAAATGAAAATAATTTTACAATATTTACATAGTCATTGCTGTGTAAAAATAATTGATACTAACTTGCAAAGATACTGAAACGTACTAGGACTTAAAATAATTTCAGTATTATTGGGTGATCTACTCTCAGAATCTGAATCGAAATACACGGCTTTAAGAACACGAAGTAACAAAAATCGTTTCAAAACAATTGGAAAATAGAATATACGCCCTTCTCAAGCAGAGATATGCACTTAAACAGGCAAAGGAGAAAAATATGATGCATTGGGACAAAATAACCAAAATATGCATGAATATGTAAATATATGATTTTGCATGAGCTTCCGGGCCTTACTCATTAACTAACTATATACCGGTAATTATTTTCTTTAGGTGTGAGGTGCCATCTCAAGGCGCTTGCATTTACTCTTTGCTTCTTTGCATTGTTTGAGCTACATTCTAGCGGCAAGTGTGTGAAGCTTCTCAAAGTGAGTTGGACTGGGTTGAGTGAGTAGACGTCAGATGGCAGAACTAACAACCTCCCGCCAACCTCCAAACTTCAAACTCGTTGCACAGCCGACTGGAGCTCGCATCTAGTAGGCCGTGCTTGTTGCCTCAAGACGTAGTTCACGTGCGTAAATAGCATTGTTCTTTTTGTTATTTTCAATAAGGCTATGAAATTGTGTTTAAGTTAATAAATATTTACAGGACCATCCGTGGCTAGTGTTCTTGGCTGTCGCCTCGGAGGTCTGGGCTGGGTTTGATTCCCAGCTCTGCCTAGAAATTTTCATTCTTGTGTGAGGGCTAGAACGGGGTACACTCAGCCTCGTGAAGCCTTCATCCCACCAGGAATCTACGGTTGGAACCAACATCGAGACACGATGTTTATCCACAAAGTCTTTCAAATCGTAAATACGTTCACGTTGATTGAAAGATTCGGGTCTTATACGTAAACTGTGCAAAATAGGCTTTAATACAGGAGCCACCATGATAATCTCGATCATCGATAACGTCACTGGCAGAAGACATGATCGGAGACCGATTTGGATAGGGTTCACGGCTCCATCGATGATTCACACTCATGGACACCAAGCATTAGACCACATACTTTGTCGTATGTAGTTCACCAAATCTATCACTACGAGCACCCATACATGGGCAAATCAAAATCGAAATATCTACTTCCGTTTTGACTGATAAGTCATGCACACCAGCAGTTGGCTGGCTGCGTGGCTCAGCGGTAACGTTCTCACTAGCTGTTTCCAAGGTTCCAGGATCGAATCCTGGCGCAGTCAGCTGGCATTTGAGGGTGCGCAAATGCCAGGGAGCCGTGTCAGTAGATTTAACTTATTGGCACGTTAAAGATCCCCTTCGGGGCAAAATTCCGGCACCTCGACGTCTGTAAGAGCCAGAGCAGTTAAAGGAGACGTAAAACCAATAACATTATTATTATTATTATTATTATTATTATTATTATTATTATTATTATTATTATTATTACACCAACAGTTGGACCACATCCTTTGTGGCCTCAGTCTACCACTACGAGCGCTAGTGTCAACGCATACATGGTCAAATAAAAATCGAAATATCTACTTCCGTTTTGAGAAATTCAAAAATCTGCTTCTCGCGAATTTAAGATAAAGAATCAAAGAATAGTTCAAAACAATCAAACTATAAATTCATTTCAACCTGTAGAACAACTTCTATTAAAAAACGTTTTTAGCATATTTTCTTTTTTCAAAATATAATTTAAGCCAGAAGTACAGTAATTTTCTAAATTTTATTTTGAAATATGATCGAGTTTTTCAAAACACGCATTTTGACACTTCTTCGGGTCTTCTACCTTTTCACCTTTTGGTACAATTTTAAAATAGCTTAACTTTACGGTTTTGCTAACCTGGACCACTATAATATGAGTGCTCTTAGTGTCATTCGAAATAGAAAATTATGCAACGAGCCTATAATGGCAATAATTAAAACACGAGTATGTTTATAAGACGAGCGTAGTGAGTTCTATAATTTCCATAGGAGCGTCTTAATTACCATTATAGGCGAGTTGCATATGACTGTTTATGTTCGACGATAATTATAACTTTATTATATGTTCTAACATAAATATTCATAATATCTGTCGATATTCTGTCGGTTGACTTCTTCTTCTTGGGAATTGCGTGGGCTCAGCATTTGCTCTCTACCCAATAACGGATCCCAAAGCTTTGAAATATTGTTTATCCTGAAGTTGCACCAACAGACAGCGCACAGGTACTATGTATGATCATTTTGTTATTTTGATCACATAACAAATAAAATAGGC
This sequence comes from Meconema thalassinum, assembly GCA_946902985.2. Classification (NCBI taxonomy): domain Eukaryota; kingdom Metazoa; phylum Arthropoda; class Insecta; order Orthoptera; family Tettigoniidae; genus Meconema; species Meconema thalassinum. The sequence continues at coordinate 1,000,914,205 of OX336388.2, read as the reverse complement.
TGTTACAAACGCTTTAAAATTAAAATGTATCGTATTATCAACTAGTTATTCTTCAAATTCGATGCGTATAGAATGTCAACGGAAGGGAAATAATGAAGTCCCAAATAGAACGGTAACGGTATATGGTGGAAAAGTTTCGCATAAGAAATCCATTTACTGAACAGGGAGCTGGATTATAATATCCGTGGAACTAATGTCATAAGCATGCTTCCTCCATGACGTTATGATGTGTTTATGTCAACAACTGCATTCACTAAAATTGTCGGTGAAATCTTACGAATGTGTAGAATTTGGAGTAGTGGATATTAAAGTACAGTGCTATTTCTTTTGCAATATTGCCCAGTTTGTTTAAGCATTGTAACTACAATGGTTGATCCAATATAGGCTTCATTGTCAAATTTCAAATCATGTACTTCATGTCCGACATGTTGGATTTTCAGTGCATGTCAGACGCTATCCTTACCTAATTGGTCAATGAATGTAAATGTTGAGCTCTGATTGGTTGGAAAAACAGTGTTATAATGAAAAGTAGTACTTTAATGACACCCATTAAGATACAGTTTTCTGACATATAATATTTACATATCGACAACGTCGGACATAAAAATGTTTTCAACATTAAAACCAAACGGAGAAACAAACTAGCATCATGATAAGTAAAAAGGGAACGGTTGGTAGCCCTGTACATAGTCTTTCTGCCAAAATGTTGATTGGTTGATTGGTTCCTCAGTTTAGACCAGTGGCTGCGACAACGCGGTCATGTAGCCCCGTGTACTTTGGGTGTGTGTGGAATCTGTCTGATGACTGTATTAGTGTGTGTTATCTGTGATTCAGGTAAGGACTGCAGACGATCAATTTCAAGTAGTTCCTACTTTTGTTACCAAATGCTATCGTCAACGACACCTAGCTGTGAACTTGGCTACTAGATGTCACCGCAAATGGGACCTGGGGACGAACGTCGGAACTGATAGAGCGTTAATCAAATCTAACCTACAAATTTAGCTTCACAAAATAGTAGTTAGTGGAAGGTTCTTTTACATGCCGTAGATCTATGACATGGGACCGCCAGCTTTACTTCACCTTCGAAGGAAGATATACTGAGGGATTTTTAGCGCTCTTATGTGCTGAGTGTTTTCTTTTTCCATGGTGCTAAGTGTTGGTCCTGCAGGCGACCCTACCTCCAGGACGTTTTAGGAGCCGCCAATATATCACGTAGTAATAACCTTTTCTGATTTAGGGATGATTTCATCATCATCATGTTTTTCAGTCAAGCGACTGGTCTGCCCCTACAATGAGTCTTTTCCACGTTGTTCGGTCTTTTGCTGTCCTTTTGACCATTTCATAAGTTCGTTGGAAAGATCTCATGAAAGTCTTCCGTGACCTCCCGCGAGGGCGTTTTCCAGGTATTTTGCCATGTCGTAACCTGTGGCCAAGCCATGTGGATCTCCTTCTATATATCTGGTGGATTATTTGCCGTTTTTCCTTTATTCGATCCAGCACCGTTTTGTTGGTCATTTTCTCTACCCAGCTGATCTTTTCCATTCGGCGCCAACACCACATCTCAAACGCTTCTAGTCGTTTAATGTCACCTCTATTCATTGACCATGTCTCATTGCAGTACATTGCAACTGGCCATATGTAGGTCTTAACCAGTTGTTTTCTAAGGCTGAGGGACATCGAGCGTTGACTAATTAGAGAATGCTTTTCACGGAATGCCTGCTTGGCCATTGCTATACGGCTCCTGATTTCAACTTGACATCGTAGGTCTTCTGTGAAGATCTGACCAATGTATTTAAAACAACTGACCTGTTGTACTGGTTCTTTATTTATGGTAATATTTAGTTCATGTTGATGCTTACTCATCACCAGAATCTTGGTCTTCTTAAAATTGATTTTCATTCCATTTCATTTCATTCTGTAGCTGTATCATTTAAACATTGCAACATGTTTGTTAATGTATGCGGATTTTCTGCAAGGGATGATTTGTCCGTATAAATAAATAAAACAACAAAATAGTCCCTATCACAGCATCAATTAAGAAGAGACGGCTACTATTTTACGGTCACCTTTTGAGGAATGCAGATGATCGATTAACCAAAAGAATATGGAGTTTCGTTAAGTTTAAGGCTACAAGGCCGAGATGGTTCGGGGAATGCAAAAAAAGATCTCAGGCAAATTGGTATTCTAGACCAAGAAATTCCTGACAGGAACACATTGTGAAGATTGGTGAACAACTTCCAAGGTTTTAAAATGGTATCAACTTCCGGAAGACGGAGAGGACCTTTGTCCGAAGAACATAAGCAGGCACTCATCGCTGGGATCGGAAGTTAATGGCAGGAATTCAAAGCCGGAACAAGCACAAGACCTAGACACTAAAGTGAAGTTGGTTCTTACACGCAGCCCATAGAGGGTCAACTCGATGTAGTGGTATATCTTTATATATATAATTCTTCGACACGTGTGTATGTGACTGAACTCCTCCTAAACGACTGAACCGATTTTGATGGAATTTGGTATGTATATTAGGGTGGGTCCATGTATGGTTTAGATTCACAATCTGACCCGGTAGGTGGAATAAACACAATTTTAGAACCACAATTTACACACAATTTTAGAACCACAATAAACAGTCAAAAACAGTCGTCATGGAAACCACTAGCCTTGGCCTTCGTGAAAGCTGATGTCTTTGTACGGTTCGTCTCTGCACGTTAGAGCCACCTGGTCACAACCTGTGCAACTACCGCCATAACATACACTCCGCCCGTGGCGAAAAGTTGTGTTTTATACCAAAGGTGGCAGTGATTTCGAATTCTACTGTTTGTCTCTGCACGTTAGAGCGTTTCAAAGTCCCGTATGCGTTCATATACCATTCAACATCCGATTGCGATGAAACTTGGGTGATAAGTTGAGTGTGCTCCAGGGAAGGTGTTTGGCTTAGTAAATCCATTTTACAATAGATAGCGCACGAATAGATTCAACAAATGAGCGACGACGCGCGAGCGTTTCAAAAAGGTCCCATATGCGTTCAAATACCATTCGTCCGATAGCGATGAAACTTGGGTGAGATGTTGTGTACACTCCAGGGAAGGCTTCTGGCTTAGTAAATCAATTTCACATTAGGTAGCGCACGACTAGATTCAACAAATGAGTGACGACGCGCGAAGCGTTTCAACAAAATCCCGTATAAGTTTATATTCCATTCATAGATTGAGATGAAACTTTGATGAGTTGTTGTGTACACTTAAGTGAAGGCTTCTAACTTAGAAATCCATTCCACAGGATGTTGCGCACGAGTAGATTCAACAAATGAGCGGCGACGTGCGAAGCGTTTCAACAAAGTCCCGTATGCGTTCAAATACCATTCGTCCGATAGCGATGAAACTTGGGTGAGATGTTGTGTACACTTACGTGAGTGTTTCTAACTTAGTAAATCCATTTTACAATAGGTAGCTCACGAGTAGATTCAACAAATGAGCAACGAAGCGCGAACTTTTAATCAAAGTCCCGTATGCGTTCATATGCCATTCATCCGATTGCAATGAAACTTGGGTGAGATGTTGTGTATGTACACTTACGTGAGGGTTTCTAACTTAGTCAATACATTTCACAGGAGGTTTCGCACGAGTAGATTAAACAAATGAGCGACGACGCACCAAGCGTTTCAATAAGGTCCCGTATGCGTTCAAATACTATTCGCCCGATTACGATGAAACTTGGGTGAGATGTAGTGTACACCCTACGGAAGGTTTCTGGCTTAATAAATCCATTTTACAATAGGTAGCGCACGAGTAGATTCAACAAATGTGTGACGGCACGCGAATCATTTCAACAAAATACCGTATGAGGCCATATACCATTTATCAGATTGCGATGAAACTTTGGGGAATTGTTCTGTACACCCCAGGAAATGTTTCTGTCTTAGTAAATCCAGTTTTTAATAAGTAGCACACGAGTAGATTCAACAAATGAGCGACGGCGCGCGAATCGTTTCCACAATGTCCCGTATGCGGTCATATATCATTCACCCGATTGCGATCAAACCTTGGTGAATCATTGAGTACACGCCAGAGAAGGTTTCAGGCTTATTAAATCTATTTTACAATAGGTTGCGCATGAGTAGATTCAACAAATGAGTGTCGGCACGCGAATCGTTTAAAAAAAATCACTTATGCGTTCATATGTCATTCATCCGATTCCGATTAAACTTTGATGAGTTGTTGTGCACACGCCAGGGAAGGTGTTCAACTTGGTAAATCCACTTTACAATATTGGTAGCGCACGAGTAGAAGTAACAAATGAGTGACGAGGCGCGAAGCGTTCCAACAAAATCCTGTATGCGTTCATATACTATTCATCGATTGCGATGAAACTTTGATGAATTGTTATGTACTTTTATGTGAAGCTTTCTAACTTATTAAATCCGTTTCACAGTTGGTAGAGCACGAGTAGATTCAACTAATGGGCGACAGCGCACGAATCATTTAAACCAAATCCCGTATGCGTTAAATGCCATTTATCCGTTTGCGATGAAACTTTGGAGAGTTGTTGTCCACGCTCCAACGAATGTTTCTAAATTAGTTAATTCAATTCACGATAGTTTAGAGGCAGTTAACAGAAATTGAAAAAAAAATGTTGTGTATCCAAAAGCACTTCAAGAAACAAAGTTACAACACTTTCTTTGATTGGCAGGTCAACGTCTGCCGGGTCAGCTTGTATATATATATAAACAGAAAAACAAGATCACTTCAAAATTTCCATTGGTCCAAAAACATAAATACAGTCGATATTCCAACATATGCTCCACTCCAGAAAGAGCCTTTATTCATCTCAGAGAAATCACACCTTGTTGACTATCTCAAGATATAAAAAAAAGAAAAAAAGAACAAAAGAAAAAATACTAATTTATTGGAATATACAAATAGGCTACAAACCACCGGTATTTAATATATGCAGGCTGGCTGCGGGGCTCAGCGATATCCTATCGTTTTCGCTTGCTGGGCCCAAGGTTGAAGAATCGAATCCTGACGCAGCCAGTTGGCATGTGAGGGTGCACAAATGCGAGGGAGCCGTGTAAGTAAATATACTGGCACGTTAAAGATCCCTTTCGGAGCAAAATTCCGTCATCCCGGCGTTCGCAGTTGTTAAAAGGGACGTAAAACCGATAACATTATTATTAATATTTAATATATGCCATATTCACAAAATAATTTTTAATAACACCAAATTGAAGCCCAAATTTGTAACAGATCTGTCTTTAACTATTTTATAATTCTTTTCAAAGAAAACCCAAGTAAATTATTAATAACAAAGCTTTGTTTGTAATTACATCAGATTCTTTTCCTTTTATTAACATTTAATTAATTATTATACTGTATATTAATATATTACTAGGGGACCTGCGCGAGAAATCTCGCATGTTCATTAACCACACGCCGGGCTTTACTGTTATGCGGGCTTCTATAAATAGGCTATGTTTATTTGTTTTAACGCACTTTTTAGACAAATTGTCGATATTTATGAAAGCAGAGTGCAATTCGTCACTGCTGCGGGTAATAATCCTGTTTGAATATTCTTTTCAGTGCACAACGGGTTGTGTGAGCCCCATGTGTACAGACTACCCACCCGGCACTAGTGTTATGCGGTTTGGACGCGACACAGTTATGCCACGGGCTAGCGTCTTTTTTAGCCTACTTTCAATTTTGAAACAAGATGTTCAGTAAAGAACATACTTTCTCCTAAATGTATGAGTATAGTTATAACTCGATATTATTATCAAAGAGTATAATAGAATCATTTCTTGGTTGAAGACCTTATAAACTATTTACCTCTACCAAACGCCACAGCCTACAAAAAAACTACTACCATCATTGATGAAAGATAGATTAGAAGTATCTCAAGAATGTTATGGATCTGGAGACATAATCGACCGGACTGGCTGCGTGGCTCTGCGGTAACGTTCTCGCTTGCTGGGCCCTAGGTTGCAGGTTCGTATCCTGGCGCAGTCAGCTGGCATTTGAGGGTGCACAAATGCGAGGGAGCCGTGTCAGTAGATTTACTGGCACGTTAAAGATCCCCTTCGGGCCAAAATTCCGGCACCCCGGCGTATCTAAAAGCAGCAGTAGTTAAAAGGTTCGTAAAACAAATAACATTATTATTATTGTTATTATTACATAATCGACCTGCCGTGGGCAACATCCAACTTTGAGTTGAGGCATGTCTTTACACGTCTGGTTGTGCATGTCTTTCACAACCCTAATTGAATTAACAAATCTTTCCGTGTCCCTACAGAGACGTGTGTATACAAACTATGTGGATATTTTCGATTGCTATTTGCCTGAAATAAAAGTATTAATAACCTGAACTAGTACCAGCGGCTAGAATTCAGTTACTATGTGAAATCGTTTTGTTCTTTACTTCAAATAACATTTTCAAATAACGCACAATAGGCTGTAACAAACCCTTTAAAATAAGTAGTAAAAATGTATCATAGTATCATCCTGTCATTCATCAAATTCGATGCGCATAGAATGCCAATGGTATACTATCAATGGAGTCCCATGTAGACCAGTCGTGAAATCTAGTGGAGAAATATCGAACAATATAATCCTAACAGGGCGAGTGCATTCTAGCGGCCATAAGAAGAAACCTTTCAATAAAATCTGGAAGTTAATAAGTAGGCCGGCGTGCAGTTACCTTTTTGGCTGCTAGATGTCTCGAGCAAATCTGCTGGCGAATTATGTTTTAATTAAATATATGTTTTGCACCGTAATATGCACAATATAAGGCTTAATTTTAAAATGTCTGAGTCATTACAAAGCAACAAATATGTAAAATTTCAAGCAAAAAACCAAACTCTGATGGGGTTTGAACCATAGGCATATGAATGACAGACTAACGCTTTACCACGGAGCCATTTGTGCCAACGAACATTGATCTATATAAAATGACTTACATAGAACTTGTTAGCAAATAATGATTTAGACCTAACGATTTCATCAGTGGAGTATATTATTTATGTATAAAGCATTTCATACTAAGTTTATTTATTTTGCTTCAGTACGCTATATTGCATGCAATACTCAAATTAGTGAAATATAAGTCAGGCACAAGATATCCGCTGCCATCTTGTCTTCTTACCGAGACGGCTCAGCTTTTTAAAATCACTTCTGCACTATAGTATTACAAAATAAACTTTTAATTTCGAACGTGCCTCTTCCTTTAGAACAGTAAAATCGATTCTCGGCTCGATAATCGGAACTGGTGGGTCCCATGATATGGATTATAAAGTTTGCATAATTCGCACGGCCGCCATCCTGAAATAGTACGGCGGATGACCTTGTAGTTTGGTCACAAGACGCGTCCTATACGAAGGTATGTTATTACCAAATTTGGTAGATATCGGATAATTTGGTAGGTCGCTATTTGATTTTACGTTTTGAACGTTTGAGTGGCCGCCATTCAGATTTGGTAAAGATGGCGGCAATATAAAACATGTCACTGAGGTGCCCTTTGATTGTTCTACCTCTGTACCAAATTTCGTTCAATTCGGTTTCACCGTGTTCGAATTGATAGGGGGGGACTGACATTCAGAGTACACACACTCACACACACACACACACAGACTTACACACACACATACACACACAGACAGACACACAATTTTTGGCCCTGTAGTGATCTCATAAGTCTACTTTCATTTTTCGCAAAAATCGAAAGTAGGCTAAAAATAGGCTTATGAGATCACCTTTTGTCCGTGTGTGTGTGCGTTCACCTGTGGGATTTCTGAAAAACTGGTAACTACAAAACCAACATGGCGGCCCCGCGAATTTGCGAGTTTTAAATAGACGTTTCTCGCGATTTAACCAACCAAACGCAATAAAACTTGGTACAGTATATGTTTATACACATTGTAATGCACCGACATCTAACTTCGTTCAATTGTTTACTTAACCACAAGATGGCGGATGTGCGAAATATTTCACCGGCATTCTATATCTCTGAAACTACTAGCGGTATCATCCTGAAATTTTGTACGGAGATAAAGGACACTACTGGAAGTTCATCTATGAGACTTTCAAAAACTGGTTAACTACAAAACGAACATGGCGCCCAAGCGAATTTGAAAAATTTATATAGACCTTTCTCGCGATTTAATGTTCCATACTCAATGAAATCTGGTACAGGAAATGTTTATACACATTGCAATTCACTGGTATTTAATTTATTTCAATTGTTTACATAACCTCAAATGGCGGCTGTGCGAATTTTAAAATTAAGTTTTTATTTCTTGTGTCGTAATCATGCGATCGAAGTGAAAGTTTGAATAATGAACCTGCGCAATAATTTTCCTTTAATGGTACATGGCTCTATGGCCTATATATTTAACAATCCAACATGGCGACCATCCGAAATATTTAGACGGCTCTGAATATCTACGAATCTATTATAGCAATCAAACTGAATTTTTTATGTTCATCGGGGCTATGGACTTACGTTCACCTATATGACTTTAAATAACCTGGTGATCACAAATCCAACATGGCGGTGACGCGAAGTATAAATATTCACATGGTCGTTTCTCGCAATTTAACCATCCGAGTGCAGTGAAACTTGGTACAGTAAGTCCTTATATGAATGTTAATCTAATGGCATCTAATTTATTTCAATTGTTTTCATAACCACAAGATGGCAGCTGTGTGAAATTTTAAAATCTCCTTGTTACTTCTTGTGTCCTAATCATGCGATTGAAGTTTGAATGCTACACGTACACAATAATCTTCATGTAACAGTACATAACTCTAGGACCAACTTATATAAAATCCAACATGGCGACCATCCGAAATATTTAGTCGGTTCTCAATATCTACGAATCTATTACAGCAATCAAACTGAAATTTTGTATGTTGATAGTGGCAATTAACATAAGTAGGATATTTGAAAATAGGCTGTATAGTTCTTCACGGAACTGCTTGTTATTTGTTTAAACACACTTTTTAATCAAATAAATATATTTCCGTTGACTCTTCAAGAAATGCAAGATTTTTCCTGTACTATTGTCGATTTGGAATATTTTGGCGAAAAACGCACCTTCTAACTCCTTCTGCTTCAGGAGGTTGAGTTTTTTGTCGGATGAACTTAGGGTATTATATAATAGACTAGCAGAAGTACCCGCTCTTCGAACGGTCTTCGGTATTAATAACCAGAGGTTATCAATTGAGCTACTGTTGCAACGGTTAGGGGCTTGTCATTCCTTCACAAGATTATCAGGACGAAGTTAGTTTTCTGGGTATATCACAGATACTGTTAATTTAAGGGCCTTGAAATGTGGTTTTCGGAGACCTATTATAGACTCCCTACTTTTGTGTCACACATTGAGAAGCTCAACATATGCTTTGGTCGTCTTTCTAGGATAGTTTTTATTTTTCGCCCATTTTAGCATGTATTTTGAAAAGTTTTTCCGTATACCAACCCTTCTATCAGATGTACGGTGAAGAGTCTTATAAATGATTGGTGTATTGTCTCATGGTTACGGTACCTAATTTTACGATGCTCCAAGCATCCGAACGCGAGTTATAGGCGTACATAAACATAAAGATATATCAACCACACAGTGTCAAAAAAATCATCTTTACGATGAACCCGTTTGTCGACAAAAATATGATTAGTTATAATGTGCTCTCAAATTATATTCACCTAACGTGTACTTCATGACGTGAAAATAATATTGAAAACTTTGTTAACGAAAAGCAATATATGTCAAATAAAAACTGACCCTCACCGTTGTGGAAAGTCCCCATTCCCAGGAAGACCCCTTTAGCCTCCAATGGCCCAAATTCCCAAAAGCTGCAAATCACTATTTCAATTCAGGAATTCTTGAAAATAATGTTGCTGTTTAGAGATATAGGCCTAATAGACCTTCTGTACAACACATCGCACGTGTAAGTCACGTTTAAACATTCTAGGGTTCCCCTTGACCTCCTTGGGCGCATTGATGAATGTTACTGTCTATGTTTGTTTCCATGATAACCTTATAGCCATTTGCACACTTGTACAGAAATTTAATAAATTGAGTGGCATTGCTTCTTACAGAAATAGACGGAAAGTTGGAGGTCACCTCTTGAGATACTGTGGTATGTTTACCGGCTTGCATTCCTTCATTAATTTCGTCTTGTTCTTCTTCGTCTTTCGGATGGACCAGATAAGGACCACGGCGTTCAACTTTTCAGCTTGGCGAGGGACTTGATGTTTGCCCAATATTCGCGCATTTTCTGGCTACGTTTCTCTTTACTCTCGTTTGTCCAGATGATGCCGGTTTTCTTACAGGGTGGTCTGTCCTGAAAACTCTTCTATTTAAGTATATTTCTGAGATGTGATCGCCTTTTAATATCACTTTCCATTATCTTCAGTTCTTGGATGTCCTTGTTAACTTCTGTTAACCACGGTGTCACGCTCATTCTATTCTCCCAGTAGTTGTGAGGCCGGTTGGTTAGTCTTCTTGAGTTCATCCTTGAGACATGTCCGTAGAAAGGCAGACGTCTCTTCCTGGCCACATCTGTGATTTTCTCAGTATATCTATATAGGCCTATAGCTCCTGATTTGGGCTTTTCCTGTACTCGTCATCTATGTATTAGTTTATTAGCTGAAATTAGTTTTCTGGGAATATCTCAGAAACATGGTTTTAGAGCCTTAAAACGTAGTAGCCTCCGAGCCACCGAGGGGCTGAAAATGAGTTTTGTCTCGTCCTTGTACGCCATAATATAATAATAATCATAATAATAATTTAATAATATAGGGATAGGGATATAATAGTCCTTTAGTACCGCACCCGCACGTGTAAATCGCGTGAAGAAATTCTAGAGTACCCCCTTGACCCCCTTAAGCGCATTATATACGTATTGATGAATTTTACAGCGTAAGTTGGTTCCGTGATAACCTTATAGCCGTTTGCGAACGTTCCCAGTATTGTAATAAATGGATTGGCATTGCGTCTTACAGAAATAGATGGACTTCTGAGATTGTGTTGCCATGGTTACCGGCTTGCATTCTTTCAATAAATAAAATAAATAGCTTAATAAATTGAACCCTTTATCCTCTGATGGATAAATGATTCGATGTTTTATTTCTACAATTAATTAATATTTCCACCAGCGTCATGAAATAGCCAGACGAAGATGAGGAAACATCAAGCATGTGTTGGAAACAGTGGGGACATACCTGCAGCAGTTTGACAAAAGGCTAAATACTTAAGGATTGTGAACAGAAAGAGCCTAGCAATGTTTCAGAAGGACAGGTGGTGGCTACCTCAAAATAGAAGGGACGCGTGGTGAGACACGCTTATGGCATGTTCATTGTACTATTCGCGCCTAGAAAAAATATAATGCAGTAACGTGAGTAGCTGATGGTACTACTGGACACTCCTACGAGGCCGAGGTCTGATAAAAACCGCGAAGTTAACGAAAAAGTGGAACCAATGAGAGATGAATGCTTACGAACGCGCCAATTCTAGCTTGGGCACGCGATAGCTAGCATTAACGTGGGAGATCGGCTAGACAACATCTCTACGATCGATTCTAGAATTAATGGGCATATTCTTGACCTGCGCAATTTTACGAGTTCAGTGATATTTGTTTCATTCCTGTACCACTATTATTTTGAGAAATTTTTATATAATTTCCCCCTCTATCGATACCTAGGGCCAGTTCATTTATAAGTGGCGTGAAGAGCCAAGAAATATTATTACATTTTGTGCGTCTGAGGACGTAGGTTATTATTACATTTTGTGTGTCGGAAGACACAGGTTATTATTACATTTGCGCGTCTGAGGACGTAGGCACTTGTAATTTGCCTGTCATGAGGACACAGATTTTTATTAATACAAATGAGTTGTAAATTCAGTGTGATAGATAGTCACAGTACTATTTTTTAGGGACAGTATCATCGACAATTCGCCAACAGAATGTTCTGGGGAAATAAGTACCTAAAACGGTGAATTTAGTAGGCAGATATCGAGTGTGTAATAATCTACAACTTTTTGCATCAGCACGAGAGATGACATCGCTTATCCTGGAAGAAGTTGGGAACTGTCAACACTCCGTCGAGATGTTTGAGATGAGCTAAGCAGCATTAAGTAGGGAGATGGCCGCAGATGTTCGCTGACGGTGACTGTCCGAGGATGAGTACTGAATAATATTCTTATTATCTGACAAATTAACTTATGGTATATGGGACATATTTTGTTTGTAAATATCTTGCTTGCGTTGATTAACGTAGTGTATTTAGTTTTGGTCTGACACACCTTTTGCATGGAAACAGCTCGCACAATTCTTCATAGTCGTAAGTTCTTGTTTGTTTGTTTTAACTAACGTGGCTATGAGGACAGCCGTGTTTGCATATGTTTACGCAATGCGTTTAAGAAACGTCTCTCGGAGATATATTGTGTTTCAGAAGTAGGACTGAATTAATATAATCATACAGTAGATTGGAGGGTAAATTAATCTTGGTAATGTTTATTATTGATCAGATTCAGTGAGTTTATTGCCGTTGGAGCAATGTGAATTGTGGCGAAGAGCAGTCAGCTCTCTCGTAGATTTTAATATTCTTAAATAGATTGTGAGCATCTGATTCAACCGACCTGTGTGAAAAGTGTTAGGTCATTCCCAGCAGTGTGTGTGTGTGTGTTTTATTGGTCATTACAAGCGGGAATTTCAGCGTAGACTGATTTCTGTCAGCTTGGTGCCAAGTCCATATCGTTACCTTGCGAAGACATATGTGGCTATATCGATTAATGTCTTACCATATGTTTATGTGGTTGAGATTTGTTGCTGTTGATTCTACGAGATAACGGGACAGTTGGTCAAGTTATTTTTACACACTGGAACGGGACGATGACAAGAGTTTTCGCCTGTTTTCACAAGGTGGGCTGAAAAGATTGCATCGAGGTCATTAGTGGAGTATTTGTTGGCTCCGTAATATTACTTGAAATACAGAATAAGAACTGATCGATGATAAAAATTGTTTAAATAAATGGGAGTTGCCTACGAATCACTATAATCTCCGAAGCGTTAGCTTAACGTGCATTTTTGTTCATATAAGGTAATCTCAGCCGGTGAGGCTTTTGTTGTTGTTGGTTTCATTCCATGTTTATGTTCCGTATCACGTGCGATGCTGTCTTTTCCTTGTTTGTGTATTGAGCAATTGGCCGTGTTGGCAGCTCATTTGTCAGATGCGTCATCGCACTGAAGGAGGGTCTCGAGGGAGATTCCTGTAAATATTAGATTTTAGGTTGTGTGTCAGCATTAATTTTAAGGGTTTTTATTAGTGTTGTGTCCTATATCCGTAAACGTTGATTTACGAGATGATTGTTCGTAAGCATCGTGGCTGTTACCCCCTGTAAACGAACAGGCATCCAAGTACTCATTCCTCGTAGTTAGTCATTACGCATACATAAAATCCAATGCAAGTTAGTGGAACTTGGATCCACATTTTTAAGAGGGGGAGATCCGTCTGACTCCTCAGCGTTGATAAATATTTCTGTCATGGGAAGATTCAGGGAGGAATATTATTATTGTTGTTGTTTATATTCATTTTTTTGCACTAATAGTCATTAAATTATGTTATTATTTTACGTCTTGTCACTTCCTTTCTTAATTATAGTTTTAATCCTATGACCCTTCCCTCAGTAGAGCATGTTGTTTGGCGAACGTAAACATCACACTATGAACTGAGCGCGACCCCTTGATCAAGATTCTTGCATATAAACACTGCGATACTGAAGGGTTCATAGGAGGTAAACTGGCGCGGCCAAGCGTGGGGCGGTTCACTGTGGTGTAGCGGCAAAGAAATTGCACATGTCAATGTAAGCGTAGTTGGGTTTACAAACTGACGCAACAATGAAGGTGTATTTTTGTTGCTGGTTCGCTGCTGGAACACATTTAGTTGGCGTATTTGTGTAAAACTGACATGCCACAAGTGGAGGCAGATATGACAGTATTTTAATCACCGGAAAGTGATATTTTATTACAAGTAATTGAGGCGAAGAGGATACCGCTAACTGTGTGAAATATAAATTAAAGTCAGGAGTTTGCAATGTAAAATACGGTTCACGTTTTTGTCTATTGAATTAAAGTAAAAGTAATATACGTGTTATCGGGCGCCCAATGATTAAAGTTATAACTAGATTTGTTTAGAAAGTCGAACTCATGAAAATGTTAGGAGGCTGGTAGCCTTAAATGACAATTAATACTTTGTTAATTAGTCAGTGTTAATATCAGATCAGCATAACAATTTAATGACTGAATATGTGTTTGGGTTTAAATTAAATTGAGTAATATTAGAACCACTCAGATATGCAACCGACTAGTGGGATTAAATGTAAAATATAAATGAACTGAGTAGGGTAAATAAATTAAATGTGCATGGGGATTGTATGTGTGTGTCAGGGGGCATTGCTTTATGCCATTTCCCTAATGTCTCATATAAAGTGTATAACATGGCAACAGTAGAACAGATTCAAGAAATCATTGAAAATGCGGCTAGGAGGACACAGGAATTGTTGGACACCAAATTGGCGGAACAAAGTGAATCATTAAACACTAAACTAACAGAACAGAGCGAATCATTAAACGCGAAATTATCTGAACAAATAAACAATAGTATGTTAGAACAAACTGAAGCATTAAACGCGAAACTATCCGAACAAAGTGAATCACTAAACAATAGTATGTTAGAACAAAGTGAGTCTATAAACAAATTGTCTGAGCAGAGTGAATCACTAAAAACTAAACTATCCGAACAAAGTGAATCACTAAACACAAAACTATCTGAACAAAGTGAATCATTGCGGACACAATTAAACAACAGTAGGATTGAACAAAATGAATATCAGGCGGAACAAGCTAGATTATTAAAAAGTGAAATCAATGACACTATAAATTCGCAGTTAGAGGCGCAGAATGTTAAAAACACGAACCAATTAGCTTCGTTAACCGCAGAGATGAAGGATCACACTAATCAACAGATGGTATTGCTGGCCCTAGATGTTAGTAAAAACAATGAAAAACAATTAGATCAGATTAAGAAAATGGAAATTATATTTGATCAAAAACTTAGCATTCTGGATGAAACGGTTTTAGGTAAATTAGAGCAAATTCAACTGGCATGCACTATGAGTACGAGCGAGGTCATGATAGCTCAGGATAAGATGGAAGGACGATTTAAGGAAATGGAAAAAAGCGGCAAGGTCATTCAACAACAATTATCAGCGGTAGATGAAAATATATCCGGCATAATAAAAAAGATATGGACCGTCTCGAAATAAAATCAGCAGAGCAATGGAAAAGTCTAGAAGCGGATCAGGATCAATTAAAGAATACCATCGACGAAAGGCTGAGCCAGATAGAAAGCAATCAGGATGACACTAAAAGCCAGATTGAGGAGAAAGTAAGCACGATTAAGGAGCAAATAAGAAAAGATTGGCGAAAAATGAATATTGATTCTAAAGAGGAAAGATCAACCATCATTAAGACAGTAGGCGAAAATCATACTCGTATTCAAGCATTAGAACAAGAAATTAAGAGTAAACTTAAAGAACAAACTGACAGGATCATTAAAGCTGAACTGAGGTCGATAGAACAATCCTCGATATTTAAAACGGGAACAATGAAAGATAAGCAGGATGACTCAAATAGCCCGGAAGTGACGAGCACAGCAGGAAGCCAAAGTCAGACAGAGAGCCCATTAACGACAAACACGGAGGGGTTTCGCAAGAATATTGAAAGGAGTTCCACGCCACAGGACGGTCATCAGCCCACACAACTTATCCAAGTAATTCGCTCGAATGATTATAAACCGCAGAAGTACACGGAGAATTCAGGGGTGACACCTAAAGCCTTTATTAAAGAAATTGAAGATCATTACAATGACACTGGGGTACCTGAAGCACGTAGGTTAAGGATGATGGAGAGATTTTTATCAGGAAATGTCCTTACATGGTTTTTAAGCTTCAAATATACATTTGGAACTATGGCAGATTTTAAAATCGCATTTCTGTGCAAATACTGGTCGCCGGCATTGCAACAGAGTTTAAGAATGGAGCTTTACTCTAGGAAATACCAAACTATCCAGCAAACGAAATACTCAGATTTCTTTAACATGCAAATGCTAAAATTACGCGACCTTGATTACCCTTTAAATGAAGCGGATCTGGTGATGACTATAGCGTGGCAATTACCAGTCAACGTGCAACAAGTACTAGTCGCAGCGAACGTTAGTACGGCCTTACATGCAGAACAGATATTAAGCCAGATAGATGAGACTACATCTCATAATCATTATAGAGGAGGAAGACAACTGGAGTTAGTAAATACGACAGAGGTCATAAAACCAAAACAGGCGAACACTAAAACGCAGGGTACAAATACAAGCACATCCACACCTAGGCGAAACCAGGAAGAGGTAGAAAACAGACCGTACCAGCGTAACGAGAATAATTATAACAATAGGTCATATCAAGGCAACAATAGATATCAACAGAGAAGGTATCAACAATGGCGTGAAAATCGAAGAAATGAGGGGCCTTATGGAAGAGACAGTGATTACAATGGGAATCAAAGATGGAAAGGAAGGAGAGATCAAAATCAAGGAGAGGCACGTAATTATCGAAATGACTGGGATGATAGGCACGCTCAATAACAAAATTACCTAGAGGAATTATACGCTAGTCAAGGTGGAGAGCAAGGACGATGGGAAAAAGCCATTGGGAACATGAAGAATCCAGACACACATACTGAGGAAGCTGGAAGTCTACTGAGACAAGAGGAATGTCAGGGGCGTGGGCGACAAAAGGATGATGGAAGTCGCAGCGGAGCTTAAAAAAATGCTAAATTTGGATAAAGGAGACAGTCAGTAGTAGAGGAAATGTATGTTTTGAATATTGCGTAATCGCGAGGACATATTGCATCATCATGACGTCATCTGATAGCTATGCGGATGTGAGCACGTGCACGTGCACATGTTAGCGTGGGAAGAGGTTGACCTTTAACTGCTTGAAGAAGATAACCTTTGGGTAACCGCTTGAAGCAGATAACCTTTGACTTATTTATTCGATGGAGATAACAATGAATGGGTGTTGACGTCATTTGATACCCATGCAAGTTTGCAGCTGTGCGAGCGATCACGTGATATGTCTGCAGTGTTCGCGTGAGACGTGGTTGACCTTACACGTCATTGGGTAAGAATGTAATGTTTGACTTCTTTAAGTAATACTGATAAAAATATAATGAGATGATTGCGTCAGAAGCTTGTTTTGTAGCATTTGGTTTCTTGAGTGTAGGTGGGGGTGAAGGATATATAAATGCATGTGTGCGTGGATGAGTTTAACTTCTACGTTTGCGCGAAGAGAGAGTGTGTGTGTGTGAAAGAAATAAAGAAAGTCAACGACGAGGAACAAATTGTGTGTGTGATGGATGTTCTAACGAAGTTCAATAACTTAGCCACTTGCGTTGAGTATTCTAATAAGAAACTATCAGAACTAATAATTGATTTACCGTATGTGGTCCAAATTATTCGGGCTGTGGAGACGAGATTTGGAAGAAAAATAGTGGTGGACATTATCATTGAAGGTGAAATAACAAGTGTATTTCTACCAGCAGTATTTGCAAAACTAAGCGCATCAGAGATCGATGAACTAAACTCACTTAGAGGCAAACTGATGTTGGTGTATTTGGGGTTGAAGAACCGCTCACATCAAGTTGTTTTAAAACTGTAAATTTTTGGTGAGCATATATATGCAGATTATATATGTATTGATTGATATAACGAATTATATATATATATATATAGTTGCTTATTATTTCTTAATTTGTTTAATTTTTTTCAGATTATCTAAAAACTAATAAAAAGGAACAGCAAAATGAAGTGGAAAACTGTTAATTTTCTGAGTGGAACTGAACATCGATCGCACCCGGTAATAGAGTATCACCGTGTATGCTTTCATCAGTCTGAAGAAGGAGAAGAAGAAGAAGAAGGAGAAGATGATAATGAGGTGAGTCATAATGAGAAAGAAGCTTGTTTTAACAAATGGACATCTGCGAGTGGAATTTCAACATTTTCAGTCTACGTTACTAATGTTAGCAAATCAGATGATAGTCAGCGAGAGGTGACAGAAACAGTTCTAAGATATTTGTTACAAGAATTATGTGAAGATGAACATTTTATTTGTTTCTTCGGATACAATACATTTGATGAGGTTTACAAAATTGAATTTTCCATCACTTGTTTTGAAGTAACAAAATTGAATGAGTATGGAAACAAATTGCTTGGTAAACTTCAGGACGAATTTCCCTTTGAAGCCATTCATTGTTCGCTAGAGATTACAGGCAGCAATTTATCTCACTGGCTTGAATACACTCTAAAAGATTATAGGTTTATGGTGAGCCGATGTTACAGCAACTGCTGGTGGTGTATTAACAACAGTGCGAATTGGACGATTGCTTAGACAACAATGGCAACACCTCCTAACAAACGTAGAAAGGTTGATATTGTAATACATAATAATAACAATGAAAATATAAGAAACCAATTGGACAATGCATTTGAAAGTGTTTCTAATTTTAGAAGTGAACTAAACGGTGCTATTTCAATATCATACCAAATCGGGGAATACACTCAAACGGACTTGATTGAGAACAGTGATGAGTTGATTGCATGTTGGAGAGTTATTAGTGAGCACATATTGCAACAAGCTGTGAATTGTGAAGAAATTACACTTCAAATAAAGGATGAATCTTTCTTAAGCTGTGAGTTAATTGAAACAGCATTCAATTCTAGAGTGTACACACTTGTAGTTTCAAATGTTAAGAATGAGTTTTTGGATCCCCGCGAATTTTTAGCAAATGCTAATATTTGGTTTACAAATTATGTTAAGAAAGCGTTAACTGTGCAAGCTTTAAAGGTGAATTCAGTTTTGTGTGCACAGTATGTGCTTCACGACAAATCAGAAACAAAATATTTTGCTGTCAAAAATAAAGTAGTTTTCGAGTATACGGATGTAAATGAATTTTATAATAATCATATCATTGAAGGTACTGTACCCGATAACCCGATAGTAGGCTGTCAGATATCCGCCCCCTCAATCGGATTGCCAATAATCAAACGCGCCGGCATAGCTACATCAATGAAACTGGCACTGACAGATACTATCGAGATTAGAGCACAATAGTTAACAAGAAAATTATTGTGGAACACACCAAAATATACGGGGGTTCATACTTACCTTTACTTACCTCTTAAATATATCTCGGGGACTGGGTTGTCAACTGGATCACTTAAAAGTATGTCCTCACAATAACCTCCACCATGATATTTAAAATGAACCAGAAACGAAGACGAGAAACTTTAAACTGCACAATAATTTATTTCACATAAAGAATGATTTTAACAAAAATGAAACAACAAAATATACGTGGCAATCAGAAGCCATCGACCACATAACCATGTCCTTCTGTAGGACCTGTATTCTCTACATATAATGTTTTAGCTTTCTCAAGCTTATAGCAACGAAAAATATAACAATGCACTGGGAATGGAAACGGGATTTGGGATGAGACACATATATCAATTGCTTTGCGTGTTTATATACTGCACATTTTATTTATAGCCACAAGGCTATTATGAAACGCCCTTGGCCTCGGTAACACAGTTGTCCGGACCAGCTGCAAAGCACCTGTATAGTCAAAGCGGACACCCGTTCGTTCAACCCTAGCATAAGCGTGTTACCTCAGAGCTCGGCTCTCTCTTTTCAAATACGTAAATGTTCACATCTCAACTGAAACATTATCACGCAAATGTCTTACATGCTTCATTCAAACACCAGTGGATTCCTCCAACAATCCCAAATCATGATTATTTGTTCAAACCACTTGCTTAACTTGCGTTGTTTAGAGTATATAAAAAAAACTCTAAATGTTAATAACAAAAGTTCATTAATTATTTATAACAATAATAAATTGTTTATAACAATTGAAAATTTAATACACGCTTCTATTAATCACTATCATTCCAAATTATTTAACAAAGATATTTACAAAATTATTTTACAATATTAAATTGTTTATATTATTTATACAAGGAATACATTGAACCACACGTTTATCCGGTTGATAATTACTCAAATCGTGTTGATATAATCGACCAATGAAGGTTAGTTATATTTAACTGTCAAATTCAGGTTTAATAATGTTTAATAATAATTATTAATATTTGTGACGGTAACCTCCATTCAAAATCTTTATCTCAAATTATTTAACACTCTTGTTAATTTTAACAGTATCTTCATATGAATAATCTTTCAAAGAACAAGAACAACATTCAGCGGGAAAATACTTCGCTCATAACGCACAAAAATGGCACAATAATTGGCCCAAAATTCATCATATATCTTCATATATATGGCATAAAAATCTTCCAAACTACACACAAAAACCTCCACTATTAATTCATCAACTTCATTAATTATTGTGGGAACCTCCTTCATTATTCAAGGGCATTACTCAACAGCGACTTTTACACGTCCACTGAACTATCGATTATACATCCATTGTTCCTCTTTAAAAATTCTTATATTCATCAATTGTAATAATGACTGTTATTATTTAACCTTCGTGGGTTTCATTCATGAATCGATATGAAGTAAAAATTTGCCAATCACAAATAAATTTAATAGCAAATACGGTTAGACACTCCTGCCTGGTCTATCAAAATTGAGATTAACATCTTCAAAGTAACGCAGTATAAAAATACTATCTTCAAACAAAGATCAACTAAACTGCAAAATAGTCGAATAGAATACAATTAGATTGTGGAATGCAAACATTATTGTTCCAATCTATAATTGAGAAAAACTCCTATCAAATGTTCATTACTATAATGTATTCAATAAATTGTAATTGACGTTCGTATTTCATAAAATTGTCTATAATGCAATGATAAATGTCTATGTTGCAATCATGTTCATAAGACGACTAGTATTTCAAAGATCGTCGATATCGAAAAAGATTTTAACGCTCTAAAATCTTTTAAATTATTCTTCTTTCTTGAGGATGACAGAAAATTGGTCAAAGTAATTTACTGAATAGAATTACTTTAATAAAATGACACGCTGTCTGAATTCAAATCTGCCATAGCAAATCGTTAACTTTACAGTCAAATCGTGACTACAAAAATATGCAAATTACTGAATGAATCTAAATCATCAGTCTCAACTGATCCAAAATTATTTAAGTATGCCAATGACATAGCAATGTCTCAAAAATCGAAGAAAAAGGCATAAATCATCGAAGCGTACTGAGTACAAAAATATCAATCAAGAAAATGGGGCAAAAGGTAGGACAGAAAATATGGGAAGAATGGTTGCTCAGATATCGCTACAATACTCAAATAATACAAGAAACGTTCACGACTACCTTATCTGCCGATTGAAGTTCCAGAGGAAAATTCCCCAAAGAAGACTGCTGATGGTTCCATATCACCAACTTAAAGATGAGCTCCATCCTCGAAACAGGAATCAGCGTCCTCGGAGAATCGAACTGCTTCCTCCTCCGAAATGGCACTGCTCCGTGGATACGAGAAACATCCTTCCGGCAAAATTCTTCATTGTGCGCCGGGATAACCCTGGCCTCTCTTGAAAGTTCTCTGAAGTTCTTGCAGGAATTCGTCATGAAGTTTAATGTAGTTATTTCCGCAGAAATATTCATAGTTGTGGAGTATGAAAATATTTCCACTGTTATCTGGTATAATTCAGCGATGGATTAACGATGCATGAGTGTAGTTGGATGTTCACTACATGCTCGCTTTTGTAGAAAGACGATTAACGAAGTTCCATGCTGTTACTTTACTCCAATGACATATGTCCCAATTGCATCAAAGCCTTAGCCTTCCATCTCAACTACAGTTATAATGATCAAAAGCACTGCAATATTATAATGTTCCATAGTCGAATGTATCGTTGTAATACCAAACTGTTGCACTCCACGTGTCAGCCGTAGTGTATAATATGGAATTTAAAAGTGTTTCTCCTGTGGCGAGAAAATCACTTTTGTTGGCAGCCTAAAAGTTCCAATATCTTTCGAAGTATCACTGTGAAATCGTTCAAATCTTGTATACACCTCAATGTTATACTGCCTAATAGAATTATCAAAAAGGCTGAAGATAGCGCTTGATATCTTGACTGGTGGAAACGTTAATGTGCGCGTTTCAACTTCACCTAGTTTCGAGCAGCGTAGAATGGAACTGCTCCGAGTTCGTTCGATGCGGCAGGCTTTCACCTCACGCTAAAGACACCTTACTTCACTGAATCACTTGAAAATAACTCTATATCACCAGAAATATATATGCGATCACAAGTATGAGATCTGAGTATGCGCTGAGTATGAGAGCTCCTCTCTCCTGTGCACGACCTTTTATCAACTTCTTAAGGGGCGTATCCATCCCTTCCATAGCCGGTTGCTGCGTCATTGCTGGAAGTTTTAACTTTGGCTATACTTGACGGATTTTCAAAATTCAAAAACTCAAAATTAATTTCTTCAAAATTCCAAATCAATGCCATAACTGAAAATAGATTTCCACAAATCTGCATGCCAAAAGTAATCGAATATCGTAGTTTCAGCAATCTCCGTCTTCCTTCCAAACTATCGTTCATTGGTTCGCGTCTCTCCTCCAATAGCGTAGCTTCTTCCTTAGCACAATACCTTGTTTCCTGCGACTGCGTCGTAAATCTCTGAGCTTTCTCGAACAAAATCATGACGTCACCAAGAATCTCAGCTCAATCAGCCTACTGGCATGAATTCTACGTCATCCGTGCCTACGTCATGAATATCCACGTCATAACCATGACATTCATAACTTTACTGATATTTTCCAATACAGCCACGGTGGTCTCAATATAATTCAATTTCCGGGGGCATTCTCCCTTCACCACGTTTTAAAAACAGTTGCAAATTGTTTTTAAACTCTGTGTTATAAATCTCTCAATTCACTTGAACACGAAATTGAATTATTATTGGTTTACTCTTCTATGATATTTCTACTATGTTCCTTAATCATAAGTCTCTTCTTCTCTGGTTTGTGTGTGGTTAATGTATTCTCTCCTCTCTACTGTCTCTTCTGTCCTGAATTTCTGTTTTCCGAATTATGCTGGCTCGTAGAAGGCCCAGGATCGATCACAACATCCTGCCTTTTCTTTTGATTTTCGGCTTCTTTTTCCCGTAACTCCTTCAGGTATTGCTGGCTTTCCCTCTCTCTTTCCTGATACTGATCGGTTGTCATAACCTGACCTTGAGAATCCTGATTTCTATTTTGGTTCTGGTTATTTCTATTATAATTTCTGTTATAACCATTATTGTTGTAATATCTGCCTCTTCCATTGTTGTAATTGCCTCGATTATAGTTCCAGCCTCTTCTCTGTTGATACGGACGGTAACCTTGCGATCTGTTATTCCGAAACTGATTATTCCTGTGAGGACCTACATTGTCAGTTTTCTCTTCATCTGGCTTGTCAGTTTGCTGAACTTGGTCCATATATACAGTATTTATTTCTTTGAAGTCATGCCTTTGACCTTTCTGTACCACGTTAGGCATTGGACTTGTGTAGTCTATCCTCCTCAGTAATTCGTCCATGCTGGTCAAATCCCTGATGTTTGACGAAATGATTAGTCTCCTCACCTCCACAGGCAGCATACGAGAAATCGCATCAATTAATTGCTCCGTTGACAATGGGGGTTGCAAAAATCTCAAGCGGGACAATTGACTCGTAAAGAAATCAGCGTACCGTGTTGGAAGAGTACCTGAGTATTTTCTTGAATAAACCTCCGCTCTTAACGAATTCTGCGCTTCTATGGACCAAAATCGTTTGATTAATGCCTCTGCAAACTCGTCAAAGTTACTGAAAGTGTATCTAAAAGCTCTAAACCATTCAAGGGGTCCTCCAATCAAAAATCTTTCCACTATCTTCATCTCTCTCTCTCTCTGGGAATGTGAGCTTCGATGAAATAATCTTTGAGGTTCCTGACATATTCAATAGGCGTCAAACTATCAGTGTTGCTGAATTTTTGCGGTTTGTCTTCAAAATTCCTGATGACCGTCACATTCCTCGGATATGAATCCGGGTAGTTTTTCCCACTATCTCGATAGTTCCACTCAGATTCCCTATTCCTCTCGTCATCTTCCTCCCTGAATCTGGTTATACGTTCTTCAGGAGTCACGTCTCTTTCTTCTGGATCTAGGTTATATCTTCTGGCATAATTCCTATTGGTTTCGCAAGCCAAGCCTTCTGTATCCTTGTCAGTGATTTCCGTTAAGACTTTCCTGATTAACTCTTCTTTGTAGGTCTCCATCAAACTAGCTTCTCCTAGCTTCAAATTCTGCAGTTTGCTCGTCGTTTCATTTACATCAGAGACAACTTTATGAATCTGATCCTCTAACGCAGATTTTAATGCTTGCACATCCTGACCTATTTGTGTTCTATCTTCTACTTGTCTCTCGGATAGCGAATCCATCCTTACGCTTAAATCTTTCCTAATTTGTACTACTTCATTGTTAATATCTATTTGAGTACTGGCAAGTTTTCTTTCAATACGTTCCTGAATTTGGGTTACATGTTCCCCACTTGACCTATTCCACTCATCTTTCCATACTGCTACATTTGCCGTTAACATTTCTGCTATGTCTACTTCGATATCATCTTTAAGTAATCTATTATGGTCTAATACCTGGGTTCTCATGACCTCTACATCATACTTTAAACCTGCTAAAGACGCTGTCGTTCTAACTGACTCATCAAATAGCCTAGTCGTTAATGCACTCATATTACGCGTACAAAGTGTTTTCGAATT
Source organism: Meconema thalassinum (assembly GCA_946902985.2). Taxonomy (NCBI): domain Eukaryota; kingdom Metazoa; phylum Arthropoda; class Insecta; order Orthoptera; family Tettigoniidae; genus Meconema; species Meconema thalassinum. Next base: position 1,000,889,321 of record OX336388.2, on the reverse strand, counting down.
TTCTATTTCTTCCCTGACTTTATTTACATCAGTTTGGACTTTAGCAATATCTACGAAAACTGTGTTGACTTCTACTTGAATCTTATTTATGTCACTTTGCATCTCATTTACATCCGAATGAATGTTATTAATATCAACCTGAACATTGGACACATCAGTTCTAACATTTTGGACTTCTCTTTGGACTTCCTCAACCTTGTCTTGGACAGTCGCAACATCATTTTTAACAACAACTACTTCAGCCCTAGCACAAGAAATATCACTCCGGACATTAGCAACATCAAGATTCAACATAGTAAGATCTTTTTGTACCTTAGACACATCAATTTTAACAACAGACACATCTTTATGCACATTGGACACGTCTGTGCGCATGTCAGTTACAGCATTCTCTATTCCCTGGGTATTAATCTGTAAACGCGACATATTATCCTCTAGGTTTGCAGAACTGGTCTGAATAACTTTCAGATTTTCATCCAGCATCTGCTTTACACTTTCATTCATGCTAGCTTTCAAGTTAGCAGACATATTACTAGAATTCTCCTCCATCATCTGCTTCATACTGCTATTCATGCTAGCTTTCAAATTAGCAGACATCTCCTCTAACATCATTCTCAGACTTTTATCTGCCATTTCAATACTTTTTCAATAATAAACTGCTTTAGGGACATACATCAAACAGAGTAAAATAACAACATCTGAGCAACATTCTTCACCATATATAAATTTGAGCAATTTTCTGTCTTAAATCTAACTTATAATTACCTTATAATTAACCTTCGTAGACACTTCATGTTGAAATAAACTCAAGCACATGTTCAAGTTTCTTTGGTTCATTTTAAAATATCCTAACACAAATAATTTACATTTATAATCCAAATAGTTTAATTTTATCTCTAATATGACTATACATGTCATAAGCCGGTCAAATAAAATAAGATTCCAGATCATAGGCGATTTTTCTAAGTTTCCAGCCTATTTAACCTCTTTCAAGTTGTATAAGATCGGATCTTTTCTGAGTGTAATTTTCCTAATACAATACAACATTTATTCCTATATAATCACACTCTCAAATTCTACAATTGGCTAAGACATCTAACAAAGAATCAACCTCTTTATTTGAGTCTTCACAATCCCTTTGACATCGATAACTTGGTAATCCAATGTTATTCGAACACTCCACAAAAATTGCGGTGTCAATTCTACTGCAATAACTTGGTAATCCAATGTTTTGTAGAACACGCCCCACGTTTCAGGGTCGCCAATCCTACTGTACCCGATAACCCGATAGTAGGCTGTCAGATATCCGCCCCCTCAATCGGATTGCCAATAATCAAACGCGCCGGCATAGCTACATCAATGAAACTGGCACTGACAGATACTATCGAGATTAGAGCACAATAGTTAACAAGAAAATTATTGTGGAACACACCAAAATATACGGGGGTTCATACTTACCTTTACTTACCTCTTAAATATATCTCGGGGACTGGGTTGTCAACTGGATCACTTAAAAGTATGTCCTCACAATAACCTCCACCATGATATTTAAAATGAACCAGAAACGAAGACGAGAAACTTTAAACTGCACAATAATTTATTTCACATAAAGAATGATTTTAACAAAAATGAAACAACAAAATATACGTGGCAATCAGAAGCCATCGACCACATAACCATGTCCTTCTGTAGGACCTGTATTCTCTACATATAATGTTTTAGCTTTCTCAAGCTTATAGCAACGAAAAATATAACAATGCACTGGGAATGGAAACGGGATTTGGGATGAGACACATATATCAATTGCTTTGCGTGTTTATATACTGCACATTTTATTTATAGCCACAAGGCTATTATGAAACGCCCTTGGCCTCGGTAACACAGTTGTCCGGACCAGCTGCAAAGCACCTGTATAGTCAAAGCGGACACCCGTTCGTTCAACCCTAGCATAAGCGTGTTACCTCAGAGCTCGGCTCTCTCTTTTCAAATACGTAAATGTTCACATCTCAACTGAAACATTATCACGCAAATGTCTTACATGCTTCATTCAAACACCAGTGGATTCCTCCAACAATCCCAAATCATGATTATTTGTTCAAACCACTTGCTTAACTTGCGTTGTTTAGAGTATATAAAAAAAACTCTAAATGTTAATAACAAAAGTTCATTAATTATTTATAACAATAATAAATTGTTTATAACAATTGAAAATTTAATACACGCTTCTATTAATCACTATCATTCCAAATTATTTAACAAAGATATTTACAAAATTATTTTACAATATTAAATTGTTTATATTATTTATACAAGGAATACATTGAACCACACGTTTATCCGGTTGATAATTACTCAAATCGTGTTGATATAATCGACCAATGAAGGTTAGTTATATTTAACTGTCAAATTCAGGTTTAATAATGTTTAATAATAATTATTAATATTTGTGACGGTAACCTCCATTCAAAATCTTTATCTCAAATTATTTAACACTCTTGTTAATTTTAACAGTATCTTCATATGAATAATCTTTCAAAGAACAAGAACAACATTCAGCGGGAAAATACTTCGCTCATAACGCACAAAAATGGCACAATAATTGGCCCAAAATTCATCATATATCTTCATATATATGGCATAAAAATCTTCCAAACTACACACAAAAACCTCCACTATTAATTCATCAACTTCATTAATTATTGTGGGAACCTCCTTCATTATTCAAGGGCATTACTCAACAGCGACTTTTACACGTCCACTGAACTATCGATTATACATCCATTGTTCCTCTTTAAAAATTCTTATATTCATCAATTGTAATAATGACTGTTATTATTTAACCTTCGTGGGTTTCATTCATGAATCGATATGAAGTAAAAATTTGCCAATCACAAATAAATTTAATAGCAAATACGGTTAGACACTCCTGCCTGGTCTATCAAAATTGAGATTAACATCTTCAAAGTAACGCAGTATAAAAATACTATCTTCAAACAAAGATCAACTAAACTGCAAAATAGTCGAATAGAATACAATTAGATTGTGGAATGCAAACATTATTGTTCCAATCTATAATTGAGAAAAACTCCTATCAAATGTTCATTACTATAATGTATTCAATAAATTGTAATTGACGTTCGTATTTCATAAAATTGTCTATAATGCAATGATAAATGTCTATGTTGCAATCATGTTCATAAGACGACTAGTATTTCAAAGATCGTCGATATCGAAAAAGATTTTAACGCTCTAAAATCTTTTAAATTATTCTTCTTTCTTGAGGATGACAGAAAATTGGTCAAAGTAATTTACTGAATAGAATTACTTTAATAAAATGACACGCTGTCTGAATTCAAATCTGCCATAGCAAATCGTTAACTTTACAGTCAAATCGTGACTACAAAAATATGCAAATTACTGAATGAATCTAAATCATCAGTCTCAACTGATCCAAAATTATTTAAGTATGCCAATGACATAGCAATGTCTCAAAAATCGAAGAAAAAGGCATAAATCATCGAAGCGTACTGAGTACAAAAATATCAATCAAGAAAATGGGGCAAAAGGTAGGACAGAAAATATGGGAAGAATGGTTGCTCAGATATCGCTACAATACTCAAATAATACAAGAAACGTTCACGACTACCTTATCTGCCGATTGAAGTTCCAGAGGAAAATTCCCCAAAGAAGACTGCTGATGGTTCCATATCACCAACTTAAAGATGAGCTCCATCCTCGAAACAGGAATCAGCGTCCTCGGAGAATCGAACTGCTTCCTCCTCCGAAATGGACTGCTCCGTGGATACGAGAAACATCCTTCCGGCAAAATTCTTCATTGTGCGCCGGGATAACCCTGGCCTCTCTTGAAAGTTCTCTGAAGTTCTTGCAGGAATTCGTCATGAAGTTTAATGTAGTTATTTCCGCAGAAATATTCATAGTTGTGGAGTATGAAAATATTTCCACTGTTATCTGGTATAATTCAGCGATGGATTAACGATGCATGAGTGTAGTTGGATGTTCACTACATGCTCGCTTTTGTAGAAAGACGATTAACGAAGTTCCATGCTGTTACTTTACTCCAATGACATATGTCCCAATTGCATCAAAGCCTTAGCCTTCCATCTCAACTACAGTTATAATGATCAAAAGCACTGCAATATTATAATGTTCCATAGTCGAATGTATCGTTGTAATACCAAACTGTTGCACTCCACGTGTCAGCCGTAGTGTATAATATGGAATTTAAAAGTGTTTCTCCTGTGGCGAGAAAATCACTTTTGTTGGCAGCCTAAAAGTTCCAATATCTTTCGAAGTATCACTGTGAAATCGTTCAAATCTTGTATACACCTCAATGTTATACTGCCTAATAGAATTATCAAAAAGGCTGAAGATAGCGCTTGATATCTTGACTGGTGGAAACGTTAATGTGCGCGTTTCAACTTCACCTAGTTTCGAGCAGCGTAGAATGGAACTGCTCCGAGTTCGTTCGATGCGGCAGGCTTTCACCTCACGCTAAAGACACCTTACTTCACTGAATCACTTGAAAATAACTCTATATCACCAGAAATATATATGCGATCACAAGTATGAGATCTGAGTATGCGCTGAGTATGAGAGCTCCTCTCTCCTGTGCACGACCTTTTATCAACTTCTTAAGGGGCGTATCCATCCCTTCCATAGCCGGTTGCTGCGTCATTGCTGGAAGTTTTAACTTTGGCTATACTTGACGGATTTTCAAAATTCAAAAACTCAAAATTAATTTCTTCAAAATTCCAAATCAATGCCATAACTGAAAATAGATTTCCACAAATCTGCATGCCAAAAGTAATCGAATATCGTAGTTTCAGCAATCTCCGTCTTCCTTCCAAACTATCGTTCATTGGTTCGCGTCTCTCCTCCAATAGCGTAGCTTCTTCCTTAGCACAATACCTTGTTTCCTGCGACTGCGTCGTAAATCTCTGAGCTTTCTCGAACAAAATCATGACGTCACCAAGAATCTCAGCTCAATCAGCCTACTGGCATGAAATCTACGTCATCCGTGCCTACGTCATGAATATCCACGTCATAACCATGACATTCATAACTTTACTGATATTTTCCAATACAGACACCGTGGTCTCAATATAATTCAATTTCCGGGGGCAGTACATTGACAAAAATGAGCGAATTTGAAGCAAATGGCTCTGGGCGGGCTTTAGAAAAAATTCATAGTTTGAGAATTAATATAAATAAATATGTTGGATTTCGAGTAGGAATGTCCAATACTAGTAGATTGCCTGATGTAATAGTCAATAAACATGCAGTGCTAAATTTGTATGATACAAAGGAAGCTTGTTTTGCGTGGAGTGTGGTTGCTGGTTTGTATCCAAAAACGCGAAACGTGAATCATCTTTCTTCCTATCCTAATTACAGAGATGTTTTAAATTTAGATGATATTCCAATTCCAATGCAAATGAAATATCTAAACAAGTTTGAAAATCAAAACAATATTTCTGTGAATGTGTATGGAGCACAATATGATGAAAACAAATGGGTGTGTATGGGAACAAACGAAGTAAAAGGAAAAAAACCATTTACTATTGTACCTTTGTATGTATCAGATAAAGTATATGAAAGGAGTGTGGACTTATTGATGTTGCAGATTGGAAACAGTGAAAGTTATCACTTTTGTTTAATTAGAAATCTCGCTCGCCTTATGCGTTCAAGCATCACTAGGAATTGTAGACGGATTTATATATGTAGACGTTGTTTGTCATATTATTCTCTTGAGGATGAGTTAAATGTTCACTTTGCAGACTGTAAGCAGTTTCCTGTTGCAAAAAGCATATTGCCAACTGACGAACAAAGATTTGTTAATTTTACAGAATTTAAATTTAAAGATAGAGTTCCATTTATAATTTATGCGGATACTGAATGCGTTTTGTCTCCTATTTCCTCTTGTTTTCCAAATAGTGACATTCCTAACTCTACATTAACCCATAAACATATTCCTTACAGCATTTCTTTATACCTTCATTGTAATTTTGATAGTGATTTGTGCAGTTTTAAACTCTTTAGGGGAAATAATTGCATAGAATTGTTTGTAAAGGAACTTTATAGTATTGTAGATAAACTTCAAACATATTATTTATCAGCTAAACCTATGTTAAAGATGACGGAAAACGAAGAAAGATTATTTTTGTTAAGTAAAATTTGTCATATTTGCGAGAAACCGATTGCAGATAATGAACTCAAAGTACGCGATCATTGTCACATAACTGGAAAATATAGAGGAAGCGCACACAATAGTTGTCATTTAAATTCCAAAGTAACAAGGGTCCTGCCTATAGCATTTCATAATCTAACGGCGTATGATGGACATTTTATAATTAAAGAAATTTGTGAGAAACATGAAGGTGGGGAGTTACATAATCCTGGTCATATAAGATTGTTAGCAATGAATATGGAACGTTATAAAGGGTTTACAAAGCATGTATGGGTTAAGAATGGATTCTTTCAGTTAAGATTTATCGATACATATAATTTCTTGTCCTGTTCACTAGATCAATGTTCATCTTCGTTAAGTGAAGATTCAAAGCAAATAACTCGACGTTATTTTAATGATGATGCACAGTTTCGACTTACTGCGAGAAAAGGCGTGTTTCCCTACGAATACGTCACGAGTATGGATGTACTTAACGAAACTAAATTACCTGAAATATCCAAGTTTTATAGCAGTCTTTATAATCAAACAATATCGAACGAGGAGTATGAGTTTGCTCAATCGGTGTGGGAAACGTTTTCCTGTCAAACATTAGGAGAATACGCTGATTTGTATTTAAAAGTTGACACACTTCTTTTGGCAGATGTCTTTGAAAATTTTAGATCGAATGGCATGGAAACTTATGGCATTGATGCAGCTCATTTTTACACTGCTCCATCTATGTCTTGGTGCGCGATGAAAAAGATAACCAACGTTCAACTCGAATTGCTTCAAGATATTGATATGTTACACTTTTTTGAACGATCTATTCGAGGGGGAAATGTTCAGTGTATAACACGACATGCGATTGCTAATAATAAGTACATGAAAACTTATGATGAGAAAAAGCAAGAGTCCTACATAATGTACTTTGACGTTAATAATTTATATGGATATGCGATGATGGAATATCTTCCAACGGGTGGCTTTAAATGGGTTGCAAATATTGAAGGCTTTGATGTTTTAACTATTGATGATACTTCAGAAATCGGATATATCTTGGAAGTAGATTTGACTTATCCTCAAGAGTTACATGACAAACATTCAGATTACCCTCTATGCCCCGAAAAGTTGACAAAGCTAATGGCCACCCTAGATAATAAAGAACGTTATGTTTTGCATTATAGAATGTTAAAGCAATGTATTCAACTAGGAATGAAATTAGAACGTATTCACAGAATAATCGAATTCAATAAGAGCCAATGGCTAAAACCATATATTGATGTGAACACAGAGAAACGAAAACATGCTAAAAATGATTTTGATTTTTTTAAATATAAATTGATGAATAATGCAATTTTTGGTCGTTCACTGATGAATGTGAGGAAGTTAAGGGACATCAAATGGGTTACCAAATGGCATGGAGCCAGTGGTGCTAAGTCTTTAATAGCTAAGGCTAATTTTAAACATAGAATTATATTCGATGAACAATGTATGGTCATCGAGATGAGCAGACTAAAGATTTTTCACAATCAACCAGTATATGTTGGTGCATCTATATTAGATTTGTCTAAATGTAAAATGAATGACTTTCATTACAATGTTATTTTTGCAAATCCTGAATCAAATGTGAGGTTGTTATACACAGACACAGATAGTTTTATGTATATATTCTATTATGATATTTATGAGCTCATGAAACAGCATTCAAATTTGTTTGATACTGGAAACTATGGAACAAACAATCCTTTTGGCATTGTGAGACAAAATAAAGGTGAAATTGGTTTAATGAAAGATGAACATGCTGGAAGGATTGTTGAAGAATTTGTGGGGTTAAGACCCAAAATGTATGCAATAAAATTGTGTGATGAAATGAATAGCTTGTGTAAGGCTAAAGGCATTAAGAAGAGCGTAAGTAAAACTATGAATATTGATGAGTATCGAAAGTGTCTTTATAACAGGGATCAAGCCAGCAAAGTTCAAGTTTGTATAATTTCAAGATCTCATTTTGTATTTACTGTTCGGCAAAATAAGTTGGCAATTTCATCAAACGATGATAAAAGACACATAACTGAAAACGGAATTGATACTTTACCGTTTGGTCATTTTTCTCTGAAACAAATTTGAGATTAAAGCAATTCATCTCTCTTACTTACTTTATTTCTTTCACACACACACTTTTATTCTGTTAATAATACTTTTTTTTTGTGTGTTCCTTTGCTTATGAAAAATAATAAAAAAACGAATAAATAATAACCCAAATTTTGTGTGTATTATTTACAACTCCTCCCCCCACCATTCCCATTTTCCTGAAATATATATATATATATATATATATATATATATATATATATATATATCATTACATTATATTACTTATCATTTAGTAAGGGTGCGTTGTAAGAGGAACAACTCTGCCACTCAATATAAACGATCAGGAAGTGGATCATTCATTAGTCGTGTACTTAATAAAACTATTGATAATTTACCTGTGGAATTACACATTCCAGGATATGAATATTGTGGACCAGGAACAAAATTAGAAAAGCGATTGAGCCGTGGTGATCCAGGAATAAATATATTAGATAAAGCGTGCAAAGAGCACGACATTGCTTACGCAAATCATAAAGATTCAAACAAAAGAAGAGAGGCTGATGAAATTTTAGCTTCAAAAGCTTGGTCTCGTGTAAAATCTCGTGACGCATCATTAGGAGAGAGAGCGGCTGCACTAACAGTCAGTGGCATAATGAAAGCTAAGTCTAAGCTTGGTGGAGGTAAACGAAAATTAAATATAAAAAAACAAGAAAAGATTAAAAAAAAGAGAGCATCGAAAAAGCAAGGTGGTATTTTACCCCTACTTCCGATATTTGCAGCCTTGTCGGGCTTGGGGGGTCCAGCAGGCGGAGCAGCCGGGGTAGCGTCTGCTATAAACAAAGCGAAAGCTGCACAAGAAGAATTAAAAGAAATGAAAAGACACATTCGAATGATAGAAGCAATGCGATGAAAAGCAGGTCAAGGCATTTATTTAAATCCTCCTGCATACAAAAGATAATTAACCAAATACCAAATAAAGCATTAAGTAATTTCGATTTAGCTAAATACGCACATCAATTAAAGATTCCAAATTTTAGAGGAGTCTTTATGCGAGATACGTTACCAAGATATCCTCGAAAAAATGAAAACTGAATTGTTAACCTTGAACCGATGGTTAAATCTGGTTCACATTGGGTGGCTTTCAGTAAACAAGGTAAATACGTGCAATATTTTGATAGTATCGGTAATTTAAGACCACCATTAGAAATTTTAACATATCTAAAAAATTGTTATCTACAATATAATTTTCATTCATATCAATCGATTACTTCTTCGATTTGTGGACATTTATGTTTAGTCTTCTTGTATTGTATAAATAAGGGAAGCACAGACTGTCTTTAAACATTTCAAAGATGGCTTTCGAAAGACGGATAACTCCTGAAGGTAAAGGCTCAAAGATTGATGTTACATTGGAGAATCCGCTTCATCTTGTAGGAGCAGAGTTTTTTGAAATAGGACTTGCAGGATTGTATACATCTAATTCTATTCGAAATGTTACCAACCGAAATAATAAATTTCGCATTCATTTTACTAATTTTTTGTTATCAATTGATTTAGTGGTACCACCAGGTATTTATGAATTTGAAGATCTAGCCTCAACATTTGATGATTTACTTAGTTATCACTCATTGTCGAAACTTATAACAAATCATATACAAAAAACAAATCTTTATTTGGAAGAGGATATAAATGGAAAAGGACGCAACCGTCTTGTTTTGTCTTCTCCGTTTAATATTGATTTCAGTGTACCCAACAGTGTAGCAGAGGCTATAGGTATTGAAAAGAAAGTTTACCCTAAAGAGAAAAAAAAGAAATTGAGATTGATCGAAATAGAATCGAAAGTGAAGTAAAAATTAACGAAAATAATAACGTTTTAGCCATAAAGATGAACAATGTGGATACAACAATTTTAATAATACCTGATGCTAGCTATACGTTTCAACAATTAAGTGCAAAGATTAATGAATTATTACTAGCACATTTATTATCAGTTTTATTAGGTGAAAAAGACAAATTTCCTTCATATATTTATATTAATTATGATAAAGTGTTCTCTAATTGTAAACTATATTCGAAAAACTTTGCTATAGATTTTGGTGTTGCAGATTCTATTGCAGATTTGTTAGGATTTTCTCATAAAAAGTTTGAGGCAAACACAACTCATCATTCTGAACATATGATTAAAATTAACACTGTTAATAGTATTCGAGTATGTTGCAACCTCGTGCTTGGTACGAGTTCTTATTTGAACCATAAACCAACACACTCTTTATATAATTTTAAAGCTCATGTTCCTGCTGGTTATCCAATTGTTGTACAACCAACAACAATTAATTTTTTGCCTATGAACAGCAAGGTTATTCAACATGTATCTGTGCAACTTGAAGATCATCTTCAACAGCTCATTGATTTGCAAGATGAAGATTTAACTGTAGAATTAATTATTCGTCCAGCACGTTATCTTGCTATATAAAGTAATGAAATACTGTTATATTTTCATTCTAGTTGAGTAAGCTTACTAGAAAACATTCACAAATATGGTTATAATATATAATACTCAAAGTTTAAAAAAAAAAGAAGTCAACTCTGATTCGAAAAAGAAATATAAATCAATCAGCTAAAATTTCTAAAAAAAACAAAAAAAAACAATGCCATCACACCTTAAAATCTAAGAAACAGTTATCGAGTAACAACAAACATTTCTTACAATCTTTAGGCTATCGTGTACTTTAATTTCAATATAAATATATATGCAATTGTTAATCTTATTTAGTTTCTATCTATATTTGAAGCTGTTAACATGTTTAACATGTTTAACATAACCGATAAAAGAGAGGTTGACAACAGAGTTGTGCGACGAGAAGAAAGAGTTTACCAACCTTATTCAGCTAATAAATTTGAAAATAATGATGAAATTCGTATACCAATTCAAAATGAAGAAAACATAGTTTTATTATCAGAAGGTGTTCTTCACTTAGAAGGACAAATTATTACTTCTAACATAAATCCTGCTGCTTCTACTACAGCACATCCTGACCAAAATTTTGGGGCTAATCTTTTTAGCGAAATTCGCGTTACGTTAAATGGTAAAGAAATTGATCGTACACGCCATCTAGGTATAACAAGTTCTATAAAAACGTTTGCATCATATTCAAAAAACGAATATACAGCTTTACAAAATGCTGGTTATTTTCCCTCTTTAACAACACCAGCAAGTGAAGCAAATATTGTTGATAGTATCACAAAACGTTTCCATGTAATACTTCCTTTAAGCAACCTGTTAGGTTTAGCAGAGGATTATAGAAAACCGATTTTAAACTGCAAGCATGAGCTAATACTTCTCAGATCGTCGAGTGACGCACGTGCGTTGCAATCTGCAACCGAAAATGATCTTTCTAAGGTCAAGTTATTTAAAGTTTATCTAAAAATTCCAGTTTTATTATTATCGGACGAAGTACAAATTAAAAGATTAAAACTAATGCAGAAATATATTCCCATTCAGGTTGGTTTTCGATCATGGGATGTTCATGTCTTGCCATCTCTTCCTAGAACAACTAAATATAGTTGGACTGTAATGACAACTTCTGAAACGCAAAAACCACGTCAATTTTTATTAGGTTTTCAAACTAAAAGAAATGTACTAAATACGTGCTCTTCCTATTTTGACCATTGTAACATTAAATCTATAAGAGTTTTTTAAAATTCAATTTTTTATCCCTATGAAATGCCAACTTCTGAAATTGCTATATATGACTACAGCGAATTGTATGACATGTTTGTTAAATTTCGTAATGTATATTATCAGATCGATGATTTTCGTTCAGAGACTCTAGTTTCGCGAGATGAATTTAAGTCTCATTGTCCGATTATTGTAATTAGTTGCCTTGAGCAAGTGGAGGCAGTGAAGACATCTTCAGTTGACGTGCGAATTGAAATCGAGACAAGTGAGAATATACCTGAAGATACAACTCTTTATTGTGTTCTTATTCATGATCGTCAAATATCTTACAGACCATTAACTAATGAAGTAATTATCTAAACCAATATTTGCTAAGTTATAAGCAATCAAGTAAAGAAGTATTCTCACTTTAGTTGCAATCATGGAATTGACAACAACAAACTCTCCTTCTACTGATGCTGACATGTGGAATAAGAAGCAGCCAATAGTTGCAGACATTCGCAAGCTACCAAACGGCAGTTTGGAACTTGCTTACTGTATGTTAAATAACAGCAATATACCTTCATTCAGTCCTGTGTTAACATGGGTCGCAGCGTATTGTGAAAAAACTCTTTCTTCTTTTTTTGACTCTATTAAAAATAAATATGAATATTTAGTTGTGTATAATTTGCCACAAGAATTTTCTTTGTTTGCACTAAAAACACTTTCCCCTGGGTCATTAATCGATCTTAATACGATTGATGGAATGTCAGATCTAATGTTGAAGCATAGCCAACGATTACCTACAGATTGTCCAAAACATTTACCATCTCTTATATTGGGAAGCAATAGTTGTGCTAAATTTAATGTCAATGCTGTTCAACATTGGTTAAATTCTTCTGATGGCATCATGAAAATCGTGTGTTCGATAATAAACAAGTTTCGAAACAATGGACTTCAAGGTTTTAATAAGTTTGATTGGAACTACTTTCCTATAAACATACTGACTATTTATGAGCCACAACGAATTCGTCTGGAGTGGGAACATCTACCAGATCATCTAAAAAGAAAATTTCAACTGTTTCATCTTCGCTGCAAATGTGATAACTGTAACAGCTATCTATAAAAGGTAATTCATTATATCTACTAGTGTTCTTGACACCTATACATATTTTGTTTTGTTTGCTTTTTTAACACAGTGTATACTTTTTGTCTACAGAAAATAAACATCTGGACAACTAAAAGAACAAGATCATCTCAACACACACTCATCAGGACAACTAAAAGAATGAGATTACTTCAACACTCATACAAGAGAAATAAAATTGTATTAATTGTAATTCTAAATGAATAAAGAAGAAAAGGTCTTTGTACCACTTCATATTAAAGTTTCTTTAATGATCAACCACCTCCTCACTCCACATGTATATAAAATAATATTTGTCAGGTGAGGGATTCGAACCCTCGCTTTCAATTTCTGAAAATTAGATCTTAAGTCTAACGCCTTAGACCGCTCGGCCAACCCAACACACGCAAATCTTGCATATTAGCCAGCGTGTTTTGTTGATTCATATCAGTTCACATTTAGCTTCGTGCGGGGAACATCTTTTTTTTTTTTGTGAAGTAAAGCATCATCATGAAGTATTTTAATTGTGTAAAGTATTCCAAGAAACAGTTAATGCAAATGATATTGGGTCAAAAAGGAATGAATTTAAAATCGGAAAGAGATCGGCTAAAAACATTTAAGAACTGGTCTTCAAACAGTTTTACGAACACTGCATGGTTAGCAGCTGCGGGATTTTACTATTATGGATATAAGGATATGGTCAGGTGTGCTTTCTGTAATCTGCAACTTAGTTATTGGGAAGAAGATGATGATCCGTTTGAAGAGCATAAGAAATGGGCTTTTTCTTGCCCTTACGTAAACAATATTTCTCCTAGCATAGAATTAAAATCTGAATATGAAAGACTTAAAACTTTTCAAAATTGGCCTCTTCCCTCTCCAAACGAATTTTGTTTAGCATCAGCAGGATTTTATTATACCTGTCATGGTGATAAGGTGAAATGTATATTCTGTAAGATTGAAATTGAATATTGGAGAGAAAACGATATTCCTTTAAGTGATCATAAAAAATGGGCACCATATTGTCCATATTTAAGAGGGTTTTACGTTGGCAACGTTGATTTAAATCCTGAAAATCCTACTATTATTCCATATAATACAAGTTATGATGATACGTGTGGAAACAATATATGTTGATGTGATGTGATTTTTTGTGCAGTGTGCATTCTCAGACGTAAACCTAGACATGCTGAAGTTTGTTAAGCAGTCAAACACTCTACCAGTAATTTCATTTACTAATGGTGAAAATCAGAGTAAAAGTGAAAAAAGAAAGCATAGTGTTTTACTACCGAACACTATTCGATGTATCATTTGCGGTCCATCGAACTGCGGCAAAACAATCGTAATGCTAAATTTATTATGTCACAAAAATGGAGTTCGTTTTGAAAACGTCTATATTTATTCTAAATCACTTGCTCAAAGTAAGTATGTTGAATTAAAAAGTTTTTGGACTCTATAAAAGAAATAAAAAGTGATTTTTTCCGATAATGACGAAGTTATGCCTCCAGAAATGGCTATAAAGGACTCTATATTTGTTTTTGATGATGTAGCCAGCAATAAACAACAACACATGAAATATTATTTCAGTAGAGGTCGTCATCACGAAGTTGACGTATTTTATCTTTGTCAAACATATTCTTGTATACCTAAACATCTAATTAGAGATAACGCTAATTTTTTAATTCTTTTTAAACAAGACGGAACAAACTTGCGTCATGTATATAACGATCATGTAAATACAGATATGAGCTATGATCAGTTCTTCGATATTTGTTCTTATTGTTGGCAAAACTCTAAGTTTGGATTTTTGGTTATCGATAAAGATAGCGATTTACAAAATGGTCGATATCGCAATGGATTTGATGTTTATTTTCAGTTATAAATAATAGTTAAAAGAGATAAATGCTCATTCGCGTTATACACTTTGTGAGGTTAACAACATAACTATGGCATCGTTTAACAAAATCAATAACGTGTCTATCAGACCACCAACTTCACGCCATGATATTGCAACAAAATCGTATGTTGATGATAAGCTACTGCAATATGGAAATCAAGTAACAACAACAACAAGCGACGGGCATCTAAGTATTAACGGCAAACGGTTAAAAGATGTTGGAACGCCCATACATGTTGAAGATGCTTGCAACAAAGGTTATGTATTGAAGTTACTGAATGAGCTAAATAAAATTGAGTCTAAAGAAGACATACAACAAAACATTAACGACCTTAAATGTTTAATTTTTTCAATTTGTAAACTAGAGAAACAACAACTTGACTTTGAAAACAAACGTCTCGCAGGCTTAGCCTTACCATCATCTGCAAATGATGCAGTAAACCTTATTGCAATGCAGCAACATACATCGAATATAAAAAAATATCTGGAAAACCGAATAACCGAAGTGTTACAACGAGTAGAATTCATTCATGGTTTAGTGAGTGAATTTTCAGAAGATCACTTTCCGTTTGATGATGATAGTCTCGACTTGGGTGACAAAAGAATAAGAAATGTTAAAGATCCAATTCAAAATCAAGATGCGATATCGTATTCTTTTCTTAAAACTCATGTAACAAAAGAACTCGATGAAATTAAGAAATCTCTTTTGAATATAAACAAAGATGATGAAACTGTAGATATGTTAAATAGAAGAATAACAAACATATCTCAACCAATCGATTCGTTAGATGCAATAAACAAATATTATTTAGAAAACTTTGCTGCTTCTCGAAAAGATCTAGAAGACTTAATCACTAAATTTAATAAACAAAACTTCTTAAACGTAGACGATAGTGGGACTTTAAATATGATGAGTAGACGAATTACTCACGTAAACAATCCCATATACGATAACGATGTTGCAAATAAGACGTTTGTTGAACAATATGCCGCTTCACGAGATGAATTTGAAAAAATGAAACAGACTATAAACAATCTACAACATCAAAAACAAACAAATGTTGAGTTTCCTGTTAACGACCAAGATGTGACAAATAAACGGTTTGTAGAACACTATGCTGCTTCACGAACTGAAGTTAATCAACTAAAAGAAATTTTAAGCAATTTACAAACTCGTATTGAGGGTGTTGCAAACAATCTAAATATTGTTAAAAAAGAAGAACTTGAAAGTTACGCTGCTGCATCCAAAGAGGAATATAACAAGTTAAAAACTGAACTAGAAAATATCGAGCAATTGGTTAACAAAGAACCACTCGAAAGTTTTACCGCATCAAAAGAAGAATATGGTATATTACAAGATGAAGTAAAGAAAAAGAACTTATCGAAATTTATTCTGAAATTCTCCAACACACCATAAATCCATTCACCGGTATACACGCTTCATATTCATAATATACAATACCAACTTCCCTATAAAGGTATATTAAAACCAATTTTTGTTTCACCAAGATCTCCAATTGTGTATGCAATTTTAAATATACGTCAAGAGATTGAACTGGATGGCAGTGACATTGTAGTTGAAGAACAAGATGAAATACAGTTTCGACTTAGAGACCCCGAGAAACATAAAACCAATGATCTTCCTCTTCAAATTGATTTTGAATATACTATAAATAAATAAAACAACTACAATTTTAGTTTAGTCATGGAGAAGAGCTTGAAGATTAAAGCTGAAAGTCGAGTAAAGGATAAACTTTCTCGCTTAAAAAAAGATGTTAAGGACAAGTATCTTTCACTTCAAAATGATGTTAGACGTCAAGAATTAGATATAGAGACTAAGTTTAAACCAGTAACAAATTCATTAAATCAGCTTGTAGCTATTGCTAATACAACGTCAACTAAGAAAAAAGAAAATCAAAAAAGAAAAAAAAAATATGATGATTCTGAATCAACTGCTACTTCAGACGAAGAAGATGGAGATAGCATCAAAATAATTACACTACTTAACCGCTACTTTGATCCGTTCATTAAACAAAACGTGGATAGAACATTTGGTATAACGATAAGAAATGATAAACAATACTTGGGACGTGAACGAGTTTTCTTTGATAAAAAGTGGATAAAAGTTGGTGGTGAAAAATTTCCTATAACAGAAGGTCTACTCGAATTGATTCAAAGGAAAGTACCAGATCACTCTCTAATCGATAGGAGTGATTTAAGTTCTTATTTGAAATTATTAAATGTTTCAAACGTGCACAAAAGAAATTATGCAAGCAATGCAGCTCCGAGAGGAACACAATCTCATAAGTATAAAAATATAATCGAACCCCTTCTTACTGAAGACATAGATAGAATTATAAAAACAACAGATGAGAATGAAGAAGCAAATACCACGATGCATACTGGATATGGCCAAAAGAAACACATCACACCACAAGCCATTTGGAAATTCGAAGGAGGAAACAATATTGAATTTGTCCATTGGAATGAACCAAATAAATTAGTATCAAGACTTAAAAAATTAATTGCATCGAAAGCTGCAGGTCACACAGGACTTGCCAGCGAAATCTTTGCAATTGAAGAAGAACTAAGAAATGCAGGATATATTGAATAAAAATTCATACATTAGTAAAACAATGCACAGTATGTTATAAATCTTTGTTTAGAAATTAACTATGAACGAAATCAGACGAGAAATTGCAAAAGAACTTCATGCACCACTTAGAAAAAAGTTTAAAAGACGACATGTTATCAGCAAAGGAATCGATGACCTCCATGAAGCTGATCTTGTGGACATGTCAAAACTTGCAAAATGGAATAATGGATTTAAATATTTATTAACCATTATTGACGTTTACTCAAAATATGCATGGGCAATTCCTCTTAAAACCAAAAAAGGAAGTGAGATTGTAAAAAGTTTAAAATTTGTTTATTCTCAAAGTAAAAGATTGCCCAATTATTTTCACACTGATCGAGGAACGGAATTTTACAACCGTGAATTCAAAACATGGTCTCAAAAACAAAATCTAAAGCATTATTCCACTGGGAGCTCCATAAAAGCGAGTGTAGTAGAAAGATTTAATCGAACTCTTAAGGAATCGATGTGGAAAGAGTTCACAACACGTGGTTCATACCGATGGGTACATATTTTGCCCGAGTTATTAGTAAAGTATAATCACAAAATACATCGCAGCATTGGCATGAAACCTATTGATGTAAAAAGAAACAATCCACCCCGCTTGCCAACACAATATAATGAAACTTTAAGAAAACCAAAATATAAATTCGGTGACATTGTAAGAATATCAAAAATCAAGAAACACTTCACAAAAGGATACGAAGCTAATTGGACTACGGAATTATTTACAATTTATAAAGTTCAAAATACTAATCCACGAACATATCTTTTAAAAGATAATAAAAATTTGCAGATATTTGGGGCGTTTTATGAAGCAGAGTTACAACGAACCAAACATCCTAATATTTACTTAGTTGACAAAGTACTACGTAGAAAAGGAACCCAAGCCTTCGTATCTTGGCTAGGATTCGATTCAACTCACAACTCTTGGATTTCGAACAAAAACATATTCTAATTAAACAATGTAAGTTTTTTTAATTCATCGCAAAAAATATTATTATTATTATTATTAATATTATTATTATTATTAATGTGTCTCTATATATTTCAGCTCACGAAAACCAACACACTCAAGAAAGAAAAGAATGATTGTACTTACCTTCCACACAAGATAACCAGGATATTCAACTCTGCAGACAGCATCTTCAATTCTCAGCATCTTGGCGGAAAAAAGAACTACTTACCACTTTAAGAACGAAGATCATACCATTTTGTTTTCACTATTTCGTATTATATAATTAATGTAAACCACAATGATTAAAATAAATATATTTTAAAAAATATATACATCCGTCATTTTAAATTTAAAAAAACACTGACCCTGTCCATTTAATTAATGATTTGACAATCATCATCATCATCATCATCATCATCATCATCATGAACTTCTTCTTCTGCTTCTTCTGTTCTCCAACACGCTCGTCATCCTCTTCTTCGCGTTCTTCTGCTAGAGGAGGCGGAGGAGTCATTAAATCCTCCAACCTCAGTCCATGAAGAGGAGTCATACTTATAATATCCTCACCCCTCACTCTGAATGCTCGAAGTCTATTAATCAAAACATTAATAATTTCAATATTTAGTCCATTTAATATTAATTCAGCACTATATCGTTGGTCTGACACTATTTCCTTTACATGAAACTCGAAAATTTCTCTTTCTCGATCACTTAAAGTGTTTATGATTATCCTTTCTTCTACTTTTACAGCCGAAATAAGGTAATTTAAGTTCAGCACCCTCGCTCGCTCTCCTATTAATTTCACCTCTCCTATGCGGCACAACTTCTCAATAACACATTCAAATACGTTCATGATGAGAGCAACTATGGCTCCCAAACCATCTCTGCCCATATATACTATGAAGTTAAATAAACAAAAAGCTCATTAAACATATCACATGAATGAGGCTCTGTGAACGGACATCCAAACTTGTTCTCTCATTAAAATAATTTCAGAGTTCAATAATGATGGTTAAGAATTTAAAACAAACAAGCCAATATTCATTTCATGCAGTCAAAGAACGGTCTATGCTGAAAGAGAGCACAGGGCATGCAAGCCCGCAAAAATGAGCTGCACATCCTATATGGAGCAGCAAGCAGGACCTCCCATGTTCAGCAGCCAAAGAACGATAACAGCCGCGGGGATAAAAGGTTATCCGATTCAAGCGGTCAAGGGTCAATCTCTTCTTAGTGCTAACACATGCAGACCAATTAGCAAACGCGTGTGAATAACCAACTGGCTCTCCATGGGCGCGCCCAGACAGTCTCATTCAAATGTTAGTACACCTAAAACATTTCCGCTAACAAAGACGCTATTTGAACATTTTCTTTTCAATTTTGTCCTATACACTTGAGAGTTGGATTACTGGTAGAGGAAATAGAGAGCTTTCATTTATGTCAAACAAACTTTTTTATAGATTTCCTAAATTTGGAAAATATAGTCTATTTTCAAAATTCTATTTATTTTGTCCTAGAGAGTTGAAATTTGGTGTGGGGCTAGAGCAGGTCAAGGCCATTCATTTATGTCAAACAAACTTTTTGTCGCGAACACTGCAGACATATCACGTGATCGCTCGCATGATGATGCAATATGTCCTCGCGATTACGCAATATCCAAAACATACATTTCCTCTACTACTACAGTCTACAAACGCAACAGTCGGAAGTTGTAGATGGATGGATAGTAGCGAACATACAAGAATGGATTGCTTTGCCAGAAGATTGCCTGGAGGAGACGGTGAAACCACGGAACGATGAAATTAGGCAGTTACCCATTATTTACGCGAGGATTGGTGGAATTAATATAAGATATTTATTGGATACGGGGTCGCAGATCAGTCTGGTATCGGAGGCCTTGGTTCGAGAGTTGGGACGGAGTCAGAATATTCCTGTGATTCCCGTACCAAAACTCAAAGTGAGGGGTGTTATACCTGAACGCACCGTCACTTGTAAACATCAGGCATACTTAGAGCTGAACATATTGGAACACACTTTTGGGCAAACATTCATTATCATGGCAAAGATGAATTTCAATATAATTCTTGGTGCAAATTTCATTTGTGACTATCAAGCAGTGATAGATTTGCACAAGAACACAGTCAGTTTTAGAGAGTATGATCAACTGAAGAACGTGGGATTGCATATGGATGAAATCACTACCGGAAGAGATGTAAATTCTTGGGCATTGGAAGCAATATCGGAAGAGACGGAAGAGGAGATACGAAAGGCAGAAGATAACATCATAGAAGGAGCTGTTGTGGAACTAGATGAGGAGAGTGAATCCCAGGAGATATGGTCTTTATTAACAGAAGGAGATGACAGTGATGCACAATTTGAAGAGTTACTACAGGAGCGGCTCAATGACATTCAACTTGGGGGTGAACATAGAAAACAATTGGAAGAGATTTTAAGGAAGCACAAAGCAGTATTCGATTCAGTACCTGGGAAAATATTAAATTTCAAATACTCAATGCAAGTCGTGGATTGGTCACCTTTCAAAAGTAGATTGTACCCAATTCCGGAAAAATATCGTGGTCAAGTCAAGGTCATCATAGATGAGATGTTACAAGCTGTAGTGATAAGGAAGACACCTACACCTTATCTAAATGCGATTTTGGCAGTCACAAAACCAAATGGATCTATTAGACTTTGTTTAGATGCCAGAAATCTCAACATGAGACTCATTTTTCCTGAGTATGACAGAGCGCCAATTATCAGAGACGTACTAAAAGGCTTTAAGAACAAGAGCATTTATTCATCAGTTGATTTGACGTCCAGTTTCCACCATCTTGAATTGGATGAGAAGTCACAGCTTCTAACTGGCCTCTTATTCGATAACCAAACGTTCTGCTTCGTCCGAATGCCCTTCGGAGTCAAAACAGCGGGCTGTGCTTTAATCCGAGCCCTGGATCGGAATCTAACCGAGGAAGTTAAGGAGATGACGGTGCGCTACATTGATGACATTCTGCTGGCATCCGACAACATTGAAATTCACATGGAAAATTTAGATAAAGTATTAGGCAACCTTAATGCATCAAATTTCAAAGTAAACCTGAAGAAATCGCATTTCTTCAAGAGCGAGATCTTATATTTGGGTCACATCATTGACAAGGAGGGAGTGAAGCCAAACCCAGCTAAGATCGAAGCGATAAAGAATTTCCCTACACCAACGAGAGTCAAGCACATTCGGGCTTTCTTAGGCGTAACGGGATTCTTTAAAGAAAACTGTCCAGGTTCCACGGAGACTGTAGCTCCAATGCAGGAAATGCTAAAAAAGAATAATAAATGGTTGTGGAATGCGGAATGCGAGAAGGCGTTCCAAGCAACAAAACAGCTACTGGAAAACTGCATTAAGTTAGGATATCCAGATTTCAAGCACAAATTTATAATCCAAGCTGATGCTTCACAAATTGGTATAGATGCCATGCTCTACCAAGAAGATCCAGCTAACCTGCAGCATAAAACATATTTGGCATTCGTCAGCCGAAAATTGCGTAAGCACGAGCGCAATTATACTGTAACGGAACTAGAGCTGTTGGCCATCCTTCATGCGCTACAACAATGGAAACGAATCATTTATGGATACTCCATTGTTGTCAGGACTGATCACAAGGCACTAACATTCTTGTTTAAGACGTCGATGGCAAGCGAACGTGTGACACGTTGGTCTATATATATTCAGCAGTTTAGCATTGAGATTGAACATTGTCCAGGGAAGATGAACGTGATTCCGGATGCACTCAGCAGGAACCCAGAGCCTGATGTTGAAGAAACAGCGATGGTACAACACTTGGAGTTAATACCGAAGGACCGGGAATTCTTGGAGGAGTTACGTGAGATTCAGCGAGAACAGGAAGCGGAACCATGGATGATGCTATTAATTCAATACTTCAGAAAGCAGCTACCTACAGGAACACCTGCATTTCGAGAAGCGAAAGCCAAAGAAGGAAGATATGTTTATGTCAACAATTTGCTGCACAAATGGGTAGATAATGACCACACCAAGTTACGCATACTAGTACCTGCATCTCTACAGCGAGGATTGACATGGCATACTCACGAAAGTTACGGACACGTCGGATTAGACAAATGCGAAGCGACAATAGGAGAGACATTTACATGGCCACGTATGAGAACAAATATATGTGACGTCATTACGACTTGTGATCCTTGTCAGAGGACAAAGCCCAATAACTATTTAATGAGGCAGTATCCTAGACCATTGCTACCTCAGAAACCCTGCGAGCTAGTGGCCCTGGACTGTTTCGGTCCAATCCCTAAAGGTAGGCGAGGTTGCCGTCACTTGCTAGTGTGCATTGTTGTGTTTTCTAAGTTTGTCGTATTATGCCCCATTCAGAAAACTACATCGAAACAAGTACTCAGTCGTATTCGAAATAGGGTTATTCCAATCCTTAGAAAACCAGAATGTATATTGTCAGACAATGGCAGTTATTTTACAAGCGCCGAATTCAAGAAAGGTATGGAGGACATGGGTATAAAACACGTTTTAAGCAGTATCCGACATGCCCAAGCTAAACCAAGTGAGCGAGCAATAGGATGTGTGACATCATACTTGAGAATCTTCATTCCCAAAGAACATCATAAGTGGGTGGATAAACTTAAGGACGTAGAGACATGTATAAATTCTACCAGGCATGAGTCAACAGGACAGATCCCTATGGTCTTACACAAAAAGGAGTATCCAGTGAGAACGTGGAAAAGCATCATTAACTGCCCACAAGATCCCATGATAGCACCTGACCTGCGAATAGAGAGAACGAGAGCCTACATGAGAAAACAAGCAGACCGCAGATTACGGCGAGTGAGAAATAAGAGATTTCACCGTGATCTAGAAATCAACCAGCTCGTTTTGGTGAAAGGTTCCGCTACATCGGATCCAGAGAAGAAGATCTTCAGCAAATTTTGTGAAAAGTTCGTAGGACCCTATTCTATTGTAAGAAACCTAGGAAATAATGAATTCAGAGTGAAAGAGTTAAGCACAGGAACAATGTCGGTCTACAATGCAGCCAATTTAAAAACGTATCGAAGAAGTGAACCATGGGAGCGCCGAAATAATGATGCAGTTTAAATATATGGACGTCCTATATCAACCAAGTGTACGGGGGGCAGTTGAGTACGGCACGTGAAGGAGGAAGTGGAGATGGTGTTGACAAACATTAACGAGACGGGCAGAGTGTTGCCTAAGGCATCAGCGCGTCACGCAAGCAGTTGAGATGGTGAGGTCCAAGCAGGAAATAAAACGAGTAAATGCCATTCAAGACAGGAGCGGCTAGACCAAGTAATAGAAAAGGGGTGATTCTGAAATAAAACAAATTGGCCTACGGAAGTCTTTTAAAAATTATCGACTTTATCCTAAGTTCGAAATTTTGTGAGTGAAGGAGTTGTGAACCCTTTATCCTCTGATGGATAAATGATTCGATGTTTTATTTCTACAATTAATTAATATTTCCACCAGCGTCATGAAATAGCCAGACGAAGATGAGAAAACTTCAAGCATTTGTTGGAAACAGTGGGGACATACCTGCAGCAGTTTGACAAAAGGCTAAATACTTAAGGATTGTGAAAAGAAAGAGCCTAGCAATGTTTCATAAGGACAGGTGGTGGCTACCTCAAAATAGAAGGGACGCATGGTGAGACACTACTATTGTACTATTCGCGCCTAGAAAAAATATAATGCAGTAACGTGAGTAGCTGATGGTACTACTGGACACTCCTACGAGGCCGAGGTCTGATAAAAACCGCGAAGTTAACGAAAAAGTGGAACCAATGAGAGATGAATGCTTACGAACGCGCCAAGTCTAGCTTGGGCACGCGATAGCTAGCATTAACGCGGGAGATCGGCTAGACAACATCTCTACGATCGATTCTAGAATTAATGGGCATATTCTTGACATGCGCAATTTTACGAGTTCAGTGATATTTGTTTCATTCCTGTACCACTATTATTTTGAGAAATTTTTATATAATTTCCCCCTCTATCGATACCTAGGTCCAGTTCATTTATAAGTGGCGTGAAGAGCCAAGAAATATTATTACATTTTGTGCGTCTGAGGACGTAGGTTATTATTACATTTTGTGTGTCGGAAGACACAGGTTATTATTACATTTGCGCGTCTGAGGACGTAGGCACTTGTACTTTGCGTGTCATGAGGACACAGATTTTTATTAATACAAATGTGTTGTAAATTCAGTGTGATAGATAGTCACAGTACTATTTTGTAGGGACAGTATCATCGACAATTCGCCAACAGACTGTTCTGGGGAAATAAGTACCTAAAACAGTGAATTTAGTAGGCAGATATCGAGTGTGTAATAATCTATAACTTTTTGCATCAGCACGAGAGATGACATCGCTTATCCTGGAAGAAGTTGGGAACTGTCAACACTCCGTCGAGATGTTTGAGATGAGCTAAGCAGCATTAAGTAGGGAGATGGCTGCAGATGTTCGCTGACGGTGACTGGCCGAGGATGAGTACTGAATAATATTCTTATTATCTGACAAATTAACTTATGGTATATGGGACATATTTTGTTTGTAAATATCTTGCTTGCGTTGATTAACGTAGTGTATTTAGTTTTGGTCTGACACCTTTTGCATGGAAACAGCTCGCACAATTTTTCATAGTCGTAAGTTCTTGTTTGTTTTAACTAACGTGGCTATGTGGACAACCGTGTTTGCATATGTTTACGCAATGCGGTTAAGAAACGTCTCTCGGAGATATATTGTGTTTCAGAAGTAGGACTGAATTAATATAATCATACAGTAGATTGGAGGGTAAATTAATCTTGGTAATGTTTATTATTGATCAGATTCAGTGAGTTTATTGCCGTTGGAGCAATGTGAATTGTGGCGAAGAGCAGTCAGCTCTCTCGTAGGTTTTAATATTCTTAAACAGATTGTGAGCATCTGATTCAACCGACCTGTGTGAAAAGTGTTAGGTCATTCCCAGCAGTGTGTGTTTGTGTATTTTATTGGTCATTACAAGCGGGAATTTCAGCGTAGACTGATTTCTGTCAGCTTGGTGCCAAGTCCATATCGTTACCTTGCGAGGACATATGTGGCTATATCGATTAATGTCTTACCATATGTTTATGTGGTTGAGATTTGTTGCTGTTGATTCTACGAGATAACGGGACAGTTGGTCAAGTTATTTTTACACACAGGAACGGGACGATGACAAGAGTTTTCGCCTGTTTTCACAAGGCGGGCTGAAAAGATTGCATCGAGGTCATTAGTGGAGTATTTGTTGGCTCCGTAATATTACTTGAAATACAGAATAAGAACTGATCGATGATAAAAATTGTTTAAATAAATGGGAGTTGCCTACGAATCACTATAATCTCCGAAGCGTTAGCTTAACGTGCATTTTTGTTCATATAAGGTAATCTCAGCCGGTGAGGCTTTTGTTGTTGTTGGTTTCATTCCATGTTTATGTTCCGTATCAGTGACCCGTGCAGTCACGTGCGATGCTGTCTTTTCCTTGTTTGTGTATTGAGCAATTGGCCGGGTTGGCAGCTCATTTGTCAGATGCGTCATCGCACTGAAGGAGGGTCTCGAGGGAGATTCCTGTAAATATTAGATTTTAGATTGTGTGTCAGCATTAATTTTAAGGGTTTTTATTAGTGTTGTGTCAAGCCTCCGTGGCTTAGGCGGCAGCACGCCGGCCTCTCACCGCTGGGCCCGTGGTTCAAATCCCGGTCACTCCATGTGAGATCTGTGCTGGACAAAACGGATGCAGACAGGTTTTTCTCCGGGTACTCCGGTTTTCCCTGTCAAAATTTCATTCCAGCAACACTCTCCACTATCATTTCATTTCATCTGTCATTCATTTAATCATTGCCCCAGAGGAGTGCGTCAGGCCTCGGCAGCCGGCACAGTTCATACCCTCGCCGCTAGATGGGGGCTTCATTCATTCCATTCCTGACTCGGTCGGAGACTGGAAGCAGGCAGTGGATTTTCATTTCATTAGTGTTGTGTCCTATGTCCGTAAACGTTGATTTACGAGATGATTGTTCGTAAGCATCGTGGCTGTTACCCCCTGTAAACGAACAGGCATCCAAGTACTCATTCCTCGTAGTTAGTCATTACGCGTACATAAAATCCAATGCAAGTTAGTGGAACTTGGATCCACATCTTTATGACGGGGAGATCCGTCTGACTCCTCAACGTTGATAGATATTTCTGTCATGGGAAGATTCAGGGAGGAATATTATTATTGTTGTTGTTTATATTCATTATTTTTGCACTAATAGTCATTAAATTATGTTATTATTTTACGTCTTGTCACTTCCTTTCTTAATTATAGTTTTAATCCTATGACCCTTCCCTCAGTAGAGCATGTTGTTTGGCGAACGTAAACATCACACTATGAACTGAGCGCGACCCCTTGATCAAGATTCTTGCATATAAACACTGCGATACTGAAGGGTTCAAAATGAAATTAGTTTTCTGGAAATATCTCAAAAACTGTTGGTTTTAGGACCTTAAAATGTGGTTTTGGGGGCCCGTAGGGCTCCCGAGTTTTGTTAGCCTACTTTCGATTTTTGCAAAAAATGAAAGTAGACTTATGAGATCAACACAGGGCGAAAAAAGTGTGTCTGTATGTGTGTATGTGTGTGTGTGTGAGTCTGTGTGTGTGTGTGTGTGTGTATGTATGTGTGTGTGTGAGTCTGGGTGTGTGTGTGTGTGTGTGTCTGTGTGTGTGTGAGTGTGTGTACTCTGAATGTCTGTCCCCCCTATCAATTCGAACACGGTGAATGCGAATTGAACGAAATTTGGTACAAAGGTAGCACTAGCAAAGGACACCTTAGTGTCATGTTTTATATCGCCGCCATCTTGACGGAAACGTAATGGCGGCCACACAAATGTTCAAAGCTTAAATCAAATTACGACTAACCTATTCATCCGATCTCTACCAAATTTTGCAACAATATACCTTTATGGGGGGAGCATCCTTTGACCAAACCAATAGGCCACCAGCGTAATAACTTGCGGATGGCGGCCATCTTTGTGTGAAAATCGTTTCCCCCTTTTAATTCGAACACGGTGCAACCGAATGGAACGAAATTTGGTACAGAGGTAGTACTAACAAAAGGCACCTCAGTGTCATGTTTTATATCGCCGCCATCTTGACGGAAACGTAATGGCGGCCACACAAATGTTCAAAGCTTAAATCAAATTACGACTAACCTAATCATCCGATCTCTACCGAATTTTGCAACAACATACCTTTATGGGGGGAGCATCCTTTGACCTAACTAATAGGTCATCAGCGTAATAGTTTGCGGATGGCGGCCATCTTTGTGTGAAAATCGATTCCCCTATTTATTCGAACACGGTGCAACCGAATGGAACGAAATTTGGTACAGAGGTAGTACTAACAAAAGGCACCTCAGTGTCATTTTTTATATCGCCACCATCTTGACGGAAACGTCATGGCGGCCACACAAATGTTCAAAGCTTAAATCAAATTACGATTAACCTAATCATCCGATCTCTACCAAATTTTTCAACAACATACCTTTATACAGGAAGCATCCTTTGACCAAACGACTAGGTCATTAGCCTAATAGTTTGCGGATGGCGGCCATCTTTGTGTGAAAATCAATTCCCCCTATTAATTCAAACACGGTGAAACCGAATGGAACGAAATTTGGTACAGAGGTAGCACTAGAAAAGGGCACCTCAGTGTCATGTTTTATATCGCCGCCATCTTGACAGAAACGTAATGGCGGCCACACAAATGTTCAAAGCTTAAGTTAAATTACGACTAACTTAACCATCCGATCTCTACCAAACTTTGCAACAACATTCCTTTATGGAGGGAGCATCCTTTGACCAATCTAATAGGTTATTAGCCTAATAGTTTGCGGGTGGCGGCCATCTTTATGTCAAAATTGATTCCCCCTACTAATTCAAACACGGTGAAACCGAATGGAACGAAATTTGGTACAGAGATAGCACTAGCAAAGGGCATCTCATTGTCATGATTTATATCGCCGCCATATTGACAGAAACGTAATGGCGGCCCCACAAATGTTTAAAGCATAAATCAAATTACGACTAACATAACCATCCGATCTCTACCAAACTTTGCAACAACATACCTTTATGGAGGGAGCATCCTTTGACCAATCTAATAGGCCATTAGCCTAATAGTTTACGGATGGCGGCCATCTTTATGTCAAAATTGATTCCCCCTATTAATTCGAACACGGTGGAACCGGATGAACGAAATTTGGTACAGAGGTAGCACTAGCAAAGGGCACCTCAGTGTCATGTTTTATATCGCCACCATCTGGACGGAAACGTAATGGTGGCCACACAAATGTTCAAAGCTTAAATCAAATTACGATTAGCCTAATCATCCGATCTCTAGCAAATTTAGCAACGACATACCTTTATGGAGGGAGCATCATTTGACCAAACTAATAGGTCATCAGCCTAATATTTTGCGGATGGCGGCCATCTTTGTGTGAAAATCGATTCCCCTTATCAATTCGAACACGGTGAAACCGAATGGAACGAAATTTGGTACAGAGGTAGCACTAGCAAAGGGCACCTCAGTGTCATGTTTTATATCACCGCTATCTTGACGGAAACGTAATCGCGGCCACCCAAATGTTAAAAGCTAAAATGTAATTACGACCAACCTAATAATCTAGTCTCTACCAAATTTTGAAACACCATATATTTATGTGGGAAACATATTCAGACCAAACTGCAAGAACATCAGCCCAATAGTTTGCAGATGGTGGCCAAGTATGTGTGCAAATCGATTCCCCCTACCAATTCAAACACGGTGAAACCGAATTGAACGAAATTTGGTACAGAGGTAGCACTAGCAAAGGGCACCTCATATTCATGTTTAATATCCCTATAGCACGTTGTATTTCAACAAGCTACTACAACCAACATTCAATCATACTCCTTGAAAAGGACAAAGAGTTATAACAATACCCATGCATTTAGGAGAAAGTAGGCTATATGTTCTTTACTGAACATCTTGTTTTGTTTCTCACATTGAGACGCTGAAAATGAGCTTTGTCTCGTCTTTCTACGCCCATTTCAGCATGCATTTTAAGGGGGTAGGCCCTCTCTTATGTCCGGGGCAGATGACCTCGTAGTTCCGCCCCTTGAAACCTCAATAACTAACTAACTAACCAACCTATTTTATGAGAGGCATGGAGAAGAGTTACATCAATGGTTACTTTCGTACCTCTGATGGACATCCTTACCAAATTTTACGTTGATCAACTCAGCCGTTCTCGAGTGATACGCGTGCAAAGTTGTACACAGAGACAAACAAACAAACAAACAAACAGACAGACAAAAAAATGTTTTTTGTGCGCAACCGTCATGAACCAGTCTGAAACGCGTTAATAACTCAAATTTCCGTGGAAATTCAGAAAAAACAGACGAACTTTAATTTTTTTATAGAGATTATCGACTAACAAGGGGACCCTACGGCAATCGGATTTTTGTATTTTTGTATTTGTGGCTCACCCGGTAACGTTCGGGCCCAGTAATCGCCGGGACGCTAGTTTCACTTCGGGTGCTATATTCTTTTCTTTCAATTCATATACACGATACACGCCGAACTGTTATTCGGAATAATGACAGATCTGGAATAAAACCGCCATAATCCAATATTCCATCACATTCAATTTTACTCATTCCATTGTTTACATTTATTCTTCTATTCATATTTTTATTAATCTACAAGGTGTGAATATTATTGCTGGATATTATTTTTGTCCCTTATTCGCAATTTCAAATAAGAGATAATTAGAATTGATCCGTGCGTTTTTTCATTGGAAATTATAATTACATATCTGTGAATTACTACAGACTTGATGATTTTTATATTTCAATCACATTAGCAGTATATGAATTGAAAGAAGAAAAGCAAAACATATAACACCCGAAGTGAGACTCGAACTAGCGTCCCGGAGATTACTGGGCCCGAACGTTACCGGTGAGCCACGCGTCCTGCCCGAACTCAGTAACATAATTACTGGATATGAAGCGCTCGGAAAACTTGGAAGTCGATTTTCTCGAGAATTTATGAATATGGCATCGAACGGCTTTGGGAAATTATTGTTCGAGGTCTGAACTTTACGTACCCGAAGCGGGAAAAATTACAAAAATCCGATTGCCCTAGGGTCCCATTGTAAGATGCAATAAATTTATTAAATACAATTAAATACAATTAAATACAATTTATTAGATAAACAATGTCAGAATTACAGTAAAAAATATAACGCTGCTGTTTCCTGAAGAGCTTTGGGGGCAAAAAAGCTTAAGAAATGTACGAACAATTGACGAAAGACCTGCTTTATTTTTCATGAAAAATATTTTTGAACTTCTTTATGAACTGAATGTAGAAAGTAATCTTTGAACACGGCTTCTTCTAATTTTATCAGTCAGCGGGTCTGGAAAGCCTCGTAGAGCGAGTTTATTTTTGTTGAGAGGGCCCGCCCCCTTTCGCCAACGTCGTAATCATAATTCGTGATTACGTGATAAATAGCAAGCTGTCGATTACTTATCTCCGCTGGCAAACTGTTACATCATTCAGCAAACTGGCGCTGCCTTAAAGCCCAGACCGCAGTAGCGCGGTTTAAAATGGCTCGTGTTACCGCGAATAACCGGTTCGCCTGTATTTCCGGAGATTTGCGAGCTTCGGCGGCGTCTTGTGGTTTGGTGTGCTTGTTCGTAGCTCTTCTGCAAAAGAGGGGAGGATGAGATGAGCAAGTATGACGTCTCGTGAGACGGTTTGATATTAGGAGAGCAGGCCGTACTAGGAGGTTATGTACTACGTACGATCTTGTTCACAGTGCTACCACAATAGTAAGTGTCATGCAGAACGGCGATCTCGACTATTCGAACAATGAGGCGACTTAATGAACAGGGAACCAGGAGGTTACAAGAGGTGTGTACATGAGCAAGTTCCTGTGCTTTCTTATTCTACCGCTAGATGGTGGGCAGCTTGCTAAACTGCTCACTATAATTCCTTGTTTCTTTGCTTTCTCATTCTGCCGCTAGATGGTAGGCAGTGTGCACAGTGGATCATATATTTTCTTACACTACCGATAGGTGGCAGAAAGTGTCTGAACCAATGAACTCATATTCTCCCTGTCGCCAGATGAGAAATTGGCACAGAAGGACGTCACGGCGCAAATCTCACATATGATCGAGTTTATACAGGGTGTCCCACCTAACTTTGCGACCTCAAATATTATCGAAATGAAACAAGATTTGAAAAATCTACTTGCGCAGGAATGTAGCCACGCCAGGGGGTCACCCAATGGGAGGATATGCACAATCCAGGAAATTATAACAATATCACTTTCAACGCAACGTTACCTTTTTTTAATGGAACATATATGTTTTTTCTAGCAAAATCAAGAGTAAACATACCATTAATGATAACAGAATTGGTTTCACATCTCTAAACCCCGTAACTTCTGAAATAACTAACGTTGTAGAGGATGGCAATGGAGACACTGTTTGTCAAGTTTAACAAATGTGTAGAACTGTACACATAGTTCAAAATGTACACTTACCGATTTCCTAAACAAACTTGGGGCCTATAGCTTAAAGAAACGTCATGTTTTTAAATTACATCCAGCACGGGGGAGACATTCACAAGTAAGCAGTAACATCTTAACTGATGAAACTGTGTCACTTGAGCGGATGTTCAATGTGACCACCGTTTGCATCAATGCACTTCTGTAGACGGTGAACAAGAGAGCGTTGTACTGATCCCAGTGTTTCCATAGATATTTCCGCACACGCCGAAGTAATACGCTGTTGCATATTCGCTATTGTAGTTGGGACTTCCTGATAGACTATCTTGCAATGCGCTCCAGAGAAAGTAGTCTAATGGCGTCAAGTCGAGGGACCGTGCTGGCCATCTCACAGGACCACCACGTCCTATCCACCGATTTGGAAACTTCTCATCCATTACATCTCTGGCAACACGAGTGAAATGTGCGGGGCACCCATCATGCTGGAACCACATTGATACACGAGTTTCCAATCCCACGTCCACCATTAGATGGGGTAACGTGTCTTGAAGAAATGATGCATATCGCTGTTCGTTTAGTGTTCCCTGATAAAAATAGGGACCTACAATACGGTTGCCAGTGATACCGCACCAAACATTGACACTCCACTGTCGTTGGTTAGTAACCTACAACTTTAGTTATTTCAGAAGGTACGAGGTTTAGAGAGGTGAAACCAATTCTGTTATCAATAATTGTATGTTTACTATTGATTTTGCTAGAAAAAACATGTAGCCTGTGTTCCATTAAAAAAAGTAACTTTGCGTTAAAAGTGGTATTGTTATAATTTCCTGGATTGTGCATATCCTCCCATTGTGTGACCCCCTGACGTGGCTACATTCCTGTGCAAGTAGATTTTTCACATCTTGTTTCATTTCGATAATATTTGAGGTCGCAGAGTTAGGTGGGACACCCTGGAAACGTCTACGTCTCGTGGTCTTGTTCTCGCAATCTAACGATATGGAAAATCGTCCTTTTAGCCTTCTTTCGATTGACAGAAGAAATGAACGTAGACTTATGAGAACTACACGACGTCCCTCAAGAAGCAATACCGCATCTGGCAATGCTATTCTTCTTCTTTACGATTGGTCACACCTCCCAGCCGTGTGTTGATGAGCCGTCCAACAGACCAAATCACGTCAGGTTCACGTTCCTGTGTATAAGTATAAAGAAAACTGATCTTTAAATTCATTGCACTGTAGAAACCTATATTGCCGTGTAACATACTTATGCAGTCCAACAGTACAGTATATTATAATCCACTATTCATAAGACTTACAATGACAAAATGCAGTAAGTTTAGTAGCATATGTAGTGTCACAAAATGGCTTTCTCTGCAAAAGGCATAGCGTCAACGATACCATACATTCAAGATGGTTGATGAATGTACTTCTCTAATGTTTGAATCAATTCAACTGGATGCCAAATCGGGTACAACGAAACATATTAAACGAGGAATTCAATTATTCTGCTTGATAATTGCACCTTTACCCATAGCTTACATTTAAGAGAAAGTAGGGTAGGCTACATGTTCTTTACTGACAATCTCGTTAGTTTTGAGATGTTGTCCAAGTTTGGTCTGGACATCGATATGTACTGTTGTGTGCAAGGCACAACACACCATACAAGATTAATTGTAGGAAAATAAAGCATAACATTCCTACAGCTTAAGACAAGATTTGAACATTTGCTTGAGACGAGTAGGAATTTATTGTCTAATAATAGGATAGATTGCATGTCTTGTAGATTATCCAACTAACAAAATGTAGCGTCTAGCATTCTCAGTTGTCGACCCGGAGGTCCGGGTTCGATTCCCGGCTATGACAAGAAATGTAATTCTGGTTTGTGCGCTGAAACGGGGTACACTCAGCCTCGTGAGGCAAAACTGAGAAGATGTGGGTTTGAGTGCTATCTCAGCCATCTTTGAAGTGGCTTACCATGGTTTCCCACTTCTATTCCAGGCAAATGCCGGGATGGCTCCTAATTTAAGGCCACGGCCGCCTACTTCCCAATGTTAACCTAAATCCTTCCCAATTCTCACCTGAATTACAACTACACACACCAATACAGCCTTCACATTAACACAGGTTATGATACAAAATCCAACTCACATCCAAGTACACGGGCCTGAATGACCGTGATATCCAATCCCCTCAACTGAAATAACAACAGCAGTTTTTTAATCGCGCCAAGAAAGTCAGAAAACGTAGCATCGCAAAATTTAGCCTACTTTCGACATTTTGCAAAAATGACGATAGCCTTACACTTATGAGATTAATCCGGGAAAATTTTCATCAGCCCATATGGGAGAATGCTGCCAACGTGATTCTATGCATGCTAATAGGTTCAATATTTAACAGCATGTAGCTTCCGTACTATCTTTTGAATTTCAACCAAACAATGTATGTCCTCTGTGTTCCTTAACTTATATGATTGTGCGTATTCTTCCGAGTCACCAAGGTTGCCAACTGTTAATATATGATTCTATAATTTTGAATTCGAGTCTGAATATATCTGAATGTAAGGTAAGTAGGCAAACGGTCAAAATCTTGGCACACGTTTAGGCTATAATTTTGCAGATTCATTTTGAACAACCCATATGTGACAGTGTTGCCAGCATGATTACACGCATGGTGATAGGTTCAATGTTAAACTGCATATAACTTTCATAACATGTAATTGATAACTAACATCTTCTATCTAATATATAAAAGTGAAAGTCTGTATGTATGTATGTATGTATATATGTTGGTTCCGTATACAAATCTACACCGTTCCACCAATCTCAACCATATTTTGCATACACATAGTTTAGGACCCAGAAGGAACCGCTGGCTACATGAATTTTCGATAGTCTTTCTCATTCTTCTGATTCGGCCCTTTTTCACTCAAAAACAGGCTAATCAAATCATAAAATATACTCATGAAGGAATGGCAAGGCAGATAGTTTCCATGGCAACATAGCTCAAGTCGAGACACGGCCGTCTGGATGCCAATTGCGCTCTGCACTACCGGTATAGAAAATGAGGATCTTTACTTGAAATCCCGTTAGTTACTCAACTGCTCACACAGCACTGTCAACCGAGTATAGCATAACAAAGACTTGACACTATCTACTAGATATTTGTCAAATACCACTCACTCACTCACTCACTCACTCACACATTCATCACGAAATCTCAGAACCCACCCAACGGATTGGAATGAAATTTGGTATGCAGCTTACTCAAGGGCCGCAAACGCCCACTAAGAAAGGATTTTTGTATATTCAGGTTCTAAAGGGGTGTTAAGGGGATAGACCTGCATTTCATCGAATAGCAATATCTCCCGATTGGTTTCACTGGGGGATGTGATACTCGGCATATAAACTCATCATTAAAAATAAGAAGACATGTGTCTGAGGGTTTTTCGATGTGGTGTATATTATGAGGTGAAAGGGGTGAAAAGTGGAGGTTGAAAGATTCCTAACGGAGCCTGCATCTCATAAACGACATAGGCGAGGAGTTTGAAACTCAGCGGGAAAAAATCAGCATAAAAAATAAGTAAATAGGTGTTTGACCGTTTTTTTTTCATAAATCCAATTTAAGGGGCCTATGGCGAGGGGTGAAATTCTGTGTAAAAAAAAAAAAAAAAGGAAAGAAAGTGTCCTAACCGATTGACTCACTCGCTCTTCAAACTCAGGGGGAAAAACTGCTTAAAAATAAGTATAACTTATATGAGTTCGACAGTTTTTTTGATAAACCAAATTAAGGGGTTCATCGGGAGGGGTGAAATTCTGAAGACAAAAATTGAAAGAAAATGTCCTGACTCACTGACCCACTCATCATCGCCCAGCCAAAAATATTGAAGTTGGAAACATGTGATTTTCCGGATATGTTCGTTGTATGTCAAAACCATACACTAAGGGAGGATTTTTGAATATTCAGGCTCTAAAGGGGTCTTAAGGGGTTAAACCTGCATTTTATTGAATAACAATACCGTATCTCACGAGTGGTTTCATTTGTGGATGTGATACTCGGCATATAAACTAATCATTAAAAATAAGCAGACATGTGTCTAAGGGTTTTTCGATGTGGTGTATTATTATGAGGTGAAAGGGGTGAAAATTGGGGGTTGAAGGATTCCTAACGAAGCGTGTAGGCCTATCTCCTAAACGACATAGGCGAGAAATTTGAAACTCGGCGAAAAGAAATCAGCTTAAAACATAAGTAAGTCGGTGTTCCACCATTTTTTCATTAATTAATTTAAGGAGCCAATGGGGTGGGGTGAAATTCTGGGGGGAAAAAGGAGAGAAAGTGTCCTAACTGACTGACTAACTCACTCAATCATCAAACTCAGGGGAAAAAGACAGCTTAAAAAATAAGTTAATAGGTGTTCAAGCGTTTTTTTCATCAATCCAATTTAAGGGGCCCATGGGGAGGGGTGATATTCTGGTAAAAATAATTGAAAGAAAATGTCCTGTCTGACTCACTCACTCGTCACGCCCAGCCAAAACTATTAAAGTTAGAAACATGAAATTTTGGGAATATGTTCGCTGTATATCGAAAACGTCAACTAATGAATGATTTTTGTTATTCGGGTTTTAAAGAGGTGTTAAGGGGGTAAACGTGCATTTCATTGAATAACGATATCTCATGAGTTGTTTCTTTGGGGATGTGATATTCGGTATAGAAGCTAATCATTAAAAGAATCAGACATATGTCTAAGGGTTTATCGATGAGGTGTATATTACGAGGTGAAAGGGGTGATAATTGGGGGTTGAGGGATTCTTAACGGAGCGTGTATCTCTTAAACGACATAGGCGAGAAGTTTGAAATTCGGCGGGAAAAAACAGCTTAAAATATAAGTAAATAGGTGTTCGACCGTTTTTTCATAAATCCAATTTAAGGGGCCCTTGGAGAGAGGTGAAATTCTGGGGGGAAAACAGGAAAGAAAGTGTCCTAACTCACTCACTCATCAAACTCAGGGGGGAAGAACAGCTCAAAAATAAGTAAATAGGTGTTCGACCGTTTTTTTTTTCATAAATCCAATTTAAGGGGTTCATGAGAGGGGTGAAATTCTGAAAAATAATTGAAAGAAAATGTCCTGACTTACTCACTCATCATCCCCCAGCCATAATTATTGAAGTTAGAAACATGACATTAAGGGGCTATGTTCGTTGTATGTTGAAAACGTCCACTAAGGAAGGAATTTTGGATATTCAGGTTCTAAAGGGGTGTTAAGGGGGTAGACTTGCATTTAATTGAATAACAATATCTCCCGAATGATTTCCTTTGGGATGGGATACTAGGCATATAAACTCATCATTAAGAATAAGAAGACACATGTCTGAGGGTTTTTCGATGCGGTGTATATTATGAGGTGTATGTGTGAAAAGTGAGTGTTGAAGGATTCTTAACGGAGCAAGTATCTCTTAAAAGACAGAGGCAAAAAATCAGAATCTCAGGGAGAAAAATCAGATTGAAAAAGTAGTAGATAGGTGTTCGATCGTTTTTTCATAATCCAATTTAAGGGGCTCATGGAGAGGGATGAAATTCTGGGGAAAGAAGTCCACAAAGGAAGGATTTTTGGATATTCACTCATCATCCCCCAGCAAACCTATTGCAGTTAGAAACTTGAAATTTTGGGGATATGTTCGTTGTTTGTCGAAAAAGTCCACTAAGGATGGATTTTTGGATATTCATGTTCTGAAGGGGTGTTAAGGGGGTTAAACTTGCATTTCATTGAATAACAATATCTCACGAGTTGTTTCATTTGGGGATGTGATATTCGGCATACAAACTAATCATTTAAAATAAGCAGACATATGTCTAAGGGTTTATCGATATGGTGTATATTATGAGGTGAAAGGGGAGAAAATTGGGGGTTGAAGGATTCTTAACGGAGCGTGTACTGTATCTCTTATTCAACATAGGCGATAAGTTTGAAATTCAGCGGAAAAAGCAGCTTAAAAATAAGTAAATAGGTGTTTGACCATTTCTTCATAAATCCAATTTAAGGGGCCCATGGGGAGGAGTGAAATTCGGGGGGGGGGGGGGAAACAGGAAAGAAGGTGTCCTAACTGATTGACTTACTTACTCACTTATCAAACTCAGGGGGAAAACAGCTTTAAATAAGTAAATAGGTGTTCGACCGTTTTTTTTTCATAAATCCAATTTAAGGGGTTCTTGGGGAGGGGTGAAATTCTCAAATATTAATGAAAGAAAATGTCCTGACTGACTCAATCACTCATCATCGCCCAGCAAAAATTATTGAAGTTAGAAACATGAAATTTTGGGGATAAGTTCGTGGTATGTCGAAAACGTCCACTAAGGAAAGAGTTTTGGATATTCAGGTTCTAATGAGGTGTTAAGGGGGTAAACGTGCATTTCATTGAATAACAATATCTCATGAGTGGTTTCATTTGGGGATGTGATACTTGGCATATATACTAATCATTTAAAATAAGCTGACACATGTCTAATGGTTTTTCGATGTGGTGTATATTATGAGGTGAAAGGGATGAAAAGTGGGGGTTGAAAGATTCCGAACGGAGCGTGTATCTATTAAACGACATAGACGAGGAGTTTGATTTTCTCCGAGTCCCAATCACCTTAAAAATTAATAAATGAATAAATAATTAAAATAAGTAGATGTTCGACCGTTTTTTTTTCATAAATCCAATTTAAGGGGCATATGGGGAGGGGTGAAATTCTGGAATAAAAACGTCCACTAAGGAAGGATTTTTGGATGTTCACTCTCATCGACCAATCAAAACTATTGAAGTTAGAAGAAGGGGATATGTTTGTTGTGTGTCGAAAATGTCTACTAAGGAGGGATTTTTGGATATTCAGGTTCTAAAGGGGTGTTAACGGGGTTAAACCTGCATGTCATTGAATAACAATATGACACGACTATGACGCGAGCGAAGCGAGGCTAAAAATGAGATGGTGTGTGTCTGTGTATTACTCAATCACGCAAGAACCACTGGTCCGACTTACATGAATTTTACATGAAAGTAGCTGATTTAACTGGTTAACATATAGGCTACTTTTGATTTCAATACTTTGCACTATGGCGACCATTTTAGTGACGTCACTACACCCTTTGGTTTCAAACTTTCATATTTCCATTTCAAATAAAAAGTGAACGCTAAGAAATAGCAAACTTTTGATGGCATATACGAGGTTTAAAATTACATTTTCTATCCGAAAGGTATCTCCAACGGTTAGCGAGTAAAACCTAAATTTGTGCTATAAAACACGGTCAACGCCGAACGGTGTAGTTGGACAAAATGTTCCATCCTTAATCTCCCTCTGCGCAGCACCTCGCCTATCCCCTGTTTTAACTGTCACTTTCACATTTTAATTTATTTATGACGCGTAGCGAAGCACGGGTACTTCAGCTAGTTATTAATACGCTATATAATTATGGTGTATACCGTAGGATATAGGCTACCAGTGAAGGCATTTTCAGAGGCAGAGGTCCCACCAATTACCCAATAACTCTTGCTGGGCATTTTAGCCGTAGACTCTCAGTGTCTCAGAATCCATGCAAGCAAAATATTTCAACCGAACTGTAGTGTTCCATAAGACATCAACGTTTCGAGCAAATCATAAATGCAAGTGTTGCCAACTTAATTCTGTAGTTATATTTATTATTCTAAATAGGTCTAAATACTGTAGATCAAACATTGGTCTGAGTATTAGAGTTTAATAGAAATAGACTCTTGGGTTCGTCATGGAACTAGTTGATCTTACTTCTTTTTTGAACAGAATGTACCGTGTCATCCAATGTTGTTGTTTGAGTCCTCAGTCTTTTGACTGGTTTGATGCAGCTCTCCATGCCTCCCTGTCCTGAGCTAATTAGGAGCATGATAAATTATTCCAGACTGCAGGGTTGTCGATTACCAGCGTAACTGAAAAATAAATTCACAGCAAATGGTAGTTTGTACTGTAGAGTAGATTAATGTACCGTGTTTAGCAGTGTTGCTGGATTCATTTTTGAAGATTACATGATTCCCAAGTGCGCAATCCACGCCAATCCAGAATCCTGCGTGATTTCGTTTCGTTTAGTCTAGTCATATCATTGGTTACCACACCATCTAATATATAGGAAGTTTCCGAATTCCTATGACACAGGTCTAGGCAGTGGCGGCTGATGGATAATTGTTCTGGGTGTTGCGCTATTTTCATTAAGGGGGGAGGTTAATTGGTACATGGGCACCCGCAGGATTTTTTCAAGGGTGGGGAAGTAATATGTTTTTCATTTCATTACCTCGTCACTAGGTGTTATTGAGACGTACACCCCCGCACAATTTTCGTTTCATTTCTTACTTGCTTCGTGATATTCATTTTATTTGGCTGCTCTTAAACCGTTGGGTACATGATCTTTATGGCATGAATGGGAGGAATATTTTTTTTAGTTAAGAGTTTTTGTCCATAGGAGTTCTTTGTGAATCATCGTCATAAATCATTTATTTTAAACAGGCAAAAGTAGTTGTATCACCATGTAGGCCTACCGACAAAAATAACAAGATGTTCAGTAAAGAACATATAGCCTACTTTCTCCTAAATGTATGAGTATAGTTATAACTCGTTGTTATTATCAAAGAGTATAATAGAACTATTCTTTGTTGAAGACCTTAGAAACGATTTACCTCTACCAAACGCCACAACCTAGATAAAAACTGCTACCATCATTGAAGAAAGAAAGATAAGAAGTATATCAAGAATGTTATGGATCTGGAGACATAATCGACCGGACTGGCGGCGTGGCTCAGCGGTAACGTTCTCGCTTGCTGGGCCCTAGGTTGCAGGTTCGTATCCTGGCGCAGTCAGCTGGCATTTGAGGGTGCACAAATGCGAGGGAGCCGTGTCAGTACATTTACTGGCACGTTAAAGATCCCCTTCGGGCCAAAATTCCGGCACCCCGGTGTCTCTAAAATCAGCAGTAGTTAAAAGGGATGTAAAACCAATAACATTATTATTATTATTATTATTACGACCTGCCGTGGGCAACATCCAACTTTGAGTTGAGGCATGTCTTTACACGTCTGGTTGTGCATGGCTTTCACAACCCTAATTGAATTAACAAATCTTTCCATGACCCTACAGAGACGTGTGTATACAAACTATGTGGATATTTTCGATAATATAATCCTAACAGAGCGAGTGCATTCTAGCGGCCAGAAGAAGAAACTTTTCAATAAAATCTGGAAGTTACCTTTTTGGCAGCTAGATGTCTCGAGTAAATCTGCTGGCGAATTATGTTTTAATTAAATATATATTTTACACCATAATGTGCACAATATAACGCTTAATAACATTTTCAAGTAACGCAAAATAGGCTGTTACAAACCCTTTAAAATAAAAAGTTAAAATGTATCGTAGTATCATCTTGTCATTCTTCAAATTCGATGCGCATAGAATGATAATGGTATAGTAATCAATGGATCCCCACGTAGACTAGTCGTGACATCTATTGGTGAAATATCGAACAATATAATCCTAACAGAGCGAGTGCATTCTAGCGGCCAGAAGAAGAAACTTTTCAATAAAATCTGGAAGTTACCTTTTTGGCAGCTAGATGTCCCGAGTAAATCTGCTGGCGAATTATGTTTTAATTAAATATATATTTT
Organism: Meconema thalassinum; assembly: GCA_946902985.2. Taxonomy (NCBI): domain Eukaryota; kingdom Metazoa; phylum Arthropoda; class Insecta; order Orthoptera; family Tettigoniidae; genus Meconema; species Meconema thalassinum. Next base: position 1,000,847,530 of record OX336388.2, on the reverse strand, counting down.
ACACCATAATGTGCACAATATAACGCATAATTTTAAAACATCTGAGTCATTACAAAACAATAAACATATAACATTTCAAGCAAAAAACCTAGCTCTGATCGGGTTTGAACCATAGGCATTTGAGCGATAGGCTAACGCTCTACCACTGAGCTAATTGTGTCAACGAATATCGTTCTATTTAAAATGACTTACATAGAACTTGTTAGCAAATAATGATTTATACTAAACGATTTCATCACTGGAGTATATTATTTATATATAAAGCATTTCATACAAAGTTTATTTATTTTTTATCAGTACGCTATATTGCATGAAATACTCAAATTAGTGAAATATAAGTCCGGCACAAGATATCCGCTGCCATCTTGTCTTATTACTGAATCAGTTCAGCTTTTTAAAATCACGTCTGCACTATAGTATTACAAAATAAACTTTTAATTTCGAACGTGCCTCTTCCTTAAGAACAGTTAAAACGATTCTCGGCTCGATAATCGGAACTGGTGGGTCCCATGATATGGATTATAAAGTTTGCATAATTCGCACGGCCGCCTTCCTGAAATGGTATGGCGGACGACCTTGTAATTTGGTCACAAGACGCATCCTATACGAAGGTATGTTGTTACCAAATTTGGTAGAGATCGGATGATTTGGTTAGTCGTTATTTGATTTTACGTTTTGAACGTTTGAGTGGCCGCCATTCAGTTTTAGTAAAGATGGCGGCGATATAAAACATGACACTGAGGTGTCCTTTGCTAGTGCTACCTTTGTACCAAATTTCGTTCAATTTGCATTCACCGTGTTTGAATTGATAGGGGGGGACAGACATTCAGAGTACACACACTCACACACACACACACACACACACACAGACTCACACACACACATACACACACACAGACTCACACACACACATACACACCCACAGAGACACACTCTTTTCGCCCTGTGTTGATCTCATAAGTCTACTTTCATTTTTTGCAAAAATCGAAAGTAGGCTAAAAATCAAGCAGTTCATTAAAATGGTAATGTTAATCCAGTTGCCCGATTTTCTAAATAACTGAAGATATTCTCAAATAATCCATAATTTCTAAGTTAAATAAAACTGTGGAATTATCCCTACATGTAAATCAGTTAACCATCAGTAACTTCAATTTATGAAATAAACTGGTGTGACAATGAATAATTTTAGGGGGGGGGGGCACGGCGCCTCCGTGTGCCCTCCCCCCCCCCCTCCCCCCCCTCCTGCGGACGCCCATGAGGTGATAGGACTGCTTGATATCGGAGAAAACTGTATTCAATTGCGCGGTAAAACGGATGTACCGGTACCTCATTCATAACGAATGGCGCAGTTCAGAGACATCACATTATCATCGGATTAAATGGAATATAAGTTAGTCTACATGAAAACCTTCATGAGAACAAAACAATGTAAGTTATATACGAGGGTGAGTATCACAAGTACGCCCAACATTGCAAAACATAGTATCGGCAGTTGACGGAGCATCTCGGATGTCTCCGGCCGCGCCTCGTCTTCCTGGTTGCAATGAGCTGGCAACGACTAGCCGTGTTAACTGCTGAGATAGGGCTTACCCGATCTAGCATCTCTGCCATACCCTTCACTATTGAGATCTGGTCGGTGCTTGGGCCTGGCAACGACCAAGCGGACGAGCGCTCCTAGACGGCTGGCGCGCCTCGCTTTCTCAGTCAGTTCACAATACTGTAACTTACCATGAGATTTCCTGAATTATTAAAGAACAGAATTATGAATTTCTATACATATAACAGGAAACATACAGCTTTTAATACTGAAAATATTATCGCGGTATTAATTGTTTTTCATGAATTAATCTGGTCGTTGTGCAACACTGCAACCTTATTACCGGCCGCCACTGGGTCTAGGGGTTGCAGAGAGGACTTAATGCCGGGATGGCCAACCTATAACACACCACGTGCAACATAAGATGTTTATCTTGGGTGCGCCACTCTACTTCAACCAACCCTTCCCCATTCCTTATGTTAAAAAAAATGAAACTAATTTTATTACACTGGAAACTAACAGAATTATCCTACAAGAAGTTGTCTACATAAAAACAAGAATTGATTGAAAAATGTAACTCATTTCACCAGTGTCTTCTTAGATTTGCATTCATATGAAACTGGCTTAGTGCTTAGTTAGGCCTTTGGATATCCTTCCTCTTCACATGTTCTTCAACGTTAGGATTCATGGGTCAAGTATGCAAGAATCATCACATTTTAGGGATGCTGATCAGTGAGGACTTTCACAAAGTCCTTGATGGAAAAGTTTTTTTTTCACATATAAATGTCGACCCATAATGTGCAACAATATCCTAGGGCAGAGAACTGAGATGGAGGAATATATTTCTGTTACGACATTATTTGTTGTGCTTTAACGTAAGACTTAAGTGACTCGCCCGCTTAAGCCTGTTTTAATAAACCACTAAAGTTGGTTAGGCGATAGTGACTTATTCATGCGTGCCACGGGTTCGTTATCCCTGACTTAATACAAGTAGATAACATTTGCATGAAAAACTCATGTCCGGAAACGTACTATTTTGATGCATAAATAATTCATGTATTTTACTTCAGGCACTAGGATATTAAGTGCAACTCCCCGCGTAATTTAATTGAGGACAGGCTACTCGTGTTGACCGACTGAAACTCTTCTACTAATATATTACTTAGGCAACACTGAGAAATGGCTTCTAATATTTCTTTAATTAAGGACACTTGATTGTGAAAACTGGCAATGACTTCTTTTACACCATTTAATTTTAATACTACTACTACTCCTCGGTGCTACAGTCCATGTAGGACCTTGGCCTCTCCAACAATCGTTGCCCAATCCTGACGATCTTCTGTACGTTTCCTCCATCTTCTTACTCCCATCTTGCGTAAGTCGTCCTCCACGTCATCCAACCATCGTTTCCTAGGTCTTCCTTTGCATCTTCTTCCACCTGGATTTCCTCTATAGGACTTTTTAACCACTCTATCACCTGCCATTCTCTCCACATGTCCCAGCCATCTTAGCCTAATACTCTTCACTTCCGAAACTATATCAGGATGCCCATATAATTCCTCCAATTCTTTGTTTTCGTGTATTCTCCATCTTCCTGCCTCATTCACTGCTCCATAAATCTTCCTCAGTATTTTCCTTTCCCATCTTCTCAAAATCTCCTCTTTTGCCACAGTCATAGTCCATGTTTCCGAGCCGTACATTACCACTGGTCTTATAACTGTTCGGTACACTGTCACCTTTGATCTTCTACTGAGGATGCGCGCTTTGAGAATTTTTATCAGTGCCCAATAAGCTCTATTACCGGCTGCAATTCTTGCTTTTATTTCTTCTCTTTTTAATTTTAATACAATGTTTTTAAATTATTTTTATTGTACTTCCATCCGACAGATGGTTATGAATTTAACATTACGGAAACAGGCTAGCTTTCCGAAGTCATCTGCTAACAATACATATGAAGTATCATTGTTTGATTTAGCACAGGGTGGTCAAGAACAAGGCCAATGGTCAAACAACCTTCATATCTTCCTATAAAAAATAAACAGTTTGACAAAATTAATGCATTACTTTTTCCATAATAATTCATTTGAACTGTTTAAGAATTAACGAATTCGAAATATATGTTTACCTCATACGTTTTTTTGAGTTCGTTTATCTTAAAACAGTTAAAAGTAATTATTATGGACAAAATAAACAATAACTTTTTTCAAGATGTATATTCTTCACATTCTAGAATATATGAAAGGTCCTTGATCAGAGGGGTGTAACAAAAGTGCACATAACTAGAATAATGTATATTAAAATCTTCCTTGGGTCTTGTTTTTGACCACCCTGTAGGCCTACTGAATAAGAAATTGATACTTGTTACTTATTGTTAGTATGTGGCTTAGGAAGGCTGTCTCTTTGCCTAATGTTAAATTCATAACCATCTGCCAAATGGAAGTAGGCCCTACAAAAAATAATTTTGAAATGTGTATATTAAAACGTGTGAAATAAGGCAGTCACAACCCAGTGTCCTTAATGATTGTTGTTTGATTTACGGGCTTGGATACCATGGTCATCTATTAAGCTATATACTATATATTTTCGGTGCATTAACTTGTGCAAAATGTACTTCATTACTTGGTATTTCCTTTCCAAAGACATTAAGTTAGTTGCTCAAAACTGGTATGCAACACTGACAATAGAAATATGAAATAGCCCACCGTATCTTTACTTATTAAGTAACGTAGACATGCCATTTTGCAGACCAAAATTATTTCTAAGACAGCTGACGTGGGAGTCAAACCCACCTCTTCTTCACGAAGCTGAGAATACCCTGTTCCATCACTCAGACTTCTTGACAGAGCCAGGAATCGAACTCAGACCTCATGGGTGACAGGAAGAAGGCTAGCCACTGCACCAAAAGGTGGAAGATTTTAGCTTTAGCCCTCAATTGGTCGCGCCGAGGTCGATTAGATCGGTCCAATTGTTCATTTCTGCTGAGCATAAGCCTGGATGGTTTGACGCTAAGACTTTTCATCCCCTTGTGCTGTACTTTCCCTCTACCCCTCACCATACAACACCATACGTCCGTTATCAATTTCACCCCACGCACTCTGTTGTCACGAATATGAGGTTCTACTCTCACTCTAATGTTCCGTTCGTGATTCATTATAATGTAGAATGCAAATACATTTGCCATTGATAGCGCAATGTTTATAGATATCCGTACTGATAGAAGAATGCTGAAGTATAAATTATACGCCGATTAGTACATACACAAATATACAGTATCTATTATATATTGTATATGTTTCGAACTGTCATTGACGTCTTCTTCAGCTCAATTGAAAATAAAATCAATTAAGAATAAAATAAAATACCAGAGATGTACTTAAATCTAATGTTTGTTTGATATGAAAAAACATGTAATAGTTTGTAGGCTAATTTAAAAAATGAAACAAAACAATAAAAATGGATATCCTTACAACGTAATATTAACTGTAAATCATGCATATTATTTCAGTAGTATAGATCCCTCCTGCGACTCTCACAAGCAACCGATCGTGAAAAATGAGCGTTCAAATGAAAGAGAATATACATTAGCAGCGACGCATTGCACTCTCATTTCAGAAATATCTATAATTTCTTAAAAAAAAGACTTTTAAAAAACTGTACGAAGTGTGCGATTTGCACATACTGTTGCTGCAGGAAGATACGCTCCATAATTCACATTATGACCGCTGTGACGACATTTTAACATTCTGGGGTCTTTCCTTTATCATTTTGCATGGATTTCAGAAACAGTAATTTTAAGGAATGAGTACTCAAATCGTATAATAAATTTCATAAATATCAAATAACCGGTGAGTGTTACGGATAAGCTGTCAATCAATGGACTCAGCACACAAATGACATTAGCAGTGACGAATTGCATTCTAATTTCATAAATGTAAATGTTTGTAAGAAGTGTGAGATTAGCAAAATAATACTGTTGCTATAGGAAAATACGTGACATCATTGCGGTTCAGTTCGCATTTTGGCCGTAGGGACGCCTGAAACGTAAATAGTGTTCTATAATCATTTGGTTCAATTAAAAACATAACAACCTTTCTCCTTAAGTCACTTATTATAAACCTATTGGGGAAAGTGTGGCTTATGAACATGCGAGATTTCTAGCACGGGTCCGCTATTAATACCAAGTATAATATTGGGCTTCACATTATTTTTTTCAAAATACAGTTAGAAAGACAATAAATTTCGTAATAGTAGCCAAAGTGTAAATAAAATATAGGGCTTTATTAAAAATTCAAATATTCATATAATAAATTAAATAATTTAGAAAAAACAAGTGCCGAATATCAACAAATATTTTTACTGAGTTTGAAATAAGTAAAACGAAATCTTCTTCCGAAGATAATGTAGGCCTATAATTAAAATATGTATTGGGTAGGTGCATAAGTTCGTGCCGTTCATATTAGAATACAATACTGTACAGTACATTACATTACAATAACAAGACTGATACACAACGTCTTAAATAAATAAACCAATCAATAACAGTCACTCAGTCATCAGTGATGTAATCACTAGGGCTCGGATTTTTAGGTGCTAAAAATCGGGAAAATATTTATTTTTTATATATTAAAAAAACCTGATATACGTGACAAAAAAGTAAAAATAGTTAATTATAATTTAGTTTATTAATATGAATATAAACAATATGCAGTACTCACGAATGCAATTTATTCTATGTCTCACTGACTGCTGAAGCATTACAGTACACAAAAGAGATACATTTTCGGGTTGTCCAACACAAATGACTTATTCTGAAGGCGCGAAACTGCGGCAATATGTTTCTTGCCCTTGAGGTGTTGTGTAACTTGATATGGCTGTTCAGTCTTGATTACTTACACTTTCCCACATGGATGGCAGAACAGAACGACCCCATCAGAAGTAAAATTATCTTTAAATTCTGCAACAGACGATAACTTGTAGTTGTTTTTACTTTAGGTATCGTAGAACTGCCTTACACTTCACATTGACAGAAATGAACTGCATGTGAGTGACACTGGTTCCAGGTAGCTGGGGGCATGGGGAGGTCTTCCCCATTGTAGTAACACAGAACAAAAATGCAATAAACTAAAAGATCTAGCATACTGATTTTAAAAAGGTAAATATTATGTATTTTTATGTGCTAATGAGTGAAAAGCAGGAATTTATGTATACATAGAAAAAATGCATAAAATATGTATTTACATAAAACAATATTTATTTACCTAAAAATCCGAGCCCTAGTAATCACCATCTTTGTCAATGGCCGCCTGCCAGCGTTCATGTAGAAGTTCTATGCCTCTCCTGTAGAACGGTTGTTGTTTCTAGTTGAAGCTACTCTTAGCAACTGGGTAACATATTTCTTCATCACGAACTACTACTTGTCCCTGAATGTTATTAGAGAGAGAGAGATCGAAAAAGTTGCTAATCGGAAGGAGCAAAGTCTGGTGAATAGGCCTGTGCAGATTGAGGAAGTGGTTCCCAACCAAGTTCAGTAATCGCATTTGTGCTGATTCTAGTTTGCGGGCGTAGCCTACATTATCGTGGAGTAACAACTCAGGTTTACCAGGTGTTTGGTTTTCAATGGCAACAGTGAGTCGTCTTAGCTGTTCAACATAAACAGCAGCGTTTATCGTTTCATTTCTTGGTAGCAATGCCAGTTTGGTTACACCTAACGTACAACATGATTTTTTGAGGGTATGCATCATCCTTCGCACGGGGGGGTGTTGCTGTTTTCAATGGGCTGAGTCATTCTTTCTTCTAGGAAAATTATTCAAATTTTAATAGTTATTTGATGGATGCTTCAGAAGGCAAATATATTTACCAGTTTAGGAAAATGTAAGAAAATTGCCGTATTGATTAATAGATAATTAATTAAAACTAGTCGAAACCCTTCAAAGCATGACGGACAATGAACAACATATTTACTGAAGAAGTTTCCTATATAAGTTACATTCTTTCTACGATTACTTTTTGGCACTATTGCAACTTTAAGGCCGTCAAAAGATTGCACTCTCCACATTGCAACATACTACCGGCACAAGTCTCATAAGGAGTGACCGGGATTTGAACCACGGGCCCAGTGGTGAGAGAGCGGCGTACTGCCGCCTTAGCCACGGAGGCTTCCCCAAGAGATAAAATGAGGTATGAAAATGATATATTGTCGTAATACAAGAAATATTTCCGGTGCAGCAGTGAACTTTCAAATTGAAATCAACTTCTAATGACTTCCAAAAAGGTATGTGAATCAAAAATAATATATTTTCAATAATCTGCCTGAATCTTCCACTCCTTCATAATTCGTATAAATAACTCTCACATTAAAACGCGGTGTGGACATCCGCCATGTCTGTCATGACTCATGACCATGCTGATTCTGCGCTTGTACTAGGCTCAATAATTTGGCATTTTTGTTTATAAATTTAAAAATATATGGTAACATATTTGTTATGGACTCCGTCTGGAGGAAAATATTCATGACGAAAATTAATAGTCCAAATATAAAACAAAAATATTGGAAAGCAGCCGAAATAAATCAGAAACCTCGATGGACAACAAATTGGCAGGTGAAAATCTGAAGGAAGTAGGAGACTTCTGTTACTTAGGAAGCAAAATAACCAGTGATGGACGAAGCAAAGAGGATATAAAAAGTAGGTTGACTCAGGCAAAGAAAGCCTTTCTACTAAAAGGAAAGCCTTTGTTTGGAGCGCGGCAGTCTATGGAAAGTGAAAGTTGGATTATTGGTGGAGTAGAAAAGAGGAGATTGAATCGTTTGAAATGTGGTGTTACAGGAGAATATCCTAATGAGTATCCGATGGGTATATAGGGTTACAAACGAATATATATTAAGACAGTGGGAGAGGAGAGATGTTTCTGGCGACTGCTAATGAAGAGAAGAGATAAGTTGGTAGGTCACTTACTAAGACACCCAGGAATAGCAAGCTTAGGTCGAGGACAAGAACTGTAGGGGTAGACCAAGGTTAGAATATGTTAAGCAGATTGCCTCGGATGTAGGGTGTGGTAGCTATTGTGCCCATTCAACAATGAAATATGCAAATCACAGTTTGCCAGCAATGCTCAATCGGGAGTATCGGGGTTCATGGTTTGTTCTCCCACTCTGTGACTTACACACTTTGGATTAAGCAGAGGATACACTTCCAAAAAAAATCCTACTGTTAAAACAATTAATTATCCAAAAATATGGCGCTACAAAAATTAAACAAAAAAAATACTGACACTCCACTTCACACTTGTCCAAAGTTGAACAAGGAATTCATATTAAACAATTATAAAATCACAATGACTGGTTTTCCAAAAACCAACAAACTTCAACTAAGTTTCACTTCCATATGGTGTCAATTCAAATATCTTTAAAATAGCGAGCTCCAACTGGCTCGGTAATATTTACCTATACTGTTTTATCAATTGAATACACATCAATTACTATTTACATGAATATATCTTTTAATCATAATTATCAAAGTATGGCTAATCATCAATTAATTTTGGGCTTTCACAATGCTCACATGTTACCATCCCTCTCTCTCAAGCCAACAACTCACTACCGTGATTGGGAAAAACTTGCGTACTCCCGAACTACAGAAGACTACTGAACAAGTCAAACTTGTGTTATTGTGATGACTGTACTGATGTGTGCATTTGTAATTAAAGTGGGGAATGGGAAATTGGCGACCGAGGCTTTAAGTTAGGAACTATCCCGGTATTTACCTGCAGTGGAAGTGGCAAACCACGGAAAACCACATCCCAGATTGTTGAGATGGGAATCGAACCTTTCCCTACTTAGTTTTGCCTCAAGAGTGCGCCCCGTTCCAGCCCTCAGACCAGAATTACACATGCAGTGGATGTGGCAAACCACGGAAAACCAAACCCAGATTGTTGAGATGGGAATCGACCCTTGCCCTTCTTAGTTTTGCCTCAAGAGTGCGCCCCGTTCCAGCCCTCAGACCAGAATTACATTTCTAGAGAAATGGCGGATAAAGGATTCACCGTATCGTAGTGTGATCTTTGTTTTTGAGAATTAAAAAGAGGGGATTGAAGAACTTCAACAGGCGTTTGAGTTCGTTTGTTGTTTAAGTAACTTAATATTGGTTTAGAAGTCTGTTGACTGGGTGGCTCAGGGGTAACATTGCGGACCCAGGAATGAATTTTGCATAGTCGAAGGAGTCTCACCTCAGACATGTATTTTTATTTCCTAATTATTCTTTCTGGCTATTGGTAATTCATTGTCTTAACATATTTAACTTTTATTATTCCCGTACAGTAAGGAATTCTTCACGATTTACATTGCCATATACTTTTAAATTATTAAACAAAAGATGGCCACAATCGCTTTCGCCATGAGAGACAATTGACGAATATAATTCATTTGATGGACTCAGACATCGTGGTCACTCAGCCCCGTCTACTTTGGTGTGTGTGTGTTTGTGTGTAAAATTTTCTCTGCTAACCTGTGTTATTGTGATGGCTGTACTGATGTGTACGTTTGTAATTCAAGTGGGGAATGGGGAATTGACGACCGAGGCTTTAAGTTACGAACTATCCCGGTATTTACCGGCAGCGGACGTGGCAAACCACGGAAAACCACATCCCAGATTGTTGAGATAGGAATCTAACCTTGCTCTCATGAGTTTTGCCTCAAGAGTGCGCCCCGTTCCAGCCCTCAGACCAGAAGTAAATTTCTTGGCAAACCAGGGATCGAACCTGGATTCCGGGGCGATAGCTCAGAATGTAGCCTTCAGATTGGGATTCCCTGTGTTAATATGCTTTTTGACAAGCACTGAACGGTGTCTGTCGAAGTGAGTCTATGCTCATTCCAGTAGTTGGCGAAGTATGCTCCCTTGCTTAATTTACTGTCATGGAAATGAAAAGGATTGTACCTATATCAGGTGATGGAAATTGCTTATTTAGAGCAGTTTTGTACTGTTTATTCCAAAATGCAGGACGTTATTCTAAGCTGCGTTTGCAAGCAAATTGCAAAAATTGTTGCTGGCATGAATAATTATAAGGATTTTATTATTGGCGATCAGTATCATCGCATTCTCATCAGCAAAAACTTGAGAATGAAAGTATCTGAACTTCATTGTATACGTGAATATTATTGTTTATTGATTATTTGTTTAGAGTACATAACAATGAGTCTAACCACACTGTTGATTTAGGCAATGGACGTATTATTTGCCATTTAATATTTGGCGGCTGCGTTGATGCAGGCCACTATAGTGTTATTGAATATGACGTTAATTTGGAGAGAAATGCTGCAATAAATATACCCATTTGACGAAAAAGAACATTAGCCACAAAAAAGTGGGAAATCGTAGAAGAATACAAAGCCACTTTTAAAATCTCTTATATAAAAACAAGTGTCCTGACTGACTGACTGACTCATCATCGGCCAGCCAAAACTATTAAAGTTAGAAACATGAAATTTTGGGAATATGTTCGTTGTAAGTCGAAAACGCCCACTAAGGAAGGGTTTTTGGATATTCAGTTTCTAAAGGGGTGTTAAGGGGGTACACTTGCATTTCATTGAATAACAATATCTCCAGATTGCTTTCATTGGGGGATTTGATACTCGGCATATAAACTCATCATTAAAAATAAGAAGATATGTGTCTGAGGGTTTTTCGATGTGGTGTATATTTTGAGGTGAAAGCGGTGAAAAGTGGGGGTTGAAGGTTTCCTAACCGAGCGTGTATCTCTTAAACGACATAGGCGAGGAGTTTGGACCTCAGCGGAAAGAAATCAGCATAAAAAATAACAAAACAGGTGTTTGACCGTTTTTTCATAAATCCAATATAAGGGGCCCATGGGGAGGGGTGAAAATATGGGGAGGGGGGAGGAAACGTAATATGTCTGAGTGTAAAGCTATACATGGCCTATGTTGTAGACAATAACACATTACATCTTTTTTGTCTCTTGCTATTTCATCATACGACGAATACTTAGGGAGTTATTAATGATTTTGTACTTTTTGGCCGTAATTTTCTAAGTCCCAGGAATGGCATAAAAATTTATTCGAATGAAATTTCGAAAAATAGTTTTTTTAATACTTTTATTATATTTTTCACGTCTTTTAGGGTCCGGAACCAATATGATATTTTGATGTTTTTTTTCGTCCCATGCATTTTTGGTTTCAGGTGATAGAATTATTTTCCACTAGGGCCGATGCTTATCTATTATATAAAACTAAGTGTCCTGACTGACTGACTGACTCATCATCGCCCAGCCAGAACTATTAAAGCTAGAAACATGAAATTTTGGGAATATGTTCGTTGTAAGTCGAAAACGTCCACCAAGGAAGGGTTTTTGGATATTCAGTTTCTAAAGGGGTGTTAAGGGGGTACACCTGCATTTCATTGAATAACAATTTGACACGACTATGACGCGAGCGAAGCCGCGGGTACCTGCTAGTCATCCATAACGAGAAGTTCCGTGACGAAATAAAGAGCCTACTTTCCCTAAAATTTAAGATGCATGCCAATGATTAATCTATATGGATCTATCTAGAATAATGACGAAATTAAGTTGGTGATATCGAAATTTCTAATTAGTTCGAAATACTGTATATCTGGCATAATGTAGCCTAATAGAGAACTTCAGTTGGCAGCCCTGGTGACTGAATACATTCTTAGTTCCTTCTCTTAAGGTACATAATACAAAATTTGGTTGAAGTCCAATGGATAGCATTGACGATACATGCAGTTAAACATTGGATCTAACAGCGCGCGTAAAATCATGTTGGCAACAATGACATACATGTATTGGTCAGAAATAATCTGAAATAATGTGATCTATTGTTGTGTCAATTTTGAATGAAATCCATCAGTTAGTATAGAAGTTACATGCATTTTAAAATTGGACATATCAGCAGGCTTAGAATCTTGTTGGCAACACTGACGTATATTAGTTACTCCAAATTAATCTAGAATGCCAGGTACTATACGTGTGCAAAGTTTAGAGCTATTGGCTTGCATAATTTCTGATATAATGATATTAGGGTAACAAAAATAGAGACAGTATTTACTAACAATTGGGAGCCCTGGTTACTCTTAAGAATCGGCATAGGCATGTCTGTTATGGTACACATAGCATACACGAAATTTGGTTGAAATCCAAATGATAGTATAGAAGTTACATGTATTTAAATTTGGACCTCTCAGCAGGCTTAGAATCATGTTGGTAGCACTGACGTAGCCTATATAAGTTACTCCAAATTAATATAGAAAATCGGGTACTATACGTGTGCATAGTTTAAAGCTCTCGGCTTGCGTACTTTGTGATATATTGGTAATTGGATAAAATAAATTGAGAGCATTTATTAACAGTTGGCAGCCCTGGTGGATCTTAAGAATACGTTCAGTCATATCTGTTTATGTACACATAGCACATACGAAATTTGGTTGAAATCCAATTGATAGTGTAGAAGTGATATCCATTTAAAATTGGGACCTATCAGCAGGCTTATAATCATTTTGGCAACACTGCGATGTATGGCCTCCTGGAAATTAAACTGCAATATTATTATCTATACGTGCGCCAATTTTGAAATAGCTCCCATTCATACCTTTCAAGATATCCAACATGGAGCTCAAATTTCAATTGCGATTTTTCAGCAGTTGGTAGCACAGACATCATTTTCAAATATGGCCGTGAGATATTCAGGTATAGATCTTTACTCCTACCAAATTTTGTTTCGATTGCTGCAGCCATTTAGGAGTTGATAGGGGGGGGGGGACACACACACAGCCAGACAGACAGAAGGACATACAGACAGACAGACAGACAGACACACACACATTTGCCTGATCTCATAAGTCTACTTTTTCCTCATTTTTGCAAAATGTGAAAAGTAGGCTAAAAATAATAAATCCACCAAGTGAAGCCGGGCACTACTGCTAGTCTAATATAAAAATGCCATTTCAGAAACAATTCCAGATATTATGCCGTACAGTGTATGGTCCTTGACGAACAAATGTAAACATTGTTCTGCACTGTATTTCTGTAGCGAGAATTCTACGCTTGGTTACTTTGACCTTTGGTGTTGTAATGGCAAAATTAATCTTACTAAATATAAAATATTTGACGGACTGCAACAATTTTTCACTGGAAATGATATCTCAAGGAATTTAAGAGAGAATAATCGGCAGTAGAACAAATGCTATGTCCTTGGTTTCATTTGGTGCCAATGTCACTGTGCCACATGCATACGCTCCATATTGTTTTAAAATATATGGAATTGCACATCATCGCATTTCTTCGTTAATGTATATTCCAAAATTATAAGCGACGGTTCCTGCGGCCAGTTGTATGTATTAGACTACTCAGAATTCTTGAATTCCTTGGAATTAAGTGATTTACTTCCACATACTCCAAACGATTGACCCATAGATATGCTCCTTAGAAATCTGAAGTTTCCTAAGGGCATCTAAATGCTACCATATTAATTATAAGAAATATGTACGAAAATTGATTGAATGTAGATCTAACCCTTCGACTTGATTCCATATTAATTATATGAAATATGCATGAAAATGCTTGGATTTGGAAATAAGTGCAGTTAAAATATATGGATATGATGGAGAGGAGAAAACTGGATGTACTCGGACTGGCAGAGACCAGATGGAGAGGGGAAGGAAGAAAAGAACTGAGAAATGGCTTGCAGCTATACTGGATAGGAAATGAGGAGGGGAAGAGAAATGGAGTGGGAATGGTGGTGAGAGAAGGGCTGAGGGAGGTAGTAAAGAGGGTAAGTGATAGAATAATTAGAGCCAGAATCACTGTGAAAGGTAGAAACCTGGACATTCTGCAAGTCTATGCACCACAGGTTGGATGCACAGAAGGCGAGAAGGACGAGTTTGAAGAGGAGTTGCAGAAGCAGTTAGTGGGGAGAGACCTGATAGTCATGGGAGACCTAAATGCCCATGTCGGAACTGATAGAAGAGGTTTTGAGGAAGTGATTGGTGGTGAAGGATGGGGAAACAGGAATAAGGAAGGAGAGAGATTGTTGGAACTGTGCAAGATAAATGGGCTAATGGTTGGAAACACATGGTACAAGAAGAGAGAGAGCCATAAAATTACTTGGTACAGCAGGGATTTGACTAGGAAATCAGTGGTGGACTATATTCTATGCGGGAAGGAGACAAAGAAGAGTATCACGGATATAAGGGTAATACCTTCAGAAGCCCTGGACAGTGACCACCGTCTGCTGGTCGCCAAGGTGAGAGGACTGAAGGAAAAGAGGAGAACTGAGAACCAAGAAAGAAGAATAAGGACATGGAAGCTGAAGGAGGATGGAAATAAGGAGAAGTTCCAGATATTAGTGAGGAACAAATTACCGAAGGATGATCCGAAAACAGGTGAAGAAGAATGGAATGGGTTCAAGGACGTGTTGGTAGAAGCAGCGGAAGTCGTGTGTGGCAGAACTAGTGGAAAGAAAAGGTGGAAGGAAACACCATGGTGGAACCCCAGAACTAAGGAAGCAGTGAAAAAGAAAAATGAAGCATTCAGGAAATGGTTCCAACAGAGGACAGACAGAACAAGAGAAGAATACCAAGAGCGGAAGAAAGAAGCAGGAGAAGTAGTGAAGGAAGAGAAAAAGAAATGGCTGGAGAAATGGACAGAAATGATGGAGGAGGACTGTGATGGCAGTAAGAAAGTGTTGTATGGAATGATAAAGGCAAAGAGAAGAGATACAGGGGAAAATGTCAGAATGGTGGACAGGAATGGAAAGGAGGTCGAAAATATGGAAGAAGTAAAGGGTATCTGGAGAGAATACTTTAAGGAACTCCTAAATCCAACTAAAACCAGCGTAGTGGACATTGTGGAGGAAGAAACAGACAGTGACCAAGACATTTCAGAGAAGGAATTGACATGGAAAGAAGTGGAGGAAGCATTAAAGAAGATGAAAGGGGGAAAGGCACCGGGAATAGACGAAGTGAGTGTGGAGATGGTGAGAGCAGCAGGGGTGATAGGAACACAGTGGCTCTTTCGAGTAATGAAAGTGATATGGAGGGAGAAGAAAATACCAGAGGACTGGAAAAGAGGGATAATAATACCCATATTTAAAAAGGGAAGTAGGAAGGAATGCAAGAACTACAGGGGAATTACACTCATGTGCCACTGCGCCAAAATATTTGAGAAGGTACTGGAGAGAAGAATTCGGACAGAAGTTGAAGATGGGCTGAGGGAAGAACAGTATGGATTCAGGCCAGGAAGGTCAACAGTTGACCTCATCTTTGCAGTAAGACAGCTACGAGAACACCATTATGAATATGGGAAAGATCTGGTGATGACCTTCTTGGATATTGAGAAAGCATATGATAGTATTAATAGAAACAAGGTATGGGAAGCAATGAGAGCAAAAGCAGTGAACAAGGAGACAGTGGCAAGAGTGAAAGCAATGTACGAGGGAAGCAAACGCTGTGTAAAGGTGGGAAGAGAGAGAACGGAATGGTTTCAACTGGAGAGTGGTCTGAAACAGGGAAGTGCCCTCTCACCCCTGTTATTTATAGTGGTGATGGATGAAATCATACGAAAAGTGGTAAATAGCATTCGGGAAAGGAAAATGAAGGCAATGTTGTTTTCTGATGACCTTCGGGTATGGGGAGAGGATGAGGAAGAAGTACAAGAGCAATTAGATGAGTGGGAGAAGGTAGTGTTATCATATGGGATGAAGTTCTCAGCACAAAAGAGTGAAGTGGTCATCACAACGAGGAAGAAGAACAGACTGGATATGGGCATAACACTTGGAGGACAGCAGTTGCAGAAAGTAGAATGCTTCAAGTACTTGGGAAGCATAATTGAAGAAAAGGGAGGCAATAGGATGGAAATAAATGAGAGGGGAAGGTGCGCAGATGGATTTTTCAAGAGTGTTAGGGGGATGATATGGAATAAAGATGTAGCCTACCACAAAAATGTAAAGGAATTATCTACAAGACCTACTTTGTGCCAATTTTGACATATGGTTCAGAAACATGGGTGATGAAGGAAAGGGACAAGAATAAAATACGAGCAGTGGAGATGAAGTTCCAGAGGAGTAGGGTAGGAGTGACAAGAATGGACAGAGTAAGGAATGAGAGAGTCAGGGAGATGGTAAGAGAGGAACCATTGCAAAATAGAATAGAGCGATCTAGGCTACAATGGTATGGACATGTGAGGAGGATGCAAGAGGAGAGGATACCGAAGAAGATGTTTGGAATGGAAATGACGGGAAAGAGGCCAAGGGGAAGACCAAGGGACAGATGGACAAAAGGAGTTAAGAAGAGTGTGGAGGAAAGAGGAGTGTGCTGGGAAACAGTAAATGACGAGAGATGGTGGATGGACAGGAAACGATGGAGAGGCTTATGTTCCAAGCAGACCCGACCAGCGGTTGGAAACTGCTCAAGATGATGATGATGATGATGAAAATTAGGCAGAGAGGTCTAATCCTTCGACTTGATTTAACACCACCGGATAAAACAATCATTTTCTTTTAAGAGGCAACATTTTCCGATTCGCTTGGCATACATTATCACAATCAATAAAGCTCAAGGGGGAACTCTGGAACATATAGGTCTCAATTTACCTCATCAAGTTTTCAATCATGGCCAGCAGTATGTTGCAATGTCTAGAGTGCAATCTTTTGACGCCCTTAAAGTTTCAATAGTGCCAAAAAATAATTATACAAAGGACACATATAATAAAATTCTTCAGTAAATATTTTCTTATTGGCCGTCATGTATTGACGGGTTTCAACTAGTTATATTATAAGAAAGCAACGATCTGAACTCTGCAAGCGATAATAATTTATATAAAGGGACCTCGGTTCAAAGACTGGGTTGTTCAAACAATTCTTTAAACACTTCTGTGTATATTATGACTCAAACAGTCACGTCCTAACCTACCGCACTACCAGCGGGTAAGGGTCTAATCTTAACTACTTGGCGTGATTTATTGCAGGGAGAGAAGAGAGCTCACAGTCTCGCTTTCACAAGGGACTGGCTACATCAGCTTTCCACACAGCTGTTTCAAATGCAATTCTCTGAATGACAAGGCTTCTAATACAAATTCATTTAACAACATATGTAGGTTCAACAGACCTATTCTCTTAGCTTCGGTATATAATAATTATGAAGTGTCCTCATTAGCGGGTAAGAAAAATTCAATAATACAACCAATATTAAGGGGCTTCAACACGGACGACTCTGAGTTCGATCCTTTCAAATGCCTCGGGAGCAGTATCCCAATTTGGAGGACATATAACATTAGCGACTTAGGGCAGGCCTCGCCATTTACCAGCGCTCATAAGACAACATAAATAGCACCCTTTTAACATACAACACACAATGCCTCGTGATCACTATCACAACTTTGAGGGCTTATAAAGTTCATTCCCCACGACTAACTATACCTCATAATTACTTTTACCGAGCATTTCAACGCATTCCTAGCGTGACAAATAACTTCAATGCGCTACATGGCGCTCATTCATTACTTAGCCAAGTTGCCTTCAAAGAACTAAATAAATTCAGAATCAACGTTTGATCTCCATCTCAAAATATATTACTCTTCTTCCCTTAACAATAATCATTTTTACCTAAAGAACATGTATTCATAACATGTATTAATTCATCTAAAGGAGCTCGGAAGCTACTACTTTCAATATAAAATTCATCACAATATTCATTCATTTGTATAATTATTATTATTATTATTATTACGCTTGCTTTCTCATATTTATATCATTTATCCATTTACAGTGATATTTTACTGAATACATTCCACAAGGGATTCATTTATATTTCACATATTTATTATATTTCTCTCAAATTAATCGTTCAGATCGCGCAATCTTTCTTTCACCTGTTATTAAACATCCCTACTCTTTCTCTCATGAGGATTATACGCAAATCTTCCCAAACACATAATAATGAAATAGTTGCTCACATGACGGTACGGTCAACGACCGAATTCTCCTGCGATGGAACATTTTCGCCCACCAACTTTTTCTTAAGCCATTTTCATGGTTATATTTACACTCAATGACACTTCTTCAACCGCACATAAAATATATTCCTTAATCACTGGGAATATAATGAATACCATTTTGTATTCGTTTTCACTTAACACAATACAATTCACTAAAATATTACACTCAAAAATTTCACTATATTTACATTACATACAAATTTTATCACTTGGGCGTTAATTATTCGCCTTACACACGTGATTTCTTTTCCTTTCCCGTTTCCAAGGGCTGCACTATAGCACGTCGGCTTCCTGATCTGACGAGATGATGGAAAGTCTCGATCGAACTAAACCTCACTGGAACGGCTGATCTTCTAATCCTGGGTTTGACTATCGGCTCCTATAACTTTCCTGCACGATGTCGTATCTTGCTAGACGCTACTTGTTCGTCTAAATAAAAGTCTGTTCTTGATGTATTACTATTTCGATCGCTCGAACTGTTTATCGATGACCTAGTAAATTCCTTGTACTTTCTGTTGCTTTGATTCGTAGCTTATTGGAGTACTCCCCAATGTTTACTGTTCATTTGTCTACCTAGACAAAGCCTGGAGCTACAATTCCTGATTTTTATCGTCTTGCGCTCTAGTCACCTTGATTTCAGGAACACTATGCGTTATTATTTCGTTCTACCCTGCTTGGGTTCCTTAACGAAGATGGACTGTCTATTTCACTTTCCTTGGGTACTTCGAAACCTTATGATGCGTTCGTTCTTTAACTGAACTATTATATTCGAGTACTTATCGCCTGTTATTTCTCAAGTCCACAGCCTAAACTTTGACTATACTTGTGAACTTTATAAAGTCTGAAGCTTGCCGATATTATTCCTATAATAGGATTCTAATGTGTCTCCACACGGCGATACTGATGACGATACTGCACGGCCACTCCCATACCGGGTGCTCGTTGGTGATACAGCGTAACACGACCTCTCAAGGTCTGGTAAAGACTGCATTAACGATGATAGTGACACAATGTCACGCCCGTAGGCTGACAATAACTGCATTTGCTGTGATGCAGCACCTCCGTACGAGGTCTGTTGTAAACTGCATGTACTTTGAAACAGTACCACGCTCTCCGGCGTCTCTGGTAAACTGAATTGTTGCTGCGAAACAGTACCATGCGCTCCCGCGCCCTTGGTAAACTGAATGCTCTTCCTGGCATCTCCAGGGTTTATATCGTAATCGGCGGCAAAAACATAAAATACGCGTCTTCTCCAGCTCTAACTTCTGAAGTAATAGTCGTACAATTTTGAAAAATATATCTCTGGAAAGCTCTTGTTCTAAACGTAAACTGGTTTCATTGATCATGAAAATCGATCACACAATTCCAAGATATTAAATAATTTATCTCCTCAGATACGTGGGCGTTGAGGTTTATTTTTCCATCCCTACCAACTCTGGTCTCGCGGAATTACTAACGACGTCATGCTACGTCTGCAGTTGTTTCCTGTGCAAATATTATAAACTTTTTCCCGACACAAAAATCTCTATTCCAGAATGATCAACAATGATGTGTTTCTTTCATTAATTAAATGCTTGCAAATGGCTTAATTCTAATTATTTCTCTTCTTGCACCATTGCGAGGTTGTCATTTTCTCGCTGAGTAAGGTCTATTTCCGAAACCTCTTCTCTCTTACTCGTCGTGGAAAGTTTTTATCGTTCTATTTATAATCATGAGCCAGCTCCTATCGATGCGTCAAGCATGATCTCACGTCCGCATGGCTCGTGGTCACCCATTCTTGCGCCACATTATAACAGCCCACTTCTTAAAACCTTTCTAAGTCATTCTACAGACTGTATTATTTCCTCTCTTCTTTTGCAAATAAATTATGGATTCGACGCTTGAACCAATTACAGATGGGTTCACTATGTAGAGATGAAACGATTAGCTCAGGACAGGGAGGTGGAGAGCTGCATCAAACCAGTCAAGATACTGAAGACTCAAACAACAACAACATATTTGTTAATTTTAAAGACACTCTGCAAATATACAGACCAAGGGCTTTCGTCAGAGAGCATTACGAAGTCAATCGGTTCAGCCGTTCTGTCAATCTCGCGGTAACAAAAATCACCTTAGCATTTTAATTATATAGATAGATGCTACGCCAATCAATACACATTGTATGTTAGTGGACTACATGTTTCGATCCAATAATGGGTCCTTCTTCAAAAAAATTTGATCAAACCTTAAAAACGAAATCTAATAAAACTAAGTGTCAAGAAACGGAATTAACTAAAATATAGCCTATACAGGATGAAATAATGGTTGGTTGGTTGATTTTCCTTAGTTTATGGGCTGCGACAACAAGGTCATGTAGCCCCGTGTACTTTGGGTGTGTGAAGAATTTGTCTGATAACCGGTGTTATTTGCGATGGATGTATTAGTGTGTGTTATCTGTGACTAAGATAAGGACTGTAGACGTTCAATTTTCAAGTAGTTCCTACTTTCGCCACCAAATGTTACCGTCCACGACACCTAGCTGCGGACTTGGCTACTAGATGCCATCAGAGCCAGCACCTGGTGGCGAACGTTGGAACTAATATAGCGTTATCAATTCTAACTTACAAATGTTGGCGTAGTTAGCGGAATGTTCTTTTTCATGCCATAAATCTATGACATGGGACCGCCGGCTTTACATCTCCTCTGAAGGAAGGCATAGGCCTACTGAGGGATTTTGGACGCTCTTAAAAATTCAAACGACTTCGGCCGGGTTTGAACCCGCGATCTTGGTTATAGAAGCTCAGCATGCTACCAACTACGCCACCGAAGCCGCCACAGGATGAAATGAAGAAACTGGAAAACAATGAATAAGAACGCTGAAAATATAAACAAAAACATGTTTTTACAACAATAAATATTTAAAATAAATTGGATAAGTATTTGTGTAATTTGTAAAATGATAGAATCATTTTGAAATAAAATAAAATAAAATAAAACAAATAAACAAAATAAAATACAAATAATTTGATTAAACAAAGGTTCTAAATATTTAATTATAATTTTCAAAAACACTCTGGAGATACTTACATGTAAGCAGATGGAAAATAGCTGCCAATCTCTGATTTTCAAAATATTATTACATTATTTTACCATATTAAAAAAATGGTATTTATTTAGATACATTTCTCCTGAAGTAAGGTTTATTATTACGTAATGGACAATGAACAAAGAAAAATCAATGACTCTACTCTGTTATTAATAATGGCTACCCAGTCCCTAACACCGTGCGCGACTCAACAAGAGTTAACAATAAGTAAAGGCAAAATGTGCACAGCTTACAGTAAGCGTTTTTGCAGGCCTATGTCACCGTACTTAACCGTGATACCTCACTAGCGTGTCGGTGGTTTACTGTGTTTTGCTCTGCTGCAAGTTATTTTAAGATCCGGTGCCGAAATTACGTTTGAGAATAGCCTTTGAATTGTCGGGAAACATAATGCGAAGTTTCATGAGCCAATCGAGTAGACCTATCGTAACACTTCCGTCTTTAAGAAACAGTAAAACTATAACAGGATAACTCTAGGAGATTGCTCCTGTTGCAATGATTTTGTTCTGTTACATAGGAAGCAAAATAACGAGTGGTGGACGAAGCAAGGAGGAAATAAAAAGTAGGTTAGCACAGGGAAGGAAAGCATTTTTACAGAAGAGGAATCTGTTGACATCGGATATAGATTTAGGTATTAGGAAGTCGTTTTTGAAGGCCTTTGTCTGGAGCGTGGAGATCTATGTAAGTGAAACTTGGACAGTTGGAGCAGCATAAAAGAGGAGAAGAGATAGGTTGGTAGGACACATAATAAGACATCCAGGAATAGCAAAATTAGTTATAGAAGGAAGGGTCGAGGATAAGAACTGTAGGGCTAGATCAAGGTAAGAATATGTTTAACAGATTGCTTCGGATGTAGCTATGTAGACATGAAACGATTAGCTCAAGACAGGGAAGCATGGAGAGCTGCATCACACCAGTCGAAAGACTGAAACAGCAAACATGACATTTGATGTTCTTTTTCTTATAAATAAATAAATATAGTGGTACAGTATTTAATTTTCTTTCTTATGATTATTTATTTATTTATTTATTTATTTATTTATTTATTTATTTATTTATTTATCGTATGGCTTTTAGTGCCGGGAGAGTCCGAGGACATGTTCGGCTCGCCAGAGGCTGTAGCTGCTTCCAGCGGACACGCTTTGGGTGAACTACAAGTTCAATTTCAAGTAGTTCCAACTTTCGCCAATGATACCTAGTGGTGAACGTTGGAACTTTGATAGAGCGTTCCGACGAAATCTAACCTAAAAATTTAGCTTCACACAAGTTTAGTCTGTGGAAGGATCTTTTACATCCCATAAATCTATGACATTGGACCGCCGGCTTTACTTTCCCTCTGAAGGAAGGCATACTGAAGGATTTTTAAAGCTCTTAAAAATCCGACGACTTCGGCCGGGTTTGAACCCGCTATCTTGGGAACAGCAGTTCACCATGCTACCAACTACGCCACCATGTGTATTCGTTTATTTATATAACTTCCATGACTGACAAGGCTGCTTAATACAAACCTTAACTATTCATCGTTAAAATAATAACGATGGTAGAGAATGGGAATATCTTATAAATCTATATAGGGGTTTATAATTTTGAATAACCAATGGTACCAAAACAAACGAACATGAAATGCTATGATGAGTTATGAGATTTTCAGAGATGAAAGTAAGGAATTACAAGTAGCCAAAAGGAATTGTATCTTAAGTATTCATAATTGATATTGAGCACATTTTATTGGAGTGATTTATAGCCTACAGTACACATTTTTCAATAACCTAGTCGTTTCTGTTTCCTGTAACAGTAACATTTGCACGGTGTTCATTTCCTCCAGCAACGGACTAGATACCGATGCATTTATTGAGGATGCTAACGAATTCCAAACATGTTACACCAATATTCATCAATGGAATTTTATGTTGTCATGATTACTTCCTGTTGAGCAAGGCCATAGCCATGTTTCTTTAGTGTTGATTTAGTGATGAACGTTCTAAATGAGATCTGTGAACATAAATAAGTTCTCACAGTAATAATAACCGCATATTCGCTGAATAGTAGCGGAGGACCACGGCTCTTTTTAAATAACATTGTAAATAATTAACAAGGATGAGTTAGTAATACATCAGCGATAGTTTATCTTCATATTGAGCCCTTATGCGTTTATCAAAGGGTACAATATATGTATTTACACATGTTGTTGTTGTTGTTGTTGTTGTTGTTGTTCGAGTCATTAGACTTTTGACTGGTTTGATACCGACAGCAGTGGCTAAGCTCGCTAAAGCGCAGCGTTAGGTAATGGGGCCAAGCCTCTTTGCTGACTCGGAAGTCGAGTGGGTTGCCCCACCGTCGACCGTCCTTGAAATGGTTTTCCGTGGTTTCCCCATTATTAACACCAGCCAAATGCTGGTTAACTACAAAACGAACATGGCGGCCAAGCAAAGTTGAAAGTTTTAAATAGGCTTTTCTCGCGATTTAATGATCTAAATGCAATGAAACTTGGTACAGCAAATGTTTATACACATTGTAATGCACTGGTATCTAATTTAGTTGAATTGTTTACATAACCTCAAGATGACGGCTGTGCGAATTTAAAATTAAGTTTTTATTTCTTGTGTCGTAATCATGCGATCGAAGTGAAAGTTTGAATAATGAACCTATGCAATCATTTTCCTTGAATGTTGCATGACTGTATGGCCTACACATATAAAAATCCAACATGGTGACCATCCGAAATATTTAGAAGGATCTCAATATCTACGAATCTAGTACAGCAATTAAACTGATTTTTTTTTTTAATGTTTATAGGGTCTATGAACATAAGTTCACCTATAGAACTTTCAATAACCTGGTGATTACAAATCCTACATGGCGGCGAGGCGAAGTATATTCACATGGACGTTTCTTGCAATTTAACCATCCGAGTGCAGTGAAACTTGGTAAAGTAGATCCTTATACAAATGTTAATCCACTGGCATCTAATTTATTTCAATGGTTTTCATAACCACAAGATGGCAACTGTGCGAAATTTTAAAATCTCGTTTGATTACTACACGTGCACAGTAATCTTCATGTAACAATATATAACTCTAAGACCTACATATAATACAATCCAACATGGCGACCAACCGAAATATTTAGTCGGTTCTCAATATCTACGAATCAATTACAGCAATCAAACTAAAATTTTGTATGTTGAAAGCGGCAATTAACATAAGTAGGATATATGAAAATAGGCTTTAGTCCTTCACGGAACTATATCTCTGAAACTGTTACCGTTATCACCCTGAAATTTTGTACAGAGATAGAGGGAGTAGGGGGGAGTGACGGGTTTAAAAGCACAGCCTACTTTCCTGGTGACGTCACACACTAACCCGCAATATATTCAGGGGCAAAGTCGATATTACTCGAACCCATGGTCCGATTTTGACATGCGACATATCGTTGGACTCGGGCTGATGCCCTCTTTCCAATGGACAACTCATTTCAACCCCTAAATAAAACCTACCCCTACTAGGGAGTGAAATTGTAATCTTTTAGTGAAAGTCGCCTTTCAAATGAGACATGTATAAGGTGCGCTGCTAATATGAACTTAACGTTGTTGCTCATAAAGCGCATGAGTTTTGCGGGATGCCGCTATGAATCAACATTTTTGTTTTTGTTTATGCATGCACACTTGGGGAATTTGTAAATAATTATTTATGGTTGAGTTTTTTTTTTAATTTAACCAAAAGATTGAAAACTAATAGGTCATGTGATTTTTAATATATTGCGAACTAAGAAGGCTATGGGCATGTATGAGGGGTCGTTGGATTTGGGATGACGCCCCGTTTTTGAATGTAGTTTTGATTTTTGTCAGAAGGGCTTAAGTGCACTGTTGATAATATTTTGAGTACTAAGAAGGCTACGGACTTGTATGAGGGGTAGTTGGATTTAGGATGACGCCCCGTTTTTTAATGTAGTTTTGACTTTTGTCAAAAGGGCCTGAGTGCACTTTTTGTTAATATTTTGAGAACGAAGAAGGCTACGTATTTATATGAGGGGTCGTTGGATTTGGGATGACGCCCCGTTTTTTAATGTAGTTTTGATTTTTTGTCAAAAGGGCCTAAGTGCACCTTTTGTTAATATTTTGAGAACTAAGAAGGCTACGGACTTGTATGAGGGGTCGTTGGATTTGGGATGACGCCCCGTTTTTTAATGTAGTTTTGATTTTTTGTCAAAAGGGCCAGAGTGCACTTTTGTTAATATTTTTCAAACGAAGAAGGCTACGGACTTGTATGAGGGGTTTTAGCACTTGGGGTGATGCCCTGTTTTTGAATGAATTATTCGATTTTTGTCAAAAGGGCCTAAGGCCCTATTATTTTTACCTGTTTAAATTTTTATTAAGAGTGGTCGTTGAGAGAGCCGGTACTGCTGTTATGTGTCTCAACGAGCCTGTTGTCGAGCACAGTGACCATTCCCGGAAGAAGTGAATTGCTATTTTGGCGGGATGGCGGGGCAGGTTATTACGGTTGGTTTTGTGATATTTCCTATGATGGATGGAGGCAAATATTTGAAAATGTGTGCTAGGGTTTTTTACCCTGAAGGGGATCTTTAACATGCTAGTAAACGGTAATAAGAGAGACCGCTGTCTGGCGCAGCAAATGGTTGTAGGATATGAACAAATGGTTCTTGGACGTGGTGAAAGTATGTGGTTAACATGGTCATGTAATGAGGATGGCCGCCTGCAAATAATTATTATTACAGTAAACTGTTTAAGACGCACACGTTTTGATTGCTAACACACACACAGTTCTGCTCACTGGAGACCGAATACTATACCTAGCCAGAGACCTTGTGAGAACAACTGCTGATAAGACAGAAATGTCTACGTCAGCAGGAAGTGCGATATCAGCTTACTTGCCTCGTGGTGGCTAGCAGGTGTACTGTTTAAGCAGTGACCGCCATTTTGGTTCTGAGACAGTAGGGCTACCGATGTATAAGAGGTAGCCATTTTGGTTCTTTATTAAAAACATGAAACTAGTGTAAGTTACGCAAATTTTATCGCGTTTGAGGAATGTGGCGAGGCGTGGGAACATGCGAGAGAGAGAGAGAGACAGAGGACCCTTCAAGATCAAAACGCAGAGAAAATGCAACTCTCTCTGTTGCTAAGCAGACTGATAAGGATTGCGTTAGTGATACACTGACAGGACCAGCAAATAGACGTATACAGTAGAGCTCTGAACTGAACTTTGGAAGAAAAAATCCTTTTATTTTTCGGTAAGTACCTATTGTACCCGATACCTAGTTTAGGCTATCGGCTACGCCAGCAGACATTAAGCCGTAGTTGAGGTTTTGAGAAGAGTTAGGAAAAGATAGCGCACCGATCGAGTCAAGAAGAATGTCAAGATGACGTAGGAGGTCTAGAATCAAGGAGGCACTGACATCTGTAAGAAGATGGAATTATGGATAGAGATGTGAAGCTTTATTGAGATATGTATGGAATATAGTATTTAAACATCTTAGAAGAGGATATATAACATGCATTATATGTGGAAATAATTGTAAGGAAGTTAGATAACCCTTAAGTTATTTTATAACGGAATAGCCGAGATGATGAGGGTTCGAGACTATGATCGTGACGCGAGAGCACTGTGGTGGGGGACTACACCACGTGTCTGCGCCAGGCAGATAAGAGTGACGACAGTGCCAGCACATTCAGTGGAGCTCTGTCAGTCGAGCAAGTAGGATCGAGCTCTATAGCGCAAGCGAGACGCACGGTGAAGGTCGCGTAGCATACCGAAACTGTCACGGCAGAATGTAGGCGACAGTTTCAGCATCGCCGAGCAGCGAACGCCAAGCAGGTCATTGATCCAGGCGGACTTGCCGAGGAAGCAATCACAGACGGCTGGGATATGTTAGAACAGCACTGCAAGTAGTTGGAGACTTTATTACAAGCTACATTTCAACGCAGTTTGAACACAGTTCTTCTGAAGAATAACTTTATGACTATGCTTTTCTATAACGCATTCAAAGTTACTTTGACAATTTCAAGCAACGGAATGTTGTTAGCATAGGCACTGATGAACATTAGATCGTGCATTAATGAAATGTATTTCTTATGCAATTTCATGAATTACCAAATACAGACAACTACAGGGTGTTTCATAAACTTGGACACTCTCATGTAAAATTTTATTTTTACGAATGTGAGACTTAGCAGTTGTTAGAGATTGGTCTTTCAATACTCAAACTGAACGTTTAACGGAACAGTGGCGTAACTTCGAAGAGGAATAGGGGGTCCGCTGTTTCCATGAACATTTTCGAGAGGAGTTGGACAATATCCGCTATGGGTAATCCGAAGTTCAACATGTCAGAGTAGACGCAGATAGAGACAAGATGGCACCGCAGAGCGATGGATTCGATTCCTGACGAGAGGAGTCCACCAGCTGATTCACTTGGGATTTCGGAGGCAATCGTCATTTCATGGATGGAATGATATTCACGCCGATCTTTCGAGAAATTCATTATGTAGGGAAAATCGACGATCTTGGAAATTTAATAACAGCTGATTATGAAAGGTACTGTAAGAGTCATAACTACCTGATACGATTATTTTCATGAATACTGGGCACACTTGTATATTTTTCTAATAGGAGTGATACGATTATTTAGGCATGGTTTGACTTTATATACTTCGAATTTGCTAGAATATGGAGTGACCATATGATATGGCAGGCATCATTATACGAAATTCTCACCATTGGTTGGCTTTATTAAGCAGATGTTTGGTCTTTTAGACATTTTTCCAGCTAGGATATTTTTCATGAATAGTTTTTTTTGTGTAACGAGTATTTCAAACTCGTGATCTGCAATTGATTATCTAAAATTACTTCGTCAGTTCATTGCATACTAGCGAGTGTGTATTATTCATCAGTAGGGATTTTTTCCATTGGATTGTTTGGAGATATTAAGAAGTTATTCACTTTAGGGAATGAACATCGCCTTTATATGACAACTAGAAACTTGTTGATTCCTATCTGGTACATTCACTCATATAGTCTACGAGATGGGGTCTTTCGTATTTATACGATTGTATGGTGGCTACTCATCTTACCCATCGTTCAGGGCACTATCATCCAAGTCGACGGGGCGAGGTCTTTCGTATTTATACGATTGTACGGTGGTTACACATCTTACTCGCCATTGAGGGACTCATTTTTATCATCCGAATG
Source organism: Meconema thalassinum (assembly GCA_946902985.2). NCBI lineage: Eukaryota > Metazoa > Arthropoda > Insecta > Orthoptera > Tettigoniidae > Meconema > Meconema thalassinum. Next base: position 1,000,818,690 of record OX336388.2, on the reverse strand, counting down.
TACACGAGATTGTAAGTGAATCAAACAAGGAACTACTAGTCACATATCAGTCGAAATTTTGTTAAACAAAGTAACGATAAATGTCAACAGGATTACATTTAGTAATTCTTGTTTGCCAATCCAATATTTTGTTGCTATACTCTTTTGAGAGTAATTTCAGTTTAACAGCTGTTACAGCTGATGCTTCGATGAGTTTTTATAATTGTGTTTGATACCTTTGAGAAGGATTTAAAGTAATTGAATCTTGTAAGATTAATCATTAATGGTCAGATTTATTTTAAGGCAGATCAGTATTGCAGATTTTGATATGAGAGATTATAGCACATTGGTGTTTTTCTGTGATGTGAGTTATGAAAATTGTAAGAGAATTTATGCTATTTGAAAGCAGATCTTAAATTACTGAGGTAATATTTTTCCATTTGTTTAAGAAGTTGTCTAGATGTGATCAGATTAATTACAGTTATTGGAGATTGTGTGCGTTGATAATTTGAAGCCAGTTATATATTTTTTGTAGATCATGCAACATGGTTAAGTGGAGTTTATGATAGGCATTTTGTGGAAGTTGCCAAGTGATAGTAGCAATGTTGCTAATGTATTTTGAAGCAGACATGAGGTCGTCGTACCCAGTCTAGCGTATTTGTTGAGATTCATGCTGTATGTGCTGAATATTTATAGAGTTTTGTGGAATAATTATTGTATTCAAATGTGATATTTGAAGTATTGAGGAAATGTAATGTCGTTGAGGATAGTTAGATCCAACGTGATGTCGTGGAGGCAATAATATTTTTTTGGCATGATAAATTAAATACGAGATATAACTTGGAAGTGATAAAACTGTAAGACAACGTTCTATAAACCATATTAAACAATTTGTTAGGAAATTAAACAAATAAATGAAGTTGATAATACAAGATTTTCTGAAATAATAATTAATGAAATAATAATCTGAGATTTAAGCATATTAACGATCTGACCTAATGAAATAACAATCAGAATGACTAGATGAAATAATAAAATCTAAATAACCAGATGATTGAAATTTAAATAATTTGATAAATTAAATTTTGGAATAAATCAATGAATTAAATAAATGGATGAATTAAAGATTGGATAAATTAAACTGATTGAAATAAATTAATAGACGATTGTAATGATGATGAATAACTGAATTAGAAGGTGATAATTAACTAAAGAAGCTGATGATTAATGAATTTACATGGAATTAAATAAATTTAATTGAGAAATAATTTGAAGGAATTGCAACTTGAGTTGAAGATTTAAATGATGCAATGGTGATGAATTAATGATTCTGACAGGAATATGTAGAATTTTGAAGTGAGAATTATTGTGAGGAATGTTTAATTTTGATGATGACGATAACGATGACCAATGAGCCATGAATTTTCTGTAATTCACAGATAAGTGATTATGAATGACAATGTAAATAGTGTAAATTAATTATTCAATGTTTAGGAGCATTTGACTAACATGTTCAACAGTTAAATTATGCCATGCAAACCGTAAATTACGTGATGTTTAATATATGTGATTATAATATGTGTATGTTTAGACAGATTAATAATTTTTTTAAAATCCACATTGATGATGTTAAATTAAAGAGAAATTAGGTCTCAGGTTTCACAAATGTCATTGACGAAAGACATAGTGCTACAGTGATCCTGAGAACCCAAGATAACTTTAGAGATTTTTCTTGTTATGTGGATGAAATAATTTTTGGATTAGAAAAGAGATGGTTCGATTTTTGGACAATGACAATTTAACGTTGGCATTCGACCATACTCTCAGGTAGGAGTTATATTTAAAATGTCTGTCTGACTATCAAAGTAAAATAAATTTGTTTTTACCTTAGTTGTGATCTGATGATGGTGTGATGTTCCTTTTTCTTTCCTTGTCTTGAGTAAGGCTTATCCGGAAAGGAAGTGGTTTGCTAGGAGTTCAGTTGATGGCGCCCATTTATATTTGCATTATTTCTATTAAACTTAAGCCCGTAACGACCCTAGAGATACTTTGTCTCGTGATACCCACTGCTTTTTCGATAACTCAGCTGAATTTCCGACACATTCCTTATTTGACTAGAGGTTCATTTAACTCCGCTCTGTCCCGGAACTCCAGGAATGCGATGTTATAGCAGATGGGTCATCGCATCCCCAGGACGAACGGGTACACTATGAATGATTATTTTAATAATGTCATGCTAATGAACTTTACATTTGTGGTTATTGATCAGGTAATTATTGTTTTTTTATTTATTTGTTTGTTTGCAGATAACCGGTATACCTTACATGTCTGAAATACAAGAAACCATTGCACTTTTGAGCCCACTAGAAGGAAACAGCAACAAGCCAGTGCAAGTGAAGGTGAGATTTTTTTAAACTAACTTGTTTTTTTTGTTTGTTTGATATTTTTATTTTGTTTTATGAAATGGATGTATTAACTTAAATTTAGGTATTTATAACGGTTTATTTTATTTATTTTTAGAAACTTGGAAAGAAAAGCCTTACCGCCATGCAGTCGCTGAAAGCTCGAGACGCACTAGAGCGAAACCATTGCCAAAGAGTGAACTATTTAAAACTCAAGTAAGCCTAACTTAAAACGCTATTCCATTTTACCACTACTGAAAAAACCCTAGACAAAAAAAAATTATTACTTGTACATGACTGGGACAATGATTGATTTCTTGATTAATGGCTATGTATTGGCAAACGGTACAAGACCATATTGGTTGTTGACAGGGAAAAGTACAAGGCTATGTTGGATTTTTTAAAAACAAAAATTTAAATGTAATTTATGGAGGTTCCCTTTGGACTCAACGAATATGCACAGGTTTGAACATGATAATCTGAACAAAATGACCTGTCATTTATTCATTTTTGTTTATATATATTGGTTAAAGGGGGGTGTAAATGACGGCAGCTTTATAAAAAAAATACATACGTACATGGGTTACTGTTAGTGTGGACATACAGTTTATTTTTGTAATTGTGTTTTTTATTTAATGTCAATTAATGTTAACGTTTTATTTACAAGTATTGATTGATTGATTGAGTGATGTGTTATTTTGTATGTTTTTTTAGGTGTGGTCATGCGCTATTAACGTAGTGAACAGACAGTGAAAAAGGCATACTTTGTGCTTTAAAGTACTCTGTGCAACGTTAATAACTTACAATAAGAAAAAGTTTTATTATAACACATGGCGTTAGTACCAAATACAACTAGTGAGCAAGTTCGTTTACCACGTGGGTAAAATTTAAAATCAGAACATGATCGTTGGTTAACATTTGAATCCTGGCCTGTAGGATTTTTGTCGACACATAAACTTGCAAAAGCCGATTTTTTTACTTGAACCGAGAAGATGTGGTGCGCTGTGTGTTTTGTCGTATTGAACATTCCCACTGGGAAGAAGGGGATGATCCCTTTAGAGACCATTTGCGATGGTCTCCTTGTTGTCCTTACATGCTTGGAAAACAAGTGGGTAACATACCTGTGTATTCATTTTACCGAACCACAAGACCATTGGCCGCTACTTACGTTGTTGAATCACAAATAAATAATAATAATGATGTATTACCAGCCAACGGTAGTGTCGATATATGTGGTCCATATGCCATAGACAGTGTTGAATTGGCGTGTGCTTTTGAAAAATCGGGAGTTTGCAAGACTAAAGCACTAGCACACCCAGAGCACAGCTCTGTTGAAAAACGTTTAGAATCTTATAAAAATGTTTGGCCATTAATATTAAAACACCTTACCAAACAGCTAAGTGAAGCTGGATTTTTTTTATACTGGTGAAGGGGATAAAACCATATGTTTATATTGTGGATTTGCTTTAAAGGATTGGCAAATGACTGATGACCCTTTAGTGCAACAAGCTCGTTGGTTAACAAACTGTAAATACATGGTGTTGCTTAAAGGTCAGGAATTTGTGAACACTATTCGTAAAGAAAACATGATTGCAGCACAAGACTTAAAAGTGCCTTTAGAGTTAGAACACGCAGAGCAAATACATAAGGCTGAAAGAAAAGACTTGTCTCACGAACAGATACAAAAGTGTAACCAACAATTATGTAAAATTTGTTATCAAGATGAACTAGGTGTTGTATTTTTGCCTTGTGGACACATGATAGCCTGTGTCAAGTGTGCATTAGAACTCAACACTTGTGCTATATGCAGAAAAGCAGTTTCTGCTACAGTTAGGGCATTTCTTGCATTACTAGTATAATTTATTCGCCATGCATAGTGCAAAATCCCTAATTGCACAATATTATTAAAACTGTTTTAGAGTGTAATAGGTATGCTTTTCTTTTGTTTATAGACTACTACAATGAATGTTTTGAATGCTGTGGGACAATCATGTGGCTTAGAGACAAAGAAGCTCAGCGTATTGCCAATGAATATTCCATTCCACATTATCAAGATTCGAAAATTGAAAACAGCATATGGTGATCGTGCAACCTGTACACTTAATTTATGAAGGATTTAAAAACAATAGGTGCATGGTCCGTTTTAATTAAATAAAAGAAAAAAACAAATGTGAAATAATAATGGAAAATATAAGTGATAACAATGGAGTGAAAGAAAAATATGTGTATAGAATAATAATGTTTTAGTTTTTAGTATTGTCTTAAAAATATTATCATGAAACCAACAAAATGTATATAAAGTTTGTAAATAAATGCAAAATGATGTTACAGTGCTGTTTTATTTTATACAAAGTTAGTATATTTAACATTGCAGAGTATACATGATTATGCCAATAGATGCACACTGAATACAAGTCTTTCTCTCTTTACAATAGTCTGTTATTGTTTTAAACACAAGGTTTGTTGTAGATCTCTTTATAGCAATGTCCATTCACTGTTGTTTTCGAAAACTGGGGAAGCCGCAATGGTTGTATAGGCATAAAAACCTTATTGTTATTACTATTTAGTCATTTTGATCATCTTGCATATCAAGAGCAGATGACCTAGTTGTTCCACTCTTTAAAACGACAACAACACTACCACTTGCATAGTTTGTGAAGTTGATGGTTCTTGCGACGTGGAAGATGGATTAAAAATAACTTTAAGAACAGGGGTTCAACGTTGCTCATTAAACAATCCACTATTAGGTAGTTTTCATTAGAAAGCTAACTATTGCAATGGGTACCATGCTTCGACTTCCAGAAAATTTAGACATATCTTCGCGTTTCACATCCCCCAGACCCGAAAACCACCGTCAGTTCAAAAGTTTATACATAATTTATGTATATATGTATATATGTATCTATATATATATATCAGTTTCTTGTGGAGACGATAACTGCCGTAATTTTGCACCAATCACTTTGAATTTTTTACATAATATGTATCCCTATACAATCTCGGTCGAGTTCGTTAATGGGCAAAATCGGTCGAAGGGAGTGAAAATGGGGGGCTTTTTTTCGAAAAAGTGTAATTTCGCTATAGCTCGCTTAATACGTGAAATATCGAATCCATTCAAAGTTCATAATATGTGTCGGATAAGTGCCAAAAATTTATGTCAAATAAGTTTTTTGATAGCACCAACCATTGACCAAAGGGGTGAAAAAAGTGGGTTTTTCGGGAAACATTAATCATATCTCTCTTAATAGGCACAATATCAAAACCGTAAAAAATGGAAAATATTCCCCTAATAATTACCTAAAACTTTTGTCTGAAAGAATTTTTGATATGAACCACCATTACGCCAAGGGATGAGAAAAATTATTTCGGAATTTTAAAAAATGCCAAGTGCCATCAGAGGTTACCATAACAACGCTTTTAGGTAGATTTCATTAGAAAGCTAACTATTGCAATGGGTCCCATGTTTCGACTTCCGGAAAATTTCAACATATCTTCGCGTTTCACATCCCCCAGACCCCAAAACCACCGTCAGTTCAAAAGTTTATATATAATTTATGTATATATGTATCTATCTATATATATATATCAGTTTCTTGTGGACACGATAACTGCCGTAATTGTGCACCAATCACTTTGAATTTTGTACATAATATGTATCCCTATACAATCTCGGTTGAGTTCCTTAATGGGCCAAATCGGACAAAGGGGGTGAAAATGGGGGGCTTTTTTCGACAAAGTGAAATATCGCTATAACTCTCTTAATACATGAAATATCGAATCCCTTCAAAGTTCATAATATGTGTCGGATAAGTGCCAAAAATTTATGTCCAATAAGTTTTTTGATAGCACCAACCATTGACCAAATGGGTGGAAAAAAGTGGGTTTTTCGGGAAACATTAATCATATCTCTCTTAATAGGCACAATATCAAAACCGTACAGAATAGAAAATATTCCCCTAATAATTACCTAAAACTTTTGTCTGAAAGAAATTTTGATATGACCCACCATTACGCCAAGGGATGAGAAAAACCATTTCGGAATTAAAGAAAATGCAAAGTGCCATAAGAGGTTACCATGACAACGCTTCTAAATTGATGAGGGATGATCTATCAGAGGTTGCCAAGACAACGCCATTGACGAGATCACATTCATTTTTAGCCTACTTTTCACACTTTGCAAAAATGAGGAAAAAGTAGACTTATGAGATCGATCCGGGAAAATGTGTCTGTCTGTCTGTCCTTCTGGCTGGCTGGCGGTGTGTGTGTGTGTGTGTGTGTGTGTGTGTGTCCTATCAACTCCTAAACGGCTGCAGCAATCGAAACCAAATTTAGTATGAGTAAAGCTGTATACCGGAATATCTCAAGCCCATATTTGAAAAAGATGTCAGTGCTACCAACTGCTAAAAAAACGCATTAGAAATTTGAGCTCCATGTTGGATATCATGGAAGGCATAACTGGGAGCAATTCCAAAATTGGCACACATGTAGATAATACTATTTCAGTTTAATTTCCAGGAGGCCATACATGACAGTGTTGCCAAAATAATGTTAAGCCTTCTGATAGGTCCAATATTTAAATGCACATAACTTCTACACTATCAATTGGATTTCAACCAAATTATGTATGTAATATTTGCACATAAGCAGGTATGACTGAGCGTATTCTTAAGAGCCTCGAGGGCTGTCAACTGTTAATAATTGCTCTTTCTACTTTTTATCCAAATACCAATATATCAGAAAGTATGCAAGCCGACAGCTTTAAACTATGCACGCGTATAGTACCTGACATTTTACATTAATTTGGAGTATCTTATATACGTCAGTTCTACCAACATGATTCTAAGCCTGCTGATAGGACCAATTTTTAAATACATGTAACTTCTATACTGTCAGTTGGATTTCAACCAAATTTCGTATGTGCTATGTTTAATATAACAGATATGACTATAAGTATTCTTATGAGCAATTAGGTCTGACAATTGTTAAAAATGGTGTCTATATTTTTTACCCTAATATCAATATATCAGAAAGTATGCAAGCCAACAGGTCTATACTTTGCATACGTATAGCACCTGACATTCTAGATTAATTTGGAGTAATTAATATAAGTCAGTGATGCCAACATGATTCTATGCCTGATGATAGCTCCAATTTTAAAATACATATAACTTCTATACTAAAAAATGGATTTCATCCAAAATTGGCACAAAAAGATATCATAATATTTCCGATTATTTCTGACCAGCATACGCATGACATTGTTGCCAACGTGCTTTTACGTGTACTGATAGATCCAATGTATAACTCCATGTAACGTCCTTTGGACTTCAACCACATTTTGTATTCTGTACCTTAAGAGATGGAATTAAGAATATATTCAGTCACCAGGGCTGCCAACTGTATTGCTGTATTAGGCTGCATTATGCCTAGTATACAGTATTTCGAACTAATTAAGACATTCCGATATTACCAACTTAATTTCGTCACTATTCTAGATAGGTTCATATACTGTAGGTTAATCATTGGCATGAATCTTAATTTTAAGAAAAGTAGGCTCTTTAGTTCGTCACGGAACTTCTTGTTCCATCTGACTATGTGGGAAGAGGCTAACTGGTAGCATGCTGAACTTCTATGCCCAAGGTCGCTGGTTCAAAACCGGCCAAAGTCGTCGGATTTTCTAAGAGCGCTAAAAATCCCTCAGCATGCTTTCCTTCGGAGGGGAAGTTCCAACGTTCATTTCAAGTTGCTGGTTGCGGTGGAATCTAGCAGCCAAGTTCACAGTAGGTGTCGTTGACGGTAGTATTTGGTACAAAATTAGGTACTACTACTTAAAATTGACCTTCTGCAGACCTTACCTGTATTAGAGACTAATACAGTCATCACAATTAACACCGTTTATCAGACAGATTCTACACACACCCAATGTACACGGGGTTACATGACCACGTTGTCGCAGCCCCTAAACTGAGGAACCAACCAACATCTCTGCGGGAGATAAAATTTTGCGTGAAGAAGTAACAGACTGTTAGATAGTTACACATCAGTTCCAAACCTTGCATAAGGACATTGAGATCAAAAGTAAAAAAATGAACCCCAAATATGACAAGAAAGTTACCATCCCCATAAGACAATAAAATGTTAAAAATATGCATAGAAAGACGAAAAAAAGGTTAATTAACCTCAAATTGTAAAATACATTCTCGCAATAAATGAGGTCTGATCCACCTACGAAAACCTGCATATTTCGCCTATTTTAGCCTATCCTCTAGTCTGCCCGGTGAAATCTACCTCCGCCTTCCGGCGTGCCGAGAGGAATTTTTTATATCTGATAATCTGTGTTAGGTATATTTCATTAGAAAGCAACTATTGCAATGGGTCCCATGTTTCGACTTCCGGAAAATTTCGACATATCTTCGCGTTTCACATCCCCCAGACCCCAAAACCACCGTCAGTCCAAAAGTTTATATATAATTTATGTATGTATATATGTATATATATGTATATCAGTTTCTTGTGGACACGATAACTGCCGTAATTTTGCACCAATCACTTTGAATTTTTTACCGAATATGTACACCTATAAAATCTCGGTCGAGTTCGTTAATGGGCAAAATCGGTCAAAGGGAGTGAAAATGGGAGGCTTTTTTCGAAAAAGTGAAATATCGCTATAACTCTCTTAATATCTGAAATATTGAATCCATTCAAAGTTCATACTATGTGTCGGACAAGACCCTAAAATTTATGTTTGAAAAGTTTTTTGATAGCACCAACCATTGACCAAAGGGGTGGGAAAAAGTGGGTTTTTCGTGAAACATTAATCATATCTCTGTTAATAGGCACAATATCAAAACCGTATAAAATGGACAATATTCCTCCAATAATTACCTAAAACTTTTGTCTGAAAGAATTTTTGATATGACCCACCATTACGCCACGGGTGAGCAAAATGATTTAAATTATAAGAAAATGCCAAGTGCCAAGAGAGGTTGCCATGACAACTTTACTTTTAATTGATAAGGGATGAGCCATCAGCAGTTGCTATGACAACGCCACTGCACGAGATAACATTCAGATTTCAATCTGTCTGTGGGAAGCGACTTCGGTATCGTAACTGGTAGCATGCTGAACTTCTATGCCCAAGGTCGCGGGTTCAAACCCGGCTAAAGTGGTCGGATTTACTAAGAGCGCTAAAAAACCTGAGTTTGCTTTCCTTCGGAGGGGAAGTTCCAACGTTCGTTGCGAGTTGATGCTTCCGGTGGCATCTAGTAGCCAAGTTCACAGCAAGGTGTCGTTGATGGTAGTATTTTAGGTAGATTTCATTAGAAAGCTAACTATTGCAATGGGTACCATGTTTCGATTTCCGGAAAATTTCGACATATCTTCGCGTTTCACATCCCCCAGACCCCAAAACCACCGTCAGTCCAAAAGTTTATATATAATTTATGTATGTATATATGTATATATATGTATATCAGTTTCTTGTGGACACGATAACTGCCGTAATTTTGCACCAATCACTTTGAATTTTTAACCGAATATGTATACCCATAAAATCTCGGTCTGTTTCGTTACTGGGCTAAATCGGTCGAAGGGGATGAAAATGGGGGACTTTTTTCGAAAAAATGAAATATTGCTATAACTCTCTTAATATGTGAAATATCGAATCTGTTCAAAGTTCATACTATGTGTCGTATAAAGCTCAAAAATGTATGTTTGAAACGTTTTTTGATAGCATCAACCATTGACCAAAGGGGTGGGAAAAAGTGGGTTTTTCGGGAAACATTAATCATATCTCTGTTAATAGGCACAATATCAAAACCGTACAAAATGGACAATATTCCCCTAATAGTTACCTAAAACTTTTGTCTGAAAGAATTTTTGATATGAGCCACCATTACGCCAAGGGATGAGAAAAATGATTTCGGAATTACTAAGAAAATGCCAAGAGCTATCAGTGGTTGCCATGGCAACACTACTAAATTGATGAGCCATCAGACGTTGCCATAACAACGCACTTGCGCGATATCAGATTCAGATTTCCATCTGACTAAGTGTGAAGCGGCTTCGGTGACGTAACTGGTAGCATGCTGAACTTCTATGCCCAAGGTCGCGGGTTCAAAGCCGGCCAAAGTCGTCGGATTTTCTAAGAGCGCTAAAAATCCCTCAGTATGCTTTCCTTTGGAGGGGAAGTTCCAACGTTCGTTGCGAGTTGCTGATTGCGCTGGCATCTAGTAGCCAAGTTCACAGCTAGGTGTCGTTGACGGTAGTATCTGGTAGCAACATTAGGAACTACTGCTTGAAATTGAGCGTCAGCATTCCTTACCTGAATTACAGACTAAAACAGCCATCACAATTCACACCGTTTATCGGACAGATTCTACACTCACCCAAAGTACACGGGGTTACATGACCACGTTGTCGCAGCCCCTAAACTGAGGAACCAACCAACATCTCTGCGGGAGATATAATTTTGCGTGAAGAAGTAACAGACCGTTACATAGTTACACATCAGCGTCGAAACCTTGCATAAGGACAGTGTGACCACAGGTATAAAAATGGACTCCAAATGACAAGAAGGTTACCGTCATCATAAGACAATAGAATGTTTAAAATATGCATAAAATGACGAAAAACAAAGTTAATTAATCTCCAATTATAAAATACTTTCACGCAATAAATGTGGTCTGATCCTTCTACGAAAACCTGCATATTCTGCCTATTTTCGCCTATCCCCAAGTTTGTCCGGTGAAATCTACCTCCGCCTTCCGGCGTGCCGAGAGGACTTTTTTGAGTAGCAATATGGTTTTCTTGATTTTATGTCGACGGCAACTGTGTTCCATGCAGTACACTACATTGATGATCACAGACACTTAAAACCTCACTATTTTTAGCCTATTTTAAATTTGGAAAAAAAAAAAAAAGGTTTCTGTGATCACCTTTTGTCCGTGTGTCTGTGTGTGCGTGTGCGTGTGCGTGTGTGCGTGTGTGTGTGTGAGAGAGCGAGAGGAGTGTGTGTGTCCCCCCCCCCCTAATAACTTCTATACGGCTGGAGCATTTTCAATGAAACTCGGTAAGTTCATAGCACTACTCCGGGCGACCCCGACCGTGCCATTCATATTTTGTTACGTCTCACCAATCCAACGTGGCGGCTGTGCAAAATATTTCACCAGCATTCAATATATCCGAAACTATTACCGATATCACCCTGGAATTTATTACGGTGATAAAGGGAACTACTAAAATTTCACCTATGCGACTTTTGAAAACCTGGTAACTACAAAACCAACATGGCAGCCACGCGAATTTGCGACTTTTAAATAGACGTTTCTCGCGATTTTACCAACCAACACAATATAACTTGGTGCAGTATATGTTTGTACATATTGTAATGCTCCGACATCTAACTTGTTTCAATTGTTTACAAAACCACAAGATGGCGGATGTGCGAAATATTTCACCGGCATTCTATGACTATGAAACTATTAGCGGTATCACCCTGACATATTGTACGGAGATAAAGGGCACTACTGGATGTTCATCTATAAGACTTTCAAAAACCGGTTAACTACAAAACGAACATGGCGGCCAAGCGAATTTGAAAATTTCAAATAGACCCTTCTCGGGATTTAATGTTCCAACCGCAATGAAATCTGGCACAGGAAATGTTTATAAATATTGTAATACACTGGTATCTAATTTAGTTCAATTGTTTACATAACCTCAAGATGGCGCCTTTGCGAATTTTAAAATGAACTTTTAATTTCTTGTGTCGTAATCATGCGATTGATGTGAACGTTTGCATAATGAACCTACGCAATAAATTTCCTTTAATGGCACATGACTCTATGGCCTATACATTTAACAATCCAACATGGCGACCATCCGAAATATTTAGACGGCTCTGAATATCTACGAATCTATTATAGCGATGAAAATGATTTTTATGTTCATAGGGGCTATGAAGTTAAGTTCACCTATAGGACTTTAAATAACCTGGTGATCACAAATCCAACATGGCGGCGACGCGATGTATAAATATTCACATGGACGTTTCTCGCAATTTAACCATCCGAGTGCAGTGAAACTTGGTACAGTAAATCCTTATACGAATGTTAATCCACTGGCATCTAATTTATTTCAATTGTTTCCATAACCACAAGATGGCAGCTGTGCGAAATTTCAAAATCTCCTTGTTACTTCCTGTGTCCTAATCATGCGATTGAAGTTTGAATGCTCCACGTACACAATAATCTTCATGTAACAGTACATAACTCTAGGACCTACATATGTAAAATCCAACATGGCGACCATCCGAAATATTTAGTCGGTTCTCAATATCTACGAATCTATTACAGCAATCATTCTGAAATTTTGTATGTAGATAGAGGCAATGAGCATAAGTAGGATTTTATGAAAAGAGGCTGTATAGTTCTTCACGGAACTACTTGTTACTTTTTAGGTCACCACGACAATGTTTGGAACGTTGTTTGTAACAACGCCAAATAACAGTTCCATTTTGTTGGTTCGTTTCACAATATATGAATATCCTTTATAGTATGCATAAGGCTTACAATACCTAGTCATTGATACTTCCATGTCAACTGTCAAGCATAGACTAAGCTCTAGTAAAGTCAACTTGGTAACAAGAATATTAGTTTAATGTTAGAGCAAATATGGATCCAAAGAGTTCAGGTAATAGTGGAAGCAAATAAGCAAATATAAGAACCGAGAGTGGGGGTAAAAGTGGTTGCAAAGGGGTAGACCCATTACACAATAATTTCAGCACGACGAAGCTCTTGTTCAATTTCTTTGATTTCCCAATCTTGACCGGTATGCCCAGCTTGCTTAAAGCATGCAAGTGTCGAAGCCGTTGAATTAGCTTACTGGGTTTGTTCCAGTATACAAATTTACCAAAGGATTTTTAGGTGTAAACAAAGCATTACCATTATCATCATTATCATTATCATCGTTATCATCATCATGATCATCATTATCATTATCATCATGACCATCATCACTATTACTATATAGCCCTTTTTGATCCTCTTGCAATACCACTTTATTTATAGTCTGTGTCGACTTTGATTGTGTTGAAGGTTTCTTGTACGTTGACAACTGTCCTAACATGACTTTCTGAGGACATGATAAGTCCTTTTGAACAAACACTGCATTATCATTAGCCGCAATATCATTTTCTTGAACTTGCTTTATAGCATTTTGAAAATTGTTTATAAACAGCAACCGTGGTTCGTTTAAAGCACTACATTGACGAACACTCACACTTAAAACCTTTCCATTTTTACTTTTCAGATTGCCTCGACATTTTGTTGACCTCTCTTTTGAGCATTGCCAGAATATTATTCCATTCACATTCTGGCGATTATAGTTATAAGAGTAGCCTTGATAGAGTGCACGTTGCCTTCCTTTGTTGGTTGTAGTAAGTACCATAGTAGTAACTGACCTGTCAGTACGATGTTCACACTACAATGGTTACAACTGTTTTGGTGATGGAGTGACCTACCATAAGCTTACATATTGACTTATGTGTTGGCTTTTGTGTTGGCTTCTTTGTGTTGGCTTTCTGTGTTGGCTTTAGTGTTGGCTTTTTGTGTTGGCTTTTGTATTGGCTTTTTATGTTGTTTTTTTGTATTGGCTTTTGTATTGGTCCCATATGTTGGCTCTTGTATTATATCTCTGATATTTGCTCTTACTTGCAGGCTTATTTGGTCTTGGAAAGTATGTGAGCCCCTTTCTTATGACAGCATAATGCTTACCACAATGTTTGTAAGCAACAACAACAACACACTAAAATTCTAAAAAATCCAATGTATTATAAGCATCATGATTGACAAAGTGTGTAATAAAGGCAACTAACCTAACCTTGCATAACCTAAACCAACTTTACCTAACCTCACTTCATTCAACCTTACCTAACCTATCTTTTCCTAACCCCATTTCATTAAACCTAACCTAACCTAACTTTATGTAACCGAACCTAACCTAACATAACATGACCTAGCCTGAGTGTGTGCTCGTACCCACCGTAAGATAACATGCTAGTAGTTCAGTTAGTGCTCATATCCACCGCTAGATAGCATGCTAGTAGTTCAGTTAGTGCTTATATCCACCGCTAGGTAGCGGAAACATACTTTGCGTGTTGCATGTGACTATCTTACAAAGTTTGACACCTGTAAAATGTGTTTGTATAAGCTTCGTACATAAATTCAATATACAAATAACTACTAAGTGTTCAAAACTAACATGTATAGCCTTGTGTAGAGTATATAGGGGATTCTTAGCACAAAAAAGAATGTCTAACACACCAGTGTACAGCCTTATCATATGCAGTAAGCAGCTGTAAAGAGTGTGAAAAGACTTTTCTTTGAGACCATTATGAGAATCGTCACGAAGTATCGTGTGGTGAATGTCATGAGTGCAAGACCTGTGGTAGTAAATTTAACAATGCCTACAAAACATTACAATAATCTTTATGACGACGTCCTGTGCATATTCGTTGAGTTCATAGGGAACCGTCCGTAAATTAAATTTAAATTTTTGTTTTTAGAAAATCCAACATAGCCCTGTACTTTTCCCAGTCAACAACCAATATGGTCTTGTACCGTTTGCCAATACATAGCCATTAATCAAGAAATCAATCATTGTCCCAATCATGTACAAGTAATGATTTTTTTTTGTCTAGGGGATTTTCAATAGTGGTAAAGTGGAATAGCATTTTAAGTTAGGCTTACTTGAGTTTTAAATAGTTCACTCTTTGGCAATGGTTTCGCTCTAGTGCGTCTCGAGCTTTCAGCGACTGCTACGGTGGTAAAGCTTTTCTTGCCAAGTTTCTAAGAATAAATAAAATAAACCGTTATAAATACATAAATTTAGGTTAATACAACCATTTCATAAAACAAAATAAAAAATATCAAACAAACAAAAAAACAAGTTAGTTTAAAAAAAATCTCACCTTCACTTGCACTGGCTTGTTGCTGTTTCCTTCTAGTGGGCTCAAAAGTGCAATGGTTTCTTGTATTTCAGACATATAAGGTATACCGGTTATCTGCAAACAAATAAATAAATAAAAATCATTAATTACCTAATCAATAACAACAAATGTAAGGTTCATTAGCATGACATTATTAAAATAATCATTCATAGGTACTTACCGAAAAATAAAAGGATTTTTTCTTCCAAAGTTCAGTTCAGAGCTCTACTGTATACGTCTATTTGCTGGTCCTGTCAGTGTATCACTAACGCAATCCTTATCAGTCTGCTTAGCAACAGAGAGAGTTGCATTTTCTCTGCGTTTTGACCTTGAAGGGTCCTCTGTCTCTCTCGCTCTCGCATGTTCCCACGCCTCGCCACATTCCTCAAACGCGATAAAATTTGCGTAACTTACACTAGTTTCATGTTTTTAATAAAGAACCAAAATGGCTACCTCTTATACATCGGTAGCCCTACTGTCTCAGAACCAAAATGGCGGTCTCTGCTTAAACAGCACACCTGCTAGCCACCACGAGGCAAGTAAGCTGATATCGCACTTCCTGCTGACGTAGACATTTCTGTCTTATCAGCAGTTGTTCTCACAAGGTCTCTGGCTAGGTATAGTATTCAGTCTCCAGTGAGCAGAACTGTGTGTGTGTTAGCAATCAAAACGTGTGCGTCTTAAACAGTTTACGGTAATAATAATTATTTGCAAGCGGCCATCCTCATTACATGACCATGTTAACCACATACTTTCACCACGTCCAAGAACCACTTGTTCATATCCTACAACCATTTTCTGCGCCAGATCGCGGTCTCTCTTATTGCCGTTTGCCAGCATGTTAAAGATCCACTTCAGGGTAAAGAACCCTAGCACACATTTTCAAATATTTGCCTCCATCCGTCATAGGAAATATCACAAAACAAATCGTAATAACCTGCGCCGCCATCCCGCCAAAATAGCAATTCATTTCTTCCGGGCATGGTCACTGTGCTCGACAACGGACTCGTTGAGACACATAACAGCAGTACCGACTCTCTCAACAACCACTTTTAATTAACATTTAAACAGGTAAAAAATTGGGCCTTAGGCCCTTTTGACAAAAATCAAAAAATTAATTCAAAAACAGGGCATCACCCCAAGTGCTAAAACCGCTCATAAAAGTCCGTAGCCTTCTTCGTTCGCAAAATATTAACAAAAGTGCGCTTAGGCCCTTTTGACCAAACTCAAAACTACATTAAAAAACGGGGCGTCATTCCAAATCCAACGACCCCTCATACAAGTCCGTAGCCTTCTTAGTTCTCAAAATATTAACAAAAAGTGCACTTAGGCCCTTTTGACAAAAAAAATCATAACTACATTAAAAAACGGGGCGTCATCCCAAATCCAACGACCCCTCATACAAGTCCGTTGCCTTCTAAGTTCTCAAAATATTAACAAAAAGTGCACTTAGGCCCTTATGACAAAAAATCAATACTACATGAAACAAGAAGTTCCGTGAAGAACTTTACAGCCTACTTTTCATGCCAATGATTATTCTACAGTATATGAACCTATCTAGAATAATGACGAAATTAAGTTGGTAATATCGAAATATCTAATTAGTTCAAAATATACCTGGTATAATGAGGCCGAATAGAGCACTACAGTTGGCAGCCCTGGTGACTGAATATATTCATAGTTCCACCTCTTAAGGTACAGAATACAAAATTTGGTTGAAGTCCAATGGACGTTACATGCAGTTAGACACTGGATCTATCAGCACGCGTAAAAACATGTTGCCAACAATACCATGCGTGTGCTGGTCAGAAATAATCCGAATTATTATGATATCTTGTTGTGCCAATTTTGGATGAAATCCATTTGTTAGTATAGAAGTTACATGTATTTTAAAATTGGACATATCAGCAGGCATAGAATCATGTTGGCAGCACTGCCTTGTATTAATTACTCCAAATTTATCTAGAATGTCAGGTGCTATACGTGTGCAAAGTATAGAGCAGTTGGCTTGCATACTTTCTGATATATTGATATTAGGGTAAAAAGAATATAGACAGCATTTATGAACAGTTGGCAGCTCTGATTGCTCTTAACAATACTTATAGTCATATCTGTTATGGTACACATATCACATACGAAATTTGGTTGAAATCCAACTGATAGTATAGAAGTTACATGTATTTAAAAATTGGTACTATCAGCAGGCTTATAATCATGTTGGTAGAACTGACGTATATAAGTTACTCCAAATTAATCTAAAATGTCAGAATATACGTGTGCATAGTTTAAAGCTGTTGGCTTGCATACTTTCTGATATATTGGTATTTGGATAAAAAAATAGAGACAGCAATTATTAACAGTTGGCAGCCCTGGTAGCTCTTAAGAATACGCTCAGTCATATCTGTTTATGTACAGATATTACATACAAAATTTGGTTGAAATCCAATTGATAGTGTAGAAGTTATAAGCATTTAAACATTGGACTTATCAGAAGGCTTAAAATTATTTTGGCAACACTGTCATGGTTGGCCTCCTGGAAATTAAACTGAAATAGTATTATCTACATGCGTGCCAATTTTGGAATAGCTCCCATGCATACCTTGCAAGATATCCAACATGGAGCTCAAATTTCTAGTGCGTTTTTTCAGCAGTTGGTAGCACTGACATCATTTTCAAATATGGACGTGAGCTATTCCCGTGCACATCTTTACTCAAACTAAATTTGGTTTTGATTGCTGCAGCCGTTTAGGAGTTGATAGGGGGGTACACACACACAGCCAGACAGACAGAAGGACAGACAGACAGAAGGACAGACAGACAGACAGACACACATTTTCCCGGATCGATCTCATAAGTCTACTTTTTCCTCATTTTTGCAAAATGTGAAAAGTAGGCTAAGAATGGGGCGTCATCCCAAATCCAACAACCCCTCATACAAGTCATTAGCTTCCTTGGTTCTCAAAATATTAACAAAAAGTGCACTTAGGCCCTTTTGACAAAAAAAAAAATCAAAACTACATTCAAAAACAGGGCGTCATCCTAAATCCAACTACCCCTCATACAAGTCCGTAGCCTTCTTAGTTCTCAAAATATTAACAACAGTGCACTTAGGCCCATTTGACAAAAATAAAAACGACATTCAAAAAACGGGGCGTCATCCCAAATCCAACGACCCCTCATACAAGTCCATAGCCTTCTTAGTTCGCAAGATATTAAAAAGCACATGACCTATTAGTTTTCAATCTTTTGGTTAAATAAAAAAAATCTCATTCATAAATAATTATTTACAAAATCCCCAAGTGTGCATGCGTAGAAAACAAAACAAAAATGTTGATTCATAGCGGCATTCAGCAAAACGCACGCGCTTTATGAGCAACAACGTTTAAGTTCATATTAGCAGCGCACCTTATACATGTCGCATTTGAAAGGCAAGTTTCACTAAAAAATTACAATTTCACCCCCTAGTAGGGGTAGGTTTTATTTAGGGGTTTAAATGAGTTGTCAATTGAAAAGAGGCCGTCAGCCCGAGTCCAACGATTTGTCGCATGTCAAAATCGGACCTTGGGTTCGAGTAATATCGACTTTTCCCCTGAATGTATTGCGAGTTAGTATGTGACGTCACCAGGAAAGTAGGATGTGCGTTTAAACCCGTCACTCCCCCCTACTAGAGGGCAATACTGAAAAGCAACATTGTGACTATCCGAAATATTTAGGCGGTTCTCAATGTCTACGAATCTATTACAGCTATCAAAGTGATTTTTTTCTTCAGAAATGCTAACCTTGCCTGAGCCAATGTACTATTTATATCCTCTTTGCTTCGTCCATCACTGGTTATTTTGCTTCATAAGTAGCAGAAGTTGCCTACTTCCCTTAGTTTTTAACCTGCCAATTTGATGTGAATAGGGGATTTCTGACTTATTTTGACTGCATTCCATTTATTTTGTTTTACACATATTAACTCAATTGACCTGGATCAGGGGCGTGGGTTTTCTTTATTCGTGGAAGAGTACGTAAGTGCACCTAGGTAGTTTAATATGCAGAGTCAAACTACTGAGACAGAATATATACAAAATAAATAACTTATATATTGTAAATATAAGTCAATTCACAGGTCTAAATAATAAAATTTGTGGAGATCTTTATTTGGATTCAATAGCTGATTTTGTATATTGAAAGTGTATGAATTACGGAAATGTCTTCTATGTTCCTGTGTTTAAAAATCTACATATTATAGAAATCATTACAAGGTGCGTGAACTTGAAAATCTGCATTGCATTGTTTCTTTATAGCAGTTTAGTTTCCATAACCACAAGATGGCAACTGTGCGAAATATTTTAACAAATGCATAGCCATCAAAGAAAAAAAAAACAGTTTGTGTTCACTTGTATGATTAAGTTAATGGAACCGTTGTCGCTTCGATGCAAAGCTTCTCATACTGCTTTTTCTCTTGTTCACTCTGGTAGGATCATCACGTTTTTTCAGCCAACAGTAGAGATATTGTGAAATTTTGCAATATCTTGTTAATCAAAATGACTGCAATTATAAACAAGAAGTTCCGTGACGAACTAAAGAGCCAACTTTTCATGCCAATGATTATTCTACAGTATATGAACCTATCTAGAATAATCACGAAATTAAGTTGGTAATATCGAAATGTCTAATTAGTTCGAAATATGTATAATATGTTTAAATATAATGTAGCCTAATAGAGCACTACAGTTGGCAGCCCTGGACACTGAATATATTCTTAGTTCCATCTCTTAAAGTACAGAATACAAAATTAGGTTGAAGTCCAATGGACGTTACATGCAGTTAGACATTGGATCTATCAGCACGTGTAAAAGCATGTTATGCGTGTGCTGGTTAGTGATAATCGGAAGTATTATGATATCTTGTTGTGCCAATTTTGGATGAAATCCATTTGTTAGTATAGAAGTTACATGTATTTTAAAATTGGACCTATCAGCAAGCATAGAATCCTGTTGGCAGCGCTGACTTATATTAATTACTCCAAATTAATCTAGAGTGTCAGGTGCCATACGTGTGCAAAGTATAGAGCTGTTGGCTTGCATACTTTCTAATATATTGATATTAGGGTAAAAAATATAGACAGCAATTATTAACAGTTGGCAGCCCTGATTGCTCTTAAGAATACTTATAGTCATATCTGTTATGTTACACATAGCACATACGAAATTTGGTTGAAATCCAACTGATAGTATAGATGCTACATGTATTTAAAAATTGTTCCTATCACCAGGCTTAGAATCATGTTGGTAGATTTGAAGTATATAAGTTACTCCAAATTAATCTAAAATGTCAGGTACTATACGTGTGCATAGTTTATAGCTGTCGGCTTGCATACTTTCAGATATATTGGTATTTGGATGAAGAAAATAGAGAGAGCAATTATTAACTGTTGGCAGCCCTGGTGGCTCTTAAGAATACACTCAGTCATATCTGTTTATGTACACATATTACATACAAAATTTGGTTGAAATCCAATTAATAGTGTAGATGTTATATGCATTTAAATATTGGACCGATCAGAAGGCTTAACATTATTTTGGCAACACTGTCATGTATAGCCTCCTGGAAATTAAACTGAAATGGTATTATCTACATGTGTGCCAATTTTGGAATAGCTCCCATGCATACCTTCCATGATATCCAACATGGAGCTCAAATTTCTATTGTGTTTTTTCAGCAGTTGGAAGCACTGACATCTTTTTCAAATATGGGCTTGAGATATTCCGGTATACATCTTTACTCATACTAAATTTGGTTTCGATTGCTTCAGCCGCTTAGGAGTTGATAGGGGGACACACACACACAGCCAGCCAGACAGAAGGACAGACTGACAGTCAGACAGACACACACACACATTTTACCGGATCGCTCTCATAAGTCTACTTTTTCCTCATTTTTGCAAAATGTGAAAAGTAGGCTAAAAATTGGTATGTGATAGGACAAAAGAAATGGCACTTCAGAATTCAGATGAACGATGTACATGTAAAATAAGAGACAAAACCAAGAAAGGGAAAATAGTGTAGACCTGTGTTATTAGCGTGTTGGAAGCTATTTTTCAGTGTTGCCTTATTGATCGAAATTTAGTGCTTTTCAGTCGGTCAACACGATTGCAAACATTTACATGAGATTTATACATTTATTTGAATGAACAACATTAACAAGAAGTTCCGTGACGAATTAAAGAGCCCACTTTTCTTACAATTTAAGAATTAATCTAAAATATTATGATCTATTATTGTGCCAATTTTGGATGGAATCCTTTTATTAGTATAGAAGTTACATGTGTTTAAAAATTGGTCTTATCATGTTGGCAGCACTGACGTATATTAATTGCTCCAAATTAATTTAGAATGTTAGGTACTATACGTATCCAAAGTTTAGAGCTGTTGGCTTGTATATTTTCTGATTTATGGATATCAGGGTAAAATAGAGAGATCATTTATTTACAGTTGGCAGCCCTGTTGGCTCTTAAAATACGCATATTCATATCAATTATGGTACACAAATCACATATGAAATTTGGTAGAAATACATTTGTTAGTATAGAAGTTACATGCATTTAAAATTTGGACCTATCAACAAGCTTAGAATTATGTTGGCAACGCTGACATATATTAGGTACTCCAAATTAATGTAAAAGGTCATGTACTACACGTGTGCTAAGTTTTGAGCTCTTGGTTTGTATACTTTATGATATATTGGTATTAGGATAAAAAATAGAGATACCATTTATGAACAGTTGGCAGCCCTGACGGCTCTTAAGTATATGCAAAGTCATATCTGTTATTGTACACATAGTACATACGAAATTTGGTTGAAATCCAATGGATAGTGTAGAAGTTACATGCATTTAAAAATTGAAACTATCAGCAGGCTTAGAATCATGTTGGCAACAGTTCCATGTATGGCCGCCTGGAAATTAAACTGAAATATTATTATCTATATGTGTATCAATTTTGGAATAGCCCCCATGCATACCTTCCATGATATCCAACATGGAGCTGAAATTTCACTTACGAGTTTTCAGCAGTTGGTAGCACTGACATCATTTTCAAATACGGCATTGAGATATCCAGGTGTAGATCTTTAATCCTACCAATTTTTTTCCGATTGCTGCAGCCGTTCAGGAGTTGATAGTGGGGACACACACACAGACAGACAGAAGGACAGACGGACAGACAGACAGACAGACACACACACATTTTTCCTGGATCGATCTCATAAGTCTACTTTTTCCTCATTTTTGCAAAATGTGAAAAGTAGGCTAAACATGTTTAGCAGGTTAATCTTACGTCCTGTTACCTTGTGTTTGCCCGATGTTGTGCGGAGGGGCAGAATATCTCTCTGTTTGGCCCCTTACAACTCCAATAACTATGTTGTGTGGGGTAAAAAACTAAATAAATCATGTCCGGGGTGGATCTGTGGACGGCGAGTGATTCTCCCAAAATTACATTTTACAGTAGGGAATTACTTTGTGGGAGGACGCTCTCTATAATTAGTCTGGCAGCAACGCTACAAGTGCATCAGGGGGTAGGGACGTAGATGTGCTCGAACGAGATCTGTCATCTTTCGCTAGACTGGCCTTCATTTTTGGCCTGCCTGCGTGAATTTTGCCTGGATACCAGCTCTATACTCGGTTGCTATAGTTCTCTCACTTTCCGCGTTAACGAGCGGAGGCAGTAGCACGCGCCGACAATATCCATTGTTCACTACTGACCAATAGCTGATGGCTCTTGTCCAATAGCATGCTTCCTCTATCTCTGCACGTGGACTCCAATGTACGGCCCTGGCGGCCTGCTCGCGTGTCAGTCAGGTTTCAGGTGTCCAGTGTTGCACAGCTGTGAGCTACGTAGTTCTGTCCAGTCTTTCTGCTTGATCTCAGTGGCTGCGGTGAAGAGTTGACAACACTGTCACTCGCGCTGGGAAAGCCTTGGCACGTCGCATATTTACCCAGCTAGTTTTATTTATTGTATTTTGAGTGGTGAAGTTAGGGCTCTCGGCCCTCTCTTACAGTTTCATAAATGTGTTAATGTTTAGACACAAAACCAGTTTGCCAGGTCTCGTCTTCTCGTCGGTTTACGTCTAGTAGGCGTAGTAGGCCTAGTAGGCTTGCAAGCGGTGTTGCCCAATGTGGCGCACTTTTCTTCTTTATTTATTTCCCTAAACCACACACTACTATAGGTTTCTCGGCGCTTCCTGGCCAAGAAACGTATTTTCCTGGCTGCCTATTAATACCTCTCCTGCCCCACATTAGATAATCAATTATTTTGAAGTACTTGTAATTCATCCCGATTTGCTTTTACAGATAGGATAGTTTACTCAACCCTCTATGTTTTCCTATCTTACATAACCGCTCAATTATTAGACTCAACACACAAATTCCCGCCATTTTAAAATTAATTTCAAGATGGCTGTTCACGAAGGGAATTGGTGTGTCAGATTGTTAGTCATCATCATTTATTAAAAGCAAAGCCTTGTCGCTGCAGCCACATTTGACGGTTTTCTGCTAGTCTCTTCATGCTGCCATAAGGAACACATGCCAGCCCTCCAATGGATTTCTTGATGTACGACAGACGTCCCCTAGATTTCTTTCCCAATACTTCGCCCGCGATAATGATTTGGAGAAGAGAATCGTGTCTGAGTACATGTCCAAGGAACTTTGTTTTCCTCTATTGTTTTTAATATCCTCCTTCACGTCCTGCAGAACAAGATCATTTCTTTTCCTATCCATCCAAATTGTTCTTGTCATTATTCTCCAAAACCACATTTCCGCAGCCTTAAGTTTTGTTATCTGGTTTCCTGGTTTCGTTAAATGTAGGGAACATTATCTCCTAAACTATTAATACTAGAAGAACGAAATTTTGACAGTGGTTTATTATACATATTCTACACCATATGTCATAGGGATATTAATATATGGGTATTTTCTGGGATGATAATAATTAATTAATTTTTGATTTTTCAAAATATTTTTTGGCTTAATATCATCGCCATAAAATCTGTCATAGATCGTGTATGACAAAAAGGCTATGTTTACAATCCTTGAAAATTTGAAGTCTCTATCTTTAATAGTTTAGGATAAAATGTTCCTTATATGGCATAAAAATTGAATTGTGAAATACGAGGTTCAAAGTTGAACTAACTTTCTAATGAAGTCCAGCACCATAAGAGGGGTTATCAGTGTCACTATACATCTCCTCATCTAGCCTTCTCTTTACAGCTTTCATTCTTTGTCTAGATTTCCTCTCAGACTCCTTTTCTTTTCTTTTCTTTCAGCATTCCGTTTTCTCTCATTGTCTATTGACATCGCATTGACCAAGTACTTTCCTACCATCAGCCCCCTCTTCTGCAGCACATCACATTTTATAATGTTTCCATTGTTGTAGGTGGCAATGACATCATATACTCCAATGTGAAGAGTATAAATTTCCACAAACACATTTTTTGGGATTCTGGTCCATTTTGATTTTGAGTGCGTCCATGTAGACATTTTTTCAAAAGTTCAGTTTGAGATAAATCTGTGAAAATTGGCTTGATTGTCTTCATGACAGCTTCTGGTAGACTATGAAGATGCTTGTGTACGTGTTCAGATCCCTGATATTTGTTATACTTGCACCAGGAGTTGAGACCTTGAGGGCATAAGCCATGTAGTGGTTTCTCGTAGGGTGTGGATACCACTTCATGCATAACCTCACCATTCTCGGAATCATTTTCAACAATGTGTGATATTGTCATAGTGCCACTACTTCTGTACCTTCCAGTGGGATTTATCTTCTTATAAACTCTGTTACTAAATCTAGGCATGTTTTGTAAGTTACAGTTTCACTAAAGAAACGCAGTACAAATCTTGACCTAGGCCTCAACACCAAATTACTCAATGTCAACAATAGTTGGCTATCCAAGGAATACAAAATGCAAACAAAACAATTGCCTATCGGAAAATGTAGCCAACACAAGAAATATGTCCTACATGCGTAGGCCTACTATCTCCTTGGAAAGACCGAGAGATTTGAGTATGTTTTCAGCGAGTACGTATCCATGGAAATGAAATGTGGTGACGCGCACTACAGCACATTATTGAAAAATTATTTTTAGCCTACTTTTCACATTTTGCAAAAATGAGGAAAAAGTAGACTTATGAGATCGGGCAAATGTGTGTCTGTCTGTCTGTCTGGCTGTCTGTCTGTCCTTCTGTCTGTCTGTCTGTCTGTCTGGCTGTGTGTGTGTGTCCCCCTATCAACTCCTAAACGGCTGCAGCAATCAAAACCAAATTTAGTATGAGTAAAGATGTGCACCGGAATATCTCACGTCCATATTTGAAAATGATGTTAGTGCTACCAACTGCTGAAAAAACGCACTAGAAATTTGAACTCCATGTTGGATATCTTGCAAGGTATGCATGGGAGCTATTCCAAAATTGGCACACATGCAGATAATACACATGACAGTGTTGCCAAAGTAATTTTAAGCCTTCTGATAGGTCCAATTTTTAAATGCATATAACTTCAAAACTTCTAATTGGATTTTAACCAAATTTTGTATGTAATATGTGTACATAAACAGATATCACTGAGTGTATTCTTAGGAGTCTCCAGGGCTGCCAACTGTTAATAATTGCTCTCTCTCTATTTTCTTCATCCAAATACCAATATATCAGAAAGTATGCAAGCCAACAGCTATACACTATGCACACGTATATTCTGACATTTTAGATTAATTTGGAGTAACTTATATACGTCAGTTCTACCAACATGATTATAAGCCTGCTGAAAGTACCAATTTTAAATACATGTAACTTCTATACTATCAGTTGGATTTCAACCAAATTTCGTATGTGCTATGTGTACCATAACAGATATGACTATAAGTATTGTTAAGAGCAATGAGGGCTGCCAACTGTTAATAAATGCTGTCTATATTGTTTTTACCCTAATATCAATATACCAGAAAATAAGCAAGCCAACAGCTCTATACTTTGCACACGTATAGCACCTGACATTCTAGATTAATTTGGAGTAATTAAGGGACACTGGGACTGAAATTTTAGTGAAATTTGTGGAAAATGTCGATTTTCGGTTTTTTCCATATTAATACACCCCTATCCCCTGCGGATAATATAGCAGTGTTTTATCCGAATTCCGCCATTTTTAAAGCCCTGGCGTAGCTTTAAAATGCACGGTGTGTCCTTTAAACGCCCCAGCACAGTAAGTGTCCTGAAGGTTCTGAGTCTTGGTGTTTCTACAATCGAAGTATCGCAGCTGGTATAACACCACAGAGTCATGACAAAATGGCTGTAGAACTTTAAGAACCCTTAGTTGTCAAGATTATGCTGTTTATCAAAGGCTGGCATCAGATGAGCTACTATCCAGATGCATCCGTGGGGCTACTGAAAATCAGAATGAGTCTCTGCATTCTGTTATCTGGAGGAAGTGCCGGAAAGAGATTTTTATTTCACGGAAGATACTTGAAATTGCTGTTTGGAATTCTGTAACAGAATTCAACATGGGGTGTAGTGCAACAACAGAGTTGAAATCAGGAATAAGACTAACTTCAGTATCTCATGTCACAGCACAAACACTTGAAAGATGTGACAGTCGCAGGAAGTATGTAAGTCCGCGGTCATAATTGGAGAAGCGAAAGCATGTCGACGGAAGGTGAAACTGGCAGAAATGAAGGAGGAGGCTGCAAAACAGAAGAAGGAGGGTGTCACCTATGCTGTAGGACAGTCCTAATGTCATTGGTAAGCTGAAACCTTGTAAATTGTGCATCATTTTAGAAAATTGCTGTTTTCTCGGATTCACTTTTTCAGGCATTCAAAATGTTACTCGCGTCATAAATCTTATGATATTGCTTTCAAAATGGGAATTTATTATCTTCATTGCAATGACTATAAACCTGCGGATCGTTTTTTAGATTGCACTTTTGGTTTGGCTGCAAAAAAAATTCAAACTGGAAAAAATACGATTTTTTTGTAGAAAAAAACTTGGAGATGGAAAAAAATTAATTTCTTGACACTCATTAATGCAATTCAAAATCGGATCCGTAAGTTTCTTCCAATTGTTATAGTGCAATAGAATATTACCTAAAAGTTACACTATCTTGTTTTTTTTAACGCGGCTGACCTTTATAAAACTTGAATAATTAGCACAATAAATGTACAAAATAATTAATATCTAGAGAACTAATCAACTTACAATGCTCGCATTTCCCAAAGTGGTTTATAATATGACTATTCATAACCATATAAAATTTCAAAGCTGTACCTCAGTTTATATAGAATTTGAAAATTTCAGTCCCAGTGTCCCTTAATACAAGGCAGTGCTGCCAACATGATTCTATGCCTGCTGATATGTCCAATTTTAAAATACATGTAACGTCTATACTAACAAATGGATTTCATCCAAAATTGGCACAACAAGATATCATAATATTTCAGATTATTTCTGACCAGCACACGCATGGTATTGTTGGCAACATGCTTTTACGCGTGCTGATAGATCCAGTGATTAACTGCATGTAACGTCCATTGGACTTCAGCCAAATTTTGTATTCTGTACCTTAAGAGATGGAACTAAGAATATATTCAGTCACCAGGGCTGCCAACTGTAGTGTTCTATTAGGCTACATCATATCAGGTATATTTTGAACTAATTAGATATTTCGATATTACCAATTTAATTTTGTCATTATTCTAGATAGGTTCATATACTGTAGAATAATCATTGGCATGAAAAGTAGGCTGTATAGTTCTTCACGGAACTTCTTGTTTAATACCTGGAGTTGAGATACAGGGGAGATTAATATGTCATTATAAAGGAGAAAGTCTGTAGTATTTTATTTTCTAATAATCTGAAAAACGAAAAATTCATCATTTTTAGAGTCCGGGTTCCCTTAATGCCCAGGTTTTGCATCCATACAGTAAGACACTCCGAACAAAGGTCTTGAGAAATGAGATTGTTAGTATCAAATGCTAGAACTTATCCCACTACGGTTCACCCAAGATGTTGGCAACTCTGTTTAGACCTTTGGCTCCTTTATTTTGGAGGATGAGTCACTCGCTATTTGGCGACTGAAATTAACTGCTGGAGGTTTCCTTCAAGCAATAATGAAAATTTGAAATTATGGCCATTGTTGGTGGATTGTAAATAGGGATTTTCTGGGGATGCCTAGATATCTTTCATCGTGAATTTCGAAGTGTTATTATAGAATATAATTAAATCAGTCGTTTCCTTAAATCATTTAGCGCTGCGTGTAGTATAAGTGGGCCGATCCTTCTTGACCGGTATATATATCGTGCGCAGTGGTGTCTCCACGCGCAGTGAGCCTTCACACATTTGTGATCAATGTAAATAAAGTATGCAAAGTGTCCTCGGCAGCGCATTTGCAATTTCAGTGGTCTCAGTGTTCTACTCGGGCTTTAAAAAGAATTCTAACGTGCTTACGACAGGCCAGGAATGACCGGCCCATCTATAACACCGGATGGTTTTTGAATATTGGGGAAAAGCAAGGAAATTTCCTCGGGTAATATGGCGGTTGTTAGTGCTTATTATTATTATTTAGCGTATGACTTTTAGTGCCGGAAGTGTCTGAGGACATGTTCGGCTCGCCAGAGTCTGTAGCTGCTTCAAGCGGACACCCATGGGGTGAGCAAAAAGTTCCGTTCAATTTCAAGTACCGTAGTACTAACTTTCGCCACCAGATGTCACTGAAACCTAGCGGTGAAAGTTGGAACGTTGATAGAGAGTTTCAACGAAATCTAACCAAGAAATGTATCTTCACACAAGTTTAGTTAGTGGAAGGATCTTTTACATGCCATAAATCTATGACATGGGAGCGCCGGCTTTACTTTCCTCTGAAGGAAGGCATACTGAATGTTGAAAGGAGATTTAGTGAAAATACGTTCTTGAGTCCTCCGTGGCTTTCACCACTGGGTCCGTGTTTCAAATCCCGGTCACTCCATGTGAGATTTGTGCTGGACAAAGCGGAGGCAGAGGGTTTTTCCCCGGGTACTCCGGTTTTCCCTGTCACAATTTCATTCCAGCAACACAATCCCCTATCATTTCATTTCATCTGTCATTCATTTAATCATTGCCCCAGGAGAGTGCGACAGGCTTCGGCAGCCGACACAATTCATATCCGCGCCGCTAGATGGGGGCTTCATTCATTCCATTCCAGACCCGGTCGGTCGACTGGTAGCAGGCTGTGGATTATCATTTCATGTTCTTGAGTCAAATATTTTGAACAGATCTGTAGGTAACAGTTGAATAACAGTGATGTAGCGGAATACCTCTTAATGGCTTTATATGTAACCTATTGATATGTTCATACAGTTAACAACCTCATTCTCAAGCATTTTAATGCAAATTATACGGTGTGTCCCCTTCCGTGCAAATAATATGAACTTCTTTCGTACCATTTCTTGTAATGGCCTTCTTCGTGTCCCCTTTTAAGAGTTGCCATGCCGGTCGGTTTGAAAGGGCTCTCTGGTGGTAGCAACGAGGACGATGAGTGGGAAGGAATGGTTCACTTTGGAGCACTCGCGCTAGATCGTAGATACAGTGTTGCTCGCGTGGGCTACATATCGTCTCTTAAGGAGCAATACCGCGTATCTGACAATGCTCTTCTTTCTCAATATTTTCCTTATGATTGGCCACGACTCCAAGCCATATGTGGATGTGCCGTCCAAAAGAACAATGCACGTTAGGTTCATTTTCCTGTGACTAACCACAAAGGAAAATGAACTTTGAATTTATTGTATTGTAGAAACGTATATTTCCGTGTACTTATGCACTTTGGAAAATCTAAGGAAAAAATCAAGTTAAAGTTCTTAAATTCATTTTTATATAACCCCAATGCACATATTTGCATTGAAAATTAAAAAAATAACACCAGGTTTGAGAATATTCTTAGAGAATCTGCACACATTATGAACAATTTGAGAACTTTTTTTAAAATAGTTCTGGAATCTTTTTCGATGTTTGTTCTCTGAGTCAAAATGAATAGCTCAGAAACTCTATAAACGTACCCACACTGCTTCGTCACTAATGCATTCTGCGCAGTTGTATAATAACCTGTGTTATTGTGATAACTGTACTAATGTGTGTATTTGTAATTCAGGTGAGGATTGGGAAGGAGGCGGTCGTGGCCTTAAATTAGCAACCATCCCAGCATTTGCCTAGAGTAAAAGTGGGGGAAAACACGGAAAATCACTTCTAGGATGGCTGAGGTAGGAATCGAACCCTCCTATACTCAGTTTTGCCTCATGAGGCTGATTATACCCTGTTCCAGCCCTCACACCAGAATTAAAATTTCGAACCCGGATCTCCGGGGTGACAGCCAAGAACGCTAGCTGATACACTACGGGGTGGTCTACAAGCGCAATGTACTGTATGTGTTCAAAAACAGTAAAAAATTGAGCTATGTAGCTACCGTTCTTTCAAAGGAAATGTACAATTAAATTAAAATTGTGAAGGGAAGCGATTCCGTTCCCCCATAAATAAAGATGCAGAATTGCGAACTAAGAAGGCAGTGGATTCATGAGCGGTGCAGGGCGCTATAGGTAATGAATAGCTAGCTTCAAAGGCAGTGTTCAAATCACTTAGCTGAAACTGAGCTATGCAAATTCTAAAGTGTGTCGTCGGGCGATGATTATTAAGGGCCATTACTGGGCAAACGTACCGGTCCATCATTACGGAGTGATGCGTGCAGGCCCCACGATCGCCCACACTCCCCCTACTCCTCGACCATCTAACCGTACAGTACAGTACAGTACTTCACACTGCCAGACTTCGGTAAATACGCTGCAGCTGGAAGAACATATTTTTCTTCAGCTAGCAAAACGAGCGATGTATTTGAAACTCTATATTCCGAGTTTAGGTTTCAACGCAGTTTTCCTTAGAAATAAAATTAGGCTACATAGTGTACATACATTTTTATATGAGACTAATTTGCCTTTCAGTGTCCAGTCTAGTCTGCAAGCCTCTGTTTGCGAACAAGTCGCCTCCATGTTCCCCTATTAACAGTTAGCACTGCGATCTCCTCTACTTCTACACCTCTCACTTTGAGGTCGTTCAACACTGAATCGTATTGATAAATGTCTTATATCCGGTGTATAGTCCGTAATACGAACAGTGGCGACTGGTGCAGAAAATCAGTTGTATGCTGTATGTAACCCATCCCCCCTCAAATAAATAAATTTACTGTGTCTAGAAACACAATTTACTGTATAGAGTCTTAAAGAGGCTCTTCACTGAGTCTTCCATACTGAACAAACTATAGTTCATCGATTTACAAAATGTAGCTATAGGATAGGTAAGTTGGGAGTATTAAAAGACCTTTTGACGGGAACAGCTGATGGCTTCAACCGTTTGCTCTAAAATGCTGCCGCAGAGTCTAGAAGGAGCCACCTGATACGTTCTCATTTCGTATGACCAGTGCTGCCGCGGTGTGCTCGAACGAAGAATTGCTGTGATGTCTTGGCCTGTGGTCTTGGCTGCTGTCGCAACAGCACAACGTAAAAGTTGGACACGCATGCGCAAAAAGCAGAGTTCATGTTTACTGGCAATAAACGTAGAAATTCTCGCTGAGTTGCGATCAACACAGCCAGTGCTGGCCGCGCAATGGAGTGCACGGCTAGACAATACCTCGTTGTGAGGGGAGTTGATATATTTCCAATCATTTTACTCACATCTTTTTAATGCACTGTACTTGATTGTAGATAATATTATTAAAGAAATTCATTTTCAAATAAAACAATGTGCTGCAGCACTTCATCACATAAGGCGGAATCGCCCCTGAATACGAATACTTCCATTATACCTTAAACGATAACTTGTTGAGCCTGAAAGTGAAACATAGATAAGGTCTTGACTGTCTTTCACAGGCCATCGGTTGGTCATGTAAACGATAAATACGTGGGGTGGTGGTTTAATAATCGAGGATACATAGTCTTCCACAAATTGGCTCGTGAGGCTCTATGGATAATGTCTTCCATAGGCGTGATTGACGTCATCTCTATTATTATATTTGAATTGCCATAGTGGGGCATTTTAATTGAACGCCCGTAGGCTCCCCATTAAGTTCAATTTCAAGTAGTTCCAAATTTGGCTACCAGAGATGACACTGTCACTGACACCTAGCGGTGAACGTTGGAACTGATACAGCATTGCTAACCAAATGACCTACAAATTTAGCTACACACTACCTGGCTCTTTTACATGCCATAAGTCCCCTCCGAAGAAGGGCATTCTGAAGAATTTTAAGGCTCTTAAAAAATCAGACGACTTTGGCCGGGTTTGAACCCGCAATCTTGGGCTTAGCAGTTCAGCATGCTACCGACTACGCCACCGAAGCCGGAAGCCGGTATTGCTATCCAAGCTCCTCACGGCACATGCAGTAAATGAACATTGAGCAAGGCTTTTCAGCAACCTCAGTAAACATCCATCTGTTAAATTACCTTCGACGTACTTTCTTCTTATATAATTACTAGCAGGACAGGAGTTTAGTGCTTTTCAGTCGGTCAACACGAATGTACCCAAAAGAGATGGGTTATACCTAATCCTGAAATAAATTACATGAGATTACTAAAACACTAGGATGACCAGTTTCGATAGTCAAGCGATCATCATCAGATCCTTTACACTTAGGCTACAAAATCCATGTTTGAAATACAGGTGAAAATATTTACAATATGTAGGCTACAATTATTTAGTTGCAGTATTGGTACTGCAACTGTCAGTGTATGCTAAATGCAGTATATATGTTAGGTGAAATGCTAAATGGTGATAGCTATCCGGAGATTGTACTTTAGAGAGATTATATGGTTGTAAACTATGGTTAAACTATAAAATTTTCGGCTAACTACTTATCTGATTGTCTTCCGTACTACAGCTACTCGCAGTTTTCGTGCTCACTGGATCTGATGATGATCGCTTGACGATCGAAACTGGTCATCCTAGTGTTTTATTAATCTCATGTAATTTATTTCAGGATTAGGTATAACCCATCTCTTTTGGGTACATTCGTGTTGACCGACTGAAAAGCACTAAACTCCTGTTTACTAAGGCAACACTGAAAATATGGCTTCAAACACCACAATAATTACTAGCAGAAGTACCCGCTCTTCGAACGGTCTTCGGTATTAATAACCAGACGTTATCATTTGAGCTACGGTTGAAATGGTTAGGGGCGTGTCATTCCTTCATAAGTTTATCAGAACTAAGTTAGTTTTCTGGGTATATCGCAGACACTGTTTATTTAAGGCCGATAAAATGTGGTTTTCGGAGACCCTTTATAGACTCCCTAGTTGTGTGTCACACATTGAGAAGCGCAACATATGCTTTGGTCATCCTTCTAGGATATTTTTTATTTTTCGCCTATTTTAGCATGTATTTTGAAAAGTTGTTCCTTATACCCACCCTTCTATGAGAAGTACGTTGAGGAGTATTCTAAATGTAGCTCACCCATTGGGTGTCCGTCTCGAAGCAGCTACAAAACTGGCGAGCCGAACATGTCCTCGGACACTCCCGGCACTAAAAGCCATACGCTAAAAAAAAATGATTGGTGTATTGACTCATGGTTACAATACCTAATTTTACGATGCTCCAAGCACCGGAACATGAATTATAGGCGTACATAAACATAAATATATATCAACCACACAGTATCAAACAAAATCATCTTTACAATGAACCCGTTTGTCGACAAAAATATGATTACTTAAAATGTGCTCTCAAACTAAATTCACCTAACGTGTACTTCCTGACGTGACAATGAAGTCCCCAACCCCGGGAGAACCCCCTTAATAAATTATAAAGGCTTGTGGTGCATGAAAATTCGGGATTTTAGCCTCCAATGGCCCAAATTCCCAAAAGCTGCAAAAAACACTATTCCAATCCAGGAATTTTAGAAAATAATGTTGCTGTTTGGAGATATAATAGACCTTCTGTACAATATATCGCATATCGCACGTGTAAGTCACGTGTAAAATTGTAGGGTACCCCTTGACCCCCTTAATCGCATTGTTGAATTTTACAGTCTATGTTTGATTCCTCGATAACCTTATAGCCATTTGCAAACTTTCACAGTCATGTAATACATTGAGTGGCATTGCTTCTTAAAGAAATAAATGGAAAGTTGGATGTCGCCTCTTGTGATACTATTGTCATGTTTACCGTCTTGCATTACTTCATTAGTTTCTTCTTGTTCTTCTTCCTCTTCTTTCGGATGGGCGAACTAAGGACCACGACGTTCAACTTTTCGGTTTGGCGAGGGACTTGATGTTTGCCCAATATTCGCGCATTATCTGGCTATGTATCTCCCTTCTCTCTTTTGTCCAGATGATGCCGGTTTTCTTACAGGGTGGCTGTCCTGAAAACTCTTCTGTTTAAGTATCTTTCCGAGATGTTATTGGTTTCGAATATCGCTTTTCATTATCTTAAGTTCTTGAATATCCTTGACTACCGTTAGCGACGGTGTCAAGCTCTTTCTATTCCCCCAGTAGTTGAGAAGCTGGTTGGTTAGTCTTGTTGGGTTCATCCATGACATGTCCGTCGAAAGCTAGACGTCTCTTCCTGGCCACATCTGTGATTTTCTTAGTATATTTATTTAGCTCCTGATTTGGTGTTCTTCTGTACTCGTCATCTATTTATTAGTTTATTAAATGAAATTAGTTTTCTGGGAATATCTCAGAAACGTAGTTTTAGAGCCTTCAAACGTAGTAGCCTCCGAGCCACCGAGGGCTGAAAATGAGTTTTGTCTCGTCCTTGTACGTCATAATACAATAATAATCATAATAATAATTTATTAATATAGGGATAGCGATATAATACACTTTTAGTACCACACCCGGCCGTGTAAATCCCGCGAAAAAATTCGAGAGTACCCCCCCCCCCTTGACCCCCTTAAGCGCATTATATACGTATTGATGAATTTTACAGCTTAAGTTGGTTCCGTGATAACCTTATAGCCGTTTGCGAACGTTCAAAGTAATGTAATAAATGGGATGGCATTGCGTCTTACAGAAATAGACGGACTTCAGAGAATGTGTTGCCATGGTTACCGGCTGGCATTCTTTCAATAGCCTAATAAATGAAATTAGTTTTCTGGGTATATCTCAAAAACTGTTGGTTTTAGGACCTTAAAATGTGGTTTCTCACATTGAGAGCTGAAAATGAGCTTTGTCTCGTCTTTCTACGCCCATTTCAGCATGCATTTCAAGGGGGTAGGCCCTCTATTATGAGAGGTAAGGAGAAGAATTACATCAATGATTACTTTTGTGCCTCTGATGGACATCTGTACCAAATTTTACGTTGATACACTCAGCCGTTCTCGAGTGATACGCGTTCAAAGTTGTACACAGACAGACAGACAAAAATTTTGTTTTTGCGCGCAACCGTCATAATCCAGTCTGAAACGCGTTAATAACTCGAACTTCCGTGGAAATTCAGAAAAAACAGACAAACTTTCATTTTTATATATAGCCTAAAGAGATGTTTGATTGTAAATTGCTGTCTCTTTGTCAGTGACATATATTTCAACTAGCAGAAGTACCCGCTCTTCGAACGGTCTTTGGTATTAATAACCAGACGCTATCTATTGAGCTACTGTTGCAATGGTTAGGGGCTTGTCATTCCTTCATATGTTTATCAGAACGAAGTTAGTATTCTGGGTATATCTCAGACACTGTTAAGTTAAGGGCCATAAAATGTGGTTTTCGGAGACCCTTTATAGACTCCCTAGTTTTGTTGTCACACATTGAGAAGCGCAACGTATGCTTTGGTCGTCCTTCTAGGATAATTTTTATTTTTCACCTATTTTAGCAAGTATTTTGAAATGTTATTCCTTATACCCACCCTTCTACGAGAAGTACGTTGAAAAGTTTTATAAATGATTGGTGTATTTTCTCATTGTTAAAATACCTAATTCTACGATGCTCCAAGCACCCGAACAAGAATTATAGGCGTACATAAACATAAAGATATATCAACCACACAGTATCAAACAAAATCATCTTTACGATGCTCCCGTTTGTCGACAAAAATATGATTACTTAAAATGCGCTCTCAAACTAAATTCACCTAACGTGTACTTCTTGACGTGAAAATATTATTACATACCTCGTAGACGAAACGCCATATATGTCAAATTAAAACTGACCCTCACCGTTGTGGAAAGTCCCCATCCCCAGGATGACCCCTTTAATAAATTATAAAGGCTTGTGGTGCATGGAAATTCGGGATTTTTAGGCTCAAATTGCCCAAATTCCCAAAAGCTGCAAAAAACACTATTCCAATCCAGGAATTTTTGAAAATAATGTTGCTGTTTGGAGATATAATAGACCTTCTGTACAACATATCGCATATCGCACGTGTAAGTAACGTGTAAAAATTGTAGGGTACCCCTTGACCCCCTTAATCGCATTGTTAAATTTTACAGTCTATGTTTGATTCCACGATAACCTAATAGCCATTTGCAAACTTTCACAGAAATGTAATACATTGAGTGGCATTGCTTCTGACAGAAATATATGGAAAGTTGGAGGTCACCTCTTGAGATACTGTTGTCATGGTTACCGGCTTGCATTTCTTCATTAGTTTCTTCTTGTTCTTCTTCTTCTTTCGGATGGGCCAGCTAAGGACCACGACGTTCAACTTTTCAGCTTGGGAGGGACTTGATGTTTGCCCTATATTCGCGCATTCTCTGGCTATGTTGCTTCTTTCTGTCTTTTGTCCAGATGATACCGGTTTTCTTACAGGGTGGTCTGTCCTGAATACTATTCTGTTTAAGTATCTTTCTGAGATGTGATCGGCTTCTATTATCACTTTTCATTATCTTCAGTTCTAGGATATCCATGTTAATTACTGTTAGCGACGGTGTCACGCTCTTTCTATTCCCCCAGTATTTGAGAAGCTGGTTGGTTAGTCTTGTTGGGTTCATCCAAGAGACATGTCCGTAGAAAGCCAGACGTCTCTTCCTGGTCACATCTGTGATTTTCTCAGTATATCTATATAGCTCCTCGCCTGATTTGGTCTTCTTCAGTACTCGTCATCTATTTATTAGTTTATTAAATGAAATTAGTTTTCTGGGAATATCTCAGAAACGTGGTTTAGAGCCTTAAAATATAGTAGCCACCGAGGGACTGAAAATGAGTTTTGTCTCGTCCTTGTACGCCATAATATAATTATAATTTTAATAATAATTTAATAATATAGGGATAGGGATATAATAGACCTTTAGTACCACACCCGCCCGTGTAAATCTTGTGAAAAAATCAACAGTACCCCTTGACCCCCTTAAGCGCATTATATACGTATTGATTAATTTTACAGCTTAAGTTGGTTCCGCGATAACCAACGTTGCGAACGTTCACAGTAATATAATTGCGTCTTACAGAAATAGATGGACTTCTGAGATTGTGTTGCCATGGTTACCGGCTCGCATCCTTTCAATAGCTTAATAAATGAAATTAGTTTTCTGGGTATATCTCAAAAACTGTTGGTTTTAGGACCTTAAAATGTGGTTTTTGGGGCCCGTAGGGCTCCCGAGTTTTGTTTCTCACATTGAGACGCTGAAAATGAGCTTTGTCTCGTCTTTATACGCCCATTTCATCATGCATTTTAAGGGGGTAGGCGGGGCCGATAACCTCGATGTTAGGCCCCTTAAAGCAACAATTATCATCATCATCATCATCCTCTTTTATGAGAGGTATGTAGAAGAGTTACATCAATGATTACTTTCGTGCCTCTGATGTACATCTATACCAAATTTTACGTTTATCCACTCAGCCGTTCTCGAGTGATGCGCGTGCAAAATTGTACACAGACAAACAGACAAACAGACAGAAATTTTGTTTTTGCGCGCAACTGTCATAGTCCAGTCTGAAACGCCTTAATAACTCAAATTTCTGTGGAAATTCAGAAAAAACAGACAAACTTTCATGTACAGTGTGGTCCACCCGCCCCTTATTATTTAGTTTTATGAAACCCAACTAACATCGCATTTCTCCCGATGGTCGATATTGCTTTGCGCTCTGACTGTGTGACAGCAATGTAATTGTCATGGGTCTAGCAAAGAAAAAACGACCTTAAACTTTTCCCCGCCAAATACTATGGCCCATTCTACTAACATATGACTTACTGCTCCTTGAAATAACACACATACACGCAATACGATCGAATTAATAGCTTACGCCACGTGATCTGTAATAGTAGAAAGTTAAATCAACACCATAAACCGTGATTGAAGACTTTGAAATGGACTTAAATGATTGAGGTGGGACGGCCACAGTACAAGTGCACGTTTAGCGTGCGGTATATATCATGTGTTGGTGGCGGAGAGGGTTAAAGCCTGGGCGTACGTGGTGAGCGCGAGCGTGTAGAATGCTGCTTCGAATCCAGTAGTAGGCATACTTTTTTAAACGAAAGCCCACATTCCATTTTAGTCGGGATGTAACTACATTGCCACATTTATTGCCTTACGACGTATTTTTGTGAAGAGTACATTGCATTTTGCTGATTTATAAAGAGAATACGATCGAATTGGTACGTTATGCCACGTGACCTGTAATGGCAGAAAATTAAAACACTGGCATGAATATTAACATAACATATCGAAGTGTTGCTCCGGATGTCTGGGTTCGATTCCCAGCTCTGCCAAGAAATGTAATACTTGTCTGAGGGCTGAAATTGGGTATACGTAGCCTCGTGAAGCAAATATGAGAAGAAGTGGGCTCGATTCCCACCTCAGCCACCCTGGAAATGGTTTTCCGTGGTTTCCCACTTCTACTCCGGCCAAATTCCAGGACAGATTCTATCTTAAGACCACGGCCGCCTCCTTCCCAATCCTTAATTGCAAATACACACATCATTACAAGCCCGCAATAACTCAGGTTATCAGGCAAAATCTACACACACACACCCAAGTAAACGGGGATAAATGACCGCGATGTTCTAGCCCCTCAAATGAAACATAACAACATATCGAAGGATATTCTGATCGCCAGTGCTTGCATCGAAGTATAAGTAATCCTTAGAAATTCCCATTGTATTATTAGCATACTTTCGATTTTTGCAAAAAATGAAAGTAGACTTATGAGATCTACGCAGGGCAAAAAATTGTGTGTCAGTCTGTGTGTGTGTGACTGTGTGTACTTTGAATGTCAGCCCCCCCCCCCTAATCAATTCGAACACGGTGAAACCGAATTGAACGAAATTTGGTACAGAGGTAGAACTAGCAAAGGGCACCTCAGTGTCATGTTTTATATCGCCGCCATCTGGACTGAAACGTAATGGCGGCCACCCAAATGTTCAAAGCTTAAATCAAATTACGAATAACCTAATCATTCGATCTCTACCAAATTTTGCAACAACATATATTTATATGGCGAGCGTCTTTTGACTAAA
Source organism: Meconema thalassinum (assembly GCA_946902985.2). Lineage (NCBI taxonomy): Eukaryota > Metazoa > Arthropoda > Insecta > Orthoptera > Tettigoniidae > Meconema > Meconema thalassinum. Next base: position 1,000,778,890 of record OX336388.2, on the reverse strand, counting down.
CTACAAGGTAATCAGCCCAATAGTTTGCAGATGGCGGCCATGTATGTGTGCAAATAGATTCCCCCTAACAATTCAAACACGGTGAAACCGTATTGAACGATATTTGGTACAGAGGTAGCACTAGCAAAGGACACCTCAGTGTCATGTTTTATATCGCCGCCATCTTGACGAAAACGTACTGGCGGCCTCCCAAATGTTAAAATCTTAAATCAAATTACGACTAACTTAATCATCCGATCTCTACCAAATTTTGCAACAACATATACTTGTATGGCGACCGTCGATGACTGAACTACAAGGTCATCAGCCCATTAGTTTGCAGATGGCGGCCATGTATGTGTGAAAATTGATTCCCCCTATCAATTCAAACACAGTGAACCGATTTGAACGAAATTTGGTACAGAGCTAGCACTAGCAAAGGGCACTCCGGTGTCATATTTTATATCACCGCCATCTTGACGAAAACGTAATGGCGGCCATCCTAATGTTAAAAGCTTGAATCAAATTACGACCAACCTAATAATCTGATCTCTACCAAATTTTACAATAACATACCTTTATGTATATAGAATCTTTTGACCACACTACAAGGTCATCAGGCCAAAAATGTGCGGATAGCGGCCATGTATGTGTGCAAATTGATTCCCCCTATCTTTTCAAACACGGTGAAACCAAATGGAACGAAGTTTGGTACAGAGGTAGCCTAGCAAAGGCCACCTCAGTGTCATGTTTTATATCGCCGCCATCTTGACGGAAACGGAATAGCGGCCACCCAAATGTTTAAAGCTTAAATCAAATTACGACCAACCTAAACATTTGATCTCTACCAAATTTTTCAACAGCATACATTTTTGTGGGAAGCATCTTTTGACTGAACTACAAGGTCATCAGCCCAATAGTTTGCAGATAGCGGCCATGTATGTGTGCAAATCGATTCCCCTTATCAATTCAAACACGGTGAAACCTAATTGAATGAAATTTTGTACAGAGGTAGCACTGGCAAAGGGCACATCATATTCATGTATAATATCCTTATAGCTCGTTGTATTTCAAGAAGCTACTACAACCAACATTCAATTATACTCCTTGAAAAGGACAAAGAGTTATAACAATACCCATGCATTTAGGAGAAAGTAGGCTATACGTTCTTTACCGAACATCTTGTTTTGTTATTAAATTTTAACAAAAAGTCTTAGCATATCTTTAGGCCCGTATCACACGACACTCGCTGCCAAGGAAGCTGCTGTAATCGCTGGTACAAAATCCTGTATGATTCTGTTCTATTCGTCAGTACACCTGCTTGTACGACCGAAGTGTATTACACGCTTGCATTTTGTACGCTAAGTTGTATGAAATAAAACCGAAGGGCTGTCGTTTGAGGGCATTATTTGCAGTTTTTTGCCTTATTAACGCAAAGTGGTCGTGAAACTTGCTTTAAGTAAATTAGAAAACATGCCAGGTACTGAATGAATGCATTCCAATCAATATTTAAGATCTAGCTGTAATAATTGAATACTAGTTGAAACCCGTCAAAACATGACGGTCAATAGAAAAATATTTACTGAAGAATTTTCTTATATAGGCCTACTGTACATTCTTTGTACGATTATTTTTTGACTCTATTGAAACTATGAGGGCGTCAAAAGATTGCACTCTCAACATTGCAAAATACTGCTGGCCATGACTGAAAAATTGTTGGGGCAAATTGAGACCTATACGTTCCAGAGTTTCCCCTTGAGCTTTATTGATTGTGATAAAGTATGCCAAATGAATTGGAAAATATTGCCTCTTAAAAGAAAATGATAGTGTTTTATCGGATGGTGTTAAATCAAGTCGAAGGATTAGACATCTCTGCCTAATTTTAACTGCACCTATTATTTCCAAATCCAAGCAATATGGTTGCATTTAGGAGTCCTTGGGAACCGTTCAGATTTCTAAGCAGCATAACGGGCCAAGCGTTTGGAGTATGTGGCGCCCAGTCGTTTAGTTCCAAGGGATTCAAGAACTCTGATGAGTCTAATACAACTGGCCGCAAACCATCGCTTATATTTTTGGATTATAACGAAGAAATGCGATGATGTGCAATTCCATACATTTTAAAACAATGTGGACCGTGTGCGTGTGGCACAGTAACATTGGCACCAAATGAAACGAAGGAAGGAAGGAAGCTTGCAGTTTAACGTGACCGTTAATCTCGCGATCATAAGCCACGGGACCTCCGTTTAACGTGGAATCCGAACCACAGGACATGGCCTTTCACATCAAAAATCTCACATGCATTGACCGGGAATCGAACCCGATCCGCCTTGGTGAGAGGCATACAGCTTGACCGCTGCGCCATGAAACGAAGGACATAGCATAGTACTGCCGATTAGTCCCTCTGGAATTCCTTGAGATATCATCTCCAGTGAAAAATAATTGTTAAAGCCTGTCAAATATTTTATATTTATTCAGATTAATTTTACCATTACAACAGCAAAGGTCAAAGTAACCAAGTGTAGATTTCTCGCAAGAGAAATACAGTGCAGAACAATGTTTACATTTGTTCGTCAAGGACCCTAAACTGTAACGGCATAGTATCTGGAATTGTTTCTGAAATGCCATATTTATATTGGATTTTAAAAGTGGCTTCGTATTTTTCTCCGATTTACCACTTTTTTGCGGCTAATGTTCTATTTCGTCAAATGGGTTTATTTATAGCAGCATTTCTGCCCAAATTAACGTCATTTTATATAAAACTATAGTGGCCTGCATCAACGTAGCCGCCAAATATTAAATGGCAAATAATAACTTACTTCCATTGCCAAAATCAACTGCGTGGTTAGACCCATTGTTATGCACTCTAAACAAATAATCAATAAACAATAATATTCACATATACAATGAATACTTCCATTCTCAACTTGGTTGCTGATGATAATGCGATGAGATTGATCGCCAATAATAAAATCCTTGCAATTGTTGCAATTTGCTTGCAAACGCAACTCAGGATGACGATCTTCATTTTGAAATAAACAGAATGAAATTGCTGTAAATAATGAATTTCCATCACCTGTTGAAGGTACAATACTTTGTATTTCCATGACAGCAAATTATGCAAGGGAGCATAGAATCACTTCGCCACTACTGGAATGAGCATAGACTCACTTCGCCAGCCACAGTAATGGAGGGAGTTTTAGAATTATATGTTCAGTGCTTGTCAAAGATCGTATTAACACAGGGAAGCCCATTCTTAAGGCTACATTCATAGCTATTGCCCCGGATTCCAGGTTCGATCCCCGCTCTGCCAAGAAATTTAATTCTGGTCTGAGGACTGGAACGGGGCGCACTCGTGAGGCAAAACTAAGAAGAGCAAAGTTTGATTCCCATCTCAACAATCTTGGATTTGGTTTTCCGTGGTTTCCCACTTCCACTCCAGGCAAATACCGGGATAGTTCCTAACTTAAAGCCTCGGTCGTTAACTCCCCATTCCCCACATTAATTACAAATGCACACATCAACACAGCCATCACATTAACACAGGTTATCAGAGAAAAGTTTACACTCGCACACCTGTTCGCCAATATGTTAACGCTGATGTATGTGTTTGAACTACTGGATATAAGTTCAATGTTCCCCATCTCTTGATGAATACAGTACTTTTGCATTTGTCAGTTGGCACAGGCTAGAGTAAAAGGTGGCTTTTCACCGATGTCTCAGTCTCACTCATGGCTGTGATTATATGGAAGCTACTGAGGTATGGGTGGTGCTTAGTAATAGCATTCGGGGCACAGTCAGTGCCTGTGAATGCTGTGAAAGGTTCAACTCATAGGGTTAGGACTACTGTTCTGACTCAGTGAGGAAAGCAATGGCAGACTACCTCACTCCTCTTCTTGCCTAGAACGCCTCAAAATAGCGCTGCCTTGGGTTTTTGTGGGTATCTACTCACATAACGTAACGGCGGTACTTTTTGAGGATCTAACCAGCCTTCGGGCTGACTACCTAACAGATAGACAGACAGACTTTAAAATTAATATCATTGCATTGTTGCAGCTTGGCAAATATTTTATATTTCAGCAGATCAATTTTACCATCACAACAGTAAAGGCCAAAGTAACCGCGCGTAGATTTTACGCAAGAGAAATACAATGTAGAACAATGTTTACATTTGATCGTCAAAGACCTTTCACTGTACTGCATAACATCTGGAATTGTTTCTGAAATGGCCTATTTATATTGGATTTTAAATGTGGCTTCGTATTATTCGATAACACTATAGTGACCTGCAATATCGGAGCCGCTAAATATTAAATGGCAAAAAATACTTCCATTGCCGAAATCAACTGCGTAGTTAGATTCAGTACTCTAAACAAATAATCATTAAACAACTGTCTTATACAATGAAGTTCAACATGACCGTCCAGAGACTCTCATACTCAAGTTGGTTGGTGAGGAGAATGCGATGAGACTGATCGCTTACAATAAATTCCTTATAATTGTTCCTGCCAGCGAAATGTTTGGCAATAGCTTGAAAACGCAGCGCAGAATGACGTTCTTCATTTTGATATAAACAGTACAAAACTGCTCTAAATAAGCTATTTCCATCACCTGTTATAGTTTATGGCAGTACATTTTGCAGGGGAACATAGAATAACTTCGCCAACTACTGGAATGAGCTTAGGCATATACTCAATACTTACTTCGGCAGTCACCCTAATGGAGGCTGTTTTAGAATTCTATGTCCCGTGCATGTCAAAAATCGTATTAACACATGGAAGCCCACCCATTCTTGGCTATCGCCTCGGAGACCCGGGTTACATTTCCTGCTCTGCCAAGAAATTTAATTCTGGTCTGAGGGCAAAAACGGGGCACATTCAGTCTCTAGAGGTATAACTAAGAAGAGGAAGGTTTGATTCCCACCTCGACAATCTTAGATGTGGTTTTCCGTGGTTTCCCACTTCCACTCAAGGCAAATACCGGGATGGTTCCTAACTTAAGGCCTCGGCCGTCACCTTGCCATTTCCCACCTTAATTACAATTACACAAAGTAATGCAGCTATCACAATAATACGGGTTATCAGAGAAAATTTTACACTTACACACCAAAGTACATGGGGCTGAGTGACAACGATGTCGGAGCCCTTCAAACGAATTATGTTTCCCAAGTGTCTCTCATGGCGGAAGCAATTGTGGACACGCGCCAGGGCCTGGAAAACTACCTTTTCACTAATAATTTAAGAGTATATCGACGATGCATAATTTATAACTTTTAGTCTAGGATGCTACCAACTTGACCACCGAAGCATTGGGAAGAAATTGCAATATTAAAGTACATAAACAACATAGCCTACACACTCAACTGTCAGTTAATGTTCTTCAACGTTTCCCTTCTTAAAAATTCCCCTCTATAACTCTCCATCACTTGAAAACGCGCCATGTTTTGTGTTTTAAATATATCGATGCAATGGTGCTGCCATCTGTTGTTAGTTACTGAAACTATATGGGCGAGGTTCTGCCATCTTTTGTCAGTTACTGCAATTGACGGCAGATATTAGCTCGTTTGACCACATGCTGTAATGCAATGGTAAAACGGAAATAAAACTTATTGAGAGGGAATGTAGGAATCTTTAACTGACATAAAACGTTACTAATAATCCTTGATAAAACAATATTTAACTATCACGCGAAAACTCGCCATCAAGGACATGTCTTGTGTTTTAAATATATCGACGCAATCTGCTCTCAGTTACTGGAACTATATTGGCGAGGTACTGCCATCTGTTGTCAGTTACTGGAACTGATTGCAGATATTCAAACGACGTATTGAGGACATGCTGTAATGCAATGGTAAAACGGAAATAAAACGTGTTGAGAAAATGTGTAGAAATATGTATCTTTAACTGACATAAAACCTTACTAATACTCCTTGATAAAACAATATTTCAGTGGCAAAAAAAAAAAAAAAAATACTGCCGAGAGATGGGATCGAACGTGCGATCCTTGGATCCACAGTCAATCGCCTTAACCACATAGCTACTCGCGCACTCACATTTAGATGCAGACGCAACCATTCACTATCTTCAAAAGCCGCTATCTGAAGAAAATAATCCAATTCATTATCAATAAAATCAATATACATTCGTATATGTTCATACTGTTATTATATTGTATTGTCAGAACTTGGTTAATGTATGTTTTCAATTACATGGAAGCTTATTAAATAACTTACATTTTAATGGACTTCTCACCGCCATTTTGTCATGAGCCCAGGCAGATTGTGCGCATGCGCGAGGGGCAAGAATTCTGCTATTTTCTATATTTATTTAAAAATATACCGTATTATATTTGTTTATTTTAGAGACACTCTGCAAATCTACAGGCCAAGAGCTTTCGTTAGAGTGCTCTACGAAGTAAATTGGTTCTGTCGTTCTCTCTATCTCGTGATAACAAAAATCACCTTACTGTTTTAAATATATAGAAGATTTTACCATACGCGTTAATAAGAAGCGCAACAAAAACTTCCAGAGTGTGTTGGAAATGTGTGCAAGTGTTATTGGGCCCGCTCGCTCCTTCGAAGATCCCGGGTTCAAGACTATCCAACGGCAGATTTTTTTATTTTATTATTTAGTCAATTTACCCTCTAGGTTGGTGGTTCCCATGGACTCAGCGATGGAACTCACCACTACCGCCTCTATGGGCAGTGTCCTGGAGCTTGGAACATCTGGTTAGGATGGATACGACTGGGGAGGTGTGATCAGCACTTCGCCCAAGCGGCCTCTCCTGCAAAGCGAACAGGGGCCTCATGAGGGATGGGAAGGGATGGAATATTGGGATGGATAGGCTAGGAAGAGGGAAGGAGGCGGCTGTGGCCTGAAAGTAGGTACTAACCCGGCATTTGCCCGAAGACGAAGTGGGAAACCACGGAAAACCACTTTGAGGATGGCTGAGGTGGGAATCGAACCCCCTCTACTCATTTGGACCACCCGAGGCTGAGTAGACCCCGTCCCAGTCCTCATACCACTTTTCAAATTTCGTGGCAGAGCCGGGAATCGAACCCAGGACGTCCGGGGGGGGGGGGCAGCTAATCACGCTGAATACTACGCAACGAAGGCGACTCTATTCGTGATAATTAGAATTTTAATCGTTCAATATTTATAATAATATGACACGTTCTGTAATTACTGCCTTGCTGCGAGGCTCAGGGGTAACGTTCTCGCTTGCTGTGTCCAAGGTTGCAGATTCGTATCCGGGCGCAGTCAGCTGGCATTTGAGGGTGCGCAAAATCGAGGGAGCCGTGTCAGTAAATTTACTGGCACGTTGAAGATCCCCTTCGGAGCAAAATTCCGGCACCCCGGCGCATCTAAAAGCCAGAGCAGTTAAAAGGGACGTAAAACCAATAATGTTATAATTATCTGTATTTACTGTATGATTAGGGCAGATGATCTCGTAGTTCCGCCGCTTAAAACCTCACTAACTAACTATTACTGTAAGTGTATAGCAAGCGCTTTTCGCACAGACGCTGTTGAAAGAAATTATAGTTTCGGTCTGATGTATTTATTCGTGAGCCTACCCACATAACAATTCTATTTGTTATGTGGGTCATCTGAGTGAGTCGGAGTTTTCCTTTAAACAAAGGTGGTCAAAATTTCGAACATTTGCTACCTTGAATATACAGGATACCTTGCTTTCGTTCTGCAGATCATTATGTCGTCGTCCAATCTGGCTGCGTACCATCGGATAAGTACGGTCCTTTTGAGGATCAAATAAAAAATCACTCGTTGGAACAGATAGATATGCGTCCATAATACATCCACAATAAACGACATTAATAATTTAAAAATATACTAGTTCAAGGTTCGAACCTACTACAATGCGACTTCGTTGACGCTACTCTAGCAATCCTTGATTTAGCCACCATAGCTACCTAGAACCATGCTGTATTGCTGGCACGTATTGAATCTATTCGTAGACACTTCCTGTCCAAACGTAAGAAGGTGTTATTCGGAGCTCTGATCGTTTCAATCATGCATTATATTTAAGGTCATTGAAAGAACACTGCCACTATTGATTTCTACTATATTCCCGAGGATGTACTCAACGGTAAAGTTGTACAATGGACGTAAAAGAGCAGGTACTAATGTTTTTAGGATGACTGTGATATACGCGTTAGTTGGGTTGCCTTCCTCCAAAAAAAATAAGGGGCGGGTGGACCACACTGTATATATTCAATGGTTCGATACCCTCATACTAGACTTTTAGCCTACTTTTCGCATTTTGAAAAAAAAAAATGAGGAAAAAGTAGACTTATGAGATCGATCCGGGAAAATATGTGTCTTTCTGTCCTTCTGTCTGTCTGTCTTTCTGTCTGTCTGTCTGTCTGCCTGGCTGTGTGTGTGTGTGTGTCCTCCCCCCCTATGAACTCCTAAACGGCTGTAGCAATCGAACCCAAATTTGGTATGAAAAAAGATCTCTAACTGAATATCTCAATGCCGTATTTGAAAATGATGTCAGTGCTACCAACTGCAGAAAAATCGCAATTGAAATTTCAGCTCCATGTTGTATATCTTGGAAGGTATGCTTGGGAGCTGCACCAAAATTGGCACACCTATAGATAATAATATTTCAGTTTAATTTCCAGGAGGCCATACATGACAGTGATGCCAAAATGATTCTAAGCCTGCTGGTAAGTCCGATTTTTAAATGCATATAACTTGTACACTATCAATTGGATTTCAACCAAATTTCGTATGCACTATGTGAAGATAGACAGATATGACTGAGCGTAATCTTAAGAGCCAGCAGGGTTGCCAACTGTTCATAAATGCACTCTCTATTGTTTTTATCCAAATACCAATATATCAGAAAGTATGCAAGCCGACAGCTTTAAACTATGAACACGTATAGTACGTTACATTCTAGATTAATTTGGAGTATCTAACATTCATCAGTGATTCCAACATGATTCTAAGTCTGCTGATTGGTCCAATTTTAAAATACATGTAACTTTTCTACAAATAACTGGTTTTCATCCAAAATTGGCACAACAATAGATGATAATAGTTCAGATAATTTCTGACCAACACATGCATGACATTGTTGCCAACATGTTTTTATGTGCGCTGATAGATCCAATGTCTAACTACATGCAACGTCCTTGCTATCCATTTGACATAAACCAAAGTTTGTATTCTGCACCTTAAGAGACGGAACTTAGAATATATTCAGTCACCAGGGCAGCCAACTGTAGTGCTCTATTAGGCTACATTATGCCAGTTATATTTCGAACTAATTAGAAATTTCGATAATACCAACTTAATTTCGTCATTATTCCAATAAGTTCCGTATAGATTAATCGTTGGAATGAATCTTACATTTCGAGAAAAGTAGGCTCTTTAGTTCGTCACGGAACTTCTTGTTTTTTTAAATCGTTAGGCCTATTATTAGTCTAACCATTCCACTAATCTGCGCCATTTCAGCGTGTTTGTTTCGTTGTCCCTTATGTTCTTGTCCACACACTTTCTTAGAAGTACGTACACTGACCTACAAAAGAAAAACGATCACTTGAAAATTTCAACATTTCTTTCATTCAAATCATAAATATGAATGGTATAGGCCTAGTACAGTGCATACAGTAGTTTTAGCGTGGAAGTAGGGTTAATTGGTTTCCTGGATGCATTACCATTCTTCATGTCATTGTTTCACTTAACTATAGCGATTCTTTGGCATGATGCTGTTTCCCGCGAAAAGATGTGCGCGCAATCGCTATCGTCAACAATGCAATATATTTTTTTTGCCACTTGTTGGCCTAGGAAAAGATCAATACAGCCATATTCTCAGTTGTTCTTGTGCAATTCAGAAACGAATATGTGCTTGAGGCCTAAAGATGTTGCCAGGGCAGTGGCTCTGATCCAAAATGGTGGCGCACACAACTTTCCGCGGGAAACAGCATCATGTCAATGAATCGCTATTGTTAAGTGAAACAATGTCATGAAGAATGAATTCACCCAGGAAAACAATTAACCTTACGTCCATGCTATAAACAGAAACTTATGTACTAGGCTAGGGGCGATCATATTTATGATTTAAATGAATGTAATATTGTATTTTTCAAGTAATCGTTTTTTTTTTCTTCTTTCTTTTGCCGACCAGTGTAGTTCACTTGCACTTTGTGAATCTTGTGTAATCTTTTCTCGGATGTTACTTTCTTTTTTCATTTGTCTGTAACCGCTTTATTCAGAATTAATGCTTCGATGAAATAAGATAAGGTGTTTTTTGTTTCGTTCTATTGCAGTCCAGTGAGTAACTTCAAAAAATATGATTCATTCCGTTATTGCACACCTACTGTATAACTTTGTCTTTGGCTGGTTGTAGCCCGGGGCGAGTGAGCCCAGCCTCCACAGTAGCACTCCAGTAATGGATGACCTCTTCCAACACGCGAGGAGTGGCTTGCACTTTCCTCTCTCCAGCAAGGACATTGTATAAAGTTGCGACATACAACATGTCTTTATTTTCACTCAGATGCAATGGCATGCCTCATTGGAAAACTTCCAACATGGTTCTAAAATTAATTCCCCAATGACTGGTTCAATATCAAAGTCCTTCTGTCTTCCACAGAGCGATTTTGTTATTTTCATATGGATAAATAAATAAATAAATAAATAAAAGAATAAATAAATATATAAATAAAAATAAATAAATTGCCATCAAAATGGGACTTCAAATTTCTTATGAGAAAACTCAGTACATGGAAGGAGCCTCACGATACTTAGACGGACAACCTATGAGAAGTAAATTCGGCAAAATCTTTCAAGTGAACGAATTCAAATATCTGGGAGAAATTATTCAGCCCTCTGGTTTAAACCGTGAAGCAAATAAAGAGAGAATTTCCAAATTACAGAATGCTTACAGAATCACTTGGATTAGGTATAACAAAAAATCAATATCTCGGAAAGCAAAACTTAGACATTATAATACAGTAATCAAACCGGAGGCGTTATATGCATCAGAAACCTTAATCATTGGTGGCAAATCTTTAACCAAAGAGATTGAAAAACAAGAAAGGAAAATTTTACGAAAAATTTTTGGCCCAGTTTTTATAGAGGGAATCTGGAGGAAAAAGTCATCCCTGGAAATATATCGCCAATGTGAAAAAATGTCTCATACTTTTCGGAAAAGACGATTGAAATTTTACGGGCACATTATCAGAATGAACAATGGCAGATTGACTAAAAGAATTCTCAACTTGGCCCTCTCACTAAAAACCACGAACAGCTGGCTACGTGAAATTGAAACAGATCTCCAGGAAATCAACATTTCAGACAATATTATACAGGACAGATGCAAATTCAGAACCCTAATCGACAATCACCAATTTGAAGACAAACCCAACACCAGGGCCACCATAACTTGGACAGAAGACCGAAGAAAGGCGCTCAGCGAGAGGATGAAGAGATTTTGGAAGGAAAAGAAGGCCAACACATCAGCTAAACAGGTTCAACCGTGCTCCTGAGTCGAGCATGACGATGCAAGAAGAAAAATAAATAAATAAATAAATACATAAATAAATAAAGGTGAAACATGGGACTGTCAAAAGAGTTGAAAAGTTCAAATTGGAACTGGCCTACAGGTTAACTCAGAACATATACAATAAACGTGCAGTATCCTACTACGCGAAAATCATACATTACACCATGGTAGTGAAGCCCGAGGGTCTATATGCATCAGAGTGTTGGCTATGAATTTGAAAAAAAAAAAGGTTAATGAAGGGACTTTAACTCTTGGAAAGGAAAATCTTAAGAACAATTCTAGGACCACGTAAAAGTGCCGACGGGACATGGAAGAAAAGGAGGAACGAGGAGCTTACCCTCCAACTGAAAGCATGACTGTCTCAATGCGCAAACGACAGCTGAAGTTCTATGGACATCTGATGAGGGTGGACGGGAACCGTTTGATGAAGAAAGTCTTCGAGTACATTGCTAGACTGAAGGCTACAACGAAATGGGTAGAAGAAGTCAAGAAAGACGCGGTTGAAATTGGAATTACTGTCTCCGAGATCCACAACAGGAAGATTCTTCGAAGTCGCATTGACAGCGTTAGGACATTTAAGGAGAATCCACCAAAATAAAGGCCTAATTTGGTAATTTCTGTGGAGCAGAGGAGGATTCAAAGTGAAAGAATGAAGAGGTTCTGGGAGGAAAAGAAGAGATTGATCAGAAGGCCTTAGGTTCTATGCGGCCCATAGTTGGCCAAATTCAGAAACAAAAAAAAATAAAAAACAAATAATTACTAAATCTAGTACATTATGCAACGAGCCTATAATGGCAATAATTAAGACACGAGAATGTTTATAAAAAGAGGGAAGCGAGTTTTATAATTTCTATACGAGTGTCTTAATTACCATTATAGGCGAGTTGCATACGACTATTTATGTTCGACGATAATTACAACTTTATTATATGTTCTAACATAAATATTCATAAATGGGGGCGTGGTTGCGCAATGGTCAAGCTGTTGGCCTCTAACCAAGGTAGACGGGGTTCCATTCCCGGTCAATGCATGTGAGATTTTCGAAGTGAAATGCCATGCCCTGTGGTTCGGGATACACGTAAAAAGGAGGTCCCGTCGCTCAAGATCACATGATTAACGGTCACGTAAAACTAAAAGCTTCCTTCCTTCATAAATATCCATAAATATCTGACGAGATTCTGTCAGCTGACTTAAGTGAAGAGCGTATGGGCTGGATTCCCACTAAGGATCAAAGTTCTTCCACAGCTTTGTTCTTCTTTTACTTGGGAATTGTGTGGGCTCAGCAGTTGCTCTCTACCCAATAACAAATTAGAAAGCTTTGAAACATTGGTTATCCTGAACTAGCACCAACAGATAGAGCACAGGTACTATGTGGGATCGATTCATTATTTTGCTCAAATAACACACATAGAATGTAAACGGAAGGCAAACCAATGGAGTCCCAAATAAAACAGTCATGATATCTGGCAGAAAAGTTTCACATAAGAAATCCCTTCACTGAATAGAGTTGGGTAATTGACTTCCATGGATCTAAAGTCAAACGCCTGCTTCCTCCGTGACGTTCTGGTGTGTCTATGTTCACAACAGCATTCACTAAAATTGTCGGCGAAATCGTACGAATGCAATGCCCTGTGTAGAAATTGGGGTTGCGGATATTAAGGTACAGTGCCATTTATTTTGCAATATTCCGCAGTTTGTTTATGCAAACATTACGGACGGTACACACTTTTCATGTCAGTAATTTATATCAGCTAGGGAAGAAGGATGGTGTGTTGCTAATTTCTGGACGTAGATTACTAAATTTCTAGCATATTTCATATTATTTTCTTGTTGTCGTAAAGGTTCGTGCTGATTTTGTGTTTGTGTTTGAGATTGTAACTGCAATGGTAGATCGGATATCTTTTACATTGTCAACTTTCAAATCATGTAATTCATGTCCGACATGTTGCACTTTGAGCGCATGTGCGAAGCTATCCTTACGTAATTGGTCAATGAATGAAAATCTTGAGCTCTGATTGGTTGTAGAAACTGTATCATAATGAAAAGTAGTAGCATACTTTAATGACGCCCATTAAAGTACAGTTTTCTGACATATAATATTTACATTTCTACATCGTCGAACATAAAGTAAATAACACTTGTGTTCCATATTATTATTAGGTCAATATAAGATTATAAGACCGTCATGCTCTAAAGCCATTTCAGGGGCAGGTGACCTCGCTCTTACTCCCCTTAAAACAGCAATAACTGAAACCATTCCCAACTATCTGTAATTAATACAGTTTTAATGGATGTACAGTACAAGTGTTACGAACAACAAGTAGTTCCGTGACGAACTGAAGAGCCTACGTTTCTTAAAATTCAAGATTCATGCCAATCTATATATGCCTATCTAGAATAATGACGAAATCAAGTTGGTAATACTAACATTTCTAAGTACTGCAGTTTGAAATACACCTGAAATAGTGTAGCCCAATAGAGTAACTTACTACAGTTGACAGCCCTGGTGACTCTGAATATATTCTTAGTTCCATATCTTAAGGTATAGAATTCACATACAAAATTTGGTTGAAGTCTAATGGATAGTAAGTAAGTTATGGACGTTACAGGCTATTTGATATTGGATTTATCAGTGAGCGTAAAATCATGTTGGGAACAATGTCATGTATGTGATGCTCAGAATTAATCTGAAATATTACGATCTATTTTAGTGCCAATTTTGGATAAAATCCATTTTTAGTATAGAAATATGCAGTTAAAAATTGAAACTATCAGGAAGCGTAGAATCATGTTGGCACCACTGAGGTATATTAGTTGCTCCAAATTAATCTAGAATATCAGGTACTATACGTGTGCAATGTTTAGAGCTGATGCCTTGCATACTTTCTGATATATTGATATTAGGATTAAACAAATAGAGAGAGCATTTATTAACAGTTGGCAACCCTGCTGCTTCTTACGAATACAGATAGCCATAACTGTTATGGTACACAAAGCACATACGAAATTTGGTTGAAATCCATTTATTAGTATAGAAGTTATATGCATTTAAAGACTGGATCTATCAGCAGGCTTAGAATCGTGTTAGCAGCACTGATGTATATAAGTTACACCAAACTAAAGTAGAATGTCAGGTACCATACGTGTTCAAAGTTTAGAGTTGTTGGCTTGCATACTTTGTGATATATTGATATTAGGATTAAAACATAGAGTGAGCATTTATTAACAGTTGGCAACCCTGGTGGCTCTTTAGAATCCGCACAGTCATATCTGTTGTAGTACGCATAGTACATACGAAATTTGTTTGAAATCCGATTGATAGTTTAGAAGGTTACATGCATTTAGAAATTGGACCTATCAGCAGGATTAGAATCATGTTGGCAACACTGGCATGTATGGAGTACTGAATATTAATCTGGAATGTTAATATATATATGTGTGCCAATTTTGGAATAGTTTGCATGCATAACTTCTGAGATATCCAACATAGACCTAAAAATAATGTCAATTGTGAGTTTTCAGCAGTTGGTAGCACTGACGTCATTTTCATACACTGCCCTTAGATATTCCGGTATAGATATTTACTCGCACCAAAATTGGTTTCGATAGCTGCAGCCGTTTAGGAGTTGATAGGGGGAACACACACACATACTGACAGATAGGACAGACAGACACACATTGGCCCAGATCAAACTCATAAGTCTACTTTTACCTCTTTTTAGCAAAATGTGTAAAGTAGGCTAAAATAAAAACATAACACAGCTAATTTATCAAAATGGCGTTGGTACTGTTCTCAGGCAAGTTTGGACCTATTATTTACTGTTCAGTTGTCGTTTAATTTAGCTAATTTTAGTCCCGTATATTTGGGTGTGCGTAGAATATGTGTTATATCCTGTATCGTTGTGGGGTCTGTAGATGAGGATTGAGAAGGAGCCGGCCGTGGCCATAAGTTATGAACTATCCCGACATTCGCCTGCATAAGAAGCAGAAAGCCATGGAAAACCACTTCTAAGATGGCTGAAGTGAGAATCAAACCCACCTCTTCTCAGTTTTGCCTCAGAAGGCTCTTTGCAGCCCTCTGACCTGAATTAAATTTCTTGACAGAGCCGGGAATCGAACCCGGACCCCCGGGTTGATAGCAAAGAATGCTAGGCGCTACACCACTAGGTGGTCTTAATCTAAAGAACTGATGTTGTTTTGTTTCATTTGAGGGACTTGGTCATCGTTGTCATTTAGCCCCGTGTAGTTGGGTGTGTGTGTCTGTATAGGCTAGGTAGATGTTTTTTCTGGAAACTTGTGTTATTGCGGTGTCTTTAATAGTGTGTGAATTCGTAATGCGGGTGAAGAGTAGGAAGAGACGTCCGTGGTAATAAGTTAAGAACTATTCCAGCATGTTAATAGAGGAGTAATGGGAAGCCATGGAAAACCAATTCCAGGATGGGTGACGTGGACATTGAACCCACATCTTCTCAGCTTTTACATCACGAGGCTGAGTGTACCCCGTTTCAGCTCTCAGACGAGAATTAAACCCGGACCTCAGAGGTTAAACAACTGAGATTGAATTACGATTTATATATATTATACAGTTTAGGCCTATGAGAAGAGTCACTACTTGTAAGCATGGAAGCGATATGATCCACTTAAAGAATTAGTTTGTTTTTATCCTGCCTCTAAGAACTGTTTGCAGGTGTCTGTATAGAGACTTTTTAACTCAATTATAAACTCACCAAGATTGCATTTCCCTCGGTAAAAGGCATGCACTGGAAACCTTTCTGTATCATACTCCGCACTATAATTATCTACTGCGGTAGGAAATGTAATTTACGGCAGTGATACATTTCAAGATGGCGATAACTGTAAGTACCAACGTAAAGATGAGTAAGATGGATGCGTTGTGACCATTCTCTCATCAGTTGTTGGACTGTATAAATGCATCGCGCGCTTTCCATTAGCCGGAGTTTTTCTTGAGAAATATTCCCGTTAAGATATGTTTTGTGCAAACAGTTTGTGACGTCCGCTTTACGGTATTTATTTAACGTCCATTGTCTTACTGTTGTTGTTTTTAATCTGTTTGAGGAACACATTTCTTGGTTATCAGTCTCATGTCCTTGGGTGTGTGTTCAATTTAGACCCGTTAGACAGGGGTATCGGTGGACCATCGACCACTGACACTCTTCTCGACACCCCTAACTTTCGAACCCACATGCTGCGAGGATATGATGTGTTCTCAGACCAGCTCCGGCACGAGACTATTAGCTCAGATAGTATCGGGTTTGGTTAGAGGTAAATGGTTATGAAACCAGCCCAAGGAACACACCCTCAAAATGGCAAGCTAACAATGAATAGTCCAGTCTGATATAAATTTCACTAAATAATAATTTTCAAAATCACAAAACCCTAGCATTCTTCAGAGGGAAAACATCTTGGCTAGTCCGCAAATCCAATAAGAAAACAAATAATCTCCTAAACTGAATTTAAGTTAGCCACTCACGAAGTCATATTCACAAAAAAAAAAAAGGGCAAACAAGCTATCTTTGAATCTTACTAATAATCACGCACTCAATTTACAGCAAAGCAATTGATTTTAAACGTTGACAGTAGAAAAGTCTAGCATTTGCATTTAATGGCACCAATAAAAATACCTAAGATATGATGGTGCCACTTCCAACATTTTCTTTATGTTAATTCAGTAGCTAATCCCTATTTGACGTTAATATTGCAAATGAGAAGCATCTGCAATAATGAAAAATCAATTCTAAACACAACCACTGTTTAACACAAATAAAAACATTTAACGAATACACACATGTTTACAAATAATCAATGAAATACTATTCTAGACACTCCTAGGTTTCTTACACTTGGTACTTTCTGCCTACGCAGATTAGACACTGTTTGTGTCGAATTGTCACTTGGGTGCATGTAAATCAGGCTGGCAACAACGCAGTAAGATCTGCGTCTCACGTTGCGTGATTGCAAATTGCCCGAGGCTTGATGTTATCACGGCAATGAAACTTCGTCGTCTCAAAAATAGTGTCAGCTAGTCCTAGGATTTGTTCAATAAGTAGCCTACAGCGGTCAACTATTCGAAATGTGTAGGTCATTTAATAAAAAATACAAGGTTAAACAATTCACATCTTAATTCGTCGCTTGATTATTTAAGTCCATTTTATAAAGAAAATTATGTTTCATAATTTAATTTCAGATTTAATTTCTTATTTATCCCTTCCAGTATGTTTAGTTTGCCTAATGAAAATGAAAAAGCACTACTTCCATCATGCCTCCTACAAAGTGATAGTGAGAAAAACTCACGGCTGTCACAACAATAACACGCGCACAAAATGGCGAAAATGTGCGGCACCACTGCTCGCAATCATAATGGCCGATGGGGCAAAACTCTCTCCGTCGCCAAAACCTCAGATAAATTCAATGTGGGCGATCCAAGACTGCCCATCATTTAATCTGTCTTCCAAAGGCACAACAATAGCACTGCCCTACGTTATACAGCTTTGGTCAAGAAAACATGGCAAGGGATTATCTTACCCGTGTTTCGAATGCATGATCAAATTCCACCTTAAATATCGTCTGCATATCAAAGATCCTAATAAGACGTGGATGTTGTCATAACAACGTTAAATATTCAGCTACACAGCTGTGACTATCAATTTACACATCATTTAACCTCACGTCTCTGCGTGAATAATATCCTATCAAACATAGTCGTATTTGAAGTATCACACAGTTGCATTGTGGTACAATAAAATATTCCAGTAGCCTCAAAAGATGTTTTCAATCATAACATCTGCGTAAAACAGGTTTTGAAGAGTGCTAGGAAAGATTCCACTGCCTTCAAAATTCACAACATGACAATTGACTTGGCTGGTTGGAAATTTAAGTCCTTCTCTATCATTCCCCTGTCTCAAATCTAAAGTAACAAAGTTCTCCTCACGTTTCTGTGTTGTCAAACGATACGACAACATCATTGTATAATATTTGTGGCTTCTAAAACCACTACAAGCTTTGTAGTACTCCCAAAACTCTTGAAAAAATCATCGTGCCCTCTTAGCACATAAACAAAAGATATAACGACAGCATGACAGCTCCTCTGCAACCAAACGATACGACCATATCATTTATGTTTATATAATACGAGTATTACAGCTTGCCTCAAGCCCTAACAAAAATCTGGTGCCTCAAAAAAACCTTAAACAACAGATATTCCCCGCCGTTTAATTCCAGCGTCATAAATATTTACAAAAATGAATGTAGAAGTCCTTTGAAGCTCTTCTAAAGCTCACACAAAATGATTGCGCACACGTGGAGCTGTATCCCAATGCTTCTGTGGGTAAAATTCGTCATTACTAGACCTTGGATAGTTCAAGTCTAATTTAACAATAGTAATAATGCCATGATAATAACAAAATACCTGCCTAAATGGTAGTGCTATGCATGCGGTCACTTACAATTAATCTACAAAGCCAAGCCCTTAGCAAGTTCAAAATTGGCGTAAAAACTCACATATTGGTGGTTGTAGTTGGTTCGGTCATCGAGCCTTGATCATTATTGGGACCTGTTCTCGTCACTATTAGCCATTTCTTCTTTCTCCTCATTGTGTAGTGTTTAATATCGGCATCTCCGCCATGTCGGTTTTCTACTCCATATTAGCCATTCTCCAGAAATGAGTACAATTACCCATGTGGTCAGTCATACTTCTCATAGTTGGTTACGCTGATAAAACACTGAATGTAATATTAAATTATACTTTGAAAAATTACAACACAGATTCTACAATGGTGCGGATGATATAAGATTCTATGTCACTATTTTTATAGTGTTGCACACTGATTCTATTACTGGCATCGTCGTGATCCGTCACAAACATAATCGACATTTTGTGGATATGAAGTCAATTGATGCTGTTAATGGTTATTTTATGGTAGGATAAACAAGTAGTTCCGTGAAGAACTAAATAGCCTATTTTCATATATCCTACTTATATTAATTGCCTCTATCAACATACAAATTGTCAGGTTGATTGCTGTAATAGATTCGTAGAAATTGAGAACCGTCTAAATATTTTGGATGGTCACCATGTTGGATTTCTACATTGTAGGCCTTAGATTTATGTACTATTACATGAGGATTATTGTGTAGGTGTTTTATTCAAACTTCAATCGCAAGATTAGGACACAAGAAATAAAAGCGGGATTTTAAAATTTCGCTCAGCCGCCATCTTGTGGTTATGAAAATAATTTAAATGAATTAGATGCCAGTCGATTACAATTTGTATAAGCATATACCGTATCAAGTTTCACTGCGCTCGGATGGTTAAAACGCAAGAAACGTCCATTTGAATCTTTATATTTCGCGTCGTCGCCATGTTGGATTTGTGCTCGCTAGGTTATTGAACGTCCCGTACTTATGCTTATAGCCTCTATACACTTACAAACTTTCAGTTTGATTGCTGTAGTAGATTTGTAGATATTGAGAACCGTCTAAATATTTCGGATGGTCGCCATGCTGGATTTTAATAAATGTAGGCCATAGAGTTATGTACTCTTAGATGATGATTATTGTGTACGTTCATTATGCAAATGTTGATTTCAATCGCATGATTAGAACACAAGAAATAATAATTTAATTTTAGAAATTCGCACAGCCGCCATCTTGAGGTTACGTAAACAATTGAACTAAATTAGATACCAGTGCATTACAATGTGTTTAAACATTTGCTGTACGATATTTCGTTGCGTTTGGATCATTAAATCGCGAGAAAAGTCTATTTAAAACTTTCAACTTCGCTTGGCGGCCATGTTCGTTTTGTAGGTAACCGGTGTTTGAAAGTCTCATTGATGAACTTCCAGTGGTGCCCTTTATCTCCGTTCCAAATTTAATGGTGATACCGGTAATAGTTTCAGAGATATAGAATGCTGGTGAAATAATTGGCACAGCCGCCATCTTGACGTTATGTTAACAATTGAACGAAGTTAGATGTCGGTGCATTACAATGTATATGAACATACACTGTGCCAAGTTTCATTGCGTTTCGTTGGTTAAATCCCGAGAAACGTCTATTTAAAAGTCGCAAATTCGCTTGACCGCCATGTTGGTTTTGTAGTTACCAGGTTTTCAAATGTCACATAGGTGAACTTCTAGTAGTTCCCTTTATCATCGTACTAAATTCCACGGTGATATCGGTAATTGTTTCGGAGATATTGAATGCTGGTGAAATATTTCGCACAGCCGCCATGTTGGATTGGTGAGACATAACAAAATTTGACGGGCACGGTCGGGGTCGCCCGGAATATTGCTATGAACTTACCGAGTTTCATTGAAATCGCTCCAGCCGTTCAAAAGTTATTAGGGACACACACACCTCAAACACACACACACACACGCACACACTCACGGACAAAAGGTGATCTCATAAGCCTATTTTTTCAAAATTGAAAATAGGCTAAAAATCCTCACGGCAATTACGTGTTCTCAACACACCTCGTGGCATTTCAATATAATTGACTACGTGGTCACACCAAGTCCTTAGTTTGACTTTTTGAGAAAAAATGTGAAATATCGTCAAAATGCACAAATACTTTTCTCTCGCTGTCCCCTACAGCCCTTAGCGTATACAAAAACACTCACGCCTGAGTAACATTCACTCTTACAACTTCGACTGACGTCGATAATCCACGTTTTCACATGTGCTAACAGAAAAACACAACCACCTTCATGCGGTAGCACAACTGTAGATGAAGTGAAGTCTAGTAAATTGCAGTTCCGCCTTAAATCGAGACCGGAGTCGTGTAGCGACTAATATCCCCAAATCGCTTATCTGCGAGGTTAATTATTCATTTTTAATCCATTAAAATCCAAAATGGACTCAAATAATTGCCAATAAGTTCAAAATAGTTAGCCTAATGTTCGCAAATTAAATAAAACTCAGAAATATTTCCATGGCTTGGCGTTCTGTTTCCTTCATATTCCAGGAGTATGCAAATGCATTGCTGGCATCAAAAATTTAGGTAGGAGCTGGCTGAAACCTGCTACGGCGCGTTTTGGCTTTCTTCCAACTTGACATGAACAAAAGTATCATCAGCCATGAGGATAAACTGGCTCAGTATGTTGGTGTGTAACTGTTAGAGTCGGAAATGAGTTTAGGTGCCCCAGTACACGAAATAAGGTAGACTAGACTACTATCCCAGCATTTGACTGGAGGAGGTGTGGGAAAAACTATCAGATGCTCTCAGAAAAAGAAGAATTCAATTTTTCAATTTTAAGGTCACTTGGTCCGAGAGAGTTAGTTATTGTTGTTTTAAGGGACGGAACATTGAGATCATCTGCCCCTCTTAACAAAGATAATATTACACAAATTTGGATTAATTTAAAATTTAGAGGTGGACGCCTAAGTATGATAAAAAGACTGAAAATAATAAAATAAAATAATAAATAAAACAATAATCATATACGGAAAAAAAGAAATCAAATATTCAAAAATGAACAACTTCCTTGAGTAAATGCGCACTTGGAAATTTAGATTGTGGTCCGAGAGGAAACCCGTTAAGATGGACTAAAATATATATTTGATAATTTCGACAAACGACCAAAATAAAACCGCAAATTAGTTGCTTCATCAGCAAATGGAAAAGGACTTAACAGCAATGAAAATTGTAATAGAAGAAGTTATAGAGAGGCTTTCGTTTCAAAATAAGATTAGAAATGTCTGGGGTTTTCATGAAAAAGACAAAAAGCGTGCAACTGTTTGGACAGATGAAATTGTAATACTTCAGGAGGCCAGGTATTTGCAAAGCGGAATGTTTGGAACAATTGCTGAGTTTTAATTACCCACGTAACCTGCAAGAAGACAGCACCGAACAGAGACATTGAGAAGGCTGTGGATGACAAAGTGTATCTTGTTTTCCTATTCTCCTTTTTCTTTTGTCTTCTGTTTATGTCCGATGCTGGGACTGTGATTACTAATCAACGAATGTATACATTAGCCTCTCCTTTGAGCTGAATAGCATTTTATTTAGTATCTGTGGAGAGAGCTCGTCCATATCATCTGTAAAAGAATTCAAATAAAAAGAAA
This sequence comes from Meconema thalassinum, assembly GCA_946902985.2. NCBI lineage: Eukaryota > Metazoa > Arthropoda > Insecta > Orthoptera > Tettigoniidae > Meconema > Meconema thalassinum. Next base: position 1,000,756,299 of record OX336388.2, on the reverse strand, counting down.
GGTAACTCTAGTAGGTTATGAATTATAATGCTTGTATAATTCACACGGACCCATATTTAAATTGTACGGCAGATGACCTTGTAGTTTGGGCACAGGACGCATCTCATATGAAGGTATGTTTATACCAAATTTGGCAAAGATCCGTTGATTAGTTTGGTCATAATTTAATGTTAAGTTTTGAGCATTTGAGTGGCCGCCATTAAGTTTTGGTAGAGATGGCGACAATATAAAACATGAAACTGAGGTGCCCTTTGCTAGTGCTACCTCGGCACCAAATTTCGTTCAATTTGGTTTCGTCGTGTTTCAATTGATAGGGGATAGACAGACACACAATTTTTGGCACTGTGTAGATCTCATAAGTCTACTCTCATTTTTTGCAAAAATTGAAAGTAAGCTAAAAATACGACTTAATGTAGAATCTGTGCCCAGGAGATGGAGAGGTCTCTGCCAGAAGCACGAAATAAGGCACTGATCAATGGACTTAGAAATGCAGGGAGGATAACAAGGCAGGTAGAAGAACAAGATCTAAACAAATTGATTGTTAACATGCGGTCCATGGAGGCTCAATTCAGATGTAAATGATAGTAATAATATTAATAATAATATTATTACCATTATTATTGTTAATAATAATAATAATAATAATACAGTAATAGTTTGTATTGTTTTCATTTTTGGTTTACAAAACATTCAAATCCTTCAAAACTCAAATGAACCCCGCGAATACTACCTCTGGAGTGAGAATTGGTAGCCTCTTAGTTTCAAACTACTGGAGTACTGTGTCACAGAAGACCCCAGCTCTTCTAGCAGTACTTGTGTGAAAATTGTCGGCTCACCTGTGTTTTGGGGGAGTGTACTCATCCTTCAAGCAATATAATCCAGCGAGCATTAGGCCACATTAGGCCGGAATGTTAAAGTGTCCCATTACGGACTGCCCACTCGCACGCCGAACGGCCGGCCCGCTCTAACCATTGTGATTACAGGAGGCCGGGCTCGATGGTGCTCGATACGGGTGGGGTACTCTGACCATTGACTGCAGACTGGACAAGAGGGAGGTTTAGCGCACGCTTTGATGTTTCCACTGAGAATAATGTGATACGCCTTTTATTCTACAGCAATTTCCTGAAGCATTTCTACGACAGCAATACTAGAGCACAAGTTGAACACGTGCTGCTTTGAACTCGTGTTTAAAGCAAGTCACCAGTCCTTCAACAGGTGCTTGCATGTCTGAGTTTTCTGGCAGAGTACAGTTCAAGACTACCAGATTCTTTTCTTTGAACCCTCTAACCCAGCATATCTCTAAATATTATACAACAAAGTCCCCGATTCTTGGAGGCAACGGGTAATCTCGACAACGACTGGATGGATTTTGATGCGGTTTTCTCCATTCTGTAAAGGCAGAACAGTACTTGGTCTATCGCCTGTTGATAAAGAGGGACTGATCAGCATTCAAACCACCCTGAATTCACGTCCCATTGTGCAAGATGGGAGCAACCTTGAAGCTCTAACACCTTCTCACATTTTGAACGGAGAAACTCACAACCATTCCAAATGGACCGGAACCTGACAGAAGAAAAGATCTAACTTTTAAAAGTACTACACCTATCATTGCAAATTATGAAACAATTATTATTGTACATGATGTAAGGAATTAATCATTATGAAATATATACATATTTTGTGAAGCTATCGAAACAACTACAGCGAGAATAAGCCAGCAAATAAGGCCTTGAATTTGGCAGATGTTGAAGGTGAGAATCTCAATTCTCTCTATCAAATTGTACAATTTCACCACCATCCATCGCAACTGCGGTAATATCAAAATTCATCATGGATCCGTATTGACGACAATTTATGTAATAAAATGTTGAATATCTATGACTTTAGTCATTTTTCCAAGTTTTCCCGTATTGATTTTGATATGTTATGCAAATGTCCACTTTACAATACAAAATTATCTTTTTATATATCACTTGATGTCAATATACATTTTGAGACATGTTTCGGCTCTGTGAGCCTTCTTCAGTCAAAATCACTAAAAAATTATCCTAAAACAGTCTAATGTTTGGTCTCTCAATAAAAATTTGTAAATCATTTTTACATCGTCAAGATGATTAAAACACGTGAATATAAAATGCTTAAGAATTAAAAAAAAATGTACAAATGTACAAAATTTTGAAACGTGGGCCACATTCTTGTTGATCCATTTTCAAACAGGGGACCTGGAAAAATAAAAAAATTACCTGACAATCTAAGGTTCCTACTTGGAAACAAGAAAAGATGACTCTAGTTGGGTAAAAAACTTACCCCATTGTACGAGCGTCTTGAAAAAGGACGTGTCTAAATATGTCATGTAGAAACAGGTAATCGGAAGTTGTTAATTTAGTGCTTTGCAAATGTTTCCAACAACCTGTAAGGCGGAAAACTAAATGAAATAAGAAAAAGTAAACAATAACAAAACCCACGTATAAATGACCAATGCTTACATACCGCAGTTTGGAGACCATGAACTGTCACCTCACAACTTTGAAAGAGATACCACAAATGTGTCCCTCTTGTTGTTCTGCCTTTAAGCACTGGTTGACTTGATACTGCAAGTATGAGGTCAACGGTCGCGGGAGGGGAGGCATAGCGTACGTCAGAACCTTACGTTATGGAGGAGCGAGGGCCGCTTCCTGTTTATGGCGGTCTCTACGCCTTAATTTCGAGATCGTGTTAAATAAAATGTTGTCGTTGAAAGTTAATTCGTTCAAGTTATTTACAGGGCCTGTTTTTGGGCGATATGAATTTCTATGTTCTCAAGCACATTAAGTTTTTACTTTTATTAACAATGTGTACAATTTCCAAATCCATTTCTATCGAACAGAAATTATGTTTTTTCTCGTCCATGTGGTTCGCCATGGCCGAGAACTTGTTATATTTCAACGCGCTGGTATGTTCCCCGTATCTTACGTTGAACGCTCTACCCGTTTGTCCAAAATAGGTGGATTCGCAATCCTTGCATTTTAGTTTGTACACTCCCGATTTGCTGAATGTATTGGTCTTATTTACACTATTGTGATTAAAAAAGATGTTGCTGTTATTATTTTGGGTTTTGTTAGCAATGTTAATATTAAACTTTCTAAATGAGTTTGTTATAGTATGTGCTTTTGGGTTTACATACGTGAAAGTAGCGACATTTTGGTTCTTTTTGCGATCTTTTTCTAAAGTTGTTTCAAATTTGTTGACAATCTTATTTTTGATTCTGTTGACGTAATTTTGTTAATATCCATTTTTCTTTGCTATGTTGGCTATGATTTTTAGTTCCTTGCTTAAACTTTCTTCACTGAGTGGAATATTTAGCGCCCTATTAATTTAGCTGTAAAAAAGCGGCTTTCTTATGGCTCTCTGGGTGATTAGAATCTTTCTTGATTGTTATGTCTGTTTGGGTTGGCTTGCGATATATTTCAAAATGTAACTTATTCTGTATTTTCTTTATTTTTAGATCTAAGTAATTTAAGCAATTTTATTTTTGGGATTCAAACGTGAATTTTATATTATCTAACTTGTTTAACATATCCAATAATTCGTCTGATTTTACCGTTTTTTCGTCTATTATAGTGAACACATCGTCCACATATCTACCCCAGAACACAATACCTGGTAGATGGTTAATGATTTTATTTTGTTCCAAGAAATCCAAACAAACGTCTGCTATAATACCGGATGCGGAGATCCCATTGCCAAACCATTGGTTTGTTGATATATTTTATTATTAAAGGTGAAAAAAGTGTTTTCTAAACAAAAATTAAGTAGAGACATAAACTCATTAATTTCTATTGTACTTACTTTTCCATACATTCGTAAGTTATTTAGGATTATTTTTTGTGCTTTCTTTATTGGAATATTCGAGTACATGTCTTGTACGTCAAACGAATGCATAGTGTGTTTATCGTCTATGTTTAGTTCTTTTGTTTTTTTGCTGAAATCGATGGAATTAATGAAGCCTGTATTCGCTTCAAATTTTATAAGTTTTTTTTAGAAATTGCTGTATGCACTTTGGTAATTTATACTGTTCCGTGCCACCCCCTAGTGGCAATTCCGTTAACTGGATTACGGTGGGTGAAAGAACAAACACAATTGTTCCTTTAAAGAGAAGTTAGCTTTATTCTTTGCAGGTCGGAAATATACACCGTACAATAAGCAGATAGAAACAATTAGCTGTCTTACAGAAGCTCCCTCCTGTATGGAGCTCAACTCACCCTTTCACTCGGCCTTGCAGTTAATTCTCTCACTAATGAGGTGGTCCCAAGCGCCGGCTGGAAATAGCTGCACTAAGTCTGTCACTCACTGTTTCACAATTCACCACAATGCCCTCTTTCGCGCTGGAGCACACACACTCCTCAATACACAGTCTCTCCGTATGAGTCACACTCCTTCACTGTCAAGAGAATCAGCTTCGCTAGGATTTCGCAAGTCACGTCGCCAACAACACTGTCGCTCAAGGTAATTGCTCGCACTAGCTCGAAAAACACTCACTCACCCCGCTTGACAGGTCGCTCTTATATAGCAGGCCGGTGACTCAATAAATGCTTCTAGACCCATCCAGGGTTCACGGCTTCTCGAGGTTTCCATCACTGGCTGGGTCACGAATATTCTGGACCATCCCTTTGTCCTAGTAGTCCTGTTGCGTAAGGCGCACGCAATACACTGAGGAAGAGCACACACAGCCCGGGAGAGCTGTGACTCAACGCGGCGAGGCGACAAAACAATCTCACAGCCGTAACACCACAACCTCCCTAAAAGGCTGATCGTCCCGATCAATCATTGGTCCGTGTGTGTCCCTCCGTAGGCTGCCAGGCGATCTCGATGGACGATCTCCATTTTCGCCCTCGGGCTCCGCTGGATCCTGTAGACGACATCGTTGATCCGTTTGACGACTCGGTACGGGCCCTCCCAGGACTTCTGCAGTTTGGGTGACAGGCCTTTCTTCCGTAATGGGTTGAAGAGCCAGACCAGGTCGTCCTCGTGGAATCCGCCGGCATCCGTCTGTTGGTCGTATCGGGTCTTCATTCGGTCGGTCTCGATCCGCAGTTTCCTCCTCGCGAACGCCTGCACGTCCTCCAGTTGGTCGACCAGTTCTTGACAATACTGGCTTACCGGGACCGGATCATTCCCAGGTCGGCCGAAGGCAAGATCGACAGGTAAACGGAGCTCCCTCCCAAACATGGCCCGGGCTGGTGTGCACCCGGTGGCTTCATGCACGGAGGCGTGGTAGGCCAGGAGAAATAGTGGAAGATGTTTGTCCCAATCCCTCTGGTGCTCGCTGACGACTATTCGGAGATGGTTCTCGATGGTGCGATTGAATCGCTCTACCATCCCATCGGACTGAGGGTGTAGCGGCGTTGTCCTTGTCTTCCGGATTCCCAGCAGCTGGCATAGGTTCTGGAACACCTGCGACTCGAAGTTCCTCCCTTGGTCGGAGTGCAGCTCCAGGGGTACTCCGTACCGGCTGACGAATTCCTTCACCAGGGTCTCTGCGATCGTCGCGGCTTCTTGGTTAGAGAGCGCATACGCCTCCGGCCATTTGGTGAAGTAGTCGCTGACGACCAATATGTTGCGGTTCCCTGCCTCGCTTAACGGGAATGGCCCAGCAACATCGATGGCCACTCTCTCCATGGGGCCGCCCACGTTGTAGGTCTTCAGTGGACCCCATCGTCTTCGTCCTGGGCCCTTGCTGGCTGCGCAATCGTGGCACCTCGCGCAGTGGTTCTCCACGTCAGTTTGGCATCCGATCCAGTAGAACCGTTCTCTCAGCTTCTCCAGGGTCTTCTTTATCCCTAGGTGTCCACCAGATGATCCTCCATGGACTTCCTTCAGGGCTTCCTCCGTCATAGCCTTTGGGACGACGACTTGTTCCCGAGATGTCTTCCCGTCGGTGCTCTCCCAGGTACGGCAGATGAGGCCATTCCTTACAACCAGCGAGTCCCACTGCGGCCAGTAGGACTTAAACCTAGGGCTGCAGTCACTCACAATGTTCCAACCAGGTCTGGGGACACAGGCCCTCTTCCATTCGGCTAGCAGTCCCAGGTCATCATCTTCCACTATCGCCCGCGTGAAAGATTCGCGGCTCCAGGTCCCTTGAATTTCCACGGTAGTCCTTCGGCACTGTATCCCGGTGCTCTCCTCCAATCGGGCACAGAAGGTGCAGTCTTCGGGGCACGGTCTTCGTGACAGGGCGTCGGCGTTAGAATGAAGTTGGCCTTTCCTGTGCTGGATCTCAAAATTGTACTGTTGAAGCCTCTCTAACCACTGTGCGAGTTGGCCCTCGGGCTGCTTAAAGTTCTGGAGCCACCGCAGGGATGCATGGTCGGTCCTGATAAGAAATTCTTGCCCGTACAGGTATTTGTGGAAGTGTTCAATGGTCTTCACGATGGCGAGCAGCTCCTTCCTGGTGACGCAGTAGTTCCTCTCTGGCTTTGACAAGGCTTTGCTGAAGTAGGCCACTACTCTCTCCTCGCCGTCCACTATTTGCGATAGGATTCCCCCTATACCAAAGTCGCTGGCATCGGTATCGACGATGAACCTTGTTCCAGATCTGAGGTAGGCCAGAATAGGTGCGGTGCACAGAGCCTGCTTGAGTTGTTCGAAGGCACTGTGGCATTCTGCTGTCCACGTGAAGAGTTGGTCCTTCTCTGTCAGTCGATGCAGTGGTTTGGCGATGTCGGAGAATCCTCTCACGAAGCGACGGTAATAAGTGCAGAGTCCCAGGAAGCCTCGTAGTTGGGACTTGTCCTTCGGAACTGGCCACTCCCTCACAGCTGCGGTCTTCTCTGGGTCGGTGCGCACCCCTTCTTCGGAGACGATATGCCCAAGGTACAGGACCTGCTTCTTGAAGAGCTGACACTTCTTGGGGCTCAATTCAGCTGGGCAGCCCTTAGCTTCATCAAGATCTCCTTCAGGATGTTGTAGTGCTCCTCGAATTTTCTTCCCAGAACGATGACGTTGTCTAGGTAGACCAGGCAGGTCTTCTAGTGTAGTCCCCTAAGAATGGACTCCATTAGCCATTCGAAGGTCGCAGGGGCGTTGCACAGACCGAATGGCATGACGGTGAACTGCCAGAGCCCGCTGCCCACAGAGAACGCAATTTTCTCGCGGTCCTTAAGGTGGACCTCCACCTGTCAGTAGCCACTCTTCAAATCGAAGGTGGAGAACCATCTTAATCCTGATATGGTGTCCAGCGTGTCGTCGATCCGGGGTAGGGGGTAGCTGTCCTTCTTCGTGACGTCGTTCACCCGCCTGTAGTCCACGCAGAACCTGGTAGAACCGTCCTTCTTCTTCACTAGCACGACCGGAGAGCTCCAAGAACTATGTGATGGCTCGATCACCCCCTGCTCCTTCATTTCTTCCACCATCCGGTCGACTTCAGCTTGCTTGGCGAGCGGGACACGTCGGAATGTGGCCCTAATTGGTGCGCTGTCCCCAACGTCGATTCTGTGCTGGACCAAGCTTGTCCTGCCGAAGTCTTTGCTCCCCACGGAGAAGACATCCTGGAATGCATGTAGCAGGTCCCGAAGTTGGCGTGATTGTTCCTCGTTTAAATGGTCCTGGGATCCTTGGTACAGCTTCTGTAGTTCTTCTGGCAGGGCGCGTCTTCTTCGGTTGTCCGTCTGCAGGTGTCCGTCCGTTGTGTCTGTGTTGCAGGCAATCCAGGTAACGGGCTCGCAGACTCCTAGGTTGGTGTCACGGTGAACCGTAATGTCGTAGTCGTTCAGGTTGGACAGGCGGACGTACGGCCGAGGCGTCGTGTTGATGAGGGTCTTGGCAATTAGCAATCCTTTCGTCTGGATGCCCTCATATTTTGGCTCGATGACAGCCGCCACTCCCTCAGCAGTCCCGTCGACAATTACGGCAGCGCTGACCTCCGTCCTGGCGGGAACGTTGACGTCCTCTCTCAGCCTTAATCATCGTGCAGTGACGACCTCGTGTGCTGGTTGCAAAGCAAGTTCTTCACCTCCGTAGCGGAGAGTGTTGGTGCTCAGGTCCAAGATGATGTTGTTCTGGTCCAGGAAGTCCAGTCCGATGATCACATCGTTTGCTACATCAACCACGAGCACTGGATGCTTCACCGTCCGCCGACCAATGACGAACTCCAGTGATGCTTCGCCATGTACCGGTGCGGTCTCTCCAGTCGCGGTTATTAACTGGAGGTTCCTTTGTGTGGGTTGCACTCTCCACTTCGGGATCACGGTGGGATTGACGATGGTCCTCGACGCTTCCGTGTCGATCAGCATGGGCCAGCTCACTCCGTTGACGACTCCATCGACCATCAGGCTGCTATTGTCCCTCCGTAACTTCGTTACACGAACTTGGACTGCCGGGGCTTGACGACTGTCACAAGCCAACCTTTGCCGCCCAAGGCTGGCTAATACTCGTTTCCCTGGACCGCGCGGTTTTCGGACGACTGATTTTCCGTCGGATACCCTCGGTGGCGGCGATCGCCGCAGTTCTTGTTCAGGTGGCCTTTCTTACCGCAGGTCCAGCATGTCGGTAGCCCTCTTCGGGGCCGCCTCTCCGGTTGTCTTCCGGCTGTGTCGTTGTTGGTGGTGCCGCGACTATCGAAGAAACAGCTTAGCACCTCCATTAATTCGTCGGCCAGGGGCTTGGTCTCGTTGGTTTTTACTGGTTCGTCGACGCCCACTTGACGCACCCGCGCGTGCATTCTGGATGCCTGTTTGGCCGTCTCGAACTCAAGTGCGAGGCTCAGCGCATCTGCCAGGGTCTTATGGCGCGCGAGTCGCAGCGCCTGTTGAGTGTCCGAGTCCCGTAGCCCGTCGGTGAAAGTCTGCGTCGCTATCTGCTCCAGAAAGTCGGCCGGCGCTGTTGGGTAGGCGAACCTTACGAGGCGTGCGATGTCCATCTCGAACTCCTGCAGGGTTTCCGCGTTCTTTTGTACCCGGGTCCGGAGCTGCATCTGGTAGGCCTGCTGAAGATGGCTATCTCCATATCGGGACTCCATATGAGCGATTAGTGAAGCGTAGTCCTGGGATCCAGTCGGGATGGCCTGAAGGACGTTAAGGGCATCCCCTCTCAGTGCTACAATGAGAGCTGTAGCCTTTTCCGTGCTGTTCCAGTTGTTTATGGAACAGGCTGCCTCGAACTGACGTAGATAGGTACCCCACGGGACCTTTCCGTCGAAGGTTGGGGGCGTCACTCTGCTATGTCCCGTTCCTGATATTCCCGGTGTACCTGTGGGCGGGCGTCGGCACAGCTCGGCAACTTCCTCTTGAAGAGCGTTGAATCTCGCTTCCATCCCCGTCGACGGGCGTTGGTTCAGCTCAGCAATTTCCTTTAGTAAAGCGTTGAATTTTTCTTCCACCCCCGTCAGTGGGCCTTGGCGCAGTTCGGCAACTTCCTCTTGTAAGGCGTCGAACTTCTTTTCTACTGCTGTGACTTCCTCACGTAGGCCCTGGCAGACGGTGTGACTTCCTGACGCAAACCCTGTTCCAATTTCTTTTGACTTTCCTGTAATTTCGTCTGCAGACACTCTTCCAGATTTTTCTGGCCATCCAGAAATTTGGCGCTTAGGTCCTCTGCTAGCTTATTCTGACCGTCTTCTAATTTGGAAGTTAGGTCCTCGGCTAAACTTTTCTGGCTGTCTTCCATCTTCTTCAGGTCCTCCGCTAACTTATTTTGACCGTCTTCCACCTTCTTCTGGCCGTCTTCTAGTTTCTCCTGGCCGTCTTCTAATTTGGTTTCCATGCCACTCAACTTTTCTAGCAATGCTGCCAATTGCGCTTCCATTTTGGTTGTTTGTCTTGTAAAGGGCATGCACTCACAGGGAAATTAAAAAAATGACCTGCCCGGGTATTGAAACCAGGACCGTCAGGTGTTGTGCTTGTGCTTGACTTCGTATTCCGGCTTCTGACACCAGTTGTTACGTGCCACCCCCTAGTGGCAATTCCGTTAACTGGATTACGGTGGGTGAAAGCACAAACAAAATTGTTCCTTTAAAGGAAAGTTAGCTTTATTGTTTGCAGGTCGGAAATATACACCGTACAATAAGCAGATAGAAACAATTAGCTGTCTTACAGAAGCTCCCTCCTGTATGGAGCCCAACTCACCCTTTCACTCGGCCTTGCAGTTAATCCTCTCGCTAATGAGGTGGTCCCAAGCGCCGGCTGGAAATAGCTGCACTAAGTCTGTCACTCACTGTTTCACAATTCACCACAATGACCTCTTTCGCGCTGGAGCACACACACTCCTCAAAACACAGTCTCTCCGTATGAGTCACACTCCTTCACTGTCAAGAGAATCAGCTTCGCTAGGATTTCGCAAGTCACGTCGCCAACAACACTGTCGCTCAAGGTAAACGCTCGCACTAGTTCGAAAAACAATCACTCACCCCGCTTGACAGGTCGCTCTTATATAGCAGGCCGGTGACTCAATAAATGCTTCTAGACCCATCCAGGGATCACGGCTTCTCGAGGTTTCCATCACTGGCTGGGTCACGAATATTCTGGACCATCCCTTTGTCCTAGTAGTCCTGTTGCGTAAGGCGCACGCAATACACTGAGGCAGAGCACAGCCCATCCCGGGGGCAGTTATGACTCATGCGGCGAGCGATGAAACAAACTCACAGCCGTAACAATACGTTGGGCTGTTCTTAAAGTTAACTATTGGTCTAATAGGTACTTTTTTTTATGGGTTTTGGGTAGTGCCTGGCTGTGGGGAGTCCAGGGTTCATGTTCACTAAGTTTGGAGGTCGTTTTCCGTCTAACAGAACTTCTACATTTTTAATGACTAGTTTTAGCTTTTTTTTTTTGGATATTCGCAGTTGGATCTTTGTTAACAACTTTAAACTTTGACTTTCGAAAAAAATGTCCGTTTTTTCTATGTATTGTTCTTTTTTAGAAGGACTATTGTATTACTCTTGTCTGATTTTGTAACTCTTATAATTTTGTATTGTAAAGTGGACATTTGCATAACATATCAAAATCAATACGGGAACACATGGAAATATGACTCAAGTCATAGATATTCATAATGAAGCCAACCAGGCATATATTGAAGCACATAAATTCTCCAGCACAAAGGTTAAAATCAGCAGTTTATGTAAGGATATAAAATTCTTGAGGAATTGTTTAAGGAATAAATGGATTCCGAAACATTTGAACATATTTCAAAAATTAAAAGGAAAATCACACCATGAAAGAAAATCACAGGAGATCATTAATGAAACTGTGTTAAGAAGGGAATTAAATTTCCTTAAAAAAATAAAGATTTTTTAAATACAAAATGTACAATCAACACTTAGTAGCAGCAAATAAATTAACTCAAATAGGGTGGGATCATTTTCAATGGTGCAGTATAGATAAAATGGAATTCGTTTTAGATAAGAAACAAAAAGTCCTAGACAAAAAATCTAATGCTTTAAGTATAAAAAAAACAGGCACATCCGTAGATGAAAATAACGACAGCCCGTGTTTTCAACAACCTATCATTAACTTAACCGATATAAAACTTTCAACTGATGAGGAATTAATTTTAAATAAAGGTCCCAAGTATAATTGGACCCAAACATATGATGAACGCACAATCACTAATACTATTGCTTAAATAGAAGTAGCCATACAGGATCTAAGCCAGGAAAATAAAAACGTAATAAGGCACGGGACTAGCAGAAAAATAGAAAAGATTCTTAAGAACACAGAACCCATAACGCAATCTGATAACAAGGCATCAAACAACTAAAACAAAAAATTAACAGTAACAATATAATAGTTACAAAATCAGACAAGAGTAATACAACAGTCCTTCTAAAAAAAGAACAATACATAGAAAAAACGGAAAACTTTTTCGAAAGCACAAAGTTTAAAGTGGTTAACAAAGATCCAACTGCCAATATCCAAAATAAAAGCTAAAACAAGTCATTAAAATGTAGAAGTTCTGTTTGACGGAAAACAACCTCCAAACTTAGTAAACATGAACACCGGACTCCCCACAACTAGGGCACTGCCCAAAACCCATAAAAAAGAAGTACCTATTAGACCCATAGTTAACTTTAAGAACAGCCCAACGTATAAATTAGCAAAGTACATACAGCAGATTTCTGAAAAAAAATATAAAATTTGAAGCTAATGCAGGCTTCATTAATTTCATCGATTTCAGCAAAAAAAATCAAAAGAACTAAACATAGACGATAAACACACTATGCATTCGTTTGACGTACAAGACATGTACTCGAATATTCCAATAAAGAAAGCACAAAAAATAATCCTAAATAACTTACGAATGTATGGAAAAGTAAGTACAATAGAAATTAATGAGTTTATGTCACTACTTAATTTTTGTTTAGAAAACACTTTTTTCCCCTTTAATAATAAAATATATCAACAAACCAATGGTTTGGCAATGGGATCTCCGCATCCGGTATTATAGCAGACGTTTATTTGGATTTCTTGGAAAAAAAAATAAAGCATTAACCATCTACCAGGTATTGTGTTCTGGGGTAGATATGTGGACGATGTGTTCACTATAATAGACGAAAAAACGGTAAAAGCAGACGAATTATTGGATATGTTAAACAAGTTAGATAATATAAAATTCACGCTTGAATCCCAAAAATAAAATTGCTTAAATTACTTAGATCTAAAAATAAAGAAAATACAGAATAAGTTACATTTTGAAATATATCGCAAGCCAAACCAAACAAACAATAAAATCAAGAAGGATTCTAATCACCCAGAGAGCCATAAGAAAGCCGCTTTTTACAGCTTAATTAATAGGGCGCTAAATACTCCACTCAGTGAAGAAAGTTTAACCAAGGAACTAAAAATCATAGCCAACATCGCAAAGAAAAATGGATATTAACAAAATTACGTCAACAGAATCAAAAGTAAGATTGTTAACAAATTTGAAACAACTTTAGAAAAAGATCGCAAAAAGAACCAAAATTTCGCTACTTTCACGTATGTAAACCCAAAAGCACATACTATAACAAACTCAATTTGAAAGTTTAATATTAACATTGCTAACAAAACCCAAAATAATAACAGCAACATCTTTTTTAATCACAATAGTGTAAATAAGACCAATACATTCAGCAAATCGGGAGTGTTCAAACTAAAATGCAAGGATTGCGATTCCACCTATTTTGGACAAACGAGTAGAGCGTTCAACGTAAGTTACGGGGAACATATCAGCGCGTTGAAATATAACAAGTTTTTGGCCATGGCGAACCACATGGACGAGAAAAAACATAATTTCAGTTCGATAGATAAGGATTTGGAAATTGTACACATTGTTAATAAGAGTAAAATCTTAATGTATTAGAGAACATAGAAATTCATATCACCCAAAAAACAGACCCTGTAAAAAACTTGAACGAATTAACTTTGAACGAAAACATTTTATTTAGCAAGATCTCGAAATTGAGGCGAAGAGACCGACATAAACAGGAAGCGGCCCTCCCTCCTCCATAACGTAAGGTTCTGACGTACGCTATGCCTCCCCTCCCGCGACCGTTGACCTCATACTTGCAGTATCAAGTCAACCAGTGCTTAAAGGCAGAACAACAAGACGGACACATTTGTGGTACCTCTTTCAAATTTGTGAGGTGACAGTTCATGGTCTCCAAACTGCGGTATCTAAACATTGGTCATTTATACGTGGGTTTTGTTATTGTTTACTTTTTCTTATTTCATTTAGTTTTCCGCCTTACAGGTTGCTGAAAACATTTGCAAAGCACTAAATAAACAACTTCCGATTACCTGTTTCTACATGACATATTTAGACACGATCCTTTTTCAAGACGCTCGTACAATGGGGTAAGTTTTTTTTTACCCAACTAGAGTCATCTTTTTTTGTTTCCAAGTAGGAACCGTAGTTTGTCAGGTAATGTTATATTGTTCCAGGTCCCCTGTTTGAAAATGGATCAACAAGAATGTGGCCCACGTTTCGAATTTTTTTCCTTTTTTTTTAATTCTTTAAGCATTTTATATTCATGTGTTTTAATCATCTTGACGATGTAAAAATGTTTTACAAATTTTTATTAAGAGACCAAACATTAGTCTGTTTTAGGATAATTTTTTAGTGATTTTGACTGAAGAAGGCTCACAGAGCCGAAACATGTCTCAAAGTGTATATTGACATGTGATATATAAAAAGATAATTTTGTATTGTAAAGTGGACATTTGCATAACATAATAAAATGTTTGAAATTATATAAATTTTTTAAAAATCCCCCTTGGACAATAATGGATGAACACATTTAGTGTGAATAGAACATAATGCACTTGTTAAATCTTCATGAGGCTTATAGTTCATTATAAGGTCCAGATATTCTTGTTATTGCATTTTATAATTGTAAATCCCTTTTGGACAATTGGGATTTTTTATGGGATGTTCATGTTTATTTCGGACTCCCATTCATGTGTTAAAATTTTGTGCTCAGTTTATCCTTCAACAAACATTTATTAATATGTTTGACTTACTTAACTTATTTCCTTTATCTTCTAAGTGGAGCATAGGGCATCAATGAATTTCCGCCATCGGACTCTGTTCTGCGCCATCCTCCTTATCTCGTTTCAGGATTACACTCCTCCTCCAGGTGTTCGTTGGTCTGCCTCTTCGCCTACTACCTTGTGCATTCCATTCCAGGGCATGTCTTGCTATGTTGTCTCCATCTCGTCGTAATGTATTCCCAATCCATTTCCATTTCCTACGACGCATCTCAATATAAATGGGTGTTTGCTGTGTTCTTCTCCATAGCTCATCATTGGAGATAACCGTATCCTCAGGATATTCCTGAAACCTCTATTCACAAATATTTGGAGTCTGTTAATCAGTTGTTTGTTGGTCTTCCAAGTTTCACACCCATAGCGCAATATTGACTTGACATTTGAATTGAAGATGCGAAGTTTGGTATAGGTGTTAAGTTCCCTTGCTTTCCAAATGGGTCTCAACATTGCGAATGCTCCTTTAGCCTTATTTATTCTATTTCCTATATCCTCCATAGTACCTCACTCGGTGGTGACCATACTTCCCAGGTAGCAAAACTGTTTGACTCGATCGATCTCTTGATTCCCGGGAACAGTTATGAGTGCATTACGTGAAAAGCGCTTTTTTTTTCAATGTCAATGAACTACGACCAAAATCCGTTTTACGTCTCGGCATGATGGGTTAAAATCACTGACTGGATATTAATTATATTATCCTGGAGATGCATGTGCAACAAATTCTTATCAGACGTAATTTAAGAATGGCGAGGTGCATGAAACACAAATCACCCTTCCGTCCAATCTTAACTTGACTGTGAATTTTGCGGAACGAAAAGTTCACAGGAGAATTGAAGAAAAGCCGAGTTGCACTTCCAGGTAAACTCCAAACACAACCACTCTTCTCTATAGTTTTTAACTCAACACGACTGGACAGTTTGCTGCTGGCTGTATCAGGGGCAATAAGCTCGTCCGCTAGCTAAGCTGTAACTGGGATGATAGATAGACTCGCCCCTAGCTAGCTCGTAAACTGTCACCTCGGTAACTGAATGGAGATTGTTGGAAGAAATTAAAACGTAAAAACACTTATAGTAGGCGATGTATTGAAGATAGATATATACACTCCCCGGCTTTTTAGTAGATTTTTTCATGCTGAACAATTATTCTTACACTCATAGTGTATAGATATTTTTAACGGTTTGCCCAGCGTAAGCTTAAAAAGCGCACGGACGCCAATTCTTTTTGACCTTTTCACTCAAGTCGTTAGTGCTTGAATTCCTTTTACTTACTTACTTAATTCCTGCCGCTCCTTCCGGAGCATAGGGCCTTGGCGAAATTTCTCCACGCAGTACGGTTCCTGGCCATTCTCTTCACTTGACTCCAGTTCTTGTCCACCTCTGCAATTTCATTTTCGATCGTCCTCTTCCAGGTCTTCTTAGGTCGACCTCGCTTCCTGGCGCCTTGAGGATTCCAGTCTAGCGCTGCCCTCTCAATAGCTTCGTCCGGCTTCCTTAGTGTGTGACAATCCTGCGCCATTTCCTCTCCTTGATCTGGATGCTAATCGGTTGTTCATTGGTGATGGTCCAAAGATCTTCATTTGAGATTATGACCGGCCACCTCACATTAATGATGCGACGCAGACATCTGTTAATGAACACCTGTAGCTGGTTGTTGATCGGTTTTGTGACTTTCCATGTTTCACAGCCGTAGAGAAGAATCGACTTTACGTTGCTATTGAAAAGGCGGAGCTTGGTCTTCCTGGAAATGTTTCTATTTCTCCAGATGGGGTAGAGCTGGACAAAGGCACCATTTGCCTTCCTGATACGGCTTCGAACATCTTCCTCTGCTTCCCCATCATTTGTGACTATACTTCCAAGGTAGAGGAAGGACTCAACTCGCTCAATGTCCTTTCCGTTGACTGTCAAACTAGTCGTGATGTCAGAATTTATCCTCATCTCTTTGGTCTTGTTGGTGTTGATCATCAGTCCTGCACGTTCTGCTTCTCTTTGCAACCTCCCCAGCTTATCTTCTATGTCTCGGTACCGTTGTGCCGTAAGACAAATGTCGTCCGCGAAATCCAGATCTTCAAGCCTGTCATTTATACCCCATTGAATACCCCTCTTCCGTCCTCCCATTACCTTCTTCATCACACTATCCAGGACCAACAGGAACAGAGTGGGGGAAAGGACACACCCCTTTCTCACTCCGGAACTGACCTTTATCTTTTCTGTTAATTTGCCTTCGTGAAGAACCTGGCACTCATACCCTTCGTACATCTCTTCCATGATTCGGATGATCTTTGTTGGAATTGTATATTCCTCGAGGGTCTTCCACATGATTCTTTGATTTACGGAGTCGAAGGCTTTCTCGAAGTCAACAAATGTGAGGTAAAGCGTATTCCGCCACTCCACACTCTGCTCCAGGGTGATTCGGAGGGTGTTGATGAGATCCACACAGCTGCGATGTTGTCGAAATCCAGCCTGTTCCTTCCGAAGCCTTTTTTCTACGCAGTCTTTTATACGATTCAGGACGACTCTCGCCAGCACTTTGCTTGGAATGGACTGCAAGGTGATACCCCTCCAGTTGTTACAGTTTGTGGTGTCCCCTTCCTTCGGCAACTTGACTATCAACCCCTTCTTCCAGTCGGTTGGTATTTTCTCCTCCTTCCAGATCTTCTCCAACAGCGGATGCAGCAGATCGATCGTAATATCCAGGTCTGCTTTCAGTACTTCCGCTGGGATATTATCCAGACCTGGTGCCTTCCCGCATTTCATCTGCTTCAACGCTGTCC
Organism: Meconema thalassinum; assembly: GCA_946902985.2. Classification (NCBI taxonomy): domain Eukaryota; kingdom Metazoa; phylum Arthropoda; class Insecta; order Orthoptera; family Tettigoniidae; genus Meconema; species Meconema thalassinum. The sequence continues at coordinate 1,000,739,031 of OX336388.2, read as the reverse complement.
GTATTTCGCCCCGAGTTGGGGAGTCGAGGCTCATGCTTGGGTTACTTTCTGCTTCCTCTTCATTTTCTCCTCGCTGCTTACTTTCTGGTCCTCTATCTCTATTAAGAACCTCCGCAAAGTGTTCTCTCCATCTTGTCAGCTGCTGTTCACACGTCGTGAGGATCTCGCCCGTCTTGCTCTTCACAGGCCTAGTTTTATTAAAACCTTTCTTCGAAAGCATCTTTGTGATGCCATTGAGCTCCTTAACGTCCCCCCTTCTTGCCGCTTCTTCTGCTTTCTCCGCCTGCTCATCAATCCACCTCCTATGATCCTTCCGTACACTCCTCTTTAGCTCCCTGTTTGCTGTTGAATACTTTGCTTGTGTGAGAGCCTTCTGCTGCCTAGTCTTGCAGGTGTTGAGCTTGGCCTTAATCTCCTTCCTACAATTTATCTTGTCCCAGGTCTGATCGGATATCCATTCTTTCCGCAGGTAGTTCTTGTACCCGAGCTGCATCTCACTGGTTTCCACGAAGATATTCTTTACCTCGCTCCACACAGTCTCCACGTCCTTCTCTGTCTCGGAGTCCAACACCTGGAATTTATTTCTGAGCTCCAGTTTAAATTGGTCCAATCTCTGCTGGTTCTTAAGCTTGCCCACATCAAACTTGTTGTGCCGAGTGTTAAACTTGCGGCGGACTGCGACGATCTTCATGCGGAAGTTGGCAACCACAAGATGATGGTCACTACCAACGTCCGCTCCTCTCTTGTTCCTAACATCTTCCAAGCTTCTTCTGAACCTCCTGCTCACCGTGATGTGATCAATTTGATTTTCTGTGACTTGATCAGGAGACACCCAGGTGACCTTGTGGCACCGGCTATGAGGAAATACCATGCCAACCATCACCAAATCCTGACTGGCGCAATATTCCGTAAATTTCTCCCCATTGTAATTCATCTCACCAAGGCCATGTTTACCCATGATCTGCTCCAACCCCTCATTGTTTGAGCCCACCTTCGCGTTGAAGTCTCCCATAACAATGGAAATGTCCTTCTTACTTGTTTGTCTTGTGACATCTCGCAGCATTTGGTAGAATTCTTCCTTCTTCTCTGGCTCTGATTGTTCTGTAGGCGCATAGCATTGGATGATGATCATATTCCTGATCTTTGTCTTGAACCTAGTAAACATGAGCCTACCAGAAATTGGCTTCCACTCCATAAGGCTTCTCTTTGCATTTCTGTTGAGCAGCAACCCCTCTCCATCCCTGTGTTCTTCATCATCGCCCCCAGAATAGAGAAATGTAATTCCATCTGTTGTCTGTATTTCACCAAATCCTGGCCACCTCACTTCACTCAATCCTAGGATATCCAGCCCATAGTTCTTCATCTCCCGTGTCACTTGTTTCAGTCTGGTTTTCTCCATCAAGGTCCTCACATTCCAGAAACCGATTTTCGTAGTCCTCTTCATGCCAAAATCGTCATCAGGTTATCCGTCCGGTTTTGTAATTTCGCTTCAGTTTCCGTAATCAGTTTATTTAAGAGGAGCGAGTGATTAACCCACTGCCTCCGAGTGTCTTGGAGGGGCTGCCACCTTAAGCCTGAGGCACCAGGCTGATTTTCTGTCAGGGTTCTTCCCTTAGCCTTTGAAGAACCAACTCCAAACTACAAGGCAGCAGTTGTGTCACCAGAGCCCCGTTAGCCGTAATTTCTTCAGGGTTCCTGTAACGCCTTCACAGCTACCGTAGCGGTCTTGAGGCACACAAAGGCCCCACTGTACTTCACCCCTACAGGCAATCCCCTACTTAATTAAGTTGCCCATCTCCCAAGACGAGGACGAGGGGTTGGATTTGTGGGAGACTTGAATTCCTTTGGTTATAAATAAATTATTTTCTGCAAAAACCTTCCTCGAGGTATCCTTTACAGAATGGTGAAAACCGCTTCAAAATCCAATCAGTAGTTCTCGAGATTACCCGTGACATCCAAGAATCGGGGACTTTGTTTTATACTAAGCAGAGACTATACGCCAATCAGTATAATTTAATATAATATAATAATATAATATAATAATATAATATAATAATAATAATTGACTGTGAATTTTGTGGGACGAAAAGTTTACAGGCGAAATGAGAGTTGCACTTCCAGGGAATGGTGATGTGAATGAAACTCAAATTCCCGTTCCGTCCAATCTTAACTTGACTGTGTTTCACAGGCGAAATGAAGAAAATCCGTGCTGCACTTCCAGGAAAACTCCAAACACAACCACCCTTCTCGGAAGTCTTAACTCAACATGACTCAACGGTTTGCTGCTGGCTGTATCTGGGGCAATAGGTTTGCCCGCTAGCTAGACTGTAACAGGGATGGTAGACTCGCCCTTAGTTAGCTCGTAAACTGTCGCCTCAGTAGTTGAATGGGGCAATAAGCTCGTTCGCTAGCTAAGCTGTAACTGGGATGATAGATAGACTCGCCCCTAGCTATAGTGCGGGCCAAACCATTGGAAGCCTGAATGTCAACCGGCTCTCCGCTCCGCTCTCCACCCCGCGCCCGGCGGTGTTGCCATGCTATTGCATCGTACCTTCAGTCGCGTGCTAGATGCGAGAACGTACAGGACAACAGCGCACCGACTACGCGTGACCTTCAGGCTTCCAATGGTTTGTCCCGCACTTTAGCTCGTAAACTGTCACCTCAGTAACTGAATGGAGATTGTTGGAAGAAATTAAACCGTAAAAACACTTATAGTGGGCGATGTATTGAAGATAGACATATGCTCTCGCGGACTTTTTTGTAGAACCTTTCATGATGAACAATTCTTACACTCATAGTATTTAGATATTTTTAACGGTTTGCCCAGCGTAAGCTTACAAAGCGCTCGGACGCCAAGTTTATTTTCGACTTTTCCACTGAAATCGTTACTGCTCGGTTTCCTTTGATCATAAATAAATAATTTTCTACAGAAATCATCCTCGAGATATCCTTTACAGAATGGTGAAAACCGCATCAAAATCCATCCTGTGGTTCTCGAGTTTACCCGTAACATCCAAGAATCGGGGACTTTGTTTTATACTAAGTAGATATTAACAACAACAAAAAAACAGAATATTTGGCGTTCCGTTAAAGATTAAAACGGAAAGCGGAAAAAACAAGAAGAAACGGACTGGTTCCGGGTAAAATGGAACGTCTGGCAACCTTAGCTGTATGTGCCCCCTTAATAGAAAGGAAGGATCCTGGCGCGTTTCATATTCACTTGCAATAAAATATAGGGAGGAGGGCAGGTCTATTATGGAGCTGCCTACAGTATGTCTCGTATCACTTGCAATATCATTATTCTGTGACGAAGCACTTGGTGATGCATTGAGCTACACGAGATGCATGACTCGTCAACTGTTCGCTTATCTCAGGGGCTGATTGCTCCGTCTGCCAAACTCCGGCCTAACTTGTGAAATTAGAGGTTCATTTTGAGGGCTTCAATACGTAGGTAGGGGCTTCAGTGGCGTAGTTGGTAGCATGATGAACTGCTGTGCCCAAGATAGCGATTTCAAACCCTGGAAGAAGTCTTCGGATTTTTTAAGAGCGTTAAAATCCTTCAGTATGCCTTCCTTCGGAGAGGAAGTAAAGCCGGCGGTGCCATGTCATAGATTTATGGCATGTAAATGATTCTTCCACTAACTAAACTTGTGTGAAGCTAAATTTCTAGGTTAGATTTCGTTGAAACGCTCTATCATAGTTTGAAAGTTCACCACTAGGTGTCAGTGACATCTGGTAGCGAAAGTTAGAACTACTTGAAATTGAACGGAACTAGTAGATCTCCCTATGGGTGTCCGCTTGAAGCAGCTACTGCTCTGGCGAGCTGAAAATGTCCTCGTACATTCCCGGCACTAAAATATTAAGGTCAACTGAATTACCGAACACTCGTATCGCTTGCTGCATGTGGTGACTATTTCAGTTTTAATGATGGACTGAAGATAAAAATTCCAACCAGCCAGTGGGACTCCCGATTTCCAGAGAAGTACTAGCTCTCAGCATCTTCTATCAGTCGCTTGTCAGCTGCTACTACTAAACTCGCTTCAATGCGCGAACTCTCTGGGCCACCGACTAAAAACCGTGGCGTAAACTGTAAGTGTTCAGCCGGTAAACATCCTAAATTCCGAGTTGGAGACGTTGCCCTCCTACAAGAATACGTCCTGCTCAGGCATATGTGGAAGAGAGACCGAGTCGACGAAATACGAAAAGGGAGAGACGGCTGAGTGATGACAGCCATCCTGCATCTGCCCAATGGTTCGTGAGTCAGCAGACGGGTGCAACTGGTGATTCCTGTGGAAATCGTCCAGGGATAAGGATGTGGAAGATATTTATTTATTTATTTATTTATTTATTTATTTATTAGCGTATGGATTTTAGTGCCGGGAGTGTCCGATGACATGTTTGGCTCGCCAGAGGCTGTAGCTGCTTCAATGTGGACACCCATGGGGTGAGCGACAAGATTCGTTCAATTTTAGGTAGTTCCAACTTTCGCAACCATATGCCACTGACACCTAGTGGTGAGCGTTGGAACTTTGATAGAACGTTTCAACGAAATCTAACCTGCAAATTTAGCTTCACACAAGTTTAATAAGTGGAAGGTGGGTAGTTTATTGGCTGAGGAATAACCCACCCACCAAGGGAAGATGACTAAGAAAAGGAAGTAGATTTTGGATTGGAGAAGAAGGATAGAAAAATAGGAGGAGAGTCCCACAAAATTTATAAGTTTAGCTTTCAATACACTTAGAAGCGGTTGCCACCGCAAATCCGTTCTCGGATACCTAAAGTGGGTACGAGCTTGGTCGAAGCTGACGGGAACCGCAGCTAAGACTTTGGCGGTTTTCCAGAGAAAGGCTTTAGTGTATTTCCTCCCAAGCATGCATAAAAGTACTATGGGGAAGGGTGATAGTCTGGCAAGACAGATAGTAAAAGCTTTATTGAGTATGAACGAGGGCATAAACCTAGGAAGAGCTAGGAAAGCCAGGATCTTGCCTAACTGTAGTATCAGAGAAATGATGAATCCAAAAACAAATATTTAATTTATTTAACAATTCAAAGAAGTTGGAGAAAATTAACAAGCGTGTAATATAATTTTGACAAACATAGTTCATTTGAACTTTTTAACAAATGGGGTCGCAGACCTCTCAACATTAAACGTTTGCTCCAGGTAATTGACAATTTACAAGGTTTCAAACCTTACATGTTTCTAAAATCTTTATAAGATTTAAACAAATAAACAATGAAGTAATTAAAGTTTGAACGTGAATTGGAGTACAAAGAGTGTACCTTAAGAAATTCTTGAGAGAATGTTCTAGAGAAAGTGACAACTTCGAAAATAACAATAATAAAAACATGAAAAATAAGATAGAAGTTCCTACAACTTCTTATATTTATACAGAATTACTATATGAGAATTATACAAAAGAGAGCAGGTCACTTACTGTGAAACCTGAGGAAAGTGAAAAGGAAGGTTCTAGACTTCCCAAGTTTGAGCAGGAATCACTAGCCAAATGGGACAGTTTCCATTTCGTGAAACCTGAACATGACTCGCTCAAGAGTTTAAGGAATTGTTTTCCCTGATTATAGGAAAGGAACAATGTGAATTTGAAACTTGTATCACACAAGCAATTATGCAGAATTTAATTAATGTTAAACTAGCAAAGTTGTAAGGGCACTTCGAGAGTGACACCTTATAGGAAAGTTACAATTTTATTAATAATGGTGGTTAGTAGAAGGTTGAGGAAAGATCATTGGGATATAGGATCAATGTTCATGGCCTTATTTAAATATAAACGGACGATCGCGACGCGGTAGTAAAGTTGAGCAAGCACTGGTTTTCACTATAGTCTATAAAGATGGATGCAAAGTTCACTATAGAAACACTAAAGTTTATGAGAAAGAAAGTTATTGCAATTATGGAATTAACTGATTGCACTATATAGGTGAGAGTCTATTTCTTGAAAAAGTTGTGATTTACAATTAAATGCGCCATAGAATGTCCCAACGGTGGACGAAAGTTAGCTATTGCAGTAATTTAAGGAAGATTCCTCATTTTAACTAGTATTTTCACAAGTGAGTGAAAAATACCTGACGGCAAGCCTCGCAGATAGAGTACCAGATCTGGAAAGTTCCAGAACGATCTTTATAGAAGAATGGAGTCAAAGTTAATCCAGCGGAGGAACTAGCTTTATAATTTATAGACAGCGGGTATTAGATAATATCCCACGTAGTGAGAGGATTTCTCATTTTGCAAGCATAAGAAATGCTGCTTTTCACCAAGATTGGCTTGATTAGACAAAAGCCCAATATGGAAAATCCCGCGAAGAATGATTACCGCCCCACAAGTAATCTCACGCTGTCTATAAAATAATCAATAAAAGCATGTAGATAAAATTGATGAAGATAAGGTTAAAACCTTTAAAATGGTACTTATCTTGATTTCATGTTGAAGTCGAAGTTTCCGTTGATGACAACTACCTTGCCAACATGGCGTAGAAGAGTGTGTGCCTCTTGGTTTGAGGAGGCTAGCTCGAGAGGAGCTTTAACTGATCGAGTCAACTGCCGACTGAGAAGTGAGACCTGCTCAACGGAGCACGGAGGGACCAAGGAAGGGGAAAAGAGTGGGGGGTAGGAGACAAAAGGAGAACATATAAGCATTGCCAACTTTAAAACAAAAAATTGATCTCTTGCTGAGCCGGTCTTCAAAGAGTTGATAACAGATGATACTAGCGCAGCATGGTGAGTAAAAAAGTAGACGTAGTCCTCTTGCTCAAGGAGAAAATAGCTGGCGATGGTAACAGGATCTGGTGGCCAGATGGAGAAGGAATTCCTCTTGCACGAGGAAGAGTTGAAGAGCTTCAGATATTCGCTGCTATATGACGTTAGGTGGGTCATGGAATATATATCTGGAACAGACTCATAAAAGATATAAGCAACCGGAACACCTAAGAGAAAATAGATCACTGTTGGTGTTTGACAAAGAAGAAGGAAAGAACATGCAAAAGCATTCAAAATCTTAATCTCTCGTACCGTGTATTCCAAGAATGCACCAGAAGGTTCTTTTACACGCCATAAATCTATGACATGGGACCTCGAGCTTTACTTCCCCTCCGAAGGAAGGCATACTGGAAGATTTAAACGCTCTTAAAAATCCGACGACTTCGGCTGGCTTTGAACCCGCGATCTTGGGCATACAAGTCCAGCATACTACTGACTAGGCCACCGAAGCCGCTTGTGGAAGACAAAAGGGGTAGCAGAAGATGAGGTCTACCGTCAGAACTCATAATTAACTGTCGATGATTCCGATAGATATGTTTTTGTTTTTAAAAGAACAAAGAGGTTGAGTACGATGGAGTCATAGTTCTTTCTGTACGTAATTTGTACGTTAACAACAGTAGTTATACAGCCACAGTATCTTTAAATCACGAGGGACATATGTTGTCAAGAGGAAGGAAGCCGAGAGTGACCCCTCATAACTAGTTGGGAGGGACTTAGCGGTGCGGTTTTTGGGATTAAAGAACGCCACCTGGCCGGCCCCGTGGTGTTGGGGGTAGCACGCCTGTCTCTCACCCGGAGGCACCGGGTTCGATTACCGGCTCCGTCAGGGATTTTAGAAACTGACGTGAGGGCTGGAACGGGGTGCACTCAGCCTCGTGAGGACAATTGAGTAGCCGTCTAACAGTGAGGCTGAGCCCTGGTCACGAAAACCAAGATTAACGGCCAAGGGGATCCGATGCGCTGACCAAGTGTCACCCTAATATCTGCAGGCTAAATGGCTGGGCAGTGGTCGCTTGGTAAGTCTAGGCCCTTCATGGGCTGTAGTGCCACGGGGTTAGTTAGTTCTAGAACGCCGCCTGTGACCTTCATGACTAGTTGAGGCGACCTGCACGTTGTAACGAGGATGCAATGTACAGTATGATGGAGACGTCTCTAACACCCAGTCTCCACGTCAGGTGAAGATACAAATCCCCATTGTCTGATCGGGAATCGAACTAGGGACATTTCAGTGCCAAGCCTAGCATACTACCCACTTAGCTACGGAGCCGAACTTTGTTGCATAAAAAAACGTACAGTGCATCAAATTGGAGACTACCTATTGACTATTTCCAGTCAAGTTTGCAAATAGCTGCTGCATAATGGAAATAGAATCCTTCCGTGCCCATTGTCCACCTCGTTCATTTGTAAGGGAGTTATGGAAACATGAATGTAGCATTAGAAGCAATGCAAAGCATTCTATCGCAGTGGAAAATCTGCAGTCATTTAAAAGTCAATGGTGAGTAATGGCTACAGGAATATACTGGAACGGGCTCACACACAGAAAGTCGACCAGGCACAAACCAGACGGTGGGGAAACAATGTTGTTGTCACATTAATATACTAAAACATATAAATAACTAGCAACCCGCCCTGGCGTTACCCAGTATCTTTAATGGTTTACCCAGCGTAAGCTTAAAAGGCGCACGGACGGCAGGTCCCAGACGCAATTCAGAAAAGCCGAGGTGAACAGCGAAACTACAAACACATACTACTCTTCATATCTAACCTATAATTTAGCTTTACTCAACTGTAATTAGTGGAAGGTTCATTATCATGTCATAAATCGATGACATGGGAACGCCGGCTTTTCTTCGCCTCCGAAGGAAGGCATACTAAGGGATTTTAGGTTTACTTTTCACATTTTGCAAAAATGAGGAAAAAGTAGACTTATGAGATCGATCCGGGCAAATGTGTGTCTGTCTGTCCTTCTGTCTGTCTGTCTGGCTGTGTGTGTGTGTCCCCCCTATCAACTACTAAACGGCTGCAGCAATCGAAACAAAATTTGGTGGGAGTAAATATCTATACCTTAATATTTCAATGCCGTATATGAAAATGATGTCAGTGCTACCAACTGCTGAAAAATCGCTATTGAAATTAGAGCTCCATGTTGGATATCTTGGAAGGTATGAATGGGCACTATTTCAAAATTGGCACACGTATAGATAATAATATTTCAGTTTAATTTCCAGGAGGCTATACATGGCAGTGTTGCCAAAATGATTATAAGCCTGCTGATAGGTTCAACTTTTAAATGCATATAACTTCTACACTATCAATTGGAATTCAACCAAATTGTGTATGTGCTATGTGTACATAAACAGATATGACTGAGCGTATTCTTAAGATCCACCAGGGCTACCAACTGTTAATAAATACTCTCAATTTCTTCTATCCGAATACCAATATATAAGAAAGTATGCAAGCCGACAGCTTTAAACTATGCACACGTATAGAACCGGATTTTCTATATTAATTTGGGGTAACTTATATACGTCAGTGCTACCGACATGATTCTAAGCCTGCTGAGAGGTCCTACTTTAAATACATGTATGTTCTATACTATCATTTGGATTTCAACCAAATTTCGTATGTGCTATGTGTACCATAACAGATATGACTATGCATATTCTTAAGAGCAACCAGGCTGCCAACTGTTAATAAATACTGTCTCTATTTTTGTTACCCTAATATCAATATATCAGAAAGTGTGGAAGCCAATAGCTCTAAACTTTGCACACGTATAGTACCTGGCATTCTAGATTAATTTGGAGTAACTAATATATGTCAGTGCTGCCAACATGATTTTAAGCCTGCTGATAGGTCCAATTTTAAAATACCAGCAACTTCTATACTAACAAATGGATTTCATCCAAAATTGGCACAACAATAGATCATAATATTTCAGATTTAAAGTATTTCTGACCAACACATGCATGACATTGTTGCCAACATGATTTTACGCACGCCGATAGATCCAATGTCTAACTGCATGTAACGTCCATGCTATCCATTGGACTTCAACAAAATTTTGTATTCTGTACTGTACCGTAAGAGATGGAACTAAGAATATATTCTGTCACCAGGGCTGCCAACTGTAGTGCTCTATTAGGCTACATTATGCTAGGTATATTTCGAACTAATTAGAAATTTCGATATTACTAACTTAATTTTGTCACTATTCTAGATAGGTCCATATAGATTAATCATTGGCATGAATCTTAAATTTTAAGATAATTAGGCTTTTTAGTTCGCCACGGAACCTCTTGTTATTTCCGTATTCTTCTTCCTTGTTATATATTCTTCCAGTGTCATAAGCATATTATCATTTCAAATGATCTTGTCGACATCATCGTTATGCTTTGGTTTACCGTTATGTGTTACGGTTGCGCATAGGAAATGTACCAAGGTTGCACTTGAGCGTATGACGTCATCATGCTGTTCAGTGCATATGCACCGAGACTGAGTTTACTCCTGGGCTATGGCGTTATGCGATACGGAGACGGAGAGCGTATGCCGTCATCATGTTGTTCAGTGCATATGTACCGAGTCTGAGTTTACTCCTGGGCTATGGCGTTATGCGATACTGAGCCCGTTAGAGGAGGTTATCTGGGCACCATCCGCCGAAAGAAACGGTACTTCGAACGACCCTGTCCTTAGAACCCACAACCTGAGAGGATCAGGTGCATTTCTTTAAGGGCTATCATAGCACGAGAGGCTTGATCCAGGGGATTCGGGTAATTTTGCACGGAACACTTGTCATAGACGCCCAAAGAAATACATCCGCAAACACAAAGCTAACAATAAAGAGATACTGTCTTAAGTAAAATTTCGTGCATGATTTATTCATAAAAAGGCCCCTAAACTACTTCTGAGGGTTGAAATCGGCTAATCCGCTGATCTAATTACAATAATTAGTCAATCCCTAAAGTAAAGTTAAGTAACCCTCGTGAATTCCTAATTACATAAAACAAAAGCAACAACTAAGCTAGGCGCGTGGTACGAGAGAAAACTAACGCGAAGCAAAGTTACAAGCAAATGACTCGGTTCAAGTTACATTTAACATCAAGCAAAACCAATCCCTTGATTAGGATGGTACCACGTCCACTTTACAATTGCATTTAATATCTGTCAAAATCCTGACGTGAATAGAAATATTTCGACGAGTCGCGTCGTAACCAAAGACTTATTACACAAGCTAAATGATAGTTGACCACAGACTATCAAAAATGAACATTGCATAAAACACTGTTTATACTAACAGGGTACAATAGGGTGAATACACTAGTTAGTTAGTTAGTTAGTTAGTTATTGTTGTTTTAAGGGGCGGAACTACGAGGTCATCTACCCCTTGAATACACTAGGAAATAATCAATGAACCCATGACACAAGCCTGCCTTCGCGAACTGAGATACTGTTTGTACTCAGTCGTCATCTCATGCGTGTAAATTAGGTTGGCAATGCGCAATCATCACTGCGACTTACAAGCTTGGAATTCACGCGGGCCTTAAGTTACAAACTACTGGTCCCGGAGATTCATGTCGTCGAAAAAAAAATGTGTCAGCTCATTTAAATTGTCATCCCCCACTGGAAATGATGCAGAATCACGGTGTCAAAATCAACAACAAGCAAATGGTCACACATTTTTCTGGGCTGTAATTATTTAATTAATTAATCCGTCGGTTTAGGATAATTATGCATGTGATTTATAAGCAAGGTTTATGTAATGTATTAGATGGTTTAGTTTAGGACACCAGTCGTCGGCTGCATGTGATCTCACCTGAGATTCACTCGAAGAACGTGACTTCTAAAAGTCAACAACACAATGCTCTGAGATAAGAAACTGCTCAAGCAACAATAACACAGGTTAGCGCGTCTTACACCATTTTCACGCAAATATCATCGGTTGTCTAGGCCACAGCCCAAATTGACGCCGGAATAAACCAACAACGCAAGGGGACCTTAATCCGTCCTGCCTTACTACAACAATGTGTTCACAGATACAACAATAACATTAGCTAGCCTGACATTATACAAAACTGGGCCAATTAGCATGTGTATTAAAACCTTTATTACAGCTCGCTAGATGATTCACCTTCATCAGCTGAAATATAAAAGGCATTCGTGTTAGCGAATATTCCCTCACTTTTACAATGGTAAACAAACATCAGATGTTCACAGCTCGAATAACTGTTTCCCCAAAGCCTGGTTATGTAATTGATGACACTGACATTCACATCCCATATGATTGTGACGTAAATTAGCAGTATAAAAATCAATAAAAGTCGTCTCCCACTGAATTCTGGGTAAGAACAGGTTCCTACTGCTAGCATCTCGCGTGTCAAATTCGCTCCACACAGCATTGAGTATGGCTTGGCTTCATTCATTTGTAACACAAAAACTGTACATTTCATCTGACAGAAACACATGATAAAGTCCAGGCGTTTTCTGCAGATTGCGTTGAAATCGATTATCACTTTCCTAATAGTGTCTATTACTGTGTGTTACCCTTTCAAATAATGTAGCGTTGCAAAAATATCAAAGAAGACTAAATAAAAGACTGTACACTTCTGCAACTTAACTGCACTGACGTGACAGATATGTCACTCATCCATTCATTAAACACGGGGATTTTTGTGCATTGCTCGGCACATTCTTAGACAAAATTAACAACATCCATCCGCTGCGATGCTGTTTTGAAATGATACGCTTGTAGATTTAACCTCATGTCCCCACCAATCTTATTGGGCATGAGTTCGTTCCTCCCGGGAACTTATCGTGGTAAATAGTACTCACAAGAATGTCAACGAAAGAGTAAAAAAAAAAGTTTCAGTATCTGTCGACTGAAAAACGATACGCTAATAATATATTTGAAAATCAAAGAAGGGGCCTATAGCATAGGATGTGCCCAAAGTTTATCAGAAGTCTACATCTCCTGGTTTAAGATGTCCTTTACATGACATAAATTCAGCCTGCTCTAGGCTGGTCTATAATACACTGAAAATATACATATGAAATGTACACCCCGGTATAGAACACGGTATGGGTGTCTAACGAAGGATTGCCCCAGTGCCAAAGAAAGAAAGAAAGAAAGAAAGAAAGAAAGAAAGAAAGAGAAAGAAAGAGAAAGAAAGAGAAAGAAAGAGAAAGAAAGAAAGACATATTCTAATCCTGCCTGAGTGGTCTACTATCATAGTTTCGGCTAACAATACTTCAAATTACATCTGCCTGGACAAACCTTGTACAATGATGAAGATATAGGACTGACGGTTACTATTCCATGTTGCTCACTTTCCAAATTTCACGTTGGAAGGGGTAATATGCCTCTATTTCTCCTGGCATATTTATAGGTAAGACCAAGGGTCCTAATCTGTCCTCTTCTTCCTTCATCCCGTACTCGTTTTGTTCCTCAGGGTACTGGTCAAACATTCCCGTCATGGCTGGGTTATTTCCTCGGATCTCCTCTCATCATAAAGGAGTTACTCCATCTGGACGTTCACACGTAGACGGTAGAATACATTTATCACGTGGTACGATTCACACTGCATGGTGGCAATAAATTTCACAGATTCTATAATTTTTACGTAGTACAAAATGCTCTCACTGGCTTTACAATTGCAGGTGATTATAAAAATGGCTCTGGTTTCCTGCCACAGAATTTGCGATACTCGTGGTATCTCTCACAGAATCTACACTCTCTTAAATCACTCAGAATCTTCGCAATCACTGAAGAACACGTGTGATGCGTAATATGGCCAGGATTCGTTTCGTTAGTGGCATTCACTAGGCTGTTATAATTTACAGTAGCCTGAATATTTCGTCTGACTTCAGACAACGTGTTCACGGTCCTCGTGGTACAGTGAAAAAAACTAATTTCACTCGAAATAACTTTTGCTTTGCAGAATATCGTTTCACCGGCCTGACACGGCCAAAATAAATACTGTTCGTTGTAATATTGCGATGCACTCAGCACGATGGCTGTAGATAATTTCCTCCCACTTATGGGGTGTTCGCTTATGTCATAACGTAGCCTTCGTCACTTTGACGGACTATGGACACAACACGTGCAGTCACAGCGGACTGTCAAGACGGTGTGATGCAGCTAGGAACTGCTTCCTGATTCCAAGGAAGTTGTTAAGTCATTGGGCGACTAATTACATGATCCCCGCGTGTCTGCGGTGTAAATACCTTAACCAAAAATAATATTTACCAATTCTAAAGGCATAGATGAATGGTAAATTAAACAGAATTATATGTGGCATGTTTCTGAGATATGTGGTAACAAAATTGTATGTAAAATATCTCCAGGAAGAAAATAAGCTGTCCTCGCCGAAGTCAAAATAGCGTAATAATCATGAGGTCGACCTGAATGACTTTTATGCACATCACACACTGTTCCATGAACTACGAATTTGTCTCGTATGCGTGTAATGTATCTATCTATATATATCAGTTTCTTGTGGACACGATAACTGCCGTAATTTTGCACCAATCACTTTGAATTTTTTACATAACATGTATCCCTATAAAATCTCGGTCGAGTTCGTTAATGGGCAAAATCGGTCGAAGGGGGTGAAAATGGGGGGCTTTTTTCGAAAAAGTGAAATTTCGCTATAACTCTCTTAATACGTGAAATATCGAATCCATTCAAAGTTCATAATATGTGTCGGATAAGTGCCAAAAATGTATGTCAAATAAGTTTTTTGATAGCACCAACCATTGACCGAAGGGGTGGAAAAAAGTGGGTTTTTCGGGAAACATTAATCATATCTCTCTTAATAGGCACAATATCAAAACCGTAGATAATGGACAATATTCCTCCAATAATTACCTAAAACTTTTGTCTGAAAGAATTTTCGATATGACCCACCATTACGCCACGGAGTGAGCAAAATGATTTAAATTATTAGAAAATTCCAAGTGCCAAGAGTGGTTGCCATGACAACTTTACTTTTAATTGATACGGGTTGAGCCATCAGCAGTTGCTATGACAACGCCACTGCACGAGATCACATTCTGTTTTCATATGTCTGTGGGAAGCGACTTCGGTATCGGAACTGGTAGCATGCTGAACTTCTATGCCCAAGGCCGCGGGTTCAAACCCGGCTAAAGTCGTCGGATTTACTAAGAGCGCCAAAAAACCCTGAGTATGCTTTCCTTCGGAGGGGAAGTTCCAACGTTCGTTGCGAGTTGATGGTTCCGGTGGCATCTAGTGGCCAAGTTCACAGCTAGGTGTCGTTGATGGTAGTATTTTAAATTATGTAGCCTATTTTAGGTAGATTTCATCAGAAAGCTAACTATTGCAATGGGTGCCATGTTTCGACTTCCGGAAAATTTCGACATATCTTCGCGTTTCACATCCCCCAGACCCCAAACCACCGTCAGTTCAAAAGTTTATATACACACATCAAAAAAAGTTTTGCATCACCTCGGTTCCAAGAGTTCCGGAACCGTTAAATACAAAGGGAATAGAGATCAACACAAACAACATTTCAGCTCGTTTTATTGCTCATGAGACCCACACATTGCATGTTGTACCATCATACAGCTAGACTTTCAGCATTTGTGGTCCAGATTGCAGTACACACCACTACCTCTAATACCCAGTAGCACGTCCTCTTGCATTGATGCATGCCTGTATTCGCCGTGGCATACTATCCACAAGTTCATCAAGACACTGTTGGTCCAAATTGTCCCACTCCTCAACGACAATTCGGCGTAAATCTCTCAGAGTGGTTGGTGGGTCAAGACGTCCATAAACAGCCCTTTTCAACATATCCCAGGCATGTTCGATAGGGTTCATGTCTGGCGAACATGCTGGCCACTGTAGTCGAGCGATGTCGTTATCTTGAAGGAACGCATTCACAAGATGTGCACGATGAGGTCGAGAATTGTCGTCCATGAAGACAAATGCCTCTCCAATATTCTGCCGATATGGTTGCACTATGGGTCGGAGGATGTCATTCAGGTATCGTAAAGCCGTTTCGGAGCCTTCCATGACCACCAGTGGCGTACGTCGGCCCCACATAATACCACCCCAAAACATCAGGGAACCACCACCTTGCTGCACTCGCTGGACAGTGTGTCTAAGACGTTCAGCCTGACCAGGGTGCCTCCAAACACGTCTCCGACGATTGTCTGGTTGAAGGCATATGCGACACTCATCGGTGAAGAGAACGTGATGCCAATTCCGTGGGGTCCATTCAGCATGTTGTTGGGCCCATCTGTACCGCGCTGCATGGTGTCGGGGTTGCAAAGCTGGACCTCGCCATGGACGTCGGGAGTGAAGTTGCGCATCATGCAGCCTATTGCGCACAGTTTGAGTTGAAACACGACGTCCTGTGGCTGAACGAAACGCATTATTCAACATGGTGGCATTGCTGTCAGGGTTCCTCCGAGCGGCAATCCGTAAGTAGCGGTCATCCACTACAGTAGTAGCCCTTGGGCGGCCTGAGCGAGGCCTGTCATCGACAGTTCCTGTATCTCTGTACCTCCTCCATGTCCGAACAACATCGCTTTGGTTCACTCTGAGACGCCTGGAAACTTCCCTTGTTGAGAGCCCTTCTTGACACAAAGTAACAATGCGGACGCGATCGAACTGCGGTATTGACCTTCTAGGCATGGTAGAACTACAGACAACATGAGCAGCGTACCTTCGTCCTGGTGGAATGACTGGAACTGATCGGCTGTCGTACCCCCTCCGTCTAATAGGCCCTGCTCATGCATGGTTGTTTACATCTTTGAGCAGTTTTAGTGACATCTATGAACAGTCAAAGGGACTGTATCTTGGATACAATATACACAGTCAACGTCTATATGCCGGAGATCTGGGAACCGAGGTGATGCAAAACTTTTTTTGATGCGTGTATATGTGTGTGTATATAAATGCATATATATCAGTTTCTTGTGGACACGATAACTGCCGTAATTTTGCACCAATCACTTTAATGTTTTACATAATATGTAACCCCTTAAAAAATCGGTCGAGTTCGTTAATGGGCAAAATCGGTTAAAGGGGGGGGGGGGGGGGCGGCTTTTTTTTTCGAAAAAGTGAAATGTCGCTATAACTCTCTTAATACGTGAAATATCGAATCAATTCAAAGTTCATAATATTTGTCGGATAAGTGCCAAAAATTTATGTCAAATAGGTTTTTTGATAGCACCAACCATTGACCAAAGGGGTGGAAAAAAGTGTTTTTTCCGGGAAACATTAATCATATCTCTCTTAATAGGCACAATATCAAACCCGTACATAATGGAAAATATTCCCCTAATAATTACCTAAAACTTTGTCTGAAAGAATTTTTGATCTGACCTACCATTACGCCAAGGGAAGAGAAAAATGATTTCGGAATTAAAGAACATGCCAAGTGCCATCAGAGGTTACCGTGACAACGCTTCTAAATTGATGAGGGATGAGCTATCAGAGGTTGCCAAGACAACGCCATTGCACGAGATCACATTCATTTTTCCATCTGACTGTGGGAAGCGGCTAACTGGTAGCATGCTGAACTTATATGCCCAAGGTCGCTGGTTCAAAGCCGGCCAAAGTCGTCGGATTTTCTAAGAGCGCTAAAAACCCTCAGCATGCTTTCCTTTGGAGGAGAAGTTCCAACGTTCGTTGCAAGTTGCTGGTTGCGGTGGCATCTAGTAGCCAAGTTCACTGCTAGGTGTCGTTCACGTTAGGATATGGTACAAAATTAGGAACTACTACTTAAAATTGACCGTCTGCAGACCTTACCTGAATTACAGACTAAAACAGTCATCACAATTAACACCGTTTATCAGATTCTACACACCCGGGGTTACATGACCACGTTGTCGCAGCCCCTAAACTGAGGAACCAACAAAAATCTCTGCGGGAGATAAAATTTTGCGAGAAGAAGTAACAGACTGTCTGATAGTTACACATCAGTTCCAAACCTTGCATAAGGACAGTGTGATCAGAAGTATAAAAATGAACCCCGAATGACAAGAAGGTTACCATCCCCATAAGACAATAAAATGATAAAAATATGCATACAAAAACGAAAAAAAAGTTGATTTTTAACCTCCAAATTTAAATACTTTCTTGCAATCAATGAGGTCTGATCCTCCTACGAAAACCTGCATATTTTGCCTATTATAGCCAATCCCCTAGTTTGCCCGGTGAAATCTACCTCCGCCTTCCGGCGTGCCGAGAGGATTTTTTTTACTTTTATTGTTGTTGTTTGAGCCTTCAGTCTTTTGACTGGTTTGATGCAGCGCTTCGTACCTCCCTGTCCTGAGCTAATCGTTTCACCCTACATAGCTACCCCACCTTACATCTGAGGCAATATGTATAACATATTCTAACTTTGGTCCATGCCTACTGTTTTTGTTAGCAGTAGTTTTCATTAGAAATTTCATTTGGAGAAAACATGAATGATCCTGGTAGCACCTTTTAGGTAGATTTCATTAGAAAGCTAACTATTGCAATGGGTACCATGTTTCGACTTCCGGAAAATTTCGACATATCTTCGCGTTTCACATCCCCCAGACCCCACAACCACCGTTAGTTCAAAAGTTTATACGGTATATAATTTATGTATATATGTATCTATCTATTTATATCAGTTTCTTGTGGACACGATAACTGACGTAATTTTGCACCAATCACTTTCAATATTTTACATAATATGTATCCCTATAAAATCTCGGTCGAGTTCGTTAATGGGCAAAATCGGTCGAAGGGGGTGAAAATGGGGGCCTTTTTTCGAAAAAGTGAAATTTCGCTATAACTCTCTTAATACGTGAAATATCGAATCCATTCAAAGTTCATAATATGTGTCGGATAAGTGCCAAAAATTTATGTCAAATAAGGTTTTTGATAGCACCAACCATTGACCGAAGGGGTGGAAAAAAGTGGGTTTTTCGGGAAACATTAATCATATCTCTCTTAATAGGCACAATATCAAAACCGTAGAAAATGGACAATATTCCTCCAATAATTACCTAAAACTTTTGTCTGAAAGAATTTTCGATATGACCCACCATTACGCCACGGAGTGAGCAAAATGATTTAAATTATAAGAAAATTCCAAGTGCCAAGAGTGGTTGCCATGACAACTTTACTTTTAATTGATACGGGTTGAGCCATCAGCAGTTGCTATGACAACGCCACTGCACGAGATCACATTCTGTTTTCATATGTCTGTGGGAAGCGACTTCGGTATCGGAACTGGTAGCATGCTGAACTTCTATGCCCAAGGCCGCGGGTTCAAACCCGGCTAAAGTCGTCGGATTTACTAAGAGCGCCAAAAAACCCTGAGTATGCTTTCCTTCGGAGGGGAAGTTCCAACGTTCGTTGCGAGTTGATGGTTCCGGTGGCATCTAGTGGCCAAGTTCACAGCTAGGTGTCGTTGATGGTAGTATTTTAAATTATGTAGCCTATTTTAGGTAGATTTCATCAGAAAGCTAACTATTGCAATGGGTGCCATGTTTCGACTTCCGGAAAATTTCGACATATCTTCGCGTTTCACATCCCCCAGACCCCAAACCACCGTCAGTTCAAAAGTTTATATACACACATCAAAAAAAGTTTTGCATCACCTCGGTTCCAAGAGTTCCGGAACCGTTAAATACAAAGGGAATAGAGATCAACACAAACAACATTTCAGCTCGTTTTATTGCTCATGAGACCCACACATTGCATGTTGTACCATCATACAGCTAGACTTTCAGCATTTGTGGTCCAGATTGCAGTACACACCACTACCTCTAATACCCAGTAGCACGTCCTCTTGCATTGATGCATGCCTGTATTCGCCGTGGCATACTATCCACAAGTTCATCAAGACACTGTTGGTCCAAATTGTCCCACTCCTCAACGACAATTCGGCGTAAATCTCTCAGAGTGGTTGGTGGGTCAAGACGTCCATAAACAGCCCTTTTCAACATATCCCAGGCATGTTCGATAGGGTTCATGTCTGGCGAACATGCTGGCCACTGTAGTCGAGCGATGTCGTTATCTTGAAGGAACGCATTCACAAGATGTGCACGATGAGGTCGAGAATTGTCGTCCATGAAGACAAATGCCTCTCCAATATTCTGCCGATATGGTTGCACTATGGGTCGGAGGATGTCATTCAGGTATCGTAAAGCCGTTTCGGAGCCTTCCATTTTTTTTTATTTTTTTTTTTTTTATTTTTTTTTCAGAATTCTTATTTATTGGTAAACAATTGACCTACAGTATGTATCATTAGTTTTATATCTCTGAATGAAATAAAATATTGGTCACTTTTCATGAAAAGTTCTCATAAAGAGTTCACCAGAAGTTCTCCACTCATGTTCTGAACCGTTGTAATCATTTCTTGCGTATCCATATTCCCCATTTGTGTCTTATAACCTGAAATTATAAATAGGAATGCTCTCTCACAAGGACCAGACCCTTCGTTGCTCTTCTTAGCCATATCACTGAGCTCAAGTCCGCCCTGATGACGTCACTGTAGATCGAAACGAGCTTTCTTCTTCAGCTGTTCTATGTTTACATTCCCGTCGTCGTCCATCACGTTAAAAGCTTGCATCATGCACGAAATAAATCATTTGGTATTGTTTTGTATATCTTTGCATCTAACATCTTTATAGAACTGGGTCAAATCTTTCCGAGTTGTGTTGGTTTTTGAGAGGCAGTTTTCAGTGTTTGTTACGAAACATCCCCTCAGCACTGTTTCAAAATTTTGGCCGTCACATCCGACAATCAAAACTGAAACAGATGCGTTGAAAACTTCCGTACACTTTTGCTTTGAACCATTGTCCAGCGTATTCTTCTGATGGAACTTACAAAATCCCTTAAGGTGCCCCCACCTCTTTCGTGCGCTGTTATGTTCCAGTCCACTGCTGCCGCTATAAACCAGGTTACAGCGTTTTGTTTTGGTTTCCCAGTAAGTTCAAAATCGCAAACCATTATGCGCTCCGCTGGTAGGTGGTCTATCCCCGGATGTATTCTCCGCAGTATAGCAGTCGTCCAAGTCCAAACTGTTCGAGCCCCTTGGCAGGATGTCACTCGATGCACTAATGTGTCGACATCTCCACATCGTCTACATTGAGCATCTTCAGCCATATTGTGACGTATGCGTTTAGTCGCTGTAGGCACAATGTCGTTGATCACAGAGTAGAGTGTGGATCTCCACTGTGTTGGGATGTATTTATTTGAGGCGTTCAACCAAATCGTTCTCCAATGTCTTTGGGTGAATTTATGTTCTATTGATAGCGGCTTCTGTTGCCCCTTCAGCAAATATGTGTATAGATTCTTCGTTGAATTAAATTCCCCCTGAGTTTTCCTTTCCTGAGGTAAACTGTCTATTACATTGATAACGGCACGAAAAGCCGGGTGTATGTGTCTATATCGCCCATTTATCGTCATAAGTGCTGGTGGGTGAAGAAAAGTCAATTCTGTTTGACTCCGCGTTCCTGACATAGATCGGAGGATGGTGCGCCCTAAGAGGGCTTTACATTTCATATCGACACAGGTTAGATTGAGGCCTCCTTGGAGATTTGGCAAGTATAATTGGTCGCGGGCGACTCTGTACAGCGATCCTCTCCAGAGGTAGTGACCGATACACAATTCTAAACGTTGGCTAATTTGTTTCGTTGCAGGTAAGAATTGTGCGAGATACCATATCTTGGATAAAGCAAACACATTAATGTGCCATACTTTCTGTATGAGATTTAGGGACCTGGTATTTTGCTGGAATAAGGTATGCCTCACTTTATTGATTACCATCGCCCAGTTTTCACTTATCATATCTTTAAATTTGTTCTGGAAAATAATTCCCAAAATCTTCAGCTTTTGCACAATAGGGAAAGATCGAGTAGGTGTGGGTAACGGATGTTGCCCAAGCAACATCATTCCAGACTTTGATGGATTGACTTGGGATCCAGATGTTTGCTGAAACTCGTTTATGATAGTCAGCATACGGTCTTCGTCGTTTTCCTCTGTGAGAACAATGCATACATCATCGGCATATGCTCTTACTGCCACTTTTTTCTCATTGATCGTCAGACCTGTTACATTCTGGTTTATCCTCCGGAGGAAGGGTTCCAGTGCTATGATGAACAGGATCATAGAAAGTGGGCATCCTTGACGAACCGATTTACGGATGGGTATTTTCGATGTGAGATGTCCATTAATGATTACTCTAGATTGTGCTGTTCTGTACAGTCCTGTAATGCATTTAATCAACCCGATAGGAAACCCGAAGGTTTGCAGTGTAGACCATAGATATGAATGTTTTATTCTATCAAAGGCCTTTTGAAAATCAAGACTGACTAGTGTCGTAGGGGGAAGATTAGAAGAAGTTTTCTCATGTAGAATAATAATATTGCTTAACACCAACAAGTTCGAGATGATATTGTTTCCTGGAGTCGCACAGGATTGCCACTGCCCTATAATTTGTAGCAGTTGCGGTTTGATTCGGGATGCTATGATTTTTGTAAAGATTTTGTAATCTGTATTGAGAAGTGTGATAGGTCTGAAATCCTCCATTCCAAGTGGTCTTCTGATCTTCGGAATTAAAATAATAATTCCAGCAGTGAATTCTTCAGTTATGATTTGTGGGTTTCCCATAATCTCCTGGTAAATTTGAAGAAGATCTTCACCTAGTATATTCCACATTAATTGATAGAATTCATATGGTATTCCATCAGGTCCAGGAGAGCGGTGACGTTGAGTTTGGCTTAGTGCTGTGAAAATCTCCGCCGAGGTAATATCACTTACCAGCATCGATCCATCCTCTGCGGTCAGTCTGGGTAGGTTTAGTTGTAAGGTCCCATCGGTTTGCTCGCTATTTAGTTGGACGTCGGCGAAAAATGTTGTGAAATACTTTGCACCAATTTGAAGGATATCATCCATGTTCGACTGAGTGCTGCCATGCTCGTCCCGAAGTTTAGTAATGGTCTTTCGCTGCCCTTTACGCCTTTCTGTTAAGATGTGGAACAGTGATGAACGTTCTTCTTCTATGACTGAGGGAATCTTTGCTCGAATAAATGCACCCTTTAAATAATTTTCCTGAATATTTAAAATTGAATGCTTAACTTCTTTCATTTCACCAAGGACATCGTCGCCATTTGCTTGCTTTTGCTGAAGTTCATATAATACATCATAATAAAAGTTTAAAGTACTTCTCCTCTCCCAGGCAAGCTGTTTTGAAATTTGCTGGAAAAACTTTTTTATAGCAGGTTTTACAACCTCGATCCACCAAGTCATATGATATGGATATTGCGACCTTTTACTGCGCAGCTTCATCCAAAGGGTTTCAAATTTGTTTCGCACATCTTGGTCGTGAAGGAGGGATGCGTTTAGTTTCCAATAACCGTGTCCATATATAGGTGGTCGTGACGTTGTTAAATACTTAAAGTACAGTGCGTGATGGTCACTGAAAGATACTGGCACTACTGTGGAACTATGCAGGCTATCTCGCATTCCTCGTGCTATATATGCCCTGTCTATTCTAGATGCTGATCCGGCACGATAGAAAGTAAATTCGACGTCGGTTCCATGTTTAAGTTCCCACACATCATGGAGATTAAATCCGTCTACGAGACTTTTGAGGCTGCGGCAGTTGTTGAAAGCGCCGGTTTGATCTCGAGGGTTTAAAACACAGTTAAAATCGCCTGCTAATATGATATTATTGATCGGGCCCTGGAGAAAGTATCTGATGTCATCTTCAAATAAATGTTCTCTTGCCAGACGACCTTGTGATCCAGAAGGGGCGTAGACATTAACAATTAATGTGTCATCACATTGCAGAGCAATTATTCTGCCACTCGGATGTAACTCCACTTCCGAAACAATTAACCCTGATCTGTAAACGACAGCTGTGCCTCGGAGAGATGGGCCAACATTTGCTATGTATTCGTACCCACTCAACCAGTCCAAGTTTGGATCATTTACTTCCTGAAGCAATAAAATGTCAATATCATAAGTCCTGAGAAAATCCTGAAGTAGAAAACGTGTCGTTAAACTTATGATGCCATTGATATTTAAAGTCGCAAAACAACGCAAGACACTCATATGCAAAGAACAACAGGATGAAGGTGACGTGCATCAGTATGTTTGAGTGCATTTAACTGACGATGAGCAATTATTTGAGGGGATCATTGGAGTGATGTTTTACTGGTGTGCACTTCCGGTGATTTACGGCGACTACGTGATGCACTTCGTGTTTGTGTGTTATATAATTTATCTTCTTCCCTCGCAGTGTTTTTGTTGACAGTTTTTATGGGAAGATTATGGGTGTCCTTAATGTTGGCTTTATCTGTGACCTTGGGTTTTGCTCCTGTTTGTGGATGTAGGGCACTTCCACTGACGTCCGTGACTTTCTTTTTACTTACTCTGATTGCAGCATCAGAGGTGGAAGTGAACTCTGCCCCCGATGTAGTAGATAGGGTTTCCTGAACTATGTCAGTGCTTTGCACGTGAAGTAATTGGGAGCGAACGGTATCGTTAGCTGGAGGGTGCTTCGAATGAACTGAGACTGTTGGGAAGCCTATTACTTGTGTGTGTTCTCGTTCTTCTTGTATGACATCCTGAAATTCCATGTCTTCCGACCACGTAAATTGGGTTTTGGGTACGTCAGTAGTGACAGGTCCGTCAATAGTATCTGGCTGCTGCACAGACTGCTTTGTTGGATGGCTGGTGTGTCCCTTTCCCGTGCTGTCCGATCGTGACGTCATAGTTCCCTCTTCATTACTATGTAAAGTAATCAGGGATGTTTCAACTACGTTATTTGATGGGTGAGATACTTCTGCAAAACTATCTGTGTTTGTGGAATGGGGCCTGTTATGAAGGGCCTCTGATATGGTTGGATATTCAGGGGAAAGTACTGCAGTTTCCATGTCCGTAGTGTTGCTTAGCGTATTACTCCCATCAGACTCACCCAGCACCGTGCTGTATGTTTGCTGTCTGACATGAAGTACTGGGCGATTCCTTCTGTTCGGACAGTCTACTTGTAAGTGGGAGGTTTCTTTACAATAAAAGCAGTACTTAGCTTGTCCTTCATATGTCAACACAACTTTATAATCATTGACCGTCAAATATGATGGTATGGGGTATTTAAGTTCAATTGTTACGATACGTATGCCATTACTTACAGCAAAAAATTCATATGCATCATTCCAGCACTCGTTCCGTATGTCCTTGACAACTCCGTACGTAGAAAGCACGCGAGAGAGCCTTTCGTTGTTGACTTCGGGAGGTAGATTAAATACACGTACACGTTTTGTCAAAGAGTCTGCAGCAGTGATAGTTATCTTCGTGGTGTTACCGCTAGTTAGCCGGAAGGATTTCACACCTTCATGTCGAGATAATATGTTTTCATAAAGTAACGTGGACACTAATTTAATGTACACTGTATTTTCCCCGTTGTTTAGTTGAATCGCTAGTACTTGATCTCTATTAAGCTTCAGGTCATTTGCTATCCACCTATGTATTTCAAGTGGTGTCGGTCTGTTGTTTCTTTCTTCAAAAGCGCATTTAATTGTGTTTTTCCTGACATTCGCCATTTTTACTAGTTCAAAAATACAATACCCTCTCACGGTAAGCACTTCCGAGTACGTCTTAACCTCGCGGCTAAACTCGGAACCTCACACGACGTAGGTCGCTAAGTGACACTTCCACTCTTTCTACTCTATGGAGTTCTCCACCGCAAAATGTAACAAAATGGCGCCGTTCTCAATCGATGATGCCGTTTGTAATATATGTGGTTTCTTCTATATTGTATATGGTATTTATATTGTATCTAGTAATGTTTTAATAGATTTAAGTTACCTTCCAACCAAGCTCTAGTCCTTGTGTATATTTCTTCAATATTTCCTTCCTTTTCCAGTGGTTATACCAGTAGTGTTTAGCAATACGTGATAAGTCAAGGCCATGATCCATGACCACCAGTGGCGTACGTCGGCCCCACATAATGCCACCCCAAAACATCAGGGAACCACCACCTTGCTGCACTCGCTGGACAGTGTGTCTAAGACGTTCAGCCTGACCAGGGTGCCTCCAAACACGTCTCCGACGATTGTCTGGTTGAAGGCATATGCGACACTCATCGGTGAAGAGAACGTGATGCCAATTCCGTGGGGTCCATTCAGCATGTTGTTGGGCCCATCTGTACCGCGCTGCATGGTGTCGGGGTTGCAAAGCTGGACCTCGCCATGGACGTCGGGAGTGAAGTTGCGCATCATGCAGCCTATTGCGCACAGTTTGAGTTGAAACACGACGTCCTGTGGCTGAACGAAACGCATTATTCAACATGGTGGCATTGCTGTCAGGGTTCCTCCGAGCGGCAATCCGTAAGTAGCGGTCATCCACTACAGTAGTAGCCCTTGGGCGGCCTGAGCGAGGCCTGTCATCGACAGTTCCTGTATCTCTGTACCTCCTCCATGTCCGAACAACATCGCTTTGGTTCACTCTGAGACGCCTGGAAACTTCCCTTGTTGAGAGCCCTTCTTGACACAAAGTAACAATGCGGACGCGATCGAACTGCGGTATTGACCTTCTAGGCATGGTAGAACTACAGACAACATGAGCAGCGTACCTTCGTCCTGGTGGAATGACTGGAACTGATCGGCTGTCGTACCCCCTCCGTCTAATAGGCCCTGCTCATGCATGGTTGTTTACACCTTTGAGCAGTTTTAGTGACATCTATGAACAGTCAAAGGGACTGTATCTTGGATACAATATACACAGTCAACGTCTATATGCCGGAGATCTGGGAACCGAGGTGATGCAAAACTTTTTTTGATGTGTGTATATGTGTGTGTATATATATGCATATATATATCAGTTTCTTGTGGACACGATAACTGCCGTAATTTTGCACCAATCACTTTAATGTTTTACATAATATGTAACCCCTTAAAAAATCGGTCGAGTTCGTTAATGGGCAAAATCGGTTAAAGGGGGGGGGGGGGCGGCTTTTTTTTTTTCGAAAAAGTGAAATGTCGCTATAACTCTCTTAATACGTGAAATATCGAATCAATTCAAAGTTCATAATATTTGTCGGATAAGTGCCAAAAATTTATGTCAAATAGGTTTTTTGATAGCACCAACCATTGACCAAAGGGGTGGAAAAAAGTGTTTTTTCCGGGAAACATTAATCATATCTCTCTTAATAGGCACAATATCAAACCCGTACATAATGGAAAATATTCCCCTAATAATTACCTAAAACTTTGTCTGAAAGAATTTTTGATCTGACCTACCATTACGCCAAGGGAAGAGAAAAATGATTTCGGAATTAAAGAACATGCCAAGTGCCATCAGAGGTTACCGTGACAACGCTTCTAAATTGATGAGGGATGAGCTATCAGAGGTTGCCAAGACAACGCCATTGCACGAGATCACATTCATTTTTCCATCTGACTGTGGGAAGCGGCTAACTGGTAGCATGCTGAACTTATATGCCCAAGGTCGCTGGCTCAAAGCCGGCCAAAGTCGTCGGATTTTCTAAGAGCGCTAAAAACCCTCAGCATGCTTTCCTTTGGAGGAGAAGTTCCAACGTTCGTTGCAAGTTGCTGGTTGCGGTGGCATCTAGTAGCCAAGTTCACTGCTAGGTGTCGTTCACGTTAGGATATGGTACAAAATTAGGAACTACTACTTAAAATTGACCGTCTGCAGACCTTACCTGAATTACAGACTAAAACAGTCATCACAATTAACACCGTTTATCAGATTCTACACACCCGGGGTTACATGACCACGTTGTCGCAGCCCCTAAACTGAGGAACCAACAAAAATCTCTGCGGGAGATAAAATTTTGCGAGAAGAAGTAACAGACTGTCTGATAGTTACACATCAGTTCCAAACCTTGCATAAGGACAGTGTGATCAGAAGTATAAAAATGAACCCCGAATGACAAGAAGGTTACCATCCCCATAAGACAATAAAATGATAAAAATATGCATACAAAAACGAAAAAAAAGTTGATTTTTAACCTCCAAATTTAAATACTTTCTTGCAATCAATGAGGTCTGATCCTCCTACGAAAACCTGCATATTTTGCCTATTATAGCCAATCCCCTAGTTTGCCCGGTGAAATCTACCTCCGCCTTCCGGCGTGCCGAGAGGATTTTTTTTTACTTTTATTGTTGTTGTTTGAGCCTTCAGTCTTTTGACTGGTTTGATGCAGCGCTTCGTACCTCCCTGTCCTGAGCTAATCGTTTCACCCTACATAGCTACCCCACCTTACATCTGAGGCAATATGTATAACATATTCTAACTTTGGTCCATGCCTACTGTTTTTGTTAGCAGTAGTTTTCATTAGAAATTTCATTCGGAGAAAACATGAATGATCCTGGTAGCACCTTTTAGGTAGATTTCATTAGAAAGCTAACTATTGCAATGGGTACCATGTTTCGACTTCCGGAAAATTTCGACATATCTTCGCGTTTCACATCCCCCAGACCCCACAACCACCGTTAGTTCAAAAGTTTATATATAATTTATGTATATATGTATCTATCTATTTATATCAGTTTCTTGTGGACACGATAACTGCCGTAATTTTGCACCAATCACTTTCAATATTTTACATAATATGTATCCCTATAACATCTCGGTCGAGTTCGTTAATGGGCAAAATCGGTCGAAGGGGGTGAATATGGGGGCCTTTTTTCGAAAAAGTGAAATTTCGCTATAACTCTCTTAATACGTGAAATATCGAATCCATTCAAAGTTCATAATATGTGTCGGATAAGTGCCAAAAATTTATGTCAAATAAGTTTTATGACAGCACCAACCATTGACCAAAGGGGTGGAAAAAAGTTGGTTTTTCGGGAAACATTAATCATATCTCTCTTAATAGGCACAATATCAAAACCGTACAAAATGGAAAATATTCCCCTAATAATTACCTAAAACTTTTGTCTGAAAGAATTTTTGATATGACCCACCATTACGCCAAGGGATGAGAAAAATGATTTCGGAATTTTAAAAAATGCCAAGTGCCATCAGAGGTTGCCATAACAACGCTTTTAAATTGATAAGGGATGATCTATCAGAGGTTGCCAAGACAACGCCATTGACGAGATCACATTCATTTTTAGCCTACTTTTCACACTTTTCAAAAATGAGGAAAAAGTAGACTTATAAGATATATCCGGGAAAATGTGTCCGTCCTTCTGTCTGTCTGTCTGTCCTTCTGTCTATCTGGCTGTGTGTGTGTCCCCCCCCCCCCCTATCAACTCCTAAACGGCTGCAGCAATCCAAACCAAATTTAGTATGAGTAAAGATGTATACCGGAATATCTCAGGCCCATATTTGAAAAAGATGCCAGTGCTACCAACTGCTAAAAAAACGCACTAGAAATTTGAGCTCCATGTTGGATATCTTGGATGGTATACATGGGAGCTATTCTAAAATTGTCACACATGTAGATAATACTATTTCCGTTTAAATTCCAGGTGGCCATACATGACAGCGTTGCCAAAATAATTTTAAGCCGTCTGATAAGTCCAATTTTAAATGCATATAACTTCTATACTATCAATTGGATTTCAACCAAATTTTGTATGTAATATGTGTACATAAACATATATGACTGAGTGTATTCTTAAGAGCCACCAGGGCTGCCAACTGTTAATAATTTCTCTCTATTTTGTATCCAAATATATCAGAAAGTATGCAAGCCGACAGCTTTAAACTATGCACACGTAAATTACCGGACATTTTACATTAATTTGGAGTAACTTATATACGTCAGTTCTACCAACATGATTCTAAGCCTGCTGATAGGACTAATTTTTAAATACATGTAACTTCTATACCAACAAATGGATTTCATCCAAAATTGGCACAAAAATGTATAATATTTCAGATTATTTCTGACCAGCATTCGCATGACATTGTTGCCAACATGCTTTTACGTGTACTAATAGATCCAATGTCTAAATCCATGTAACGTCCTTTGGACTTCAACCACATTTTGTATTCTGTACCTTAGGAGATGGAAGTAAGAATATATTCCGTCACCAGAGCTGCCAACTGTATTGCTCTATTAGGCTACATTATGCCTAGTATACCTTATTTCGAACTAATTAAGACATTTCGATATTACCCACTTAATTTCGTCATTATTCTAGATAGGTTCATATACTGTAGATTAATCTATGGCATGAATCTTAATTTTAAGAAAAGTAGGCTCTTTTGTTCGTCACGGAACTTCTTGTTCCATCTGACTATGAGGGAAGCGGCTAACTGGTAGCATGCTGAACTTCTATGCCCAAGGTGCTGGTTCAAAACCGGACAAAGTCGCCGGATTTTCTAAGAGCGCTAAAAATCCGTCAGCCTGCTTTCCTTCGGAGGGGAAGTTACAACGTTCGTTGCAAGTTGCTGGTTGCGGTGGCATCTAGCAGCCAAGTTCACAGCTAGGTGTCGTTGACGTTAGTATTTGTTACAAAATTAGGTACTACTACTTAAAATTGACTGTCTGTAGACCTTACCTGAATTACAGACTAATAGAGTCATCACAAATAACACCGTTTATCAGACAGATTCTACACACACCCAATGTACACGGGGTTACATGACCACCTTGTCGCAGCCCCTAAACTGAGGAACCAACCAACATCTCTGCGTGTGATAAAATTTTACGTGAAGAAGTAACAGACTGTTAGATAGTTACACATTAGTTCCAAACCTTGCATAAGGACAGTGTGATCACAAGTATAAAAATTAACCCCAAATGACAAGAAGGTTACCATCCCCATAAGACAGTAAAATGTTAAAAGTATGCATAGCAAGACGAAAAAATGTTAACTAACCTCCAATTGTAAAATACTTTCTCGCAATAAATGAGGTCCGATCCTCCTACGAAAACCTGCATATTTTGCCTATTATAGCCTATCCCCTAGTTTGCCCGCTGAAATCTACCTCCGCCTTCCAGCGTGCCGAGAGGAATTTTTTGTTAGATGAAATATCTATCCGCCATGCTGCGCCCCTTCAGTTTGTCCCTAAGCGACTACGCATTAAATCCAGCTAGTGTCCGACGTTAAGTAAGATTTACTTATCGCTACATAAGGCATGCCATTTACATCAGGGTTACGCTACTCTCGAAGATAGTGAAAACAGTTAAACTTGCAATGAAATGTTTGGCAGATACTTGAGGACTATAATTATTGCATTGACGAACAGAGCGTAAAAACAGATAAGATCTCAAGATAAATTATCATAAATGATCAAATCGCGTAACATTTCAACGTGACCGACCTTTCACCGCAGTTACAGTACGAGAAAGAGCAGAAGCAATTCAGTAGATGTTTTGATAAGAAAAGGTCACGGAACACTAACTACTCTGTCATTTAAGCATTGGCTACTTATACTGATGGATGCAAACTTGGAGTGACTTGCTCCTGGGAAAATACTAGACGGGGCTGTACGGATAAAGCACAATGTCACATAGATAAAATTCAACATTTGCTGTCTTTTGAGAATTTTCCAAGAGTTTGAGATTTTTTTTGCTGTATTTCAGACTGCTTAAAGATGAATGCGTTTATATATATATACACCGCGGACAGGCCAACAAGGACCACGCAAATATCACTTCTTTATAGGTCTAGTTTCCTTCTTTCTCTTCCAGAAGTCTTTCATCCTGGTCGACTGTGCAGCTCTTCTTTCAGCAGTCCATTCTCCTCTGTTGAGATTTTTCTTCTCCCCGACAAGAATTTTGAGACCAAAAATTTTTTTTCTGTACTCTATTCGATTTAGACAATCTTCTCCAGTAATTTTGAATTTTTGAAGTTCTTCTTTCATTTGTTTTACATAGCCTCCTTGTCCTTTATAGTTCCAGTTTTTATCAAAAATTTGTTTGTTTAACCTTGAGCAATCCATGCGGACCATATGTCCGTAGAACTGAAGTCGCCGTTTTCTGATCATCACTTCAAGGTTGTCGATTTTACTATAAATTTCTGCATTCGATCTCAGTCTATAACCTTCCTGTGTTTTCCTAGGACCATAAATCCTTCTTAAAATTCTTCTTTCTATCTTGAGCAAATTCTCCATTCCGATTATATTTGTAGTTTCCATGCCGTACAAGATGACTGGTCTAACAACAGTATTAAAATGTCGTAATGCGTTTAAATAAATAAATAAATAAATAGTCTAAATAAATAAAAAAACACTGGTATATAAATAAACCTATAAATAAGCACCAGCATATAAATAAATGCAGGCCCCGTGATGTTGGGGTAGCGCGCCTGCCTCTCAACCGGAGGCCCCAGGTTCGATTCCCGGCTCCGTCAGGGATTTTAGAAACTGACGTGAGGGCTGGAACGGGATGCACTCAGCCTCGTGATGACACTTGAGTAGCTGTCTGACAGTGAGGCAGCGTACCGATAACGAAAACCAAGATTAACGGCCGAGGGGATCGGATGCGCTGATCACGCGTCACCCCAATATCTGCAGGCCAAATGGCTGGGCAGCAGTCGCTTGGTAGGCCTAGGCCCTTCACGGGCTGTAGTGCCAGGGGTTATATTACATATATCAATAAAAACATAAATAAACACTGCCACATAAATAAATACATAAATAAATACATAAATAAACACTGGTAAAAAATAGATACATAAATAAACACCGGCACAAGAATATATACATACATAAACACTGGCACATAAATAAATACATAAATAAACACCGGTACAAAGATAAATACTTAAAAAACACCGGCACAAGAATAAACACATACATAAACATTGGTACATAAATAAATACATAAATAAACACTGGCACATAAATAAATACATAAATAAACACCAGTACCAAAATAAATACATAAAACACACCGGCACAAGAATAAATACATACATAAACACTGGTACATAAATAAATACGTAAATAAACACTGGCACATAAATACATGCATAAATAAACACCGGTACAAAAATAAATACATAAATAAACACTGGCACATAAATAAATACATAAATAAACACCGGTACCAAAATAAATACATAAATAAACACCGGTACCAAAACAAATACATAAATAAACACCGGCACAAGAATAAATAAATAAATAAATAAACACCGGTACCAAAATAAATACATAAATAAACACGGGCACAACAATAAATACATACATAAACACTGGTACATAAATAAATACATAAATAAACACTGGCACAAGAATAAATACATACATAAACACTGGTACATAAATAAACACCGGTACCAAAATAAATACATAAATAAACACCGGCACAACAATAAATACATACATAAACACTGGTACATAAATAAATACATAAATACACACTGGCACATATATAAATACATAAATAAACACCGGTACAAAATAAATATATAAATAAACACCGGAACATAAAAATAAACAAACAAATAAACACCAGTAAATATATAAACACATGTGCATAAACAAATAAATACACAAATAAACACCGGTACTGTTCCCAATTAGGCACGGCTGACTGGCATCGAACTGGGGTCTTTATCAAAGAAGACCAGGCCCATGATTCTGCACAGAATCGAATCATTGATCTCTGAGGGGGAACAGCCTTAGTGAACGATGAGTTATATCTGCATATAATTATAATAGCAGGATTTCACGGCTAGAACGGGAATATTATAGCTTTTAAGGTGGATCATTGCAGAAAATACCAGCCTATGTACGTTTTAGATGCCAGAACGCAAGAAAGCGAGCTAGATTGACATTTTGACAAAGCGGAGTTGAATGTGGGAAAAGAAGACATGGCGCCAAGGTCCTACTTTCGGCGTGGCTGGAAGTTGAAGGGCATGATTAACGACCGAGAAAATCCCCTTTCGACAAGGCGAAACAAGAGAGTGGGGGCGGTCGCCCACAGAAATTAATTGATTACAGCCAAATGGAGCAATGAATTGAGATGAAACGTACACCCAGATGCATGTATTCTAGGAAAGATAATTTAGGAGTGTTCTCACGACTAAATTAAAGCCTGCATCTATAAAGGAACCTCTGCACAGACATCATCTGCTACAGAGTAAGAATTTGTGAAGGAACCGAGGGGAATTACCGGAGTAGCGTCATGACGCCGTGGAAGAAAGCAATTAATTATAATTAATTGGCCGAAGTGATTGCCTGCACGCGAGTGATTTTGGGGCTTCCACGCATAGACAAACAAGGATCATACTTCACTTTGTCTGAAAATGTATTATATCAAGAAGAGAGTCGTTCCTGGGAATCCAGTGGACTACTTTTAATAAGGAAGCTTTATATAGGAGAAGCGTAGCTGGGAAGTCAGTTCGTCTTGACTCAACCCGTGAGGTAACACGCTGCCGGATCACGCAAGGAAGTGCGCGGAATTTATAAAGTATCGACGCTCAAATATACTAGCGGTGAACAATGAAAAGCGCATCAGGCAGCTTAATAACAGTAATTACGCATCAGATAAGAATTAGTCTACAACAGACGTATAAGCAATAGCATACACGAGTATAGATTCAGTACAGCGTAGAGATAAGTTAGGATGATGCTACAGACAATGAACATAACCAGGAAATGTTATCATGGGTAAAATTAACCTATTATTGTAATGATCACTACAGTTACGGGAGCCTGGGAGGCGTCACAAGTAGTCGCGACCTAGGATTGAACAAGTTGCAGTAGAGGAGATATGAACTGTAGGTGACGGGAGTCGAACACACACACGCATGATAGACTTTCAAGGAGACCAGCGGTTGTCAGGAGTTAGCTGCATCGCATCTCTGAGGTCAGGCGATAGTGGGAATCCAATCAAGGATCCATGTGTGAAAATAGTGCGAGAATTGTGAATAAAATTATATTACAGTGATTTTTAAAAGTGTTTATGTTTGTAGGCTAAAAAAGTGTATTGTGTCAAAGTGA